>OY998182.1:137739699-138939699 GCA_963921935.1 Galeruca laticollis
TGACAGCGCTTCTGATTTATTGGCATATTTATGACAGATTAATAAATGGTGTCAGTTATATTTGTTCGTACTTATTTTAATTGAATAGTAGTTTTACAACACCATATTGTTACAATAAAGTTTTCGAGTTTATAATTGTTTTCATTTTTATTTTGTCCTTCGATATAAGAGTCGTATCATTCTAATAATCCTGTCACTCATTCCCAGTGCTTTATAGGTCAACTTTTGGTTTCTGTTCATTATCGAAAGATTCTTCAGAATCAACAATGTCAGATAGTTATCGCATTAAATTATTATCAACAGTGAATGAAGGAAACAGGAAAACTACTGATATTTCTAAGAGAAAGATATAATAGATGATTTATTACAATCGATACGAAACATTATATAAAGACATTCCTAATTTATATACTAGCGATATGAAATCTTTAAAAAGTCTCCAAAGCTATGAAAAAGTCACGAGTAATGATTCTAAACTAGCAGTTATAAACTCAAGGCGTGATAAAATGTTTCTTCGTGAGGTGTCGCCGTCATTTTCGAAAAGTCAAAGAGATTGATAGAGGACCCCGCCTCCAGGTAAAACTTCTGGAATATGTATGAGTCTAGGCAAAAACCATCTAACTTCATTTGCGGGTTGTTATAAAAAGTAGATTGAACGGCTTCTGGGCTCGGTTAAAGTGAAACGATTTACCCCGAGAAGTTTTAGTGTCGTTTGCACCATCACGTTTTGAATATTGTCGAATATATCAGGTTCGGAAATTAGTTTTGGATCGGCGCAAAACATGAGGGATATCGATTCGACGAATTTTGTCTACTCAGTGAATTATAGGGTAAGTCCGGGAGAGATGCCGATTTTTCATATCGACTTTGCTTAATGCTTCCAAATTAACATGTCATAATCAAAAAATACGTCGTTAAATTCAACATTTATTTATCAAAACACTCATGCCGCTATAAACATGTAACAAATATTGGAAAAATATTTTTCAAAACTCTGCAAATTGGCATCTCTAACTAACCATGCGGGAAAGGCGCCGTCAGGTTAAGGTAGAGATGCCACTACACTATACGCCTCTTAATAAGCACTTCAACACAGATTTCGCACGTATTTTGATACTTGGTACATCCCTCATGCACCCACTGCTGGCAATGAATGCATTGAATCCAATCTTCATCTTTAGTTGCCTTCATATACTCTTCGCCACATCCAGTGCAGGTTGCGTCATCATGATTTTCCAAATCTGAACTGCTATCATGAAGAGACAAGCTTGAATCTTCGTCACTGGACTCCTCTATCTGCAGTTTTTGGGTATTCTCTTTTTCATCTGGCACCGTTTTCGCAGTGAATTTCTCCTTTTTAGATACGACAGATGTTTTGGCTGCCTTTGTGCCACGTTTCATTTTGTTGGGATTCACTTGTTTGTGCTCCTGAATGCTTTTGCGCCTTTCTAGGCTTCTGCATGATTCGAAATCTCTGCGAGTTTTCCTCCTTTTCTTTTAGCGTCTATCACAGCAGTAGCTGAATTAGGAGATATAATATCCAAGGCTTTTCCAGGCGTAATTTTTGGAGGAGTAGATGTTTGGGTTTGAACTATAGGCTCATCAGCTAAATCGGCAGAACGTGAAGTTGAGGGTTGGGGTTTGGTAATTCGTTCCTCCTCTTGGCACAGCATTCTCGCAGACGTCTCTTGTATTCCCACATCGTAACCTTCATAAGCGTAGTCCGGGATACTTTGCGGATTGAACGGGTGAATTCCAGTCGCCTTAAAACACGATGTTGCAGCCTTTCCCCAAGCAACGCCTAGGAGTCGTCCGAACTGTAGCCTTCCGATTTTTCTATCAGCATTCGATTTAACCCAAGTATCGCAAGCTTGATAAAATGCTCCCTTCAACGAATTGAAAAAGGATCTATCGAGAGATTGGAGATAGTGGTTAGTATGTGAAGAAAGGCAAAGCAGGATTATGTCATTCTCATCAGCGTATGTCAGAGCTTCCACTGAGCTGCAGTGAGATCCGTGGCCATCAAAAATTAGGAGCACTTTTCCCGCAGTTTTTCTTGGGACGAAATGAAACTTGAGCCATTCGAGAAAAAACTCTGTTGATGTAGGCTGACTTCTGATTCATGTACACAATAGATCCGGGTGGCATTCCATCCTCGAATTCTGTTTTCTTATTTTTACCTTTGAGAATACACGCAGGCGGCAAGAAAATACCTTCCGCGCTGCAACAGCTTATAACTGTTATTTTTACACCTCGTTCCGCAGCCGTAAAAGTAGACACAACTTTAGAGCCTTTTTTGGCAATGACTTCGCCTGAGCGGTTATTTAGCTGGAGCTCCGTCTCGTCCATCTTATAAACACAAGCGGGTTTGTCGAACAAGTGGCGTTCCTTCATTTTAGAAGCCAGCAGTTCAAAGTAGTTTGTAACTATATTTTCAGCCATGCTGAAGCTTCTACTACGGGATAAGGCTTCAGATTCTCTATGGCCAGTTCAGGATGTCTTCGTAAAAAGGACGTAAGCCAGTCGTAACCTGCGAGTTCAGCTTGTCTGTCAAATTTATGGCGTACTATCAATTGCTCGGCCAGGTGAAAAGCCATGCGACAGACTTCAGTGCTCGCGCGTGTAAATCCTCTTGCTTGCAGAGTATTTATGTGAATAACCATTTTTATTTCAGCTCCTTCACCAAGTAAACTGTCAGGTGCCATTCGTCCTTTTTTGGAATTGCCGGATATAACTCTACGTTTTAAAGCTCTCGATTGAATGCTAAACACCCTAGAAGCTACATTTATATCCATTCCTTCTGCCACGCTTCTTATAGCCACTTGCAAACTTTCTTCGCTCCATCTACCCCTATTGGAACACCTTCTTTCGTATTTGCTTGGTATTGCTGTAATTAAATAGTTTTAAATTAGCTAGTCATCTCACCCATACTTAAATCGGTATCTATCCCGATTTACCGGGAGAGATGCCGACAGCCGTATTACAGTTGAAATTGATGCAAATAGTGCACGAATATAAAGACGTATAAACTCTTTACATGCTCTTTCACCATGAGCATTTAAAATTTTCACCACGGCAATAATTAGGTATATAAGGTCTACTTACTTTATGCTCCGAAAAACTTTTCACTGCACCAAAATAAACAATATTAGGCTTAATCGGAATGCTTCAAGATTGCGCAATAGCGACGACCCGCTGTTGGTACATGACATGGTGTAGATCTCGGCTTCGGCCTTGTAGGCTAGTACATTTCGAGATATAAGCAATCGGCATCTCTCCCAAACCGGCAACTCTACCGGACTTACCCTACACGTTGTGAACAGATTAATCATCATCAAATTTATTGGGAACAAAAGTGTCAGAAGAATGATTGTGAGGAATAAACTCAATGTGGAGAGAAATTTTGTTTAAATGAGACAATGAGAGCTACCTAAATATATTAGAATTCTAAATTTATATGAATGGTTCCACCCTAATTCTATCTTGAAATATGATGAGGATAAGTAATATTATGTGAGTAATATATTATTACAGATATGGAAGTGAAATTTTTTCATAAACACACATTCATCTTGAAGTGTTCTAATGTTGCATCAATCATGTTGTCTCTCTCTCTCTCTCTCTCTCTCTCTCTCTTTCTCTGTGTCTAATTTTATATGAAATGTATATTCGAATTATTTTGAGAATAATACTGGGAAATTTCATTTTATTATCTCTAAGCAGTATACTGAGTAACCAAATTATCAATATGTATTGTAAAATCTGACCATTGCCACAGGCGAAATACTCAACCCATCAGTTCAGCGGAACCATAAAAGAGATAATATTCCAAAGAATACATTGTACTATTAAAAAATATGAGACAGGCAGACGCTTAGTAAATATTTTATTGGTCTAATGTGCTTTAAACAGCATTCAATTATCAACAATTGGTAGCGGAAATTTTTCGAGCGGAAAACTCATTTAATCAGTAATCCAATGAATGGCATCGAATTATGCACTGAGTGCAAGGCAATAAAGGAATTTTATGGACCGGCATTCCGGCTGAGCCAAATTCTTTACGGACAATGACTTCTTTTTCATACTACAAATAAAACTCGATAGAATCTGTCTTTGAACGAAATTGGGAAGGTGTACGAGGTTATATGAGTGAAGTGAGTTTCTCCTTATTTTATATATGGCTGGATTTTGTTTTAAATGTAGCTTAAAGTTTGAATAAATCTAATGTATGGAAGAAAAATCGTTATTTCGTATTTTATCATGCAAACCTCCTGAAAAAATTTGAAAGTGAGACGCAGAAAACATTTTCATATATTTTTATAATGTAACAATATCGTTGGTAGTAGTTAATACTCAATTGTATAGTTGAAATTATCGAAAATCTTGATAATTTAATCAATATTCTACTTATTTCTTGATATATGTAAATTAGCGAGTTATCTTAGTGTTCTTGCCTTAATCCTTCTTATCCTTATTGTTGTTTGGCCTCTTTGACACCGGTTCTGATTTCTGAATGTCATCCGGGAGATCGGAAAATCGTTGAGGGTAATTGAAGAGGGTCCGCTCTAGAATATAACCGCAGGGCTGTTTTAGTCTAGTAATTATCGAATGGTCCTGGAGGTCCTCGCATAGTTTAATCAGATTATGTTACGCTTAGATTTCTAAATATTGGCATAAGTGTCATATTTCAAATTCCACTCAAGTTTGAATAATTTAATTCGAACATAATTTTGTTTGATTAACTGAGCATAGATGGAGCTTGAATGAACAATCCAGGTGACCTGATTTAGACGGTCAAATAATATATAGCATTTATATGGTCAATATTAATGCTGATTAATTTCGATCCTTCATCATTTCGAACCACTTTAGCGAGTCGAAGGATTATTTCGGAAAAACAAATTACGTCCCATTTTTGGAGATCCGTGTGATAAACTCTTTTTTTATCAATAATTCCATTTGTATTGTTCCGATTTGCTCAGAGAAATTTAGGAGAGAAGAGAGTGGACTGTAATTTGGGGTTCAATAAAACTAATAATAATAATTGTATTTAACAAAAGGGTTGAGTTTATAACAATATCACCTACCAAAATTGGAGATTAGTTGAAATCTTAAAATTCTACAATTCCGGCCAGATTCTGGAAAAATGAATCAAATATATATCACGACGAGTCCTCGAATAATCCTTTATATCGAACGTCGAAAATTATTGCCCACTTTTGGTAATTACAATAGGACATAGGGAGGGGGCAACTTTTTGTTTTCAGGAAAGAGATTTCAATCGCAGCATTGCCTAGCGCTCGGCAAAATGGATTAAAAATAAAATAGATTCTACAAATCGTGCGTGGCACCATACACGAGCATTAACCCGACCTATGGGAAACCAGAGACCCCTTCTCTGAATCCACATAGGCTACTCTCAGCAGGCGCGTCCATGTCGCGGGGGTGGGCCCGACTCCTTGGAGTCGGTGGCTTAGTTCTGCTGGGGACCCAGTATTGCGGGGTATAACGTAATCCCCTTACCCAGGGATACGGGTGAAGTCCACACCGCCAGGAAAGGCGGAGAAGATGAACTTCGGTGCGGCGGACCTGGCGCATGTGGCAACCCTCGCTTTTTAGGGGTAGTATAATCAGACAGATGAAGCTCTTAGCTATGGAGACAGCAATTTATTTAGGCGAAGGACACTCTGAAAATAAACCCTGGTCCTCCAGGTTGGGGGTTGAGGCATCGGGCCAACTCCTCGATACTCAGAAAAAACATAAAATGTTAAAAAACCTCACCAAAGCCTCGGAACAAAAGATTGGAATCACAGACGACGAAAAACGCTACGGAAAAGGACAATGATATACAGCACAAGGAACGTACAAGGGCTCTCTCGAAAGACAAATGGAGTAGTGTCTGAACTCAGAAACACCAAAGTAGATATTGCGGTACTCACAGAAACGAAAAGGAAAGGAAGTGGATCCAAAAACTGGGGTTACTATGATCACTTTTATAGTGGAGTTGCCAAAGATCAGCGAGCTCAACAAGGGGTATCTATTTTAATTCGAAGGACTCTAAGGAAACATATTACTTCGTGGGAAGCAATCGATCTACGCATTATAAAAATGAATCTCACGATAAAAGGATATAGAGTCACCATACTAGGGATATACGGAGTGAACGATGACGCATCAGTGAACGTTAAAGACGAGTTCTTCGATAAACTAAATGACGAAATTGTCAAAATAGGAAACCCTAGAGAAATTATTATATTAGGAGACTTAAACTGTCTAGTAAGACGAAAAACTAATAACGATACCGTGGGAACATATGGTGAGGAAACTCGTAATAATAACGGAGAACGTTTAATAACACTGTGCGAACAGAATAAACTGAAAATCCTAAACGGCTTCTACCAACACCGAGACATCCACAAGTATACCTGGATACAAAAAACTCGCAATCTGAAATCTATACTAGACTATACCATTGTAAGACAAACTACAAAAATGAGAATCCACGATTTAAAAGTATGTAGGGGACCACCATGTGGTACCGACCAGTATATGCTTAAAACGAAAATCGTATTCCTCAGCAAAGAACAAGAAGAACTAGGAAACATAGAAACAATCGAAGAAAGTCAACCAATAAGTGAACCAATAAGATAAGACTTGGATAGCCTGGAATATGACAGTCTAAGAGAACTATACAGAAAACGTCTGGACGAAAAACTAGGAAAAAACGAGTATAATCGGAATAACACAGAAAAACACTACGAATATATTAAAAAGTGCAAACATGAGGCAGCAGAAGAGGCACTGGGAAGATACAATGGATCTAGATATAATTCAAAACCATACTGATGGGATGACGAAATAGAGGCTGAAATCTTAGAAAAACGACAGAAATACCATAGATACTTAGCAACAAACAGCGAGAATGACAAAATAATATACAAACAAGCCCAAGCCAAAGTAAGAAAAAGAATTATCAAGAAGAAAAATGGAACGTGGGAAAAAAACTGTCAAAAATTAAATACATACATAGGGGGAAGAAAGAGTTCAGAAAGCTGGAAATTTTTAAAGAACATGAGAGCAAACAAGACAAAAGAAATAATATCACCAATAGGAATACAAAAATGGGAACAATACTTTAAGGGTCTACTAATTGAAAACAGGCAAGAATTTAACATAGAGGAAAACAATGGAATAAATATCACATCGTCTCCATTAAGGGTCAGTTGTAAAGAAGTCGAAGAAGCATGCAAATCCCTCAAGAACGGAAAATCCGCCGGACCAGGCGACATTCCAGCCGAATTAGTTAGAGTAGGAACCGACAGGTTATAGGAACAAATGCGAAAACTATGCCAGGACTGCATAAATGGAGGAGAAATACCTAGGGAGTGGCAAACATCCGTTATGGTAACAATCCACAAGAAAAGTAATAGAGACCAATGTGAGAACTATAGAGGTATTGCAGTGGCCAGCACATTTAGTAGAATAAACGGTAAAGTAATAAAACATAAAATCGAGAAAGAATATAAAGATCTGGAGGCGGAAGAGCAAGCTGGTTTTAGAGCTGGCAGATCCAGAGTAGACCACCTATACTGTGTTACACAGATGATCGAACAGCACAGGACCATGACGATTTAAACTACATGACTGGAAAGCTCGTAGAAGAATATAAGAAGTGGGGCCTCGAAGTAAATGTAGGAAAAACTGAATGTATGTCCATCGGAACAACGACACAAGACATCGACTTGGAGGACGGAAAAAAAATTAAACACTGCGATGAATACAAATACTTAGGAATGAAAATAACACAAAACGGAACACTAGACGCGGCTATCAAGGACCGAAACATACAAGGTAGAAAAGCTATATCTATGATGAACGGAATACTGTGGGACCAAACAATATCAAAGGCCAATAAACAACGAATATACAACACAATCGTTAAAAGTATTGTAACATATGGGTGCGAAGTGTGGCAAGTGAAGCAGACTACGGAGAGAATCCTACTAGCAACGGAAATGGTCTTCTGGAGAAGATCAGCGGGTGAATCGAGAAGAGATAGAGTACGTAACGACAGAGTCAGACAAATCATGGGTGTCGGGCACACAATAATAGATGATATCAAGACCAAGCAGTTGATCTGGTACGGCCACGTTCAAAGGATGCCAGACGAAAGACTACCAAAGCAAGTCCTAAAATGGACACCAAACGGAAAAAAAAGAAGAGGAAGACCAAGAAGAAGCTGGAGAGAGGGCATAGATACCGAAATACGAGAAAGGGAGCTACCAGAGGATCTATGGCAAGATAGAGAAGGATGGCGGTTAGGAGTCGGAAGACGTCGGAGAACGTTATAAACCGATATTTATATATATACAAATCGAACAGGTATACCAACGTAATAAATTACTGTGAACTCATTGAATAATTGATATAAATCGATATTATTTGACAAATTACAAAATCAATTAATTAGATACAATGAAAATTAAATTGAATTTTACTTTTTCGACAACCAGTTACATTTAAAACAATAAGTTGCAAAAGAGTTGGATATTTTCCCGTATTACTTTCAACCTTTATTGTTTTCTATATATTTGAAAATAAATTGATTGGAATGATTCAATCACAAATGCAACGGAATAACGTTTAATTTTGTCAGTGCACATTAGTAAATGGAAATGTAAACATAACAAATTCGTATTGATGTGATGAATGCTGAGAATATCATTTAAATCATGATATTGAGCTCAATAAAAAATAGATCAATTTGTATAATTGTATGATGACTCTTATAGAAATGTCACGTTAATTATGTTGATACGTAGTTGGTGAGATGAACCTTGTGTTCTTGGTGGATTAATAGTCATATATTAATTAATTTTTATATATGTTACCGGCAAATCATGTAATTCAGGCAATCTATGAAATGCCTGGGCATTCTATAAAATGCCGGGTCTTTTTAGGCAAAGTATGGAATCGAACATTCATTCTATGGTTCTACTAGGCATTCCATGAAAAATCTAGGCATTACATGAAATGTCGGAGTGAACTTAGGTCATGTATATAATATTCATATTAACTACGTGAGTTTGTATTAAAAGATACTTTCATTTATGTTCTGACAATTGACGTGACGATTGAAGTTTACAACTGACAAGTAATTGTACGTACTGTTATTATAACAATGAATGCAGAACGCAACTATCATAACACAGTATACAGAGAGTTATACAAGTTGTATAATACAATAGATGTCACACCAACTTTTTTATCAACTATTTATTACAGCAGGTGGTACTACGATATCACCGCGAATTGCACAATATTTTATTCTTAAAACAAGCACATATGTTTGACGAACATTTGGTTTTACAGTTACACTTCCGATTACCCTGACTCGTTCCTGTACTTTGAGCCGTAGCTACTGAACGTACAGAAGTTTCAGTGTCCGGAACTTCTTCAACACGAATTAACTTTGACCTTGACTCCGTATATCTCTTTGTACGGGCTTGGCTCTGTTTATTCCACGCTCTGACGGAAACGTAGCCTTCATTCTATGTATTGCCTAGGCAAAGCATGTAACATGGATACATTATATACTTCGCTTACCATAGTTAGCCATTTCGTGAAATGACTAGGCATTATATAGAATGCCGGATTATATGCTTTGCCGGTAACATATACAACATATACATAGGCTTCCAATTTTTAGAAGAAACATTGATTAATATTGTATTATAGTAGTGTAGAAAAGAATACTGTGAAAATGGTACAAAAGGATCCTTCTTCATCTGCCACACTATCTGCTTCGAAAAGATATGAAGTAGTAGTAGTAGGGAAGACTGGGGCACTTTCAACATTTGATTCTAGTATCCTCAATGTTGCTTGAAAGTATAGCATTATGACAATTTCTGCTTGCTGGCTCTTTTAAAAACCTAGTAGTTCACAACTTTCATAAGCGTGTATTTTTACTAGCTATATATTTGGTAATCTTTTGCTGTGAATATATACTAGTAAGTTCATTAATTCTAATTCAACTATGATACTTAGTCAACGTCGGAGGAAAAAAATGCCAATCAATAAAGTGTTCCTTTACTAGTTTATCATCTCCAGCGGCTATTTCTGTTTATGTAAATATTTACGTGTCATTCCTAGTTTCATTCATTCTTTTCGTATGATAACATTTGTTTGATTCGATGAAATTTCCGTTGATATTAGTTTTCACTTCATCATGGTATGCTAAAAGTACTTGCCATATATTTCTCCAAATCTATGGACTCTCCAACAATTTTAATATTTGCCGGAGCAAATATCTCGTCTTGAAGAAACAAAACAAAAATATTAGGGGTTCATTTCCAGATATTTATCAACGACGTCATTCATGATTTGGATTGCGATGTGTTGTTCCATGTTCTATGGAAGGCGAAATAACCTGTTCACAACAAATCAACATCCGTCGTATTGCATTTAAAATTTTGTTATCTAACGTTTGGGTTGATCACTATGCTGTCACAAATAAAAGTCCTGTTGTTACATCCAAACCAACGTCTCCACTGGCAGTCACTATGTTTGATGATAATCACAGTACCAGCCATACCTAGCAAAAGGTGGAATTGTATGGGGACATGTAACATTCATCTAACATACGTGCCATGTTAGATGATTCATAAATATCATTTTGCGTTTGTTTAGCTAGATAAATCAGATAACTTCCTCTTATCGAATAATACCAATTATTTAACCGACCACTTACATTACATTTACACATATTGTATATTTGGAACGTTCACTCCAGAAACGTTAATTGCATTTTTATATTATACCAGTGGACCCGACAGATCTTGTTCTATGTTAGCTATGAATATTCAATTGAAACTAGAGAAAATAATTAAAAAAATGATTTCAAAAACCTAGTGTTTTAGTAATGCTTTGTGAGACACAACATTGATAGTTTTGTTTTCTGGCGTGTAAATGAATAATGTTGATGGTTTCCCGACACGGAAACATACAACATACAATTTGCCGTGTGTAAAACATGGATTTTCAAGATTGATGTCACAAACACTTAACAACCGCTCTTGCAATTCATTAATCGACATTGCAAATGCAGGCCACACTGGAAATTGTAACCGATTAAAGTTGAATGGCATGCCATTTGAAATCATACAGATGCGTCTAATAAAAAAGTCTTGACCCTTGTATTTGAGCTTTCACTCTTAGAATCTTCTCCGAAGTATTAGAGAACTCGTTATGTAGTACGATTGCAGTTTGCGCAACAAACCGCGATACAGTGAGTTGCGCAAACCACGAGTACTACAGGAAGTCATTGTGACACAAGTTTTACACAATATTTTTTATGATTCGCATTCATTTCATTTTTTAAATACAATAGAATTACATATAATCTGTTTTTAAACTAGGAGTGAAAAAAATTAACTATCTCGACCCTTACTTCGTGGAATCTACTCATTTTACTGTTTTAAATGAAACTTTTCGTTTCTAGGTAATTCCACAATATATTGAAAACAATTTAAAAACTCTAAGAAAATTGACAATGCTTTCGATATAAATATCTAACGATGATATTAATATCGAAACAATTGTCAATTTTCCTAGAGTTTCAAATTTTTTTTCAATATATTGTGGAATTACCTAGAAACATTAGGTTTCATTGGAAACAGTGAAATAAGAGGTGTGGTTTGAATTTAAATTGGCAATTCTGTAGATTCGTCATTAGTCAGAACACAGATGGTTTCATTCAGCACCTTTGACTTTTGACATATTATGACAGAATAGTTGTGTAAATAGTTAACAAATTTCCATTTAAGCAAACAGAGGATGATTATTTGTTTAAAAAGGAGCTTCTTCAAATATGCTTGCGATCTATTTATATTATATCATGAACAGAATTATTTCTATAATACATGTTCACACAGATATTGATCCTATACAATACAAAAATAAACAATTGACAAATAATTCATGAAGAGTCATTAGCGTACTTCATTTCTTAATTAGTGTTTTAAATGACACTCACGGTTTCTAGTTAATACCACGATATAATAAAAATTGTCAATTTTTTAGAATTTTCAACAATTTCTATTATATTGTGGTATTAACTAGAAACCGTGAGTTTCATTTAAAACACTAATATTCCACGAAGTTAGGGGCGAGACAGTTGATTTCATTATTTCTTATTATTTTTAGTTTGTTCAAATTTAACTTTAAGACCATTTAATATAATAATTTGCTAGCTAAAGCAACGCTAGATCATTTTATAATTTGTTTCAAGGTTGTATATACTACATAGAACCAACAGTATGACACTTAAAATTACTAAATAAGTGTACAAAAAGACTGCATTGTGCCACTGTAAACAATGTTATAATGCAGTCTCTTTTATACGCGAATTATAAAATAGTTATTTGTAAAACAAGTGTCACAATGACTCGTTTTGTAGTACGAGTGAAGTTTGCACAACGAACCGCGAAGCACGATGAAGCATAAGAAATTTAAGGAACAAGAAAAGAAGCTACAGAATCTTGAACACATACAACATGAAATTCAATACTCAAAACGTCATGAAACTGTAAGTACCTACATACCAACACACTTTGCACCACGATTTGAAAATCTTTCAGACACTAATTTTACAGATAGTGAAATAGAATTTTTAAATAAAGGTTTAAAGTACAGCATACCACCAAAATTCACGAATAATATTAAACAAATTATAGCTACAGAGTCAGAAATAGCTTTAAAATCTAATTCAAATAATTTTCTTCATGAGAAATTAAAAATTGCCAATTTAATCAAAAATATTGAATCTTCAAAAGTTAAACGTCAAACTAAAAATGACATTACAGTTTTAAATGCAATAAAAAAGAAGATAGCTAGATAGATAACAGTTACAAAATCTGATAAGGGGAACACAACTGTCATTTTGACGACTGAAAATTATAATTCCAAAATATATAACTTTATAGAGTCTAGCGATGTAAAAGTTCTTAAAGCAGACCCAACAAAAAAGTTTTCTTATAATGTAAGGGATATTGTTGATAATTCAAATTATCTTTTAAGTGATTACGAAAAGAGGTCTATCATACATAAGAATCCTCATTGTCCACAATTATATGGAACCGTTAAATTACATAAAGTAACGAAACCAATCAGACCTGTAGTTTCTTATGTTAATGCTCCTAATAATATATTGGCAAAGAGGCTCAACAATATACTCAATAGTTACGGATATGGATCTCAGTACTCAATTAGAAATTTAATAGCACTAATCAAAAAGTTGAAAGCAATCCACTTGCAAGATAACTATAAACTCATTTCGTTCTATGTAACTGATATGTTAACCAAAATTCCTCCTAAAGAATGTCTAACACTTCTAAGAAAATTACTAGAAGATAAAAATATTAATCATGGAATAATATCAGATATACGTGATTTATTTGATGTATGCATTAATCAGAATTATTTCACTTTTGACAATAAGATATACTCGTATATTCAAAATGAAGGTTTACCAATGGGAAGCCCTAAATCACCTATTTTAGCAAACATTTTTATGGACAATTTAGGAAGAAAGATCTTTGAAAGTAATATTTCGAAAAATATTTTATTGTGGTATAGATATATAGATGACATGTTAGCTTGTTTTATGGGTAGTGAACGACAATTAGATGTATTTTCCAACCACATCAATAATTTACACCCAAAAATTAAATTTACATTAGAAATTGAAGAAAATACCTCAATCAATTTTCTTGATTTGAAAATTCAAAGAGTTAATAATGTACTTGATTATTCGATTTACCGAAAACCAACACAGACTGATGTGACAATTCCATTCAATTCCAATCACCCTATGTCACACAGACTAGCGGCATATAATTCAATGATACATAGAGCTTTTTCAGTTCCTATGAACAAATGTAATTTTGATAGAGAGATTAATACAATTAGACAAATAGCAACATCCAACGGTTATCCATTAGATATGATAAATAAGATAATTAGTAAAAAAGAGGAAAAAGAGGCATTACCACTAATATTTCCTTTACAAGCTGATGACATAAAAACTCATAAAACTAGCACATATGCAGGAAATATTTCTAACAATTCCTTTTAAAACAGAAAGTAACGTTAGTACAAAATTGTTAAATGTAAAAACAAAAATACCACTATTGAAGGAGTCAGGTATATATAAACTCAAATGTCCAGAATGTAATACTGTGTTTTTGGGTCAGACCCTTAGGAATTTTGAATTCCGATACAGTGAACACTTCCGAGCATACAGGTTAAAACAACCAGATGAATCCCACTACGCAAAACATCTACTTGACACCAATCATTCATTGACACCTAACACAAAACTAGAAGTGCTGCATATTTGTGAAAAGAAACAAGAACTTGATTTCCTTGAAGAATTGGAAATTAGAAAACATTTAAGAAACCCACAATATGAAGTTGTCAATGAACAGTTAAATCTGGTTTTCTATATCATTGCACAGTTATACTGATCCTAATTGGAAAAATGATATCCAGGATATCACCATAGGGCTAATAATATCTAAGCTTCAATATTTGTAACATCACATCTTCTTCTTTTTTCTATAAACATATATTAAGTTAATCACAAGTTAGGTCACTTCTTGGTTTAGCCAATAATAACTACTAAACATCAGGTAGGCATCAAATAAAATGTAACTCCTGTCATTCTGACGATGATATTGATTTATCGAAACAATTATCAATATTTTAGAATTTTCAATAACTTTTATTATATTGTGGAATTAACTAGAAACCGTGAGTTCTATTTAAAACACTAAACCTATATCTGCTAATTTTTGAAATGATTACTTAAGAAAACAGCTTAAAAGAGGAGAACTCCTCAGATTCATCTGTTCATTCTAGCAATGGAGATATTTTGTATTCACCAGCATTGAATTTCAGAATCGTACTACTATATTCAAATTAGACAACCAGTAATACAGAATACATAATATATAAGGTAAGTGGATATATTGTCGTAGAGAAGCTTGTGCTGGATCCACCTGTAATAATTCATAATTAAACTCGTTAGTCCAGAAATCAAGTAATAACAGCTACATTTACATACAAGTTTTGATCACTGGCGCAACTTGATACATTTAAAATTAACTTAGATACATTTCTCATTATATGACTCAACAACGAGGGCCAAATAACACCCTTTATAACAATTTGTCTAACTACTCAATTACAAGTTCAGTGGAACTAATTAAAAACATTAAATTTACAACATAACTTTCTAAATCTATTTGATTTTTTGGAACAGTATATTTCACTTGGTCCACTTTAATCCCTTGAAAATAATTATTTAATATATTACTAATCAGTTACATCTGAAAATATATTCAATAAACCTCAAAAGCATATTCCTCGCAGTTCCCTTCACTGCATATAAACATTTTCACACAACTTTCTTCAGTTCTTTAGGAAATCATAGGATGTTCTTGTATTGGCGAAGTGATTTTAATGAACAAATGTTATTCCTGCTCCATCCAGTCTGGATGCACAGATTCGTTTTTGATTTGACCAATACGTTGCAAATAAACATGAAGTTCAAGATACGAGAGTAGTTTCGCGGTGAAAATTATGTACAATATTGTGAACCATGCAGCAAGATCTATGTGACGGGTTATGATTTGGGTTTCCTTTTTGTTCGCATTTTCTGCCTTTCCAACCGAGCAAGGGGCCTACGAAGAGCCGTATGTTGAAAAATTGCGAGATTGTCGCAAATGAAATCTAATTCACAGTAGATTTGGATCATCGCTCCCTGAGTTTATTGACGATACAGTGTAGTACAGGAACGGATTTGGTATTGAGAATACTCAAATTCAACAATATACAGGGCTAGTTTGTGTGACATCGTTTAACGTAATTTTTGTCAACATTCCAACTGAGATTAACATAGGTCCTATAAGTACACTAATAAGGCACAGTAGTGTATTGGTAATAGATAAAAAATTAACTTGTTGACGATTGTTTGAAGAATCACGGAATTATTGAGAAGGAAAAAAAATAAAGCAGTTTCTATAAGTTGTAGCAAATCTTCAAGTTGGTTTTGATATTAAACATTGTTCAATACATCTACGTCTAATTCTAGTGTAAGTTAGTGAATAAGTAAGAAAGTAAGTAAGTAAGTAAGTAACTAAGTAAGTAAGTAAGTAAATAAGTGAGTAAGTAAGTAAGTAATTAAGTAAGTAAGTAAGTAAGTAAGTAAGTAAAAAAGTAAGTAAGTAAGTGAGTAAATAAGTAAGTAAGTACGTAAGTAGATAAGTATGTAAGTAAGTAAGTTAGTAAGTAAGTGAATAAGTAAGTAAGGAATATTTATTTTGAATTAAAGAAATTACAATTAATAATTAAAGCATTTGCTGAAGTTATTCAAGAGCTTTGGTCTGAAGACGGTTCAGATAGAGTGGTAAGTACAGTATCATTGAAAAGTCAGATTCAGCGATTCACTTCAAGGTTCATGGGATACACTCAACATGATGCACACGAGTTTCTTCGTTACCTATTAGCAGGACTTCACGAAGATGTCTACAAGGTATATGGAAAACCAAAACCCATATTAACAGAAATTAATGACAAACTTAGTGACATCGAGAAAGCAAAAGAATCTTGGTTGAAATATCCAAGAATGGACAACTCCAAGATTGTGAATAACTTTGTCGGTCAATTAAAATCCACAATCAAGTGCACACTCTGTGGTCACTGTTCAGTTACCTACGATCCCTTTTGGGATTTATCCCTTTCGATACCCCAAAGAACAGGTCAATTACGACTTTCAAAATGTTTAGATTCATTTAGAAGAGGAAAACCCCCGACGGAGATGAGAAACCAACATGTTCGAAATGTAAGAAACGAAGACGATGCACTAAATCATTCTCAATTCATAAATTCTCGAAAATATTGGTTATTCACCTGAAGTGCTTTTTGCAAACAGAAAGATTTAGTGGAACACTCACTGTTACAACAGATTTTCCAAAAAAAGGGCTTGATATGAGCCATTACGCGGCTGATAATGTGACACTCTGTGTGTACAACCTCTACGCTATATCAAATGACTGCGGAACCATTTATAATGGTCACTACACAGCATTTTGCCAACATCCCTACAAGGGACAGTGGCACGAATATAACGATTCAAGGGTGCTATTATTGTCGTAGAAATCTTTAGTCAGTGGAGAAGCATATGTTCTCTTCTATGAAGAAGATGACAGAAAGTCCTGCCTTTAAGTTTAATAATTTTTTTTTCTTAGTTTTCAAATTGTATATTTTCATTGTGAACCAATATCTTATTTGGTTTTTTCTGCAAAATTTATTTAGATATTAATATATACATTGTATTCTTATTAACGACATATTTACGAAAAAAAATTGATAAATAATCAAATTCATAATAATAAATAAACATAAATAGTGATAGAAGCTCTAATAGAAAACAATCTGAGCTTCTGTGATGCGTCTATATGTGTGGCTAAGTTTAATCTATTCATAAGTTCTAAGATCTAATATTTAAAATGAATGTAAGATTCAATATTTGATATCTATAGTCTAAACTAAAATCTAGGATAGAGAAAATAACTGTAATTTAAAGATAATTTACTATATCTCTAAATATTATATGTAATTTTTTACTAAAAATCCATTCCGTAAATTTTTAATTTGTTTCAGTGAATGTGGTATCAAGTTACTGTTCTAAATGAAACTTACTGTTTCTATATAATTCCAAAATATGTTGAAAAAATGTTAAAAATTCTAAGATATTGACAATGGATTCGATAATAAATATAATCGTCAGAATGACAGAAGTTACATTTTATTTGATGCCTACCTGATGTTTAATAATTATTTTGGCTAGACCTAGAATTGACCTACCTTTTGATTGACTTAATATATGTTGATAGCAAAAAGAAGAATATATGATATTACAAATATTAAAGCTTAGATATTATTAGCCCTATGGGGATATTCTGGATATCTTTTTCCCAATTAACATCAATATAACTGTGCAATGATATAGAAAACCAGGAAAACTATGTCTGCTGATCTTTACAATTATCACTTAAGAAGACAGTTCTAAAGTGGAGAACTTCCTAGATTTATCTGTTTATTGACGACTTCATATTGTGGGTTTCTTAAGTGTCTTATAATTTCAAATTCTTCACGGATATCCAGTTCTTGTTTCATATCAGAAATATGTAGTACTTCTAGTTATGTGTTAGGTGTCAATGAATGATTGGTGTCAAGTAGATGTTTTGCGTAGTGGTATTTATCCCATAGAGATCAGTAAGTTTAATTTAAAACAATAATATGAGTAGATTCCACGAAGTTAGGGTCGAGACAGTTAATTTCATGCAATCAAAGAATCTATATTTAATATTTATTTCACATTTGGGTATTTTTACAATATTCTGGTCCCTATTTCGCGTATTGCATTGATTTTTTTGTTAATGATAGTCACAAGTATTATTTGACCATATGCTGCCTCTTTCGTATCAAGAATTTTGCTGATATCAAATAGCCAATCGCTAGAGAAGGTGCGCTTTCACCATGGATTATTTTTAGTACCCACTTTTGTGAAATATTTTTTTCTAGATGGTTGTTATACATACCTCCCCAGTCTATGATGCTATAGGGTAACTGTGACTGAACGAATGCAAAATACACTGTTTTGGATGAGGTATGTCTATTTGCAGATCTCAACGAAGGTGCTTATCGATAATGATCCCAAGATATTTAGCATATTGCGCCTCTGGTATTTGCGTCATGTGATCGATTTTGAGATTTCCCATGTCAGGCAGGGTACTCGAGTAGGATGTGAATGGCAAATAGTAGGCTTCATCGCTGTTCAAGATAAGTTTATTACAGGCAAACCATTTTTTAATCAGACAGAAATCGTTTCTGCCGTTGGTTTCAAATTTTCGCAAGAGTCTGATATATAGAATATCACAGCGTCATCAGTGAATCTCATAATTGAACCCCTCAAGTCAATATTCAGTAAACTATTTTTATAAATCGTAAACAAAAGAGGTTCGAGTGTTGAAGAACATTTAATGCGCTCCTAGTATTTAAGATAGTTTTGTAACGACCAATTTTGTCATTGTGTCGTTATAAGTTTTAATATGGAAGTAAATATTTTAAAAAATAAGAAATCCTTTTAATACAGTCCAAAATACTTGAAGCGGTGACATACGGCACTAAAACACCGAGAACAGTTTCTTGTGGTACTCCATTGAATGAAATATTTTGCCTAGAAGTCCATATCTCTGTAACTTATATAAAAGTATGTCGTGCGATACAATATCGCAGCCTTTAGACAGGTCAACGAATATAACTAAAGCGGGAGTTTTTGGGTCAACAGCCTCTTAAACTGTTTTTGTAAGAGAACAAATAGTTCTCTGTTGATTAGCCCTCTCTAAACCCGAACTAATTGTCTGAAATTACGTGATATGTATTAAGGAACTTTACAATTCGGTTTTTTTCTATCTTTTCTACGGTAGTGATAGTTAAGAGTCGTCTCCGTAGTCTAGTAGAATGATGCTCTGTCTCCTAACCAGAAGGGCCCGAGTTCAAACCTGGGTTTAGACAATATCAATATTAAAATTTGAGAATGCCACCGATCGGAAGGCAAAGAGAACCAAATTGTAGAGAACTGAATTATGTTCTAAATATTCTCCTATATTACTGAAGCGATCATTATACATAACCTCAAATTATTTTCAACCACTACTGGTTTTGAGCAAGTACACTAAAGAAACTGACTGTCTCGACCCTTACTTCGTGAAATATGCTCATATTAGTGCTTTTGAATGAAACTAACGGTCTCTAGTTAATTCCACAATATAATAAAAGTTATTGAAAATTCTAAAAATTGACAATTGTTTCGATAAATCAGTATCATCGTCGAAACAATTGTCAATTTTTTAGAATTTTCAATAACTTTTATTATATCGTGGAAATAACTAGAGACCGTTAGTTTCATTTAAAAACACTAAGTACACTAAAGCTCAAAAATCTTCATCTGTTCTGGTTTTCACATAATAAGTTTCAAGTTTCATTTCTCCGAATTTCGTTCAAGTGTATTCAAAGTAAGCAACTTCAGAAGTAAATAGAATTGAATCCAGTTATTGTCTAGACAGGATATGGATTGGATGGTAAAATCAATCCTTCAAATACTTTTTTTGGAGATAAGAACACACCATTAGCTACACTCCACAACAACATAATAGGTTACCATAAATATATTCTGATTCTAATTAAAACTATTCCCTTTATGTTTACGAGTAATGATTTAATCGTTCTGCTCTGTCTCACATAATAGTTCTTCTCAAACTTCTATCTGATTGAGGTAATTTCCGTTTCACTCAACGTTGTATAAAAAACGTATTGGAATATTTAACATTCGCTTACCCTGCAAGAATCGTACGTTAAATATTTATTTTCACATTACATGCTCATAATTATCCTCTCGGTTTTTTACCTCAACGAACAATAATTTAAGAATGTAAACACACAAATTCCTGTTTTATTGCTGAAATTTTCATAAGCAGTAGTTAAGTATTCCTCAAATCGTAAACCCAGCCCGCTCCTGATACTGCGGTTTAATATTTTGCTTAAATGAATGTACTAAATTATTCATAAATACATGCTAGAGTACTAAAGTGCGTAGGGTGGTTTAAATTGAAAAAAAAACTGTGTTTGGAACCGATGTACGAAAAAGAAAAATATGCTTAACAGCGATCGTAAATGAATTTAAGGGATAAAATGAATTGATATTTGGATTTACTGGATATTAATAGTCCTTAATCCTATCAAAATCGGTGTTTTATGGTCATGTTTCTTGATAACCCCAAAGTTTTTTTAATCGAATGTTTGAACTAATGTATTACTGATTCTGGAATGTTAAATGTTCACAAAATAATGAAAAAACACCGAAGGTGTAATTCAATTTTTGAAAACAAGAAATAAGGGTCATTTTAATAAAACGTGTGTCTATTTTACCATCAAGAACAGTCGAATACACAACGTATTGTTACGAAACAGCACACTTGTATAGTCCCTAAATCCGACTCTGTCTAAGCCAGGAATGAAAGTTAAAATTATGGCTGGTGCGCAGGGATTTCTTAGAATTTTTTAATGGAAGACTGTTGAAGACTATGTACACACTTGAATTTTGCATACTTCGTTGCTCCATCTTTAAAATATAAAAATGATCTGAGTGAATAATTTCACCCCATAAAAGAGGGTTTTTTAGTTTCATTTTATTTGTTAATTTTGTGAAAACGTACATCTAACTATTGTGCCTGTGATGCCGATCCCCTTTCAATGTTTCCCTTTTTTAGAGGTATTTTTTACCATTGACGAAAGCGCCGATGATGGCATGTTTATTTGCCGAAAGCGCTTAGCTTAAATTTTTTTAATTAAATTTATTTACACACTTTCATCTTTTGAGAAAATACACCCATCAACCTTCTTCTACTTCTATTTCTTAGAATTGTTTACGATTGTGACTATCTTATCTAGACATTGTTTTTGTGACCAGTCTCATCTAGAAAATGCCATAAATCCAATTGTTTTTGTGTAAGCCGCAATCTAGAATTATCTAGTGAAAAAGGCACTAATATATAAGGGACCGACCAGGAAGAGTTAGTTTAGTTGGTGAAGTGATTGCGACAAATAAACAAAAATACAACGAAATAGCGAACAGTGAAGTGTTGATATTAATTAATAATTAAGGTTGTGTGTATATAAATTAGATTTAAGTGAATAATTAAATGTTAGTGAGTAGTTTAGTGTTTAAATGAATTAAGTAAGTGGACCCACCGAGTATTTAATGTTTATCCCACCCGTTTACTGTTTGAATAAATTAGAAAAACATAACAGTATTATGTGTAGGAACTAGTATTCTACGTAATCCAATAAATTCATAGATCAGTACAATGAACAGATTTTTATTCAGTTGAATGCTGAAAAACATCAAATACAGTAAAAGTGTTTAACAACATATAACTTAATCCACAGTACAAAGCATCGAATTAACATCAAAATACGAGTACAGGTGTTTCAGTTGAAACTAACTCACTATAAACTTAATTATTGACTAAACGAAATAAGGTAGAAATGTGGTATGCCATGGGGCTTAACATGTTACTCCGCAAATTTTTCATGAAAAAAATATACTGCTATCCTGCATTTCAACTCCCATTGCGACGATATAGGGTTTTGTCCCAACGCTAGGATTTCGTCTACCAACATCCACGATGTCACTACTGAATCCACTATTTGGGTCTGGGTGGTCAATCAAGAAGCCACTCATCAAAACTTAACAAATGTATTGCAGAAATACAGATAACCAAAAATTGACGAACTCTGTACAGGATAAATATAAAACAACTATAACCTGCCCGATAAATATAAAACAAATATAACCAGCCCTTCCAGGCATATATTCAACAATAATCTTTAAGGTGCAATATAATATCCAATCCCAAAATTACAATTACAAAATTATACAAAATATATATAATTACCTATTTACTTACATAAACGTCCTAGGGCACGTCTTCTCTACTCGAAGGGGCACTTTGTCTTCAGTCACAGTATACACTTCCCAGGTAGGCATTTTTCGATTCACTTGACTATTCGCTTTGCTGGTCCGAAGACCAACTCCCCGAAAAAATATATTTTTCGAAACAAGAAAGTGTTCTCTCGAAAAACGCTGAGTTTGTTGTTTTTTTTGTTGTCTCTTATATTAGAAAACATTATGTTCTACTTTGAAGTAATTAGCAAAACATATTTTAAAACGTTGACCTACTTTTGTTTGGCCTACCATATACTGGTTGTTATTCTAAACGTGACACTATCTAATTTCATTTTAGGATGAATCGCAAGAGCACTTTGCTGCGACCCCGAATCAATTTTGAAAACAGCCATGTAATGCGGCCCGCGAGCCTGTTAAAAACCGAAAATAAAGTACTGTGATGATGAACTAAGATGCGCGCTCAACTTAAAAGCCTGGCTTGTTCCGGAAAGTTCTATCGCGCGAGAACACAGATGACGCTACCTAAACATTCTGGAAAGAACTGTCGAGAAATCACAATCCATATATAAGACAATACCGCTCGATTGAGTTCAGTTGTTCAGTCAGTTATGAGTCAGTTGCGATAGAATTGCGAGTTTAGTTGCGTACTTATTGTTACAACACGTAACAGTACTTATTGTTATTTATTTCGGATAAAGTTTTTAACATGTCTGTTTCAAAACCAAGTGGAAGTAAGAGGAAACTTGGAAATGAGCATCGTATCTTTCAAGAAAAGTGGGAATTAGAGTTTTTTTGCTGTGAAGTGAAAGACAAAATTATTTGCTTGATTTGTAACAGTACAGTCGGTGTCCCAAAATTATATAATATAAAACGTCACTATAATAGTCATAAAACTAAGTTTGACAAGTATACAGGCATGATTAGAAACGAAAAGTTAAAAGAGTTGAAATCACGGTTGAAAGATCAACAGCTTATGTTTACACGTCCAAAGCAAGAAAATGAATCTGCCGTTCAAGCGAGCTACGTACTATCGGAGTTGATCGCAAAACACTCAAAACCATTTGTTGAAGGTGCATTTATAAAAGAGTTCCTTGTAAAGGCCGCGGAAATTGTAAGTCCCGGGAGCGTGAAGGCTTTTCAAAATATATCCTTGTCCCGGAATACTGTCGCTGAAAGAGTTACCGAGTTGGCTGCCAATATAAGCGAACAAATAAAAACAAAATCAGACTCTTTCATTGCATTTTCTATTGCATGTGACGAAAGTACAGATGTGTGTGGTGTGGCGCAACTCGCTGGTTTTCTTCGTGCTGTTGATAGAGATATCAACGTTTATGAAGAATTACTGGAATTAGTACCATTGCATGATACAACAACTGGGGAGGATATTTTCAATGCTGTTTATGGACTTCTGCAAAAGTACAATTTAGATTTGTCAAAACTGTATTCCGTTGCAACAGACGGAGCTCCTTCAATGACTGGAGTAAATAATGGCTTCATTAAAATATTACAAACAAATATCAGAGAAACGGGCAGTGACAAACCAGATTTTCATCATGTTTATTGCATATTCCACCAAGAAGTTTTATGCTCAAAAGTGATCAAGTTGGAAAGCGTTTTAAAGTCAGTGAAAAAAATGATAAACTTCATAAGGTCACGTGGCTTGAATGACAGTTTTCTGCGTTTTTACGTGATTTAGAAAGTGATTATACTGGTTTACCTTATTATGCAGAAGTGCGATGGTTTTCGTGTTCTATGGTTCTTGATCGGTTTTGGAAACTCAAAGAAGAATTACGCCTTTTCATGGAAGTGAAAGAACAAGATGTCAGCTTATTATCCGACGTACCTTTTTTACAAGATCTTTCATTTATGGTAGACATCACGAAACACTTGTCGGACTTATATACGAAATTGCAAGGACCACGTCAAGTTATAACAGATATGCATGATCATGTTAAAGCTTTCAAGTGTAAGATGATGCTGTGGAAAAACCAGTTAGCGGTGGATAATCTGTCACATTTTCCGACTTGCAAGGCGTATCAGGAAAGTACAAGTAGCCCAATATCATACAAAATGTATACAGAGAAAATGGGAAGCCTTCTGTCAGAATTTGAAAAGCGTTTTCAGGATTTTAAGTCCCAAGAAAACAATAGCGAGTACAGCGGGTTCTATAAATCCAGATATACTGCATTTTTGTTTACATTTGGAGAAATTTCGGTTTGTTAATACGATACATCTCCCGAAGTGTATACAAGTGACAATTTTATGATAGAATATTAATCAGGGCATCTCACAGATGCGGAAAAGTTAGTTTTCATCTTTAAAACCGTTTGTTTTTATAATCAGTTCAGTTTAGGTAAAAATATGTTAAGCTAAATTATTTCTAAAATAAATTCAATTTTTTTATGAAAAAACATATTTTTTTTAATAATAATGGCTAATCTTTTTCCCTTGTTGACAATATATATCAACAAAATTTGAAATATGTACATTGAACCCAATTTATTACAGCTTTTTTCAAAACTTTAAACTGAAATATCTCAACTTTTGGATTTTGAGGCTTACCGTTATATTGCTCTAAAGTCTTCAGTTAATACCTACAATAATAATTCACTTTAAAATTATGCACAACATAGTTTCTTCAGTAATTTTGTTATATTTCAGGTTCCAGGAGCAAGTAAAATTTAGTAAATTATTATCTACTCCTTTATTTACAAATTAAGGAAACAAAGGTGCGCATCATTTTAAAGTAGTTCATTGGAGCTCTGTTTCTATTTAAAAACTGTTTTGGCTAAAAAACTAGCGTTTTTAAATTTATTTGTTAACAAACATCACGAAACTGAATTTATAAAAAAATATTACTATAGGAGTGATTTTAAATATTTTTTTTATGGTTTAGACAACTTCACAGCCACCTACGATGAAAATAAAGTTACCAAATGATAATAAAATGGCATCAGAATTGACATTTGACAAATGGAGTGTATTTATCCGAAGCCTCAGATTCGGAATAAGTAAAAATATACAGGACGTTTCCTTTGAATTTTTAAATTTCATGTCGTTTCCGGTGAATACAAAAGTCAGCCATATCGACTTCTTATGTCAAAGTTAGGCCTAATATAACCCTCTCAAATATCAATAACATCGAACAACCCACTCAAGAAGTATAGGGGTCGCCCCTGTCTCATTTACACCCGGTACATAATTTTTACTCATAACCATAATTTCGGCATGTAATAATTAACATTAGGTTTACGTAAATATTACCTAGAAGCATAATTTCATATTTTAACATATTTCCAATGGATTGATGTCATTTCGGAACAATCGGTCTGTTAACAAAATTATTCTACACATGCCATCTTTTTCGTACTGTTCTTTGTAAACAAGCATGTTGAAGTGCACTGTAAACAGATATCTGTAGAAAAAAAAAGAGCCTCAATAAATTAATTTCTATTATTATTAGGCCAGGCGGCACGGCGATAAAATCGTTAAAAACCGTAAAAAAATTTTTGGGAAAGCTTTCATTGTTTTAAATA
The DNA here is from genome assembly GCA_963921935.1 of Galeruca laticollis. Classification (NCBI taxonomy): domain Eukaryota; kingdom Metazoa; phylum Arthropoda; class Insecta; order Coleoptera; family Chrysomelidae; genus Galeruca; species Galeruca laticollis. Next base: position 137,765,830 of record OY998182.1, read on the forward strand.
GTTTATTAGGGAGTGATTATCAAGAATCTATGTTTTCCCCACACCCTTAAGGCCCGCGTCGATCTCCGTGAGGCTACAAAGGTACACATGTTTGGTATTTCGGTAATATCTCGTTTTCTCTTTATCGTACGGCGAAAATGGTACTATATGAAATTAAAGGTGATAAAATTCTAGACAAAATTACAAAATAGCTCCCTATCATTTTTTTTATGGGACCTATAGTTTCGGAGTAGCAGCCACGCGAAGTTGTGTGAGTTTTGACAAATACAGTAAATATCGATTCTTGCTTACCAATTTTACTCTTCTCTCGTTCTGGTGACTGTTGACAATTTGTTCTATTTCTTTTATTACTATCTATAAGTAATTCAAATTCATCATTGATAATAAGTATGTGTTTTGTCATCTGCAATATATTATAAGCTTCGGTTTAAAAATTTATTTCGTAATTTAAACGGCTGTTTGGTTCTAAGAATACGGGAAGGGTATATGGCATATGGTCAGACATTACAATAGAACAGACTCTAATGAGATCTATGAAATCGACTGGTGGTTTGACACACGGCCGAGGAATCACCGACAGTGTCCTGGCGAAATGGATTCTTGCAATGCCCGTTTTTGCGGAAGTATCAGAGGCCATTGAAAATTTCTGCAGCGTATCGTTTGCTACTTCCGAACAGCGTGTAGATGCCAGAGTATCGCGAATATTAAGGGATACACATGACCTCGAAAAATTTGTTCATTGGTTGTCATCGCATAATCCCTTCCCAGTCAGCCTCGAGATTATGTCTATCAGCACAGAAGTACAGGGAGATGTGAAAATCGACTGCTACAAAGCATACGAAGTCGGCATGTAATCAATGGCAGCTATCGTTGACGGTAACTTTGGAGATGTGAAATTCCAGCAAAAGAAGAGAGTAATTCCTTTAAGAGCAGTAAACTCTTCAATAAACATCCAAAATGAAGTGATTCCTGTTGACCCTTCATTATTTTTTCAAAGAATTACCATTTCCAAGAAAACGGAACAGGATTTGCCGCAATATTTTCACATCGAACTAGCTCCTTATCCATTCTCGCTTTTTGATGGAATAGGAATGCGCAAGACAAATAAATCATCATTGTATAAAATGTTTTCTCATGTAGCTCATTTCATCAACGAAGCAAATAACGTGGTACATGTTAGAGACGGTGGATTCCTTCTCCATCGTGTGGTCTGGTACCAACAAGAGACGTTCTGCAATATTCTTGTGAAGTATGTACAGTACGTTCGGAAGTACTACAAGGCTAACAGCGTAGTTGTTTTTGACGACTATCCGAATGACGCTGAAAACAAAAGTACTAAAGCTGCTTAACGACTCCATAGATAGCAGAGGCATGTCGCTGACAGCAACCATGTCACAGGAGAAATTCCTTGCCAACGACCAGAACAAGACTCGGCTGATTTCTATGTTGGAGGGCCAACATCGAGCTGCAGGATTTCTCGCAAAGCAAGCCGCTGAAGACGCTGATACTCTTATAATTAACACCGCGATTGAATTATCGCCAGACTATGATTCCGTAGTGGTAGTGGGTGAAGATGTCGACCTCCTCGTACTACCAATAGGCCTCGTATCATCGTTGTCGAATGTTTATCTCATGAAACCAGGGAAAGGAAAAATTGAGAGCATAACTTACTCGACGAAGTCGTTCAAGCATTCAGAAGAAGTTGCGGAGCACATACTCTTCCTTCACGCCTCCAATGGGTGCCACACAACCTCAGCATACTTAGAGACCAAAAGCTTCTCCAGACCTGATTGAGGCAGCCGGAAAATCTGTCATTAGAGCACTCGATAGAGTGAGCGGTGACATATCGTTGAATGATTGCAGGTTCCAGTGCATCACGAAATCAATTTCTAAGAGTGCTTGCAATCTTGCATCTTTACCATCTACCTACCATCAGGTTCAAAAGTGGTACGGAAATAAGAAGAGTCCGCAAGATTGGGGCTGCTAAAGCACGAGGAATGGACTGACACCTATTCCTACGTTAATAGACGCTGCCCCACAGGAGCTTCTCAGCACGATATCTTGCAAGTGCAAGCAAGGATGTCAAGCAGCTTGTATGTGCAGGAAGACTGGGCAGCGGTGCTAGATAATGTGTGGAAGTTGCCGTGGACAGTTTTGCGCAAATATCGATATGGAAGAAGATAATTTCGACGTTGATGACGAGATCGACGTACTGTTCGAGCATTCAGCTGCACAATAAATTCACATGACTGATTCTGCGAGACAGAATCATCTTTGATCGACAACAAAAGCAGGATTGAAGTGAAGGAAATCACTGCTGAACCATCGACTTCGGGTAAAATACCAGCTCAGAACGAACCTTTTACGCGAGAACGTCGTACTTTGTCGAAAAGAAGACGATTAGATTGACTTCACACTGACCCGCTGCAGAAATGTATTTAATGAAATCCACAATAAATCAAACTATTTGCAATTTTAACCAACGTTCTATACCTTTTTATGAAAACTTATGCAATATGTGCTTATTTATATTGTCAACAGTCACCAGTCTGAGAGAAGAGTGAAATTCGGTAAGCAAGAATCGATATTTACTGCATTTGTCAAAACTCGCACAACTTCACGCGGCTACTACTCCGAAACTATAAGTCCTATGAAAAAATGATACGTTACGTAATTTATCTTGATCAACATATTTCGTTATTACACAAGGAACACTATGCTTTTTGGATATTGTGGAGTTATAACCAGACATATTTGTATTGTGAGTCGAACAGACTCCAAATTTGATAGAGAACGACATTAGATACAAGAAAAAATAAGTTCACAGTCGAAAAAATATAAATAAAAAATTGAACAAATATAAATCAATATGAAAGATTTAAATTTTTTGTTATTTTGAACAGAATTTTTTCACCTTTAATTTCATGAAGGACCATTTTAGGCATACGATAAAGAAAAAAAGAGGTATTACCGAAAAACCAAAAATATGTACCTCTGTAGCCTCACTGAGATCGACGCGGGCTTTAAGGGTGTAGGGAAAACCTAGATTCTTGATAATCACACCCTAATAAACCATTTAAAACAATAAAAGCTACATTTTTTTAGGGTTTACCTAACTTGCCGCCTGGCCTATATATAAGGTAGAAGGTTTCAAATTCTCAAATTAAAACTCAACGGATTCTTCACTTGTTAAAAAATAAATAGGATAATTTGGTAGCCACTTTGTGTTACTATTACACTAAGAATCCACGTAAACACAAAAATAAGAAGTTACTTTGAGTGAATCTGATGAAATATGACTACTTAATATCATCAAATTTATATCAACCTGTAATACTTTGTTATCTTCAAAATAAAATTTCACCCCGTGACACAGATCAACCTATAGAAGTATTTATCACAACACATGTTGAAAATGTATAGAACCCTGTATATTCGATTTTAAAATATAAGATATTCAATTCCGTAGTTCTCGCCCTTTAGAACGTGAAAATGTGAGTATTTAGGTAAAGGATTCGTATAAGTGTAAGAAGATAACACATTCACAGTTTATGGCATCTGTTTGTCATCACGAAATAGTTGTAAGGCCTCTTGGAGTTTTGAAGAGGAGCACAACATTAGTGAGTATCCAACGATTGAACTAAGCGATAATTTTAAAACGTTATAAAAATATACGACTTGCCCTTTAGAAATTCAAATTAACTTTTAACTTTCACGCCATTTTGTTACCTTATCAATTATATTATTCGTTAACTTGTTTAAAGATTGCTATTATTGAAACATTATTACGAAACAGCTCGGGTGCTTTATTTCCAATGAACTCATATTTTCTTTAACATATTCGTTGTCAAAGCTATATCTGACACAACTCTCAATGACATTGATTTATCCAAATATTCATTATAAACCTTCTGTAGGCAGATAATACAATAACGCTCAAGAAGTATGATCAGTAGCCATGGAAACTAGGAGATATTTTTATCTTTTTACGTGATGATTAATAAATAGGCCAAGTGGAACAAAAACGCAGAGTAATGTATATTAAATTAAGACAGGGGTATCACAAGTTTTCTGTATTTAGACAATTTTCGTTTTCGAACTAATAGCAAAACAATTCCAATAGTTCGAAGTGGTCGTAAGGAAAAGACAAACATTGACTTGGTTTCATATCATGAGAACGATCATATTGACATATACAGCCAGAAGGTAGAGTGGGATTTAACATTTAAATAACTTTATTAGTTGTGAACCAATATTATTGATACTACACATAGTAAATGTTTAACACGTGATCAATTTTTTAAGAAAACATTTTCCTTACACCTCTAACAAACTATTGAAAAAATGTGGATTAACTTCCTAAAGTATATGAGAATAAAATTTAAAAGCTCGTCAAGAGGCTTTAGTACTGATTACACTACTCTGTCAGACTGATTTCAGATCAAAACTTCTCAGAAAAATCATTGAATGCTCACAGCATCCATTAGAAAAGAATCAACAACGGAAAGAAGAAATATTGAAATCTCATGTTTGATAGCCCCGGAGGGGATGTTGAGTCCGCACTATACGCATTCACACGTTTTGTTTTTACCTAAAAATCCTTTCCGCGTAGTTTAGTCTGCACGTGAACGAGTTCAGATAAAAAACTAATCCGCAACAGAATTGACACCAGCGACCCTTTATTTATACGGCTTTATTTGAAAAAACAATGTATACGGCCCTAAAAGCCGAACTTTGATTATCCCTTTCTCGAAAAGTTTTCAGGTTACGTGCCCACTGTAATCCTGGGGGTATATTTCAAGTAGGCCCGTAAAATCGAACGCTGGCTGACAAATTGAAATTGCCATGTTGCCTTTCTACTTCTTTCTTCGGTCTTATTGTGCTGGAATACGTTACTAGTGTGATAAAAGTATTCTATTTAAGAACGTTATTTGTTGAAAGACCTTATCCATCTATCGACTCCGTTCAAATGGATTTGAATAACGTACGATTCTGCTCACAGGTGATTTAATTTTTCTGTTTTAGAGAAACATCAGTGTTTTATAGTAGAATTTTTAATCTGTATATGACAAATATATTCTACTCATGTTTCATCAGATGAAGTTAAGAATGCTTTGATTATTCTCAATTATTCACATGAACCGTAATATTCATCGATTTTATAAATAAATTACTTCAAGCGTTGCCAGACTTCACTAACGTTCTGGAATCTAAAGACACGCAAATTTCATAAATCACAGTTGTTTGATCAGATAATTCCTTGATTCATTGCGATTGAATATTTTCATAAATAAGCTGAGTGTCATTATTAATTGATTTTTGAGTAGAATTGGTGTTGAATATCGATCAATTACGTCAAAGTTACGAGACATTTGAGGTTATTCAATCAAAATAGTTTCGAGGTGATGTAAAGAAGACAACAAATCTTTGGAGTAAATTTGGAAGTTACAAATTTCAATTACGATTTTTCCTCTTCAAGTTACGGTAATTGGAAATTACGAGATAAGTCCTGTTCTTTTCTATCAAACACTTTGGGTTAGACAGTATTCTACAGGACATTTTCGCTCGAAAATTTCCACTAACAGATTTTCTGAACCTATAAAAAAGTTTTGAAGATAAATGAAGATTTTACACAGAAAACTATATCACAATCATTTCAAGAACAAGTTGAATCAAGTTTTTGTAGATGTGTAGGAACCATTAAATTTCTATAATATAAGACCTCGTTAAGAATAAGATATTTTAGGAAGGTAATTTGAATAATCAATAAAATGAAATGAAAGTAATAAATGTCAAATCTGAAGACGGATTCATCGTTCTTTTGTTGATGTATATACTGGACGAACAAAAAACTCCTTGGAATATATGTAGCATTTCATATTTCACTTCCTAGTAATCGGAAAAAAAGAAATAAAAAGGGAAGTTCATTTTCATTTAAATTTGAGGAATAGAATAAAATTTTATATCTGGAGCAAAAAATAATTGTACATAAGAATATCACCAATCAAGTACTAATTGAATGGAATATGGGTAGATTTTAAGATGGTTTACTGTAATTATTAATGTTACGAGACAGCACAATGGTATAGTCCCTGAATCCAATTCTGTCTAAGCCATGTATGAAAGTTAAAATTATGGTGGATGCGCAGGGATTTCTTAGAACTGTTTACGATTATGATTATCTTATCTTGACATTGTTTATGTGACCAGTCTAATCTATAAAATGCCAGAGCCAATTGTTTTTGTATAAGTCGCAATCTAGAATTATCTAGTAAAGAAGGCACTAATTTATAAAGGACCGAGCAGGGAGAGTTTAAAAAATGATCTCGACAAATAAACAAGAATACACCGAAATAACGAACAGTAAAAGTGTTAATATAAATTAATAATTAAGGTTGTGGGAACACACTCTAAGCTAGAAGACATTGGTAGTTTTACCCGAGTCAAGGCTCCAACGTTCGACGGAAAGTCATAGTGGACCAATTATGTGAAACAATTTGAAGCAGCCGCTAGAGTGAATAATTGGTCAGATAGAGAGAAGGCAGTGAACCTAACTATCGCGCTTTGGGGAGATGCCTTAGATTTTCTACAGACTATACCACTTGAAGAAACGGATGACTTCGAGCAGCTGAAGAAGAGGCTGACGCGACCCCGATATGCATAGGACGCTTCGTTTAGCAGAACCGAAAACATTAGTCGACGCATTGACAGCTGCTCTTGATTATGCAGCTGCCACGATGGCTTCCAGGTACAACAAAGGTAGGACCATACAGTAAGAAGGTGACGATGACAGACTTGTCCAGATTGTCAACTTGTTGAAAGGTATGGTAGACAAGAAGCCGAGGAAAATCAGGTACTGTAATTATGGCGAGATAGAGCTTTCACGCAGTTCGTGTAAGCATTCTGCGACTCCTGCAAACCAAGAACCTTTTAAATGCAAAGCAGCCACGAAGAGCTCGCGGTACAACAAAGGTAGGACTATGCAGGAAGAAGATGACGATGACAAACTTGACCAGATCATCAACTTGTTGAAAGATATGGCAGATAAGAAATCGAAGAAGATCAAATGCCGGAAGTGTGGCGAGCTAGAGCACGTATGCAGTCCATATAAGCGCCCCAAGACTCCTGTAACCCAAGAACTCCAGTCACTGGGGTGAACATCCAGCTGATGTGAATCACCAAAAAGCCAACTCTTTGCTTAGATGGTCATGCTCGCTAGAATTATCTGGTAGAAGAGGCACTAATATATAAAGGACCGAACAGGGAGTGTTAGTTTAGTTGAAAAAGTGATCTCTACAAATAAACATGAATACACCGATATAGCGAACAGTAAAAGTGTTGATATAAATTAATAATTAAGATTGTGTGTATATAAATTGAATTTAGTGAATAGTTCAGTGTATATAAATTGAGTGTGAGGGATTAGTTTAGAGTTCAAATAAATTTGTAAGTAGCCATATCGTGTGTTTATTGTTTATCCCACCTGTTTACTGTTTAAATAGATAAGAAAAACATTACATTAAGCAGAATAACATCACATTATTTGAGAAGCTAGATTTAAAATATAGCTAGAGCTTTTCAATCAAAATAAGAGGAGTTCTAGCATTTTTTGTAAGAGTGTTAATACATATTGGATTAATAGTTTGCAAGTGGTGCAGAAGAGTAATGGAAAGGGCAATTAGACAAGAGATAGCCAATTCTCAAAAAATTGACTAAGAAAAGATTTTCTCAATCATTGGTATATTTGGTGTTCATATAGCGCCATATTGCTTATAATACTAAATATCAGAGGAACCATTTGAAGAATTAATGAAGAGCTTACAGCCTTTTTGAGGAATCTTGATCCGTTAGGCGTAAAAACTACCAAGTCACTGGATAAAATAAGATGTGCAAACACATCACGCAATCCAAGCAACCTTTGATGATTACCACAACAGCAGAAGCTTTATTTCTTTAGATCAGGTCGCATAAGTCTTATAGTTATTGTAATTCGCCTGAAAACAGATATAATCAAATAATCATGATATTACCATGTATAATGTTTTTTAAATAATTAGTTTTTTCCATCTTTTTACAAAATAAGAAGTCAGCGATTTCGGTATGAGCTCTTCGGTATCGGCTAGTTGCTTTTCTACAATAAATTAGTTTCTGTACCCAGATAGCATTTGATATCCTATGTATATACCTCAGAGGTTCTGCTTGTGTACATGTTCTGGTGTTTATGCTTAGGATGTACATAACATATACATTGATGAATATACATAAAACAGACATATTATGTACGTACTTACAGGTACATGGGTTTTGTGTACATCCTAGGAATATACCTCCTCTGAATATTCAGGAATATGCGTTTCGTGTACATCTTAAAAATATGCATCTTATGACTATTCTTGAATATACAGAGTATGTATATCCTAAAAACATACCTCTTGTGAATATTTCAAAAAATAAAGTTTACTTATATCCTACAAATATGTAACTTATGAAGATACCATAAGATACGTTTTGTGTATCTCCAAAAAATATATATTTTAGGAATATTCCAGAATATTCATTTTGTGTACATCCTGCAAATATACATCTTATGGCTATTCCGGAATATACAGAGTGTGTACATCCTAACAACATACCTCTTATGCATATCTGAAAACATGCAATTTGCTTGTATCCAACAAATCCGTAGGACACATTTTGTGTATATCCAACAAATAGAATTTTTAGGAATATTCATTTTGTGCATATCCTGCCATATACTTACTTCTGTTATGAATATTTTGGTTACTTTAATAGACATATTAACAATTGCAGAACAAATTGATATTTCTATCTTTATCAAAGTTACTAAAATTTATGTACATCTACGTCACTTATATTCCTCGCTATAGAAGTATATACATTTTCTGGATAAATAAGAAATGTGAAAAATTAAGGGGAGATGTTTTACTGCCAATTAGGGTGGACCCTTTATATAAAAAATTTATTTGGGTAACTCCTGTATGATACAGACCTCCCTATAAAAAGAGCGCCAAAAAAAGGAAATATTTTTTTGATTTTTATCACAAAAATGATATTAATCAGTCATTTTTTTGAAATAGAGAGGGCACTTAAATCTTATTAATATTTAGATTGTGTTCCCCTATTAAGGGGTAGAAAAAAAGCCATCACTAAAAGCCGGTTTTGTTTTGTAGGATATTTTTTTCCTTATTCATATCATGCCATTTAATAGAAATAATTAATAGATAACGATTTTATAATATAACATCCTTATTGTGTAGGTCATTTTATATATCATGAGTAGAGTTGAACTTTTGCAATACAGGCATCTGCACTTATTTTTGGGTATGAAGTTGTAAATAAATTATTGCCTGTTAGAGGTCGCGACCATCTTATTTTTATAGAAGCTATCATTATTTTCCGTGTACTTTATATATTACAGATAAACAGGTAATTAATTGATTCATTCATTTTGTGAAAGTGATTATATTGTTTTAATTTAAATTACACAACTAACAACTGTGTATTCAATTTACAATAAATTCAATTAGTTGCGCCATCTATCGAATCAGTAGCCCAAGTATTTACCTATTAATTCTACATTCTACCATTTATGTGCATTAGTAAACAATTGAAGTGAATACTGTTTTTGTACCGTACAATCTCAGTTACACAGCAAATTCGATGTCAATTACAAAGACTTATAATCACTAATCAACAGCTCAACTGGATTTGTATTCTACATGCACGATTTTCGTGTAAGTTGGTACGAAGGGACAGATCTAAAACCTACTTTGGCGCGATCGTCGCGGCTGCGCAGGCTGCACAGAAAATAAATGCTAGAGGAATTTACCTATTTACAGAGACCTATGTCCGGTATTGTTTAAAGGCAGAGAAAGACGTATTGTTATAATTTTATTGTGTGTATTTTTTATTTTTTCAAGTTTTATACGCTGTTAAAGTGTGATTGATTATTGAGTAACTATACTTGATACTTGCGAAATTTGGCAAGGTAAGTTTAAGGACTGAAGAGAGATTGTAAAAAAAACTTTTTTATTTCTAACCTAACATTTTAATCCCTCGTTTTTGCAGGTTCTTTCACGCCAAGAATATAGTAAAGAGTTTATTATTATTTCTGCCACGCCAGTTTTTGTGTATGCAACTGAGAACTGTGATTGATTAGTACTTCATACTTACGACTGCACAACCTTAAAATGAAGTTTTGTTTTGACTGTTTTTATACAAGTATGAATAAAAAGTATATTCTTTAAATGGCACACTCCATATATCTTTGAAATGTCTTTTTTATCCTGATACCTGATATTGATAACATTATCAGTTTATAAATTCTGAAAAATTTATTGTGTAAAAAGTAAATTTAGATGAAATACTTATACACATTTGTGTGTTTTGGGTAGATTCCTTTGGATAGTGCTATATATAGATGCATATCTTATTTTTGTGTGGTGTGTACATTTCATATTATATAGTGTGTAGATATATTTGAGTTTCATATATTCAATTATCTACAATGCTGAATTCATTCTTATGATCCCACCATAATAAAAAAAAGTTTAACATACATTATTTAGGCATCTCTAAATTTTATTATATAGGGATGGTGATGGGGAACGTTATAATGAATGTAAAAACCTGAATATTTATGAATTTTTCTTATAAGATACATGTGTTGGATATTTAAATATATACAGCCTTATGAAAAGTATCGCATAAAATTCATAAAACAAACGGTGTTAATTTTTGAACTAATTGCAAAAACACGTCAAACAGTTTTTCTAATAAAATGCATCTTTCCACATATTACTAAAACAAGTGTAGTTGACTCATCACGTGGTTGGATTTTCAGAATCTCTTTAATGAGTAGATGTTAATGATACATATCACACTTTACTATATCTGACTTTTATAGTAAACGACCTATAGCTACTGGAAAAATCACATTTTGTCAAATTCAGGTAGCTATAGTAGCCTTAAAAATAAAAATCAAGAAAAATAGCTTATCTTCTAATGGGCTATTCAGTGGTATGATAAATTATTTGATGCAGGGAGATCTCAAATCACCTAGGATAGAAATTATTTGAGAAATTAGATTTTTCCAGTAGCTGTAAATAATTTACTAGTGACGTCAGATATAAGTGTGATAATTGTATATCGTTGAAATCTGCTCGTTGAGGAGATTAGGAACATAAAAAAAATATACGAGGTATTCTATTTAAAAACCTAACAACGTAAGTCGCTATACTTTTCCGGACCACCCTGTATATTTTTCAGTAATATGAAATGATGCATAATTTTAATAAACTGTGACATGTTTTACATTTTGTTAAAAAATATACAATACGTTTTATGAATTTTATGCGTTACTTTATCAGAACACTACACATAATATATAGTATGCAATGTACAGGGGTGTCCTAAATTCGAGCCTTACTATTTGGATCTCGGAGACGGTAAGATTTAGAAAAACTGTTATATGAATGCAAAGTTGCCCAATTATGAAGCCAATTTATTGGTGTTAAGTTTGGGATATCAGGTCTGGTTTCCAATATATGTATTTACGAAAATCTAAATAAGTCAATTCCTTTTATCTCTGCTGCCTTTATTATCAAAAAAATATAATCTTTTTTGTTTCACTATGTTCATGTGTATAATTTTTCAATCCATCGTTTCGTTCACGAAGTATACCACTATCAATTTTTTTAAGTGCGGAAGTTTGAGGGTGGCACTGCATAATAAACGAAACGGTGGATTGAAAATTATCTACATGAAGATAAGCTCTATTTATAGTGAAGCAAAAAACATTTATCATATTTTTTGTTATTCTTGAAAATACAGAAAGCAGAGGCAATGAAAGGAGTTGACTTATTTACTTTTTCTGCAAATATATTGGAAACCAGACATGATATCCCAAACTTTAAAATGCCAATAAGTTGGATAATTGGGCAACGTTGCCTCCATTTAACTGTTTCTGAGATCCCAATGGTACAGCTCAAAATTGAAACACCCATACAGGTAGGAATATACATAATAAAATAAAAATGTATGTGCATAGCTCTTACTTATAGGAATATACCTAGAAGGATGTATTTAATACATACATAGTATATACAGCATATAACAGCTATATGCATGGAATGTACTTCAAATGAACATAGTTAGATGTACATACCATGTATGTACATTTACATTTCCATATACATACTGAAGAATATACCTAGAAGGATGTATTTAATATATACATAGTATATACTGTATACAACAGGTATATACATGGAATGAACATCAAATGAATATAGTTAGATGTACATTCCATGTATGTCCATTTACATATGCATATACACGTCCCTGGAATGTCCAAATAGGAGAATAAGGTACATACCATGTATCTCTTTTGAATGTCCACAATGGTAGTTAGGTACATTCCAGGTATATACATATTCATAGGAAGTATGTCCATAAGATGTACCTGGTATATCAAAATGCTATCTGGGTAGTGTCTAGGAATCAGTCTATCATTAGTAGGGCTAATACTCGACATGAACCTTTTAAAAAAAATGTTTGTACCTGTTACACAAATTGATTTAGAACCCTTATTATTGTCGCTTACCCAAATATTGTTTCAGCACAAAAAGTTTGCATAATGGAAAGTTCAATAGGCATTGATGGTCAATTAATGACTGCAGAACAAGTAAGTAATGGATTATGTTAGCCGATTAGACAGTGACGATGATTTTATCGGAGGACGTTCATTATTGTAGTCGCTAAAATCTCGATCAAGATTTTAGTGTCGGTGGAGAGGTCGTAAGTGGTTTGTCGATGGTGATGGAAGCGATTTCTTGTGGGGTTTTCGGTGTTTCCAACCGCTTTGAGGCCTCACATTGATGTGAGAGACCGTGGAATCTGATGCCCTTCGTTAGAGCGATGTGGTATGCCGTTTCGGACTCAGTGAGATTTCAGAACATTGAGGTGGGCTTGCCTTGGCGGCGTGAGATGATGCGCCAGGACTTGGTGGCGGCGAAGTTTTCTTCGTTGAGGATGTCCTCAAATTATTTATCTGTGAGGGAAATGTCTACATTTCTGCAGACCAGAGAGAAGATGGGTTTGCGTGACCTTGGCGAGTGGGATTGATTTGGATGATGGTGACTTGGTCGTCACCGAGGGTGATGCGAAGCCTTTTTGCCAAAGCTTCGCAGGGCATGTCGGAAGGTATCTTGAGAAGGGCGGTCCTGTTGAGGTTCTCCTTCAAGAAGGCGATATTACCCCTCAACAGCTCATTGGTGTTGAAGACATTGAATAACTTCCTCTGAGACATGGATGGGGGGTTGTTAGTGAGAGGGGTGGCGGACGAAAGCCGTCAGCGAACTCACTGCCGGTTAAAGGCTTCCTGGCCCTTTTTGTTTGCCGGTTAGTATGTTATATTCACCTGAATCCTTTCGAAATTCTTAGTTGTTTGGATGCTGCTATTCTTATAAATCGGCTCTGTTTGTTCTTCGCTTTTATTTGGTAAAAGCTATTTTCATAAATAGATTGCTCTATAAAGAGCAGATTTTTATTAATATTAGTGTTCTATGAAAGGCAAACTGAGATTAAAATCTCAGTTATTGTTGCCGGGTCCTGTTTCAAGCCGATGCTGGAATATTCGGTTTGGATCAGTGACCTTCTACTTACTGGGGACCTTTCTCGTTTACTGTGAACACTACACTGCAGGTTCTCTATAGTAATATCACCATAAGTAATTGTTCCTTTAAAAGTGCGTCTTAGAAGATTGATATTAATATTTGAACACAAAAATTGTAATCGTTCTACTGAAATTAAGATAAAAGGTCTGTATTCTTATCAATTCAAAATGGATCCTACACAGATTAGTTTTTTCGTTGCATTCAATTTTCTATTAGTGTTTTTTGCGTGTTCACTAATTTAACTTCATTATATACTTCAGCATATTGCGTGGGAGTTTAATAAAACATGGAAAAGAGAATTCTTGTATACTCCACTGATTAAATTTAGACTCAATACCAGTGTTTGTATCACCGATTCTAAATTGCTTCGAATATATACTGAAATTCATCAGATTAGTTATTTGAAAGTGAGATATAAAATTATAACTTCGGATTTATATGTTTATGGGATCTGTCGCTTCCTCGTATTCGAGGATGGATATATATGGAATAAAGCGAAGTTACTCTCTTTATAGACGGAAATTATGAGAGTTTTCTGCGGAAACTAAAAGAGGTAGTTTGAGGGGTTATGTCGTGAACAGCTAGTGGTTTCCTGACTTGAGAGTGTCACTTTGTAATTCTAACGTTGGTGCTTAGACTGATATAGTGTACTATGCTACAAAATATTAGTTGGAAATGTATTGGTTATTACCAAACAATATTATCAGCTTATTTCAGTTGTTGTTTAAAGAAATTTGTAAAATTATAATAATTGGAACTTTTTTAGTGCAATATGGGTGTTTAGTAGGTCTATCTGATCAGTTATACATCCATGAAATTTTACTCCTCCATTTTGAAGTACCTTTATTTGATTCGTGTGCTACAGGTTTTTTCGTCAATACAATTTATGTAAATGTTCCTACAAACATGATTTGTATATTAAAGCGATGTCAGATATGTCACGTATTCATTACTATATACAGGTTTGTTAAAACTTCCTTTTGCAGGGAACAATTATTTTGAGGACAACTTCACACATTTATTTATTATTTTGCTAGATGCTTTTTTCCAAAAGTTGTTACATATTTGGCCATCTTTTATAATTCAGTCTTCGACCACATTTGTGAGGTTACTTTTTTAAATGAACCTAATTGTTTCTAAATAATTCCAAAATTGTGTTTCATTTAAAAAAGTAAGATGAGTAGATTCCACACAGTAAGGCTTGAAACAGTTAATTACATGTTTGAGTGTTAGTAACAGACAATAATGTTACGAAATCACACACTGGTGTAGTTCCTGAATCCGACTCTGTCTAAGCCATGTATGTTACTTAAAATGCTGGCAAATGCTTCCAATTGTTCACCATTATTTTTTGTGACTATTCTTATCTAGACATTTCTAGTAAGGTCCAATATTTTCGTGACCAGTATCATCTCGACAATTTCATTGAGGCGATTGTTTTTGAGTGAGCCGCAATCTAGAATTACCCAGAAAAAAAGGCATTTAATATATAAGCCATGGAGTTTATAATTTGATTCCGTGCGATAAGCAGTGAACAAGTAAATTATATAAATTGAGTCTAAGTAAATAAACAGAAGTGAAGTATTTATATCAATTAGTGTAAGTGAATATACTGTGTATTTATATAAATTAGTAAATAGTTTAGTGAATAAATAAATCAAAAGTTAGTAGACCTACCGTGTGTATGAATTTATCCCACCCGTAAGGATCAAACTGTTTTAAATTAATAAGAAATACATTACATAGGTGTCAGAAGTGGGATAATATAAATAAATACTAAAAATGGCCCAGGGACTAAGTAACTTGAAAGTGGCGAAACTAAAAGGGGAATTGGAAAATCGCGAGTTGGAAACATCCGGAAAGAGAAGTGCATTAATTGAAAGACTCAAAATGGCACTGGAAAGTGACAGCCTGGATCCAGAAACATTTTTATTTTATTCAAAGACGAAGCTTCATCCTAACTCTCGTCTATTTCTGATATCAGAAACGATATTTTTAATATGACGAACGACATTTCTGCTAATATGGACGCGAAGATATCAACTATAAAGAACGATATTTCTGCTAACATGTACAAGGTTGCTTCTAATATGGACGATAAGATTTCAACCATGAAGAATGCTATTTCTGCCATGGAAGAGAATATTTCAACTAATGTGAAGAACTATATTTCTCCTACAAAGGACGATATTTCTGCCGATATCTTATCCATGAAATATGACATTGCCGCTGACGTCGAAAATAAAATTTCTTCTCTAACGTCGGATATCGTAGATAAGATGACAAAGATAGACGAGAAAATCTAGAAGTTGGAGATAAATATGGCAGTTTTAAGAACATAAGACACTCCAGCAGAAGAAACGAAGTCCAAGCATACGGTAATCGTAGCTGACATCGAAGAAGAAGACGTGATTCTTAGAATGGACGTAAGGTATCTATATGGTATCCAATTGGACTTTAAAAACAGGACTATTAAAGTGGGTTCCGAGGAGGTATTTTTTCATCCATATGAAGGCAGCACGGTGTTGGCAGCTGTACAGGAAGATACCTTTCTACCTGCACGAATCGAAACCATGATAGTAGCACAGCTACAGGAAAGCATGGAGGAAAGTACACCGGTTATGATGGAGCCAAGGAACCACGACGAAGAGATTAGCAAAGGAGTACTAATTGGAAAAGTATTGGTTACGTCGGCGAAGGAGATCCCAGTACAAGTGATTAACGTGAACGATTACCCAATAACCATCAAGAAGGAAACCAAGATTGGATCCTGCGTACCAGTGACGTCCATAGTTTGCCAAACAACGGCAACTGACGATTCCAATGCTTCATTCGAACAGATGTTATCAGTAGCTGGTCAATTCTTAAGTCAAGCTTGGAAAAGGAAAATGAGAGAATTCCTCCTACAGTATCGAGACCTATTTGTACCAAAAAGAGGGAAGACTGGTGAAACATCAGCCGTCAAACACAAAATCGATACTGGTAATCTCAAGCCAATTAGGTAATCAGCGCGAAGACTACCAGGAGCGAAAAAAAGGGGAAACTGAGATAATAATTCGAGAGATGGCAGAAGAAAAGGTAGTAAAACCATCCATCAGTCTATGGGTGTCTCCAGAAGTGCTCGTCAAGAAAAACAATAGAAATACGAGATTCTGCGTGGACTATCGCCAGTTCAACGACGTCACGGAGAAAGACAGCTACCCTTTGCCTCGAATCGACGATACGCTAGATACTTTGGCCGGCAGAAAGCTGTTTTCCACCTTGAACCTGAAGTCTGGATATTGGCAAGTAGAAATGGACCCAGGAAACAAAGAGAAGACTGCTTTTACCACCGAATCTGAATTATGGCAATTCAACGTCATGCCATTTGGGCTCTGTAATGCGCCCGCGACATTTGGAAGACTCATGGAGAATGTATTGAGAGGGTTGTCTTGGAAAACATGCCTGGTATATTTGGACCACATCGTAGTACTGGGGAAGACATTTGACGAACACCTGAAGAATTCGGAAGATGTATTCAATCGACCCCAAGCTGCCCAGCTCATGGTAAACCCGAAGAAATGTCAGCTGTTCCAAGAGCGAGTCAACTGTCTAGGTCATATAGTGAGCAATGAAGGAGGGTTCGTTGATCCTGAGAAAATTGCTTTCATTCTGCAATGGCCGCAACCAACCGACTAACTTCCTTGGATTTTGCACATACCATAGAAGATTTATAAGGAAGTTAAGAGATATTGCCAAGCCCCTTACTCGACTCACTCAAGAAAGAAGAGCTTTCCAATGGAACAAAGGCTTTTGAAATCTGGAAGAGGCATTTAACCACGGCGCCGATATTAGCATATCCATTACCAGAGGAAGAATTTATTCTTGACAGTGACATAAGCAACGTAGAAATTGGAGGATTGCTCTCACAGATCCAACGAGCGCAAAAAATAGTGCTGGGATATTTCACTAAAGTCCTCTCTAAACCAGAACGAAACTACTACGTCACAAGAAAAGAAGTTTTGGCAGTTGTGAAGTCCGTGAACACTTTTACCAGTATCTCTATGGAGGGAAGTTCTTAATCCGGACTGATCACGCTACACTCAAGTAGTTAATGCAGTTGAAAAATCCCGAGGACAGATCGCTAGATGGATTGAACGACAAGAGTACGATCTCATCATCGAACATCGAGCTTGTGTTAGTCACCGAAATGCTGACTCCTTGTCCAGACGGCCGTGCCCAACAAACTGTTCCCACTGCAACAAGGAGGAATCTAGGCAAGCTGCAGTTTCAAGAACTACTGAAGTCAACGAAGAAGGGTCACCCTACAGGATCAGAGAAGATTATGATAATGATCCTCACCTAAAGAAGGTTCGGCAATGGAAAGAAGAAAATCGGCGACCTAGATGGCAAGATATGCCAATGTTTTCAACGACACTCAAGGCATATTGGGCTCAGTGGGACTCCCTCGTCCTGGAAGGAGGAGCTGTTGAAGATTCCTTGAAAACGATGATGGTTCCGAGATGAGGAGACAGCTAGTTATCCCGAGTAAAAGAGTAGCTGGGGTACTGAAGAAGTTACACGACAGTCCATCGGGAGATCATTTGAGAGTGAAGACAACCCTTTAGCGAGTCCGTGAAATGTTTTATTGGATGAACATCTCCGACGATGTGAAGGACTGGTGTAAGAGATATACGACTTTTGCTACGAGTAATGGACCACATCGCAAAATAAAGGCACCCATGCAACAATATAATGTTGGAAAAATGATGGTAAATACATTCTGGTTGTAATGGATTATTTCACAATGTGGGTGGAAATTTATCCGAATCAAGAGGCCACTACTGTTGCGGATGTACTGGTGAATGAATTTATCAGCCGATATGGAGTGCCCTTGGCAGTTAATAGCGATCAAGGAAGAGATTTCGAGAGGCAGGTATTCCAGGAAATTTGTGACAAGCTGGGCATGAAGAAGATCAGGACAACAGCGTTGCATCCACAGTCAGATGGAATGGTCGATATAATCAACAGGACCATTGAAAAATACCTGTCCAAAGTAGTTTTCAGCCACCAGAGAGATTGGGACGAGTATTTTTCCCTATTTGCTTTGACATATCGATCTGCAGTAAATGAGTCCACTAGTGAATCACCTGAAAAAATCCTGTTTGGACGAAATGAGGCTTCCTTGTGAGCTGGAGTTGGCCTAGAAGAGTTGGCTAAATCTTCGCCAGGCTATAGGCATGCATGTCCACGGTTACCACTCTATTTCAGTAGCCCTTTATTTTGTGTGAATAACCTATGAATTTCTTTGTTGTTATATTTATATATATATATATATATATATATATATAAATCAAAAATCTCTCAATATCTTAGGGATTCTGAATTAAACTCTTATTTACTACCCAACGTTTCGAAAAAATTTTCTTTTTTTTTTCAAGGCTGAAATATGGACATGTTGGTACATTTCATTATCCAACAATTTTTTTCATACTTACGTGTAAAGTGAGTTAATAATTATCAAAACATTTCATACCCGGAACAATAAAAACATATATTTTATGTATAGATACTTTTTAAGTACTAATTCAAAAGGATTTTTTCGATTTGAAGGAACATTATATGTTTGTCAGAGTGTCACAGTTTGAGTGACAGTTTTTTGAATTAGTACTTAAAAAGTATCTATACATAATAGTTATTTGTTTTATTAGGCATAAAAGCACAAGATTTAATGCCGCGGTTGGTGTTTCATAGCCGAGTGTAGCGAGGCTATAAAACCAGCCAAGGCATTAAATCTGCTTTTCTGCCGTGTGAAACATATAATTTATTCTTCAAATTTGTTCCAGTTCCACGCAAAATCGACTTTTTCATATTAAAATTGCATTTCATTATCAATATCCAAATAACTGAATTATTTTATCAAAGGTAACTGGGCCCTGCGTTACTATGTTTACCGCTGATGACGTTTGTTGAATATGTTTGTTTACTGTTTACTTTGTGATTGTCAATTTTGAAAAGTTGTCATGTTAGAAATGGATTTACTGCAAAGTGAGGATGAATTGATGCAATTAACACCACCTGAGATAAGAGACCAGGCGCGAGATGTGGAATTTAACCTTTTACCGGAAAAATCAAGAACTGTATATGAACTCACATACAGCAGATTTGAATTATTACTTGGAAGGTTGCCTAGCAACGAACTTTTTCTGCCTAGGCAGTGAAAGTTTACTTTTTCTGCCTAGGCATTAAAAGTACAACTTCTAAGCCTGCCAAATGTCATTAAAAGGCCGCTTTTAATGTCATTTGGAGAAAAAATATATTTTTTTGTTGTTCCGAGTATGAACTGTTTTATTAATTATTAACGCACTTTACACGTTAGTATAAAAAAAATGTTAATTAATGAAATGTACCAACATGTCCATACTCCAGCCTTGAAAAAGAAAATAAAAATTTTCTCGAAACGTTGGGTAGTAAATAAGAGTTTAATTCAGCCTTACTTACGACGGAATCCCTAAGATATTTAGAGATTCTTGATTTATTGACCGTCAAGAATACCATTTTGCTTTATATACATATATATATATATATATCTTATGTCTATTTCTATTCTAGTAGCCGATTGTGAGAATGTTTAATAAAACTGTTATTCTTACATTTCCAGCTATATGTATCCCTAATATGGGGTAGGTGGGGTTAGACGGAGTAGCGAGGTATGATGGAGAGGAGAACAAAATTGATGATATAGTGCAGTTTTTCGGGCTGAGATGGTGAACTCATGTCTGAGTCCTAGAAAGGACTTTTTCCTAAGGGGAAGCTGAACAACCAAACTCACCTCCATCTCACCGTTTCCCCGCTTGTCGCTTATTTGTAGGAAATGGAAGAAGGATTTCTTGGTTCATAAACATTAGAATGGCTGGAGTTAGTCCAAAGGTTAGCAGGGCGTAACAAAAAATAACATACGTTTAATGATCAGAAAGAAAACGCTAGGAATGTATGCATGCGTAGATTCCTTAGCCAACATCCTAACGTCAGTATGTGAAAGCCGAAAATACTTCAGCGCCTCATGCTACTGGTCTGAGCAGTAGAACAATTTTTGGAACTGCTAGGAAAAGCGCTTGACAATATCTCTTTTACTTCTGTTAGAAACTATATTTTAAAGGTTTTAACTGATTAAAATTCAAATAAGGAAAGCCCGTTTATTCCCTCAATAAAAGTTCCTATAACGTGCAATCAAAAACAAAGGGGTTTATTTATAAAAAACCACGAAATTTCCGTCGCGCCCCACCTTTCATGGGTCAATATAATACGACCGTAGTTTTTTAATTAGTTTTGATTTATGACACTGTCAAAACTATACTCTCCTACATCGTTAAATAAACTTTACAGTCACTAGTACGCATGCTCTATCCTTCAATGAAAAACTGGAAAAACTTCAACGAATATACTTGAATTTCACATGTTTGGGAAAAACCTTTGAGAAATGTTTGTGAAAGTAAACAATTCATATAAGCAGTGCAACCGTCGTTATAGCTCCGGACGTCAACAATAAATTTCTAATGAGCAAAAAACCCTGGATGGTTTCCAAGATCCTTGTATGTTTACAACAAGAAGTGAGAAGTGCCCATGTGTGTTGGTTTTCTTGGATAAGTTAGTTTAGGAATAATGCTTTCGCTATTTGTTGTTGGATAGAGAGGACGAGCGGGTTAATTTTCCGGTTCAAAAAATTTTCATCCTAGAAATGCAGTTTGCTTTTGTTATATTCTCAGAACAGTGAATTTATTCTGTTCCAGTATCGAACGCGGTATGTTCTTTCACGACCGCACTGCCATTGTGTTATTACTATTGAAGGTTTATTCTTCTTGATAAACAGACTGAAAATAATTGATTCCTAAAGAATACATTTAGAAAAAGCTACGATATGTGAACTATAGACTGACTACTACTTAGTCAGACAGAGTCAGTTAGAGCCACTGAAATATCTTCTAAATACAAGATTGAGCTTGATAACTGTTCATTTCATCATAATATACCACCATAATGACTCTAGGATGTCACTTTCAACTTCAAATGTTCGATCTAAGGTCTCGTAACTTTTATGATGTTAAGATTTCAAATCTTGATGGACTTTAGTTTATTCTATTAGATTAGCTAAGTTGGTGTGAATAAAGCTTTCTTTGGTCAGTATTGATAGATTCACAATTATTATATTTCCCTAAGTAATTTATGTCAATAGACAATTTGGATTTGGATCAATTACTTGTCCAGCACAATATATAAATATATAAAAATTTTTTAAAAATATATTACAAAACGCTGTAAACCAAAACAAATATTACAGAAAAGATTCATTTAATTTTAAGAACCAAATTGAAAATTTAATATTTCCAGATAATTACACACTTTTATCATTAGATCTTTATATACAAACATACCTTTTGACTTAGCCAGAAACACAATTATAAAAAAGTGTAAGGTAGGTGAAGGGAATATGCCCATGTTGGTAATGTGCCCACCGGCTCCATTTTTTATTAGTTTGACTTTTGATTAACAGATGGCTGACGAGTCACTTGTGTTCATGCTTAAAGTTAATAATAAACCAACCCACGCTCAGTTGCATTCAAGCGGACTTGAGGTGCACGTGGTTTGTGTTGGAAAGGCATCAGTTACAAAAAATTGTGTATTTAAATCGCTTGTAATTGTACTAAGGATTAACATTTAAAATAAGGTAAATATATGAGAAGAAAGCTCGTTTTTTGCGCTTAATATTGCCATGTATTTTTTTGATAAATATGTTGATATTATGAAAAAAAATTAGAAATATTGTTTAAGTGACTTGTAGGTAATATGCCCACATACAGGTGAAGTTAATATGCCTACTGGGCGTATTGCCTACAGCCCAGCGAATTACATACAGCTGGGTATCTAATTCATTTTTCTGGGTTTCAGATGTCACCTTATAAATCTAAAGGCCAAAGATCTCAATGGACAGAAGAAAATTTTCAGCTAGCACTTAATGCTGTTGCAAATGGACAGTCAAAGAACTCAGCAGCGAAAGAATTTCGTATATCAAGGAGAACCCTTAATCGTTACATAGAAAAAGGTGCTAATAGAAAGCATCGACTGGGTAAGAAAACGATACTCACAGATGACCAAGAGAATGGACTGGTAAGAGGTATTATCAGACTGGCTGAGGTAGGCTACCCTATGACAAAAGGAATTGTCAAAAGGTGCGTTTACAATTATTACGAAAAAAATCATATTCCTCATTTATTCTCACGAGAAAAACGAGTAGCTAGACGATATTTGTTGAAGGCATTTCTAAGAAGACACCCGAGCATTTCTTCTAGGCGAGCCCAGAATATGAATCCGGCGCGGGCCCAAAAACTTAATAAAAGTATTGTGATTATTTTAATAAACTTAAGGCTGTTCTATTGGAATTAGACCTCATGGACAAACCTGAAAGAATATTCATTGTAGATGAAAAGGGGTGTAGGTTGATGCTCCACCATGAACAATCTGTCTTGGCTAAAAAGGAGGCAAAAGGGTGCGCCTAGTGGCACCAGAGCACGCCGAAAATGTGACGATTGTTAGTTGTGGGTCTGCGATTGGGGGACGAATTCCACCTGCCATTCTTTTTGAAGGTCAGAGACTAAAACCAGAATGGTGTGATAATCTACCCGCAGGGACTTCAACTCTTATGACAACAGAGGCCAGTGAATCATCTGGCAAGATATAAACCTCCTGGCAAATGTTTATTAATTTTTGATGGCGCATCTTGCCATTTGGATACATCCATCGTAGATACTGCCGAAGCTCATGATATTACGCTTTTCTGTCTTCCCAGTCATACGACACATGAACTTCAACCGATGGATAAAGCAGTGTCTAAGTCATTTGAGTATTATTGGGACGAGCAGGACTCGACACAAGAATCGTTGCATAACAAAACAAAGATTTGGAGAAATTTTTTCTATTGTTTGGGACAAAGCAGTTACGCCCCAAAACATCACATCCACAGGCATATATCCATTTAACCCCCACGCAATTCCTGAAGTAGCTCTTGCTCCCAGCATTTTAACCGAAAGAGAATTCCCCCCACCAGATTTTCAGGAAAACCAACAACAAAGAGAATTTTCTCCAGAACCGGGACCCTCTGGATATCAAAATAAGACTTTCCAAAGTTCAACTGAAAATACTCCCCCTTCAAAAATTACCCATAGCCAAAAATCTTCCAGACCTAGACAAAAACATAATAAGAAGAAGGACGAGTGGACATCTTCAAGTGGCTCTTCAGTAGACGAAATATCTTTGTACAGTGACACATTATCAGAAACGTTTTCTTCAGAAGAAGAGAAAAGAGCGGAAGATAAAAACATTAAATCAGCCAAAGTGGAAACAACAAAACTAAATTTGGACATTACCCAAAATGCCGAGATTACCAAGAAACAAGAAAATATAAAGAACGGAAATATTAAAGATAAAGAATCAGAAGATGAAGAGATAAGTTTCACTGAAATGCTAGAGACACCATACAAAGATGACGTAAAAAAACAAACAGAAGAAAGGCTATTAACAGTAAAGCATTGGTAGTTAAAAAAGAAGTTTTTAAAGAAAAAAGGGTTGCAAGAAAAACTACTTCAAAAAATACGGCAGTAAAACCAAGACAAAGTAAGGAGTCTTGGTACTGTAAACTTTGTCAAGAAGATGTAAAAAAAGACACGAGGCTATGCTCAGTGTGTGCCACTTATGTGCATGAAGAATGTGTTGGACTTACGAAAAGTGACAAATTAGTTTTTATCTGCCCGGACTGTCAATAAACATTTTATTGCCATTTATTAATATTTGAATTTATGTTTTATCAAAGTTCTTTTAAATTTTTTTAAGTAAGATAACGTTTAGATTTTTTATATTTCTCAGGAAAACTTTTTTGTTTGTTTATTATCAATAAAACATATAACATGGTTTCAATTTTTATTTCAAGAATATTAAAGCAAAATTAATGTTTCTCCTATTTTACAGGACTGCGCATATTACCCACATACCTACGGGCGTTTTACCAACATAGGCTGGTAATATGCCCAGAGACATCAATTTATACAAATAATTATACAACATATACATAAGTCATATATATATATATATATATATATATATATATATATATATTTTAATATTTAGGATGAACACATTGGTATAACAGAATAACTTACACACAAACCGGAATTAGCATCTTTTTTATTTATTTTTTTAATAATTTTTTTTCTTAGCATGGGTATATTCCCTACATCTACCTTAATACAAATTTTTTGTATGAAGATAAGTCCTTACTTACAAAATTATCTATTATGTGATATATTTTCAAAACAACAAATTAACAATTGTACCGGGTGTCCCAATAAGAATGGCTCTCGGCCATATCTCGGGAATCGTTTATAGTACAGCTTCGGGCAAAAAAAATTTATAACAAAAGTGACCTCGAGAAAAACCTGGAAATTATTTACAGAGTTGTAGGTCCACCGCCAGAGGGCGTAATTAAATACCAAAAATTATAAAATGAAAAATTAAAAATTTTGCCTAATTAAGATGCATTTAAACTATGACTATCGTATTTTTCAAGAAATTCAGTATATATTTTATTTCACAAGTTTTAGTCTATCTCTTCAAATAAGAGGTGGGGGCAAGCGGGAACTTTATTATGAAAAAACGCCTGTAATTCCAGTTCTACTTAACCTATCTATGCAAACTTAGTCTTTTTGAAGAGAGCTCCTTTCTACCAATGTAAGAGTTATAATTTAGAAACAACCTAATGAGTAACGTATACGCTAGATGGCGCTATTTATTTATTTTTTTAAATCGAGCTATCCTTGAAAAATGTTGAATCGAAACATGCAGTTTCAATTAAGGAATATAAAAGTAGACCAAATTAGCAACAGAATAGCGAAAACCACTTGTCGATATCTTTTTCGTATTACGAGATATCCTAAGAAATGTGTAAATTTTAAGTATTTTCCTTCAAACATAAATTACTCCGGTTTGACTGAACGGATTTTAACATTTTTTGACTCCTCAAAATTGTCTTTCCTTATTCTATTAATAGTAGTTCCAATTATTATGTCAATATTACTTATGCTGTCACAGGGAAACTGCGTTATGGAAGTTAAAATGGAAATATATAAAAACAAGTAGTGGGCCATGAAAAAAACAAAACAAAAAGATATGTCTTGTGTCAAATTAATAAACCTAGTAATTTGTTCATTTACGTGTCATCCCGATTTGTGTGCATTAAATTCTAGCTAAAATTTCCTTAAAAGTTATATCTAAGATGATTCTTACAAGCGAAGAAGCATTTGATATGATAGGCATTTACTTTGAATGTATGAGAAATGCAATTGTTGCGGCTAGGATATATGCCATACAATATCCCCAAAGACGTCATCCTAGTAGCAGAGTTTTTCGTCGACTCATACACCGCTTAAGAACGACTGGATATGTTAATATTCCTGTATTTAGAAGACGCGGCAGAGAAGATATGTCACTAGCAACTCGTAGGTCTATGTTGTTTCAGCACGATGGGTGTCCGGCGCATTTCTCCAGACAAGTTAAAGACTTTTCAGATAATGCTTACACTGATAGGTGGATAGGACGTGGAGGCCTATTTTTTTGGCCAGCCAGCCATCTCTGGGGCCGGATTAAAGACCTTGTTGGTGCAATTAGACCCACTACTAGGGTTAACATGATCGAAAGAATACGAAACGGTATTCAGAGTATTTCGAGAGCAGAAATTGAGACTTCTGTTCAATCTACTCTTCAAAGAATAAACGCTTGTATCCAAAATGATGGGCGACAATTTGAACATTTAAGTCGTCACTAGCGCGATACCTTAAGTTATATTTCCATTTTAACTTCCATAACGCAGTTTCCCGGTGACAGCATAAGTAATATTGACATAATAATTGGAAGTGTTATCAATAGAACAAGGAAAGACAATTTTGAGGAGTCAAACAATGTTAAAATCCGTTCAGTCAAACCGGAGTAATTAATGTTTAAAGGAAAATGCTTAAAATTTACACATTTCTTAGGATATCTCGTAATACGAAAAAGATATTGACATGCGGTTTTCGCAATTCTGTTGCTAATTTTATCTACTTTTATATTCCTTAATTAAAACTGCATGTTTCCATTCAACATTTTTCAAGGATAGCTAGGCTTAAAAAAATAACGCCCTCTAGCGTATACGTTACTCATTAGGTTGTTTCGAAATTATAACTCTTACATTGGTAGAAAGGAGCTCTCTTCAAAAAGACTAAGTTTGCATAGATAGGTTGAGTAGAACTGGAATTACAGGCGTTTTTTCATAATAAAGTTCCCGCTTCCCCCCACCTTTTATTTGAAGAGATAGACTAAAACTTGTGGAATAAAATATATGCTGAATTTCTTGAAGAATACGATAGTAATAGTTTAAATGCATCTTATTTAGGCAAAATTTGTAAATTATTCATTTTATAATTTTTGGTATTTAATTACGCCCTCTGGCGGTGGACCTACAACTCTGTAAATAATTTCCAGGTTTTTCTTGAGGTCACTTTTGTTATAATTTTTTTTTGCCCGAAGCTGTACTATAAACGATTCCCGAGATATGGCCGAGAGCCATTCTTATTGGGACACCCGGTACAATCTAATTTCTATTTAATATATATGCAATACATTCTATAATTCTCCCGCAATCATTATCTCACATGTGCTATTCGTCTTTCGTGATCAACAAGTACTCATGACAGTGTAATATTGGATTACATCCAGACATCTGTTTCAGCTTATATTATATACCATCAGAATAATTGGCCCACTTGGAAATAATAATTAATGTCCTAATGTTTTACATTATTTCGTATTTTACCCTCATACCTCATAATGCTAACCCCCATATGCCAACCGCATGATATATCATACGTGAAAAAAACCTACTCTAAACAAAAAAAATATGTTTAACACGTTTACATAGTTAATCTAGATGCCAATTGGAACTCTTCCTGGAAAAATAACCGAAATCGAAAAAAAAATTACTCAGGCACTAATGGGTTAAAGCCCTTTCAATTCAGTTTTTAAATTTTGAAATTCAGCCCAATACTTTTCAAGAAATTATATTTTAAATTACGTTTAGTTGCTTACTAACTTCTTAGTTAAATTCATTGTTCAAATTAATGATCCCCCCTCTATACAATCATAATAAAGATTTTGTTTGTAACGTTCTCGAACATACCGAAGACTCTCCGGAGTGATTCGATGGCATTCCTCGACAATTCTTTGACGAACATCTTCTAGAGACGCTGATTGTGTTTTGTAGATTTTAACTTTGAGGTGCCGTGGAAAATGTTGGTCTAAATACTAACAAACACCCTAAGCATATTGCCTAGGAGCACTCTCTCGTTGAAATATTAAATGATCTTCACTATACTGTTGGTCATTTTCAATGATATCGGTCAAGGTAGGGGGAAAAGCATTCTCCAATAATTGCAAAAAGATATATTCATTAGAAAAATAAATATTGAAAAGAAACTGGATCGTTCGTACATAATTTAGATTTTAATATTTAATTTATTACAAAGTATTTGGCCGAATTTTAAAACTTAAACACTGCTGTAAACCCCTAATGCCCTTTAAATATTTTGAGATAATATTTACCCCCCTAGGGGGTGAAAGTAGTGGAGTCAAAAATAACGGAAAAAAGTGTCACCCTTTGATCCAAAATTTACGGGACTCTGCGTTTTTTTAAAACGTTGGCGCAGTTTCTGATAATGGCTTTGTTCCGTTGTTGTCCGGCCACCCTGTATGAGTTATTCGTTCAAAGTAGAGCAGACTTGATTATACTTATGATAAAATGAGGGATGTGTTCTGGATGTTGTGATAATGCAATCTAAACGCATTGCTGGATCAGTTTGCAGTACTGCAGTACATGTCAAATCAACTACGGAAAACGTAAATGAACAATTATTTTATGTACTACTATGACGGAGGGAAATTAAATCAATATGTAATTGGTAGTTGCTGATACCCTCTCACATTTAATTGCATGGAAAATTATCAGATGAAAATTCTGGGGATACGTTAGAATTTGTGATTGGGCATTACGAAATGATACTTTTTTAACAATATACTGTTTGGTGGCAAAGTTTTCCATATACCATCAAACATAGCGTTACTGGATGTATAGTGACGTATTCTTGATAACTATGTAGTGATACCATGTTTTTTAAGGAAGTGTAAATGCTTACTTATTTAGTAAGTCATTACCGATATAACTGGAACATGTTTCACTCCTCTTTCTATTTCTACAGACGTTTTGGAAGCTGAACAAATTACAATGAAATTGGCAAGTCTAATGGCTACAATAATAATAACCCTGTTCATAATTTGAAAGTACTTATCAATAGCTATTTCAATTTTTTTGACCATTCTTGATTCAACATATCGCTTTTCATCAATAAATTTGCAAAGAGATCAATCAATTTTGTCGGTATAACCAATTCTAAATATCGGTTCAGTCAATATCTTTTTACGAAAA
The DNA here is from genome assembly GCA_963921935.1 of Galeruca laticollis. NCBI lineage: Eukaryota > Metazoa > Arthropoda > Insecta > Coleoptera > Chrysomelidae > Galeruca > Galeruca laticollis. The sequence continues at coordinate 137,795,068 of OY998182.1, forward strand.
TGACCGTGCGACGAATAATATTCATTACTTATCCCCCAGTATTCGGTTGCAGTATATATAGCGCAATTCTGCAAAACCGCTGACTGACTCGTTGCGTGACTATTGCGAAATCAGGCCGGGTGAGGCCTGTGTCGGGGCGGTGGTTATGATTTACTTTCTCGACATGTTCATGGTTCTCGTATGGATGATACTCGACATTCCCTCTGCATGCTAATATATGAATCAACTTAATAGTGCTATACTCGTTATTGTGATACAACTCTGCTATTTACTCCGAATGAACGTATAGCATATGTTGTCATAACTCTTACATGACTTTCGGAGGTATTTTAAATAAAGTTTATTGCTTGTTGTATTCCCCTGCACGATATATATTTAGGAAAATATATTAGTGCAGAACATGATGTATCAAGCATTGTTACTGTACTGACAACACGTGAGAAGTATAAGCTGTGTAGATAAAGTAACATAACTTGCTAAATTCTCGATAATCTGTAGAAACATGTCATTTCAAGCTAAATGTTCATGACATGCTTCTCCGGCAACCACTATAAAATATGGTGGTACATTTCATATAGTTTTACTTTAGTGAAAATTTTAAATTGCAAACAATTCTAACACTATAAGACGATCGTAGGGCATACCCGTGTGAACTGAATAATTTGAGAAATCTGATTAACCGACAGCTGTATGTTTTTATTTTGCACACATATTGCTTATTATCGATGTCGACCTTACCGCGCAACGGCATAATTATTTTGTCCGCAGTTAGAGTGCTTCACCGAGTGACATTTTAAGTTTGACTTTTAAAACGTTAGCAAGTGGAAGAGACAATTGGAGATAATTATTGAATTTTCTGTAAGTTAAAATACACTAAGTTATATATTGAATAATAAATTATTGTTAATTTTTTTCCGTCAAATTTGGAAACTTGCTACAGGATGAATTTATGCGATAAGGATCAGGAGAAAAAATGAATACTAACTGCGTTTTTTGAGGTGTACAATACTTGTTGTAAATTCGATTTCACACTCGTATACTTAAGCTCAATTCTGCAAACTCGAGTGAAATATTTCATTTTCAACATTGTTGTACATATACTTTTACACATAGGACGTAATTGTTCCCAACACAGATATTTTCCAGAAGTTTGACAGAAGTATAGAATTTTTCTGTTTTCATTTTGCAAATTACACTCCACAGCGACTTACGGGTCAGGATTTCTTATTGGGAGTTCTTGTTAAGTCGATACACCACTTACTTCTGGTAATCTCAGTCTTGGTAAATGTGTACAAACGAGTCGTTCTTTTTGATATTAGTTTATGGGTGCAATGAAAAGCGTTAGAAGAAACCGTTTTCTTGGCTTGTTCGAATTAGGATTATTCCCATTGCTAATAACGAATGCGTTTATTCGACATACAATTATAATGTTATTAAAGGAAATCATATCCTCTTGCTTCAGTAGTATTTTATGTTATTATAATTTATGGCTCATTGTTTTCATGAATATCATCCCCATAGTGCCTTGTAGGAATAAGTAATAGATTTTCACCTTTTCTTGGGATATGAGAAACTGTTGATGTGCAACTGCGGAAACCAAACATAGAAGAACCAACATCTCGCCAATTTTTTTAACAAAGTTTAAGGAAAGTTGTCCCTCGTTTTTTCGTATAGTTACCACAAGAGTTAATTTATTTGTCCTTAGATTTTCGGCATGCTCCTCGCTGGTAATCCAGTTATCTGTAGTAACATTCCTATTATAGTATTGCTATAAATATGATGGTAAAGTCATTCCAACACTGGATTTGGAGTTGTCTCTATTTAAAATGGGCCCTTTAGTTGCTTACTCTTACATATGATCAATATAGTATATGTTGGCGCCAACGTTCATTAAAAATTTTATACCGTATTTATTCGGCTTCTTCGGGATATGTTGCCTTATCCCTGATTGTTTCAAACTGTCCATCAACAGTTATGTATGCACAATGATAATAGCACTTCTTTTGATAGTAGTTGAATTTGCCGATCAGCATTCGTATCAGAGCCAGTTTGTCGACTTAAAGCCGCTCTTGTCTTGTACGAATATCATCACAACAGTGAAATTAAGATAGGATCGCTCAAGACTACTAGTTGCCTAAGAGTACGCATTCTTAATATTTCCGATATGGCAACACCGATATTGAGAATTTAGTTGATTGTGTACAATCAGAGCAAGTGTACATAAAAGTTTGAACGTTATCATGCTGAACTTACCAGAGTTACGGTGAGAAATGTTATTTATTGATATTTTTTATAATTAGTGTTTTCAAATGAGACTCACGGTCTCTAGTTAATTCCACAATATAATTATATTGTGGAATTAACTAGAGACCGTGAGTTTCATTTAAAAACACTAATATGAGCATATTCCACGAAGTAAGGGTCGAGACAGTTAATTTTTTATAATATTTATACAGTACACTATAAGGTAGACACTCTCAGATATGGATTTTAAAAAAATAATTTATGGTACATGATAATAAGTGGTTCTTCCTGAATACAATCCTATATTTACACTTTTGTGAAGTTGATTGCCTAGTTTGTGGCTTGGGTGTTTGTCCATGAGCTGCATCACAGGTAAAAGTACGCACCCGAAGAGACACAAAAAGTACTTGTATGTACTCTTACCTCTATTCGTACTATCTATTTTATTAAATGCTTGCTATTTCCTCTAGCAAATATCTAGATGAATCAGGGAAAATGGGAATGTATAAGAGAAAAAGTAGCAGAGATTTAAAGTTTTCCCAAGAAATTCAAACCAAGCAGCTGAACAAATAGCAAATGGAGAGAGCAAAAGGGCAGTAGCAAAATCACTAGGGATCAATAAATGTACGCTGAGGAAGAGATTACGCAAGATAATTTTTTACAGACGTAATTTAAAATAGGAATTTATTTTTTTAGTTATTGTTATAGGGTACAGTGCCTACAACCTTGGACATTAACAGAAGATCATGGGAAAGATTTGGCACATTATATTCGAGATTAAGAAAATCGTTCTCATGGTTTGGGTATGAAGGAAGTTACATCTTTAGTATTATAGCATTTAAATACGCTGAGCTGAATAAGATATGACACTGATTTAACCTGCAGATAGAAATGGCAGACAAACAATGGGCTCAAAATTTTTCATCTAGAAATGCACTTTTGTTGAGAAGTCCAGAGAAATGTAGCTTAGTATGTGCTATTGGTATTGACCAAGTGCAGTGTCAAAGATTTTCAGATAATTTGAAATCAAATTATGAAGGAACAAAAGTTTTGGGGCACAGAATATTCAATATGGACGAGACCGGGCTATCCACTGTTCCTAACAAACTCCATAAAATTTACTAATGCTCAGTCTAGTTGTGGCTTGACATGGTGTACATCGAATTTTATTGACTCTTAAAATCTTGTCTCCTGATGAAGCCATTAAACAATGGCGAAATATTGAGAATGGGAATATAGAGTTTTAATTCTTATACTGACCGCATACCTGATAATCATCACATTTTGCTTAGATTATTAGTACAGTCGATAATTACCACAGAAACATCTGTATTGATTTTCTGATTTAAATGTATATATATTATTATATATAATTTTACTTACGCCCTTATGTTGTAGTGCTATTTCATATTATAATTTTTAATTTACCTCAGTTGGGCTGCTGTTTTTTTATTATGTATATTTTTTTTTATTTCAATTTAATATATGTTTTATTATTATTTATGGGCGCCAGAATTGGTTACGCTTACCGCTATACCCAATTCAAAATTATTATCAATTTTACTTTACCTTTTAAATACTGTATCTCAGGGATGAGATTCGGCACTTGACGTTTGCTAGCAACAAGAAACTATAGGTAGATATCAGAGAAAAATAAGACGAACCTGAACAATTGAACATAATTTAATTAATGAGAAAAGATAAGAAATTTTTATAATCAATTAATAAACCAATATTATACGTTTAAATTCATTATTGTATCATTATTACGCAACAACCATATAAACGCTAATTATAGTTATGGTTCTTACCAAATCTAGATGATTTCACTAAAGTTCACTTATTTTTAATTATACGGAATGTATTTTAATTTATTTACTTTTAAACGTCGTCTGAACACTTTTGATTAATATTTCTGATAATTTATTTAAGTTATTTCAAATTTTAATAGAAATTTGAGGAGATAAAATTTTACACATCCACCCTCTAATTCATTTTCACGGCGTCTCTTTAAGCTCAAAATCAACAACCTTTTATTGTTTTTAATTTTGTTTTTTGAGTTCGTTTGTTGATAAACAAACATTGTTTTCCTGAATCAATATATCTATCCTTGCGTTAGTATAGACGAAATCACTTTGTTTTTATGCATTTCGAAAAACACACCGAACTACACCGTACGAATTACTAACATAACATTGCTTCTAGCGTTGATCTTTTGACCTTGACGTTTGCTAATAATTATAAAAGTTTATGCGATATACGGGGTTTCCGAAAGTGTCTATAAAATATAAAATTGTAATAATCGAATTTTGTTTGAAAATTTATGTGACGATATATACAGGGATCACCACAATTATGTATAATATTACGTTCGACGTAATTTACTTGTTGGTGTTATTTATTTTGCAATATACTTTAAAAGAAAATAGACACTAAATTAAGTAGCAATCTCTTAAATTAATTTATCAATTGTATATGATAGTTAAAAATTTCTTGACACGTTCAACTCATGTCTTTACGGATTATTTCCTTTTTTTTTATTGGATGCTTACTAATGAACTACTAAGATTCACACTATTTGTATGATGCTGATTTGATTTAATTTGTCTGATAGATATATTTCACTTTATATATATATATATATATATATATATATATATATATATATATATATATATATATATATATATATATATATATATATATATATATATATTTGCAGATATGAAACTCTCTTTGTATCCATTCGCTATTGTTTGTACATTCAATGCGTAAGTTTATTTTACGTCTGTAGTATCGCTGAAAATTTAGAAGAATATCGCGTCGCACATTATAATTTCATTTGTGATAATAAAATTGTAGCGCCGTAAAGTTGGACTATTTGGACCAAACGAAATATCTCATTGTGAAGATTGTAAGATTTTCTGTCATATTATATTTGAATTTCTATGGTTGAAAGAGACGGGATCTTTGAATGATGTATCGGGGTAGGAAGGCCTATAATAAAACATTTCGAACATTTATGAGAAAATGGTTTCAATAGGGCGGTCTCACCTTTGAACGTCTTTCAATGTTAATTGAAATATCTATTGGATTTGTCCATCGTTGATTCTTGTCAATGGCGTAAATAATACGCACCAATCGTGGAGTTTTATTCCCTATACTCCCACCCACCTTCGCGTAAACATACCCCCTTGGAATTTTTCTATTTAACACGTCTTGTAACGTGTAAAAATTAGTCATCACTCAGTTATCAAGTCGAAACACTTCGTTTCTAAGATACTAAGTCAAACATATCGTTTCTTAGTGGCTATTCTAGTCAAGTGCGTATTCATAAGTCGAAACTCATCGTTTCCATGTCAAGTTCAGTTACCAAGTCAAACATATCGCTTCTTAGTTAGTATTCGATTCCAGAGTGTACTCAAGTTCAAACATATCGTTTATTAGTTGTTATTCGAATCAAGTGCGTACTCATAAGTCGATACTCATCGTTTCTATGTCAAGTTCGGTTACTGAGTCAAACACATCGTTTCTTAGTTAGTATTCGAGTCCAGAGTGTACTCAAGTTCACACATATCGTTTTTCAATTGTTATTCGAGTCAAGTGCCTATTCATAAGTCGAAACTCATCGTTTCAGCGCTATTTTGTCAATCATATCATTTCCGATTTAGTATTCAAGTCAAGTAAGTGTAATTCAAGTCTAAACTCATTGTTTCTAAGTTACTTAAACATATAGTTTCTTAGTTGTTATTCGAGTGAAGTGCGTACTCACATCGAAACACATCGTTTCTATGTCAAGTTCAGTTACTAAGTTAAACATAACGTTTCTTAGTTAGTATTCGCGTCCAGAGTGAACTCAAGTTCAAACATATCGTTTATTAGTTGTTATTGGAGTCAAGTGCGTACTCATGAGTCGAAACTCATCGTTTCACCGCTAGTAAGTCAACCACATCGTTTCGTAGTTAGTTTTCGAGTCCAGAGTGTACTCAAGTTCAAACATATCGTCTCTTAGTTGTTATTCGAGACAAGTACGCACGCAGATGTCGAAACTCATTGTTTCTATGTCAAGTTAAGTTACTAAATCAAACATACCAATTCTTAGTTAGTATTCGAGTAGTTAGTATGTACTTGAAGTCGAACAAATCGTTTTTAGCCAGTATTCAGTCAACACCAAAGTAGAGATATACAGTCGCTACTATTGGTCACCTCATCAAGTCAAAAATAGTTATTTTCCTAACAAGTGCGGAAAGTGATACTTTCCCGCACGCGACTGCCGTTGACCCGAACGACGCAAAGCGGAGTTCGGGCAAGCAGCCAAGGGCGGGAAAGACACTTCACGCATGAATTAGGAGCATTATTTTTTCTACGACCGCATAAAGATTCAAAAAGCACATTAAAAATACATATCTTATTTCAACATACAAAACATTCTATGAAAACCCACTAATTATGATTAATATTAATGTTGAAAATACAATTTGTTGCATTCTGCAAATGCGTCAGAATAGCCGGTCCAGAGTAGTTAGTTGGTGGTAACTGGCTGATACGAGTAACACATGGTTTTCTTCTGTTCTACGGAGTCCTCCAAATAAATCTCAGTAACAGCAGTTGACTTCCAGCCTCCAAGACGGTTTATGTTTGTTATCCCTTCGCACTAGTGCGGGAAAGAGAGTTTTCCCGCACTAGTACGGGAAAATGACACTTTCTAAACTAAAATGAGTGCGGGAAAGTGGGTAAAAACGCACGGTCGTAGAAAAATAACGGTTTTCCGAATCATTAAGTTCTTGCTTACCTTCCGATCTGAACACCATCGATGTTCTAACAATCATCCATTTAAACAATTTACTGTAAATTTGGTCATAAATAAACTATTAGTTTCGAATGTCCAAGGCTTTTTCGTCACTAGTAAAGTTTTTTGGTCAGCCACTTTTAAAGTGATTTTTAGTTGAATCAACTTCTTCAAGAGGTCTCACAATTCTCCAAATTCTCGTTTGGTTTAGATTACGATTTTTCTAGGTATCATTAAAAGATAGAGCTATTTCATCACAACTCCTTTCACGATCGCAGTAACCTGTCATTATCTGAATAGTGATTCTTCTGTGTTCGGTAAAATTGAGAAATTTTAAAAGTAACATAAACATGAAATTTTAATATTAAAAATATTTTTATTATTCACAAGTACAAAACAAATAACCAATTTGAGTGAAAGAATTATACTAATTGTCACTAATGCCATTTTTTTTGATAGATTAAGCAAATTGGTTTCTTGATACTTTCATTAGGTACCTGACTTGATGACAGATGGTGCAGCTTGCATGTTTCTATCTTATTCTGAGGCTTGATTTATTTCACAGAACTTTTATTTTGAACTCTTTTTCGAAAACCTTTTAGAAATAAAAATATCGAGTTACATTAATTTTTATACACACTGTATTAATTAATCATTATCCCATGGACTGGGTGGAATCGTTTCATACACCTATCTAGAATGTATGTCGGTATATTTATTTACCGAAACAATATAGATATAAACATTTTTATCAAAGCTCGTCCCAACAGGCACTATAAAATAGCTGAAAGCACGTTGCAACCGCCAGAATGTGGAACGTTCTTTCTGTTATCAATTTCCTTTTCCAATATTGTTGTTTATATTGGTTATTTCGTTTTTTTCTTAATATCGGGTAATGTAAGGAAGGATACTTGAATAATCACATTTTTTATTCTTTTGATATAAATGAAATATTCGAAAAAAAACCTTTGGTTTTATTTTTGTTTTGCTGTTTTGTTTGCTCAAAGCAAACAATTCTTTGGTCACCGGATTCGTATATTGAATGTAATGTTTTTTTTAATCTCCTCTAGAAAATATCAGTGTTTATTTTCAGTTTGTAGAATATGTATTAACATTTTTTTGTGAACATGCCAACATATAAGATCCTTTTATAGAAACTGTCAGAGGTCAAATGAAAAAATATTTTTATTCAAATAAAATTTGTTTATTTCTCGGCATTTTTCATCAAAATTATATTGTCCCTCATTGATCAGTTTGGTGATTCTGATTTATTCCACGATGGATATACATCCAAGACAATTATGTATATTTCAATAGAATACAATGTTTCCAACATCAACATTGGTAACCATCGATTTTCAATTAATGGTTAGTAGCACACTTCCTAAAACTGCTTATGGGAAAACTTGTGACCTCGTTTAATTTTGAATTAATTCAAGTATATTGATCTCCGCCGTCATAAATATTTAGAAATTCCAATGGCCGGGCACTCACGTATTCAATTAGAAAAATTTTACAATTTTGACCACTTGAAATGAAGTTGATCTACATATTATTTATAAAACTGCTGTTCCTATTCTAGAAATATCCGATAATTCAAAAAACTTTTCACTTAGTTTTCAATAGTTAATCTCTTATAAATGCTACTTAATTGTTTCCAGCTCATTTGTTAAGATATTCAGTAGAATTATTGATTGATTCAAATCCGCATTTTCTTTGGTACCATGTTGGAACTATTGCGCAGCTTCCTCAAATACATAAAATACGGTTAGTTCGTTTTTATTATTGTTTTAAATTATTATAAACTGCGTTGGCTGAGCTATCCTTTTTCTTCCATTCCTGTCAACCGACTGGCTACATGTTTGTTCCTATACCTTGATTAAAAATTCTGTGAAATAATAAAATGAAAAGAAGTTAGATAGGACATATTTTGTATATGTTGGTACCATACGTTACAATTCTGCTATGGAAAAATTTAATTTTGTGACAAGAAAATCATACGAAGATCTGGAAAATGAAGAATCATTGCACGAATTGAAGTTATCTTATGTATATGTATCGGTGAATTTGATTAATCCGGTCATTATTCATAGTGCCTGGAAAATTTAAAAAGTGCCTGATAAAATCGGTCCATTTAATAATTTTTGTATTTTTGTACGATAATTTTTATCACATTGCCCGGTCACTATACAGGGTGTCCCACGACGTTTTGACAGTTCGATTTCTCGAAAACTGCTCATATTACAAGTATGAAATTTGGCAGATATGGACAGTCAAAACTGATGCTTATATTTATTATAAAATGATCTCCGTTGCTCCTGTCATTTCGGGTCACGTGACCCCAATATAATTTTTTTAAATGGGACAACCGGTATAATATTACAATTTTGGTTATATAATTCGAAAACAAATTCAACGATACCACACTTGTCATCATTATATTGTGCAGTAATGATAATAAGGGCTATTCATTTTTACCAAATTTATTAAAGCGATATTTTGCACTTAAAAATTTAGGTGGCTATGAAACAAATAACTATAGTAGCAACAACATAGGTTGTCATTCATTATTGTTAGGAGAAGTTTATTCAAGAACTGTCATTAATTATAAGTCATAATTAGGGGCAATTAAATGAACATATGTATTGATTAGTTTATCAAAAAATTTAACATAGGAAATTAGAAAGTACAAGTGGTTAAAAAATTAAAGAAAATGTTCAAATTGATAACCATGTACATTGACACAATGTTCAAACCTTGTTAAAAGATTTCTTTCAAGTGCTGCTGTAATAATTTCGGGTGTTACAGTCCGGCATGCCTGTTTTATATTATATCCTTTAAATGATTTAATCAATCGGGGGTGTGACATAAAGTCGACCTTTCAAGTAAGTCCAGAGAAAGAAATCTAAGGGTGTAATATCCGGAGAATGGTGTCGCCACATAATTGTACCATTTCGACCAATCAATTTTTCAGGAAATGTGTTATCAATATATTCTATAACTGAACAAAAAAAGTGAGGAGATGCTCCATCTTGCTGCCACCACATCGTCTGCCTTTCATGTAAAGGAATATCTTCAAGTATTTCTGCAAGAGTATTTTGAAGAAAATCTAAATATTTTAGCCCCGTTAATGTTCCTTCATGAAAATAGGGACCGATCGTTAAATAAACCACACCAAGCATTGATTCCCCATATTGTTTAAAAATTGGTTTCGCTCATCCACTTTGGTGTCTCTTGCGAAAATAATGACAATTATGACGATTAACACTACCATTGTTATGAAATCCACTTTCATCACTCCATAATATTTTTTCCAAAACAGAAGAGTCATCATTACTTTCAACTGACATTTCAGCAATAAAATGTATTCTGCTTTCAGAATCTGCAGGACCCAAACCTTGTGTTAAATGTATTTTATAAGGATTGTATTTCTAATTTTTCATTACTCCTTCTATTGAACTTCTACTTATTTGTAATTCTTGTTCAAAAAGTCGTATTGAGGTGTGTGGATTTACCTGCGGATAAGCCAAAATATTTATCACCTCGTCATCTGTTTGAGCGGTCTTATGATAGTTCTTGAATAAACTTCACCTAACAATAATAAATGACAACCTATGTTGTTGCTACTATAGTTATTTGTTTCATAGCCACCTAAATTTCTAAGTGCAAAATATTGCTTTAATGAATTTAGTAAAAATGAATAGCCCTTATTATCATTACCGCACAATACAATGATGACAAGTGTAATATCAAACCGGTTGTCCCATTTAAAAAAATTATGTTGGGGTCACGTGACCCGAAATGACAGGAATAACGGAGATCATTTTATAATAAATATAAGCATCAGTTTTGACTGTTCATATCTGCCAAATTTCATACTTGTCATATGAACAGCTTTCGAGAAATCGAACTGTCAAAACTTCGTGGGACACCCTGTATACCTACTGCTAATAGTTCTCTGGGCACTGTAATGAATTAACAATTCCAAAACGGAAATTAGTAAAAATAGAAGAACGAATTTATAATTAGCTGATTTTTTTCTGAATTGGCAGTTAACGTGGGTAGCAATACCCACCCCTAACTGGTAAGCTTCACCCCTATTTCACCCCTAATGTGACACCGCGTCAGTTTTTCTATAATATTTTGAAAATATGATATTATACGGCAATAACAGAGGTATGGAATAATGTTCAGAATTAAATTTCCTATAAAACATGTCCCATAGGTCGTTCGCAGAATACTAAGGGTTTGTACGTTAACCGGTCGCAAAGGTAGGGGTAGGTACCAAAAACGCTTTTGGTGGGCAACACAATATTCTCTTTTGTAGTTATTGGCTTAATCAACTTCTTATATTGATATAGAGTTTCATAAGTATCAGAAATACTCATTATTAGACCCTGAACCAAACTCTTCTCCACACCATCCAGAAGGTAGATTTTGCCGGCGCGTTTTTTTATGTGGTTTCCTTTGTCCTTTTTCTTACCCCGCATACCCTCTCTGCATATGTAGCTTTGACTGTACATTGTAATTCGATGCGTAAGGCAAAAGATGGTATACAGAAGGAGTATTAGGAGATTTGCAAACTCGTGCCTACTGACAGATGCACTGGAAATGAAGTGTGCCGAACCAAACCAGTGCTATTGTTTGGATACTGAGAAAGAAAAAATTGTAGTTGATATTAAGAAAAGTTCCATGAAAGTGGTTGAAGATCATCAAAACTTCAGACGTTTTTTTTCAACTGGTAATTTTAGTGGAAATATTCTGCTTGTTTTTTGCGTCATTGCCATTTCTTAACGTTTTATATTAGACATGTTACTTTCTGTACGTATTAAATCCATTTGGTAGTAGATTTTAACTAGCTGTTTGGAATCAAATATTTAGAATTTTTCTGTTTGTTTTATCTTTCCTTTCATGTTTACATAATATTCAGAATACAAATTACAACTAATTAATCTACTTCTAAAAGACAAAATAAATCAGTTAATTGTTAAAAGGAAAATATTGTTTTGTTTTGTGCTGTATAAAACGCAGTAGGAAAGACAAAACTAGGTACATAAACAAGATAGTCTTTTCTCTGGAATTTATTTTTCCATTTCTGTCAGGAAGTTAATCAAGAAATTGAATTTCTATTGGAAAACGTAAATTGTATAGAGGTAATGGTAGTCGTGAATTCTCTCTAATATCGTTACGAATCGATATAACTGCCTCCGCACAAAACTAAAAACGGTTTTGAGAGTTCGCTAAAAGGTTTCATTTTAAAGTTGCTTTCTGAAGTAGATATTAGTTTGGGAGTTTGCCTGAAATTCTATAGTTTCCATCCATACTTAATTTTTTCGAGTAACAGGAGATATAAAAATTAGAAGAGAAATAATGGAATTACAAATAAAAATTTAGTAAAGTTGAAATAATATGGAGGAGGTTTCGTTCCAGGCAGTGAACAGTACACGCTAGATGATGATTATACAAAATGGTGAATGAAGTTATATTCGTAAAAAGTGTTATCATCTGTTTGTCGAAGTTAATAGTTGTGAACTATTTTTTTCATTTTTGCTGTTTTACGCTGCATGATGTTTGGGTTAGGCCAGGTTGCAAAAGTTATATTTGACTAGTTGATTATTCTATAATAGTGCAGAAAAAGTGAAAAAATTATTTGAAAAAGTCGGGTTAGGTGACTTTATTGTCGTATAATTAAATACGGCATGAGTATTTTAGAACATTTCTCTAGGCTTATATAATAATCTATGTCAATAAGTCTAAACGAAAAAAAATTACAGCAGTTGTTTAATTGTGTCAAAGTGTGAATGAATTGTTTCGGTGACTCAAAACTAAAGTATTATTGAGTCAAATTGGAATGGATTGAATGGTTTAAATAAAATAGAAGATATCTTCTTCCTGACAGCCGCAACTTATTATTTTAGCGCCATAGATGTTTATATGACCTTAATTAAAGCAACTCATACGTATAGTATATTTTTGCCCATAATGACATACTTCAGGGTATCACATGCTAGTAATACTAAGAATCTTAAGAAAAATATATACATTTGAAGAATATTACACAATAAGGAAACCCTCCTAGCTGCGGATTAATCTACACAGTCTATCCTATTGCACTGCCACAATGACATACTTTGTGAAAAAAATTGCTCCAGCTTCTGTATTAATTTAAAATAGGTGAGACACAAAAATAACACACAGTTAGTGATATGCTACACATGAATATTTCAAAAGTCCACGAATACTAAATGCTTAATGTAATCATGTTTAACCTCAAAAGACACACGTCTCAAAACGAATTGTATAATGGATTTAATCATATCGGATGTAAACTCGAACGGTTCATATATTTGTTAAAGTAATCAATACTTGCTAATGAAATTGACTGTCTCGACCCTTACTTCGTGGAATATGCTCATATTAGTGTTTTTAAATGAAACTCAAGGTCTCTAGTTAATTCCACAATATAATACAAGTTATTGAAAATTCTAAAAAATTGACAATTGTTTCGATAAATCAATATCATCGTCAGAATGACAGAAGTTACATTTCATTTTATGCCTACCTGATGTTTAGTAGTTATATTTTTGGCTAGACCAAGAAGTAACCTAACTTGTGATTGGCTTAATATATGTTTATAGAAAAAAGAAGAAGATGTTATATTACAAATATTGAAGCTTAGATATTATTAGCCCTATGGTGATATCCTGGATATCATTTTTCCAATTAAGATCAGTATAACTGTGCAATGATATAGAAAACCAGGAAAACTATATCTGCTGATCTTTACAATTATCACTTAAGAAGACAGTTTATTAGTGGAGAATTCCCTAGATTTAACTGTTCATTGACAACTTCATATTGTGGGTTTCTTAAATGTCTTCTAATTTCCAGTTCTTCAAGGAAATCCAGTTCTTGTTTCTTTTCACAAATATGCAGCACTTCTAGTTCTGTGTTAGGTGTCAATGAATGATTGGTGTCAAGTAGATGTTTTGCGTAGTGAGATTTATCTGGTTGTTTTGATCTGTAAGCTCGTAAGTGCTCACTGTATCGTATTTCAAAATTCCTAAGGGTCTGACCCAAATAGACAGCATTACATTCTGGACATTTGAGTTTATATATACCTGACTTCTTTAATAGTGGTATTTTTGTTTTTACATTTAACAATTTTGTACTAACGTTACTTTCTGTTTTAAAAGAAATTGTTGCATTCGTTGCTGAAGATATTATCTTTGAAATATTATTAGAAATATTTCCTGCATATGTGATGGTTTTATAAGTTTTAATTTCATCAGCTTGTTTAGGATATATTAGTTGTAATGCCACTTTTTTCTCTTTTTTACTAATTAGTTTATTTATCATATCTAATGGATAACCGTTAGATGTTGCTATTTGTCTAATTGTATTAATCTCTCTATCAAAATTACATTTGTTCATAGGAACTGAAAAAGCTCTATGTATCATTGAATTATATGCTGCTAGTCTGTGTGAGACAGGGTGGTTAGAATTTAATGGAATTGTCACATCAGTCTGTGTTGGTTTTCGGTAAATTGAATAATCAAGTACATCATTAACTCTTTGAATTTTTAAATCAAGATAATGGATTGAGCTATTTTCTTCAATTTCTAATGTAAATTTAATTTTCGGGTGTAAATTATTGATGTGGTTGAAAAACACATCTAATTGTCGCTCACTACCCATAAAACAAGCTAATATGTCATCCACATATCTATACCAAAATAAAATATTTTTCGAAATATTACTTTCAAAGATCTTTCTTTCTAAATTGTCCATAAAAATGTTTGCTAAAATAGGTGATATAGGGCTTCCCATTGGTAAACCTTCATTTTGAATATATATCTTATTGTCAAAAGTGAAATAATTCTGATTAATGCATACATCAAATAAATTAAGTATATCTGATATTATTCCTGGATTAATATTTCTATCTTTTAGTAATTTTCTTACAAGTATTAGATAGACATTGTTTAGGAGGAATTTTAGTAAACATATTAGTTACATCGAACGATATGAGTTTATTGTTATCTTGCAAGTGGATTGATTTCAACTTTTTGATTAGTTCTATTGAATTTCTGATTGAGTACTGAGATTCATATCCGTAAGTATTGAGTATATTGTTGAGCTTTTTTGCCAATATATTATTAGGAGCATTAACATAAGAGACTACAGGTCTAATTGGTTTCGTTATTTTATGTAATTTAACTGTTCCATATAATTGTGGACAATGAGGATTCTTATGTATGATAGACCTCTTTTCGTAATCATTTAAAAGATAATTTGAATTATTAACAATATCCCTTACATTATTAGAAAACTTCTTTGTTGGGTCTGCTTTAAGAACTTTTACATCGCTGGATTCTATAAAGTTATATACTTTGGAATTGTAATTTTCAGTCGTCAAAATGACAGTAGCATTCCCCTTATCGGATTTTGTAACTGTTAGGTTATGATTCTCTATCTTCTGTTTTATTGCAATTAAAACTGAAATGTCATTTTTTGTTTGACGTTTAATTTTGAAGGTTCAATATTTTTGATTAAATTGGCAATTTTTAATTTCTCATAAAGAAAATTATTTGAATTAGATTTTAAAGCTATTTCTGACTCTGTAGCTATAATTTGTTTAATATTATTCGTAAATTTAGGTGGTATGCTGTACTTTAAACCTTTATTTAAAAATTCTATTTCACTATTTGTAAAATTAGTGTCTGAAAGGTTTTCAAATCGTGGTGCAAAGTGTGTTGGTATGTAGACACTAATTTTACAAATAGTGAAATAGAATTTTTAAATAAAGGTTTAAAGTACAGCATACCACCTAAATTTACGAATAATATTAAACAAATTATAGCTACAGAGTCAGAAATAGCTTTAAAATCTAATTCAAATAATTTTCTTTATGAGAAATTAAAAATTGCCAATTTAATCAAAAATATTGAACCTTCAAAAGTTAAACGTCAAACAAAAAATGACATTTCAGTTTTAAATGCAATAAAACAGAAGATAGAGAATCATAACCTAACAGTTACAAAATCCGATAAGGGGAATGCTACTGTCATTTTGATGACTGAAAATTACAATTCCAAAGTATATAACTTTATAGAATCCAGCGATGTAAAAGTTCTTAAAGCAGACCCAACAAAGAAGTTTTCTAATAATGTAAGGGATATTGTTAATAATTCAAATTATCTTTTAAATGATTACGAAAAGAGGTCTATCATACATAAGAATCCTCATTGTCCACAATTATATGGAACAGTTAAATTACATAAAATAACGAAACCAATTAGACCTGTAGTCTTTTATGTTAATGCTCCTAATAGTATATTGGCAAAAAAGCTCAACAATATACTCAATACTTACGGATATGAATCTCAGTACTTTACGAAGCAGAACGTCCATCGTATCTTTCAGTACATCCATTGCTCTCTTTAAATATAATATTTTTTGAAAAAATCGGCTAAGCGAAACAGTTGATCCTGAAAATACAAGTTGAATTGTTACTAAACAAGGTTTCATATATTGTTTTAAAATAAAGATTGTTTTAAAATAAAGATCCAGAACACCGGAATCCATCCATACAGTTTCTTACCTAGGAATCGGCCAAGTAAATAGATGCAATAATAAAATCTGGAGTGCATATACAGCATGTCGTGAATAATAAGTATCAGATGCAGACATGCTGTCTTGCCATGTTGATATTTCACTCAATGCTATAGAAATTTCAACTAATTGTTTGGATTATTTTGAGGGGAAGGTCTTGATTCCTGTAACCCCACCTCTCGGACCGCGCCTACTTTGAAACATCTAATGCAAATGCAATGTTTCTCAATCAGGATGTTCTATTTCAAGAATAGAAATGTTCACCTTATCCGTTAGAACGACCGATGAGCTGAATCTATCAATATTTCCAGCCTGGCATCTTAGGCGGCAATTTCCTTTGGAGTTGGTGACAGTGCCATTAGTGGATCCGATGATTTTGATGTGTCAGTCTCCTGGGTATCCACTTCGGAGTCGCATGTATCGTTTTCTTGCTACTGCACTGTTTGTATATTTACCAAATACGTGTCCAGGTCCGATTTAAACTGTTCCTCCATGTTCACTGGCTCCCATTGCCGACTTGGTGACGGTTGTGCGGCCGTAGCCGTTGACGTTGACTAGAAGACGGAAAGTCTCTTTATACCGTAAGTCATCTGATTTATTGTAGAATAGAAATTGATTTCGCAAATATTACAAAATAGACAAAATTAAAATGAGAGCTTGAATTTTAAAATAATCAGGAATAGTTACGTTTATAATATTTGAACTAACAAAAAGCACTTGACCATATTAACTATTATTTCAGCTTCATTTCAACCTTACTCACACATAAAATACAATATTTTTGTCTCAAAAAAGTACAGCCTATATCCTAGTTTTTAAGTCTAGCTAATATTCCAAAATCTACTGTTTTCCTACCGTTATGGTGTACAAAGTAATATTTTTATAGCAATAATTGGCATGTTTGTGAATGTGTTTATAAATAACTATTTTTTCAATTTTTGCCGCCCCTCTGTTTGTTGTCTAAATAGTAATAAGTTATGCAATCAAATATACAAACATTTTGTAAGTGTGGCTCCACCTCGGTATACATTGCACCGGTATTGGATATCATATGTTATGTGAAAATGTGTAACGAATTGTGTAAGTTTGGACGAAAAACACATGTAAATAAAAATTTAATAAAATATTGAGAATGAAATTTGACTTATCACAGGGAATGTCCTGGTTTGGAATTCAAGAAATTTAAACAAAAGTTGGAAATTTATCTTACTGCATCAGGAAAAGTGTCGAAGATAGATGATGTAAAAGTGTCAATCTTACTAAATTGCATTGGTCAAAAAGAGCTAGACATTTTTAACACATTCAAACTGGAGGAAAATGGAAGAAAAGACTACAAAATAGTTTTAGAGGAGTATGAAAGTTACAGCAATCCAATGAAAAATGTGGTTTATGAAAGAGGGGAAATGTTGTATAAATAGTAATAACCAAATATACAAGCATTTTGTAAGTGTTGCATCGCACGGGTGTTGGATGTCAGATGTTATGTGAAAATGTGTATCGAATTGTTCAGTAAACCAAGTATTCAATAATATAAGTTATATACAAACATCCATAAATATTACATAATTAAGAACACAGATAAGACACTGTTCATTGGCGCCCAGGTTCTATGCCCTGCTGATGAAATAATGCTCTAAATTTAAGGTTTCTGGACCTTACGTAAGTGGAGTAGTTTCTAGCATTTCCTCTATAACTCAATATCCAGAGTTGTGTTCAATCTTAGTACCAATCAGATGTAAATTACATTTATCTGAAAATATGATATTATTCAAATCTGTGAAAGCGCCATAAGCATCTCATTCGCGAATTAGAAGAGTTTAGTTCAATTGTGAATTTTGTGATAGAAGTTAGAGTCACCAAACTGCTTGAAAATAAAACGAGTCTCGAACTATCTACAAAGTTGGAACATCCACAAAAATATCTTTTTCAGTTGTGATTAAAATCAGTATCATTATTGCTGATTTTAAAAATGTTCATACTTGATATTCAGAGCTCTTTAGTTACCATTAGGCTGTACACTTCAAACTAAAATAATTTTTTCATACTACATATTACGAAATGAGAGAACAATTAAAAGTTTATATGGATGAACGCACTCAAAACTTTGTCAAATAATACATCAATTATAACTTCATTACATCGTCCATTGTTCATTCTGTCCGAATAGAGTGGAAACGGTGTATGTTTAACACGCTTCTATGTGTTCCATCATCAAAAAACTAAATTAAGCTAGACCAATTTTTCATTTGATATCATTGATACACCAATTACGGTTGAAACTGCACGAGACTGAAATTTTTTTGTATAATCTGTAGGACAATACATACTGGAGAATATATTAGACCTGCTGTTGTATAAACGCTGTTGTTATGAGCAATCAATAATATCAAAAATGTTAATCAAATTCTGAATGTCTATTCAATGAAAAAAATAACAACAAGAATGACATACTTATTGATAAATGAAAGTTCATATCTAAAATACGAATATGTGATTTGATACAAAACCCTAGGAGGAACAAGAAGCAATCTGAAGCTAAATGTAAAGAAAATGTTTACTTCAAACTCCTTTTTGAGAAATTGTATTCTAAATATTGTAGTTCAACATATTTTGTTACACGGCAGTGTAGACAACTGTAGTTACTAAATATTTCTTGTGAGTGTCTAAAATATAAAGGGACTTCTCGAAATTCTCTGTTTTATTGTCATGTCGACGCATGTCAACTGCATGGGAACCAGTTATGAGATATTGATTCATAAGTTTACAAATTGCGAACCAGTTAACCCTTTCGCTACCGAATTTTTAATTTGCAAGTTAAAATTTTGCTATTTGGTACATAGACTTTTCAATTTTATCACTTTTTTTTAGAATGGGTACCAATTTAAAAAAAATAATATTTTTTTGAGTTTTTGAAAGCTACACGAAAGTGTACGGTGGTAGTGGAGGCTGCAAAAGAATATGAAAATGTATTCTATTTATTTATTTATAGTGCATTGAACAATCAAAAGAAACATATTCTTATTTGGTATGATATTTTGTATAGCAGTTTGATTTCTTGGTGAGGTATAAATGTACCTTACGTAATGAACATATGGATCGTGATCTCCCAGAACAATTTTCATTTTTACACCTTGATGCGAAGTTCTTGTCGTCTAGCTCAGGTAGGTGATTTATTCCGTCAAATCGAATATCGTCAATGGACTTTATTCCAGATCTAGGTCTGAGTGAATATTTAGGCGTTTGTGGTCCCTCATCAGATACAGCAGATGGTCGTCCCCGTTTCTCAGGTCCTGATGTTGATGATAAAATCAAACCTTCTCCCACATAAGCTTTGAAGTGTAGTAGGTCTGAAATTTGTTTTTTCGGCACACCTAATGCAATAGCCTGGGGCCTATATTCTAACCATGCGTTTACACAGGATAAATCAAATCCGTGCGTGAACATCCTCAGGGTCCACTTCTTAGATCGTATAAATGACCAATAAATAGTTACCAGGACATCGAGCTTATCAACACCTCCCATATTCAAATTACTTGTGGTCGTGATACATGCACATACTCTTTTTGTTTCTTGTCCCACCTTTTGCACCTATCTGCTTCGCCGATTCCTATATAATTGGAAGCCATAGTTACAGCTTTGTTGTCGAACCATTTTGTGAAAATAACTTCTCCGTCATTACTAATGAGTTCTTCGGATGTCCCACGACCTTTTGTTTGTAGCACTTTATCTGATGAAAACGGAGGTGCTTTGAAACGGTCTAACCGTGCTGTTCCAGATGCCCTAATTTGATTCTGTCTCAAAAATTGAAGAAGTTGATAATTTGAGAAATAGTTGTCAGAATATAGTTGCACATTTGGTTCTGAAATTCTTTCTGCCAACTCCCACACCACTGCAGCACCTAATCCCAAATGCTTCTTCAAGGTTTCGTCTAACTCGGTTGTAGACCCTCGATATAGTAAAAAGTCGTACAGAAGGCCGCTGGCGCCACAAAGTGCAAAGATCTTGATGCCCCAAGGACACGGCTTCCCTTTTACGTATTGTTTCGCATCAAACTTATCTTTGAAAGGCACCATCTGTTCATCTACACACAGACACTTTTCTAAAGGAATTTTCAAACATTTCTTCCAAATGGAATTGAAAACGGGCGGTACTTTCCAAAAACGGTCGTTATTATTAGGCTTTTCCATCGTATTTACAAAATGGAGATGTTGCCTCAATTCATAGAAATTATTACGGGACATACTATTGGCTATGATGGAAACCTGTAACCTAGCCTCCCAATAATTCTGTACCCTTGGGTAGCGGATATTACCCATCAATCTGTGTATACCTATGAATACCTTCATCTCAGTTGCATTTGTCGTCTGAAATCGGGATCCTTGCTGAACTGCATACAGGTTTGTGTTTTCAACCATGCAATCAATTAGTTCACTTGTAACATACTGATAAAAAAATTGTGTAGGGCTTTCCAAATCTACAACTTCTGGAATGGTATTCGAAAACCATGTAATTGGTGGTGTTTGATATGTGACATTTTTCTGCTTTTCTTGTCAAATTATTTGCAGTGAAAAACTCTTCCCCTATACACCTTTCACTGTAGCAGTACATGACTTACTGGTACCAGCTTCCACCGTGTCCAATGTAGGAAGTATAGATGTAGCTTCAATTTCAACATGATTTGAAATATCCATTTTCTCTGTTTCTTCATGATTTTCGTCCTCCGAAAGTAAAATATCACTAGTATTTTCATTATTTTGACATTCATCGTCCTCAAAATCACCTGCGTTGTCAAAATCTAAGATATCTGACAATGCATCTATATGCTCCAGCAGTTGCGCTTCCGTAAGAGGTTTATTTCCTGCCATACTAGGGTCTAAAGCTGATGAAAAAAAATCTACCAAAAGAATCTTTTGACGTTAGGCATACCTTACAGTACTTTACTACTGCAGTGCACAATTGTGTACACAACTTCAAAGTAACCAATATCAAAGTCTATCAATTGTCTTTATCTCACTCTGAACGTGAAAAACCAGCTCTCATGAACGAAATATAGAATTGACAACTGAAAAGACCACTCTGATAAGTCAAATGAAATATATCTAGCGAACTCTGCATACGTCGTCACATTTATCGTTTGCCGGTTCAGATGGCACTGTACGTCCTTGAGTGATCCCTAACTCCTCTTGGAAGCAAATGTACAAAATTATTGTAGTTTACTGCTACAAAAGCATTGAATGCGCTGAACACAAATGTGTACGTAGGTAGTTAAAGGGTTAACACACTGTCAAATAGCGCCTTAAAATGAGCGACATCGGAAATAAATCAAATAAATGAAATGTAAAATATATTTTGACACTATTATCTCAATTAATGCCTTTAAAGTGCATTTTTAATTTTTGTAAGACAGTGGCAGTCTATGTATAACAGTGAAAACCTGACCCCATCCCACCTGCACTTTGCCAAAGAGTTTTGCTCACCAACAACAATATATTTTGCAAAGTTAACTAAATGGCAAGTGAGACATCAAATATCTAAGCTTGAAAAATTGATTAGAAACTGTTTTTGTCACTTCTCATTATGTGAAAAGTTATGTGTAAGATGCTAGAATGAATATTTTCGAGTGAAGATATTGTGGAAAACAATGAAAGGGCAAGAAGAGTGTATAAAAAAAAGTATAATTGTGATAATTTTGGCTACAAAGAATCATTTAGATTGACTAACTACGCTCACAAGAGTAAAGTAATAGAATATACTTATCGAATTCTGAAAGGAAAATGTCCGTGCTTAAATCATCTACGATCTACGGATTGAGAAAAAGACATTGTAATATATCATCAACCACTTTGCTCTACGGCAAATATTTGAGTTCCATGTAGCAACATGGAGCAAAATCAGGTTGAAATTAGTAGAATAGGGCATCTAAGAAGAGAAAAGGGTCAAGCAGCTTAGAACCAGTAGCAGAAATTTTATCGACTGCATTTTCGAACAAAAAAAAATTTTGCCTGTTCGACTATTGCAAAAAGGCAACCTAGAAGGCATCAAACCTCTAAAAACCAAAATAGGCTATGTTACACTTTCCGAAAATTCAAGATTACCTACTCTGGATACTAATTCTGTTTGATGATAATTCCCTCAATGAAGTAAAGCTGTCAACATCTGAAGAAGGCTCTCTTATATAACTGTGATTCAGATATGAAATCTACATTCAAGAAACCAAGCTCAATCCAATTTTGGATTAAGGCAAGGAGGAAGTATCCAGTTCTTTCAAACATAGCATAAAAAGTGCTGATAGGATTTACAACCACGTATTTGTGTGAAAGGGCATCCTCTCACACAAATACTCTACTCTACTGTTTATTTAAAAAATAAATACAAAAATGAACTTTGTGTGTAAAGTGACATGTTCCTGAAGTGGTCAACATTGGATTCAAAAAGTTTCTGAAAGAAAAGTGTTTTCAGACTAAATATCATGACTTCAACTATATCACCTTCACCATTTTTATTAAGAGGCATCTAAGAGAAGAAAAGGGACCAGCTATTTGGAACCAGTTGCGGAAATTTATCTATGCACTTTTCGAACACTATTGCGAAAAGGCAACCTAGAATGCATCAAACTGGTTAAAACCAATGAAGAATGTGTTACACTATCCAACACTTGTGGATTTGAAAAGATAATTAAAATAATCGCCAGCCGGTTCATATCCTGATTATCCATATATTCTATTCATGTTGATCTCATTCTGATTGTTCTATTCCTTGTTCCAAGTACTGCACCTGAAAATCACCCACTCCATGTCTCCTTTCACCTCGTTTTCCATGTGACCCACTTTCTAATCCCTAAGCATTATTCTCTTAGCCAGTTTTTTATTGTAATCAGTTTTAATGCGTTAAAACCCTTTTTGAACAACTAACTTTCAATCGTCACACGTTGTGCCGACAATATTTATACTGATTTTAAAGTTATGAACTGTAAACTTTTATACTATTATTTTAATTAATCGAGCCTGTTTAATAACGCCCCACGTTGGTTGCGACAATATTTATAATAGTTTATTTTGATAATATATAATTTTTGTCGTATGTAGATTATTTACTTACTTATATATGTCCGTTCCGCAGTAGTTAGCTCAATATCTGCCGGACATGAGACCCTTTAATCCCTTTGGGTTCTGGCACCAAGTAAATATTTCCTCGGCTATATTTGTTCAAATTAATGATATCTATGTTTTGTATTTACATTTGAGGAGTGAAAATTATTAAAAAAATTTGATTTATAGAAAATTTATTTATGAACTCCAGTTTTTGGTACGCCTATGTGCTATTCACATATAGTCAGAAAAAGTCAAGCTTTAGACTTAGCAGGACATAAATTACACATATGTAGTTGAGTGAACGATAATGTCGATTCATTTGATGGATATTGTTCAATTATTTAAGAATGAAACATTTCAATTTCCATCTATACGTTTACTATGAATAAAATAGAATCTATGTGAAAGAATTAAATCTAGAACAATGGAGAATATTCGAATATATTAATCATATTGTATAAGGCTTTAAGGCTGGTCAGTTTTACAACAAGAGCTTCGATATCTTAGTTTACTTGGAAGTAATCTGCTTGAAAATATTTACTTATCAAAGTTATCACTCCTGCACTAGCACGTTTGGTGTTGCTACGAGTTTTGGAGAAAAATTGGAATTGACTGTTTGAATAGCTGCTATCTGGTTTGAAATTGGATTTTTGAAGGCATATGATGTCCGGAGAGTATTCTTTAATAATAGCTTGTAGTATACCAAGTCTATGGTAGAAACCATATATGTTCCATTGAATAATAGAGTTGAATTTTGGAGTAATTTAGGAAGGGTATGATGTGCCGAGTTAATTATTAGTAGAAGAATCCGATTCCCAGTCAAATAAATTTTGGTCAAGATGAGCAAATATCTTTTTTTTAAATTTTGTGATACTCGTTTTTGTTGCATTGTCATTTATGTAGGGATATACTTCGGTTAACATACTAGTAAGCGCAAAGAGATCAGCTTGGAAATCTAGAGCTATATTTACAGGTTAGAGTGAGCCGGTTACATTATCTAATGAAACAATTAATTAGTCGTAGTTCAGAATAAAGGTGGCGAATGATTTTCGATGAACTCTTTGCAGGAGATGGTTGATTGTTTCTTGCTAAATTTATTCTTTTTTAGAGTTGGTTTTGGTTTAGAGAATAATTTTTTTGGCGTCATGTCATTATCTCAATCGGGTGTGGGGGTATCTTCCATAGGTCTTTTGTTTGTGACTTGGGCCATATTGAGGATATCTATTGTTTCCGTTTGTGCTTCCATATTCATTAATGTTGTGGACGTCACTTGAGTGAGTCTTCTGTTATTGGATTAGAAGTCAAGTATCGTGTTTTAATGTTATTTGTTGACGAAGATGGTGGGAGATTTTGGATTGGGTTTGTAAGAAGAGTTTGGGAAGTCGTAAGCGGTTGATCATTTGTTGTTGAGCTATAATGTGTTAGGTTCTGATTTCTGATTGGTTGCAGCTATTGATACATTGTGAGGCTAATCAATCTGGAGTCTGGAAGCAGTTTCGTATAATGGCTTACGTAAATATGTCTTCTAAAACTCAGGATGTGACTATACTCAGGTAATGTCGCACCGATTCTTAGAAACGTCATGGGAGAAACGTCATGGGAGAAACTGGATTTAGACCCATTTTCAATATTTCATCTGTTAGCAGTTAATGTGGGATGGTTGGACTTACATTGGAAATTATGATTCTATCAGCCGGAGTTATGAGTTGGCGAACTACTAGTTTTTCGCCGTTAACGGTTATGGAGCCATAATTGTTCATGAAGTTATCAATTACTGATTTGTTTGCTAAGTACATACAAACACAATTGTTCGAAAGCCTTGATGAGAAAAGAATAATTTTTGGTTGAATGATTGATCCTAATGGGATAAGGTAATCCTGTAATTTGGCACTGTTGATAACGCAAAAAATGATTGCTTGTTGCTTGCTTGGAAAAACACCTTGGTTAACTGCTGATGAATAACTTTTGATAATTGTTGTAGGAGTATTTGAGTGTGAATCATCGATAGAAGACATGATTTAAATTTGATTTCATTTGGCCGGAATTAGGAATACGTCCCTGGCCGCTATTAGTAAATAGTGGCATGCTAAACTAGTTTGTTGCTTCTTAAAGGTGATATACTTCTTGAATTGACGGTGTTTATGATGTGAAAGTGCAGTGAACACACAGTTTATGAAAGTACTTCTCACTGATCAAAACTAATTTGAAAAAGGAGAAACTAACTAAATTTGTAATATTTCGGGAACTGCACAAAACTAGGCTAGTCACTTGTTCTGTCAGAGCCGAACTCTCAGATTATTTATTGTTACTAGCTTTGTTGCACAGATATACATGCTGTGCAATATTTACGGTTGCTCTTAGTACGATTGCTTAACATCAGGTTTCTCATGATGAAACATTTGAAATTGAGAAAATATTGAATGACTTACAATGAAGAACAATTCTAGATGAATTGGAGGAAAAAAATTAATCCATCGTGGATCCTAACCTAGACAAGAAATGTCCTATATTGCCAAATCATTGTTTGCCATAAAAAGTGATGCATCGTTATTTCTCACAATATGAAAAATTCATATTCATCCTAATATAATTGATTCCAGTTACGTGAAGTATTTTCTTGAATGATGGGAAACAGTTACGCAGACAGGAAGTTTGACATGTACTAAATGAAAAGTGGTTACGAAATTGCGAACTTTGAGATTAAATATCTCACTTTATAATTGGTCAAAGTTCCGAAACTTTGGTAGTTGATAGTAATCACTACCCTAAGAGTGTGAAAAGGAATTCGATGGTTTCAGCCGAGAACTTTGCAACAACATTGAAGGCAACAAAATATAATTGAATATATTTTTCAATGACGCTATATTTTAACTGTAGAAATTAATAATAATAATAATGATAATAAACGACTTCATTACTTCCATATATTATTACAAGAAAAAAATACACATAATATGAGGTTGAAAGCAAAAGGCGACGTTCAGCTTACACGTTGACCAAAGTTAAATCTAAACTCAATCGTACGGATATCAGTGTTGCATTGAAAATAAATGTTTCTTGTAGGTCTTCTTAAATCTTTGCAATCTGTAAGTTTTAAACATGGCAGGTACCTGATTTTAAACCGAGCATATTGATAGGAATAACTGCACCTGAAAATTTCTAGTCTTAAGATTGGGGGTGAAGGGTTCCTTTGCATCGGATATTTAAATTATGTAGATCAGATCGATAGGTTATTTTTCTGTGCAAGTATGAGGGTGTTTTATCATAAATTATTTTTTGAAAAAGAACAGCTGCATGTAGAATGCCGGTTGTCATATATATTTTTAAGAGTGATGTATGCGCGTTGTATAAGTTGATTGATGTGTTTTTCAAATTTTAGATCGGAGTCCAACATTATACCTAAACTTTTAGCTTCGCTCACATTCTGAAGAGCTTTTTTTTCATTACAATACGTACACTATCAGAAATTTCATCTCTTTTATTTTTGTTGCCAAAAAGTATAACAATAGACTTACTACAATTAATGCTTAAGCAGTGATCCTCTGCAGCTTTAATAAAACTATTATATTCCTTATTTATATACCCACATGACTTCACTACAGTAATGGGGTGGGAACTATGATAAAGTAGGAAGTAGGACGTATATAAAGCAAAGAGCAATGGCCCCAGAATGGATCCCTGAGGGACTCCGCACCGTAAATCCATATACCCAGAAGAGTGTCCGTCAACCACAACCATCTGTTTACGTCCTCGAAGGTAAGATGCTATAAGGTTTCTGGCATTATTGGAAAGTCTCATATAATGTAGAATTTCCAGCATTAAATTGTGGTTAATGGTATTGAAGGCTCTGCTAAAGTCTAGAAAGACCAGAACAGTGCATTCACCCTTGTCCAAAGCTCTAACAACATCGTCAATAATATGAAGAAGAGCCGTTGTACAACTATAATTTTTTCGAAATCCAGATTGTGTTATAGGTAATAATGAATACTGATCAACATATTTCTTCAGTTGTACTTCTATAGCTCTTTCTAGTACCCTAGATAAAGTTGGCAGTATACTAATTGGGCGCAAATCCTTAATTTCAAGTGGATTTGTCTTTTAAGGCAATTCTTTTACAACGGCTCTTTTCCACAGTTCAGGAAAAATATTATGACTCAGGCAAAAGTTAATTATATGTGTGCTGTAAGGAATTATATATGGACAACATAACTTTAATAGTCTTACATTTAATTGGTCTTCACCGGCAGCATTTGTCTTTATACCAATTATTGTTTGGTGAATAAATAAATCATTAACCCCCTGAAATTCAAAATCCGAATCTATCATTTTTCTTAGTTTGTACGACGAAAGTAATTCTTCAGGAAGTTCTTTCATATAATATGAGTTGATGGAGAATTCATTTATTACGGCAGGACTTTTCAAATTGTCCGGTAGTGTGTTTGATTTGGTAGGTATAATACTATACGTTTTTAGAGTTTCCCAAAGAGTTTTAGAATTCTTGTTGATAAGTTCGTATGTAAAAAATGCTTTCTTTTCTCTTTTAATCACAGAATTTGTGTAGCTCCTCATGTCTTTATAAAACTGAAAATGATGGTCAAGTTCAGTTTTCTTATACTTGTGCTGCGCTTTATCTCGTATTTTCATAATTTCTTTGATAGCGCCAGTTAACCAAGGTGCTCGAGGCCTAAATACACGCGATGTTATTAACGGCACATGCCTGTCGAACAGGTTCATCAGACAGTTGATCAAAAACGTTATTTTTTTATCAGCCCCTTCCTGATCATATATTCCAAAAAATGGAGTATTATATAAATCTATTCTGAAATCATCTTCATTAAAATATTTAAAAGACCTATACGTAATCATTCTGGGGTCATGTTTTTCAACACTCAGTTTTACTTTACATGTAGCTATATCATGATTAGAAATGACACATGTTGTGTGAATAACTCCCCTGTCAATAACCCAGTCAGATGATGTTAGAATACCATTCAGTAAGGTAGCAGCAGTAGCTGTAATTCTTGTAGGAGTGTCTATGATTTGTACAATATCAAAGCATTCTAACACAGATGACATTTTATCTACATGAATATCATGAGCATTTGAAAAATCTATGTTAAAATCTCCAGCGCAGCTTCAGTGGGATGAATCAGACTCAGGCTATCTTCCATTTCAGCAATAAAAGAATTCTTATTTATATCAGGAGACTTGTATATTGCACTAAGAGCAATAATATAACTTCTCATTTTTATATATACCCAACGTTTTTTCGATACCGTTCCATGATAATTCAGTTCTTCACTATATATCTTATTATTTACGTATATACACAAACCTCTTCCTAAGCTACCTCTGTCTTTTCTATATAAAATATACCCATCAAAATTAATTAAGTCATTATTTACATTTTCATTTAACCATGTTTCACAAATAAACAATATATCAAATTGATGTTCATTTACAATTAACTTAACATACTGCAAAGAAGGCAGAACAGACCTTCCATTAAGACAACCCATAAATAAATTACCGAGCATTCATCTCTTGCGACAATTCAAAAGTATTCCAAAATAAAATAAAATAGATATTTAAAAGAATTTGAACTAAGTAGTAATTAACTACGGTTCAATAGAGAATTGAACACAAACGAATACCATCTGCACTCATGTGCCACTTTTTAGTCTTTTAAAATTTCTGTATTTGAATAGTTATTTAATAAGTGATTTCATAAAAATAACACAGACTATTAATCTGACATATATCAAATAAATCAAGAACAAATTTTATATTTTAGCATAATCAAAGTTTAGCAATGTCATCAATGGAGGTAATCTTGATAATCTTGTTATCAGCTAATTTCATGAAGACGATACCTGAATGTGTCCAGACTTTAACTTTTTTTCCAGCTTTTTGAATTACCATCTTATACAACGCTGATTGATCTTTCGTTAAATCTTCTTTGATCATATATTTAGTACCTTTGAGATAATTTTTGTTAGAAAAAATATTTTGCCTGGTATATCCATTAAAGAAATTTACCAGCAATGGTCGCGATTTCCTTGCATTAGGTTTTCCTAGTCTATAACAGCTTACAATATCAGATTGTTCAATATTCAAGTTCATATTCGTATTGAAAGTGAGTAGCACTTTATCTAGTATACTCTCATCATGTATCTTTTCCAATCCATAGACTATAATATTGTTTTTACGGATCCATTTCTCATATTTCACATTATTTTTAACCATCAACTTAATGGCGCCATCTTGTTTTTGGACTAATTTTTCTAACTCACTAGTTCTCTTTTTCAATGAATCCAACTAGATTTCAATATTTTCTCTAATTTTCTCTAAAATAGAGTAAGTTAGCTCGTTAATGAACGACTCTGACATACACATTTTATTGACTGCACACTTCATCGATTGGTGTAGTTGATCTCCGTCCTCGCTCTTTTTCTCTTGCTTTGTTGTCACGATGAACAGTTATTATAAATATTGTACTTTCATTTCAATATAATTGTTTAAATCAAACAGAATCTTGATAGCTTACACAAAATACAGTAACAACACCAAAAATCAGATTTGTAAACACACTATTCTCTCCAGTTTCAGCGAATTTAGTAGCACACGATGTGGGACGTCTGTTCACAACAAAACCATCACGACGTGATGACCGCGACTCAAAACGATGACATTAATGAGATAATGGAAGTTATTCGAAATATTTGAAATGATTGGCAAATTAATAGGATTTTCGAGTGATTAAATGATTTGCATTCTTTACACGATCCAACAAGCCCCATAGCTGCTGGTGGAAAACATAATTAAATGTTAATCAGATTAGGCAAAAAGTTTTCAAGTTTGAAAGAATCTTTTGTCTGAACCGTAATTAACCTGATTTTAAGGAAAATTTTTAATCTCAATTCCGGTCGATATTACTTAAAATTAAAAAGTTATTATCAAAGACAGCGATTGAAACAAAAGAATGGGAGAGAAAATTTCAGTTTATTCAAAAGCTGTCTAAATTTTCTGTTCCAATCTTTATTTATTATCAAGTTTGGAAAGTTCAGAGAGTAACGATCCCGTTTTTGGGTGGAAGTATCCAATGTTGACAATAAATTAAGGCGATTTAATAAAAACTTTGAGATAACGATCAAATTCTTAGGTTCAACTCAATTTTGTCAAACAATATAATGAAAGTA
This sequence comes from Galeruca laticollis, assembly GCA_963921935.1. Lineage (NCBI taxonomy): Eukaryota > Metazoa > Arthropoda > Insecta > Coleoptera > Chrysomelidae > Galeruca > Galeruca laticollis. The sequence goes on from OY998182.1 coordinate 137,826,006, forward strand.
AAGAGTTATTAAATACATTTTCCAGCGAGAAATGTAAACGACGAAAAAATTTCTGAATTAATTATTGCTTCGTTGAAATCATTTTTTAAACCCATTTTTAACTTTCTGTGCGTGGCGGTGGAGCTTGAAACTTTGAAGCGATTATAAAAATACTCCTAAAATATTGTTGATTATATAACAAATTATTGGGAGTTTAGGTCAAATTGAAATACTTAGAATTGAAGATGTAAGGAGGTTTATTCAAAAGCACTCGTTTATCGTACTGATGAGAAGAAGCTCATACAGAAAAGAGGCATATTTCTATGATACAAGACATTTTATAGGCGTACAATAATTCCAGCAGGAGTTCGGCTCCGACAGAACAAGAAATTAGTCTAGTTTTGTGCAGTTCTCGGAATATTACAAATTTAGTTAGTTTAAACCTTTTTTATTGGTTACGTTCAGTGAGAAGTACTTTCATAAACTGTAGGTTCACTCTACTTATATTGTTCTTCAAATTATCTGAACTTAATGAATTCCACATCATAAACACAGTCAATTCAAGTAGTATATCACCTATAAAAAGCAGCAAACTAGTTTTGCATGCCACTATTTACTAATAGCGGCAAGGGACGTATTCCAAATTCCAGCCAAATAAAATAAAATTCTAATGATGTCCTATATCAATGATTCACACTCAAATACTCCTACAAAAGTTATTAAAAAATATTCATCAGCAGTTAACCAAGCTGTTTTTCCAAGCAAGCAACAAGCAATCGTTTTTTGCGCTATCAACAATGCGGATTACCTTATCTCTTTAGGATCAATCATTCAACCAAAAAATATAATTTTCTCATGAAGGCTTACGACAATCGATTTTGTATGTACTTAGCAAACAAATCAGTTGATAACTACATGAACAATTATGGCTCCATAACTGTCAACGGCGAAAAACTAGTATCTCACCGACTAATAACTGCTAACAGATGAAATATCAAAAATAGATCCAAATCCAGTTTCTCCCATAACGTTTATAAGAATCGGTGTAGCATTACCTGAATATAGATACATCCTGAGTTTCAGAAGACAGATTTACGTGAGCCCCTATACGCAACAGCTTCCAGACTCCATATTGATTGAATTCGAACAAACCAGCTGCCGAGTTTTCCTCCAAAAAGATGGATTAACATGTTACAAATGCACATCTGATGGCCATATAGCCTCAAAATGTATCAATAGCTCCAACTAATCAGAACCTAACACATATAGTTCAACATAAAATAATCAACCGATTACGACTTCCCAAACTTTTCTTACAACCCCAATCCAAACTCTCCCACTATCTTCGTCAACGAACAACAATTATACACAGAAATTGAGTTCTGATCCAATAACAGAAGATTCATCACTTACTCAAGAGACGTCCACAACTTTAATGAATATGGAAGCAGAAACGGAAACAACAGATATCCTGGTAAACATTGAGATATGCTGGTACCTGCAAAACATCAAAATGGTTGATATGTACGGACTATCTCAGTGTACTGGAAGCTATATCGGACATATTCTCTAGAGACCCGTCAGTAAAACAAATTCTCTCCAAACTCCAGTGGTTGAGAGATACGAAAAAAAATGTCACATTCATCTGGACCCCAGGTCACGCTGGAATAGAAGGGAACGAAATTGCCGATGCGGCAGCACAAAATGCTGCAAGAAATGGACTACCAGAAGACATCAGCATTCGCCCAGACGATGTAAAAATCATTTCAAGAAAAAAATACTGAACCAATGGCCTGTAGAATGGTAGCGAACTAATAGACACCTGAAAATATCAAACCCTCCGTAGAACCATGGATTTCGAAAAACACCCTAAGTAGACGGGAGCAAGTTGCTATAACGCGCTTGAGAATAGGCCATACCAGCCTCACCCACATTCACCTTCTGAAAGGAGAAAGACCGCCAGGATGCATTCGCTGCGACTAGCCTTTATCAGTTTCGCATATTCTTTTGGGCTGCTGTGAATATACTAATATTCGACAACAAATTTCTATTTCCAACACAATAAGAGACATTCTTCAGCCAATCAATGGGAAAAAAACAATCGAGTTCCTAATACTTACCCAGCTAGTGTATAAAGTCTGATGTGAAAGAGGAACAACAGCTCTATTGCCTCCTTTCGTAACAGATACGTTGAAAGGCCAATGACCATTGCAGTATATGCCAATAAATAATAAAAAAAACAAATATCCCAATATGGCGAAAGTCCTGAATAAAAGACCTATGAAAGATTGCCTAAACTAAAATCAACTGTAAAAAAGAATATATTGAGCAAGAAACAATCAACTATCTCCTGCAAAGAGTACATCGAAAATCATTCGCCACCTTTCATTCTGGACTACGACCAATTAATTGTTTCATTAGATAACGTAACCGGCTCACCCCAACCTGTAAATATAGCTCTAGATTTCACATCCGATCTCTTTGCGTTTACTAATATGTTAACCGAAGTATATCCCCACATAAATGACAAGGCAACAAAAACGAGAATCACCAAACTTAAAAAAAAGATATTTACTCATCTTGGCCAAGACTTAATTGACTCTGAATCGGATTCATCCACTTATAATTCATTCGTCGCCTCATACCCCTCTCAAGTTACTCCAAAATTATACTCTATTCTTAAATGGAACATAGATGGTTTTTACCATCGACTTGGTATGCTACAAGTTCTTATTAAAGAATACTCTCCGGATATCATATGCCTTCAAGAATCCAATTTCAAACCAGATAGCAGCTATTCAAACAGTCAATTTCAATTTTTCTCCAAAACTCGTAACAAAACCAAACGTGCCAGTGGAGAAGTGGGAACTTCAATAAGTAAATCTTTTCAAGCAGAATACTTCCATGTAAACTCAGACATCGAAGCTCTTGTTGCAAAACTCACCAGCCATAAAACCTTTCAAATTTGTAATATATATATATATATATATATACATATAGCTCCCGATTTCACATAAAATAACAAGGCTAAGAATTATCATTGGAGATTTTAACGCACAAAACATAATCTGGGACAGTAAATCGACAAACCCAAGGGAACACATACTAGAGAAACTCATTCTCGACATTCCACTAATATTCTGAACTATGGAAGCCATACCAGGTATAATAAATCTACCGGAGAAACCTCTGCTATCGATTTAAGCCTCTGCGACCCAGCACTATCTGCCAATCTATCATGGAAGGCTCTCGTACTCCTACGGAAGTGATCATTTTCCAATTATTATCGTATCTCTCGACGAAAATTTTCAGTAGTAATATAACAAGAGAGTGAGAATAAATTGAAAATAATTTGACAGATTTTTTGAAAACTTGTTGCCAGGCAATAGTCACGAGAGCCCGCAGTGCTCGAGTGGCTATTGCCAAATGGCAACAAGTTTGAACAAAATCTGTCAAATTATTTTCTAATTTATGGAACTCTCGAGTTATATTTGACTAGAATATTTTTTGATTCACAAATTGGTGAAGGTCTTAAATTGTCTCCATATAGACTGATTACTTATTAGAATATTTTTCGAAGTAGTTTCTATAATCTTATTCGTCATTTCTTCATCAGAAAAGGTACTAAACCGATGATGTTCACTCATTTTATATATAACGTTGACACAATTAGATAATTATTTTGACAACTATCAGACACTTGCTAGACAAATAAAAGCAACAGTAATTATTCCCGAGAATAATCACAAGAGCTTTATTCCCACTATAATAATGACATGATTGGTTGAAACTTACCCTTGTGTCAAATAAAGAAGCAATTAATTGGTTTTAAGAAACGTCAAAAAATAATCACCGTAATACTCGCCTAAATGGAGAATTGAATTTGCAGATTGGACATCCTTCAGAAATCAGATTGAATTAAATATGGATAGCTGCGATATTACCAACGATATACAGAAATGTGTATTGAACTTCAATAAAATCATCTTGGATAGTGCCAGCCAGCACATTGGCCAAACAAAAGACGTAAATGGCCATACTCTAGTCCCCTGGTGGAATCAAGAGTGCGAAAAAGCTATCAGGGAAGCAAAAGCAGCGTTGAATGAGTACAGGAAACACAAGGCTCAATTATCAGCCCTACTTTATTTTTGATTGCTATTAACAACATCCTTAACAATTTAAAAAAAACACTGAAATCAAGAGTTTTCGCAGATGACTTGGTGGTTTACATAAAAAGAAAAAAAATATAATATCTCTATGCATCACAAATTTGGAACTATGGTCACGTCAATCCGGCTTCAGGTTTTCTGTTACCAAAACATCAGGTGTGGTATTTAGCAGGAAACGCTGTTACTCCAAAATTGAAGCTTTATAACCAAAATATTAACTTTAAATCATCAGCAAAATTTGTATGAATGATCTTCGACTATAAGCTTTCCTGGAAGGATCACATAGAGCAGTTGGTCCAGACATGCATGAAGCGGCTTAATATAATGAAAAGCCTTGGGAATATAAATTGGGGATCAGACCAAGCAACGCTACTGCTTATATATAAAACGCTCATCGGGTCAAAAATAGACTACGGCTCTATAGCTTATGCATCTGCCAGAAAAACTGTACTTCGCAAACTTGAAGTTATCCATAACACAGCATTAAGAATAGCTTCAGGCTTGTTTACAACATCCCCTAATACCATTAGCCAAAGTCTTCTTGGTGAACCATCAATAAGCTACAGACGCTCTATATTGAGTTTGAATTACGCGACTGGTATATCCACTAATCAGAAATCAACTGCAAGACATAGCAGCGTAGATGCAAAGTTAAAATTGATTTAGTCTGGTTGGGGAAGCTACTAGTATGCCTACCCCACAGGTGTATGTGCCTCTATCTTACTTCTGCTACTGCTCTTTTCTATTCCTCCCATCCTTTGTCTCGCCGTCCTGCTATTAACTCCAATTTCTCCAAGTTCCTCTCTATTCCAGCTAGTGACTCGGTTTTCGGTCTTTTTCTCCTTTTTTTTATTAATTTTCCGCAAACCTATCTAATATGCGAGAAAAGTATTGGTTTGCCCACAAAAAAGTTGGAAATTTGAAAAATTTTTTTGATTTATTTTTACGTTATCCATCAACAACAACACGAAAAAACGGTTTTTAGGAAAAAAATCCTGTGTGTATGTCGTCGTCGTCGTCGTCGTCGTTGTCGTCGGCCACATTTCCTTGCAAGTCTTGTTAGCACGATACAGCCTCCGGAGTGCAATAAGTCACCAATTTTATGATGGAATATTGTTAAGGACATTTCACAGATGAATCTTATTGATTTTCAGCTGACCAGAGCCAGTACAACGGGTGCTATGGTACTTGAAGTACGACATTTTGTCGTTTCTCGAGAAATTTCAGTTTGTTAGCACTATACAGCCTCCGGAGTTCAACAAGTCACCAATTTTATGATTGAATATTATGCAGGGCATCTCACTGATAAACCCTATTGATTTTCAGCTCACCAGAGCCAATACAACCGGTGCTACAGTACTTTAAGTACGATTTTTTTGTCATTTTGGAGAAGTTTCAGTTTGTTAGCAAGATACAGCCTCCGGAGTATATACAAGTGATGAATTTTATGATTGGATATTATTCAGAGCGTCTTAAAGGTGAACTCTATTGATATTGAGCTCACTAAAGCCAGTACAACGGGTGCTGTGGTGCTTGAAGTAACAAATTTTTGTCATTTTTGGAGAATTTTCAGTTTGTTAGCACGATACAGCCTCCAGAGAGTATACGATTGATCAACTTTATGAATAAGTATTGTTCAAGGTATCTCACAGATGTACCGTATTGATTTCCAGTTGACTAGAGCGAGAACAGCGGGTCCTATAAAACTAGATATACTAATTTTTTGGTTATTTTTGGAGAAATTTCGGTTTGTTAGCACGATACATCCACCGAAGTGTATACAAGTAACAATTTGATGATAGAAAATTCTTCAGGGCCATAGATGCGGAAAAGTTAGTTTTAATCTTCAAAACCGTTTATTTTTTGGATTGATTTCCAATTCCAGTGATTTCTCTGCAATATATTCTTATCACTGCAAATTTAGATTCGATCCAAAACACTTCGGAAAATAGTTAGCTACACAGATAGTAGATTGTGAATTGAAAAGCTAAGGTCAGAATTGGGAAAGATACTACAGAACCGTCCTCCATTACTGGTGGTTTTAATAAAGGGAAGGGTTAAAAAGTTCGCTGGAAAAATGTATTGACTTAACTAGTTTCATTTTTTTTGTAAAAAACTTTCCAGAAAACCCTCGTAATATATAAACTATTAACCTAATTGTATTGAACTGTGACTTTATCTCATTTGAAACATACCTCTAAAGTAAACAATGTAGAAGTATTACTTAACAATTATATAGCAGTTTCAATGAATTGTTTCAAATATAACTTTTGAACAATTAGGAGATATTATAGTCTGCCAACTAACGTAATTACGTTGATTTAATTAGCAAAGTTGGCATTTGACTAAGTTAATTGAGTTGAAACAACTTTATTCTCAGTTCAAAATTAGATTTGTATTAATCATGTAAACGAATTTCACGGAATTTCCAATTGGGTTGTCAGGTTTCCGAACACCGAACTTTAATATGTTAATTGACACTAATTTGAAAGATCGCAAGCACGTAAGGGTCTTTGTGATGATGCAGATTATATTCAGAAACATCAAAGATATAGAACAGATATTCTATACCAATAAAGATCCAAAAATGATGGTTTGGCTGTTTATATGAAAACAGCAACCAAATGTAATGATTTCGAGAAACTTTCATTGTTTCTGAAAAGTACCCACTTTGTCTATAGAATAGTATGATTTCCAAGAAAATTACCTCAACCTTTATAGTCAGCAAGTTGCAAAAATCAATGTTTGTTGATGCTCTAAGTTCAGCAAACTATTTTGCTTTATAATAGTATAAGAAAGGCATACATGTAGCTACCTTCAGACAGTTTCCTATTCGGACCATCTTCTAATTGAGATAAAGTGCAAGCAGGCTCCAGAAACAAGAGTATCCAGAAAGTATTAGGAAGTAAAACTGAGACTTGATTGAAAAAATCTCCTGAGGTACTCGATATCCAGTTATCAAGCGACCACAAAAATCTTGTTCATTGAAGTATAATTGATTAATGGATTTCTAACTACTAGTTTGAATGAGTATCAACTAGGGAACAATGCATTTTGGAAGATAGTTATTAGCAAAGAGGGGAAAAATGCAGTATGCGTTTTTTGTTCATAAATTAAGAAATTTTGCATGTTTTCTTCATTTTCCACATATTTTGTATTTTTTCATAAATACGGATATGTTCCATTAATTTTCCATTTTCCATTCTAAAGGTTGATTTGCAAGTAAAGTCGTAAGCTCAGCGGATTGTTTAAAACATTTTCCTAAGAGAAGAGATTATTTTAAAGTGCCAATTTACTTTTATTACATGTAGTTTGAGATTAGTCCATTATCTATCCCTGATTATTTTCAATTGATAAAATGGGGGATTATATATGACAATTTGGTTGGACAAACCTGTACTGATGGAAGTTGTTCCATTATATGGTTGACTGACCATATTATTTATGGTAAATTTACAATTAAGTACTACTTAATTTTTTTTTCAAATTTAATAAATTAATTACACCTTATTTATTCAAACCTACATTGGGCTGACTTCTCATATTTAACTGACTGACTGACATGACTGTTATTTATATGCGATTTACAATTGGTATAACAATATTCAGCTTTAAAATGACCACGATAATCGTAACAAGTTTTATAGCATATATGTGACGCCTGTTCGACCGATTGCGTTCTACTCTAACTATTCCCCCAGCACAATTGATCTAGCCATTGGACGCAATATACTTAGTATAGCTAAAACTGAAACAATTCGCGACCTCAATTCCAATCATGATCCTGTCCTCATTGAACTAAATATTACACATAAAGATCTCCCATCTTAAAGCTTATAATTACACTACTACGAGCTGGATAAAATACAGAAAATAAATTAATAAAAGCATAACCACCACTGACAAAATGAAGAATATAAATCACCTCTCAAACATAATTAAAAACTAACAAAACGTCATCACCGCTAGGAATAACACAACCTCACTCAAACCTAAACCTCATATCAGCAACACCCTCCCCAATTACATCCAAAAATCACACACGATTAAAACAAAATCCGCAGAAGATGGCGAATAACTAGGCACTACAATGACAGATAACTACTCAAATACCACCAAACTACAATTAATACTTTTGTAAACTATTAGAACAACTACACATGGAAGTAATTTGTATACAAATTCATTCTCGAAGATAACTCCCTGTGGAAAATATCTGGAGGCCTCAGAAATAAATACAACGAATTAAGAGATTGTTACTAATTTACTAATGATCACTGATAATTCTGAAATCTCTGATTATTTCCAAAACCACTCTACAACAACACTCTATACCATCATACCATATCACAAATAGATCAAAACAACAATCATACAATAATCACAAAAAATCTAGCAACATACCATGAAATTTGCATCAACGTTCAAACTTAAAAAAATGTAACAGCAATGGATAAGGATTGTATAACAAACGTCCTGCTAAAAAATCTGCCAAAAAAAGCAATAGTTCAAATAATTTACATCACTAAAGATATATTATCAAAACAGGAAATTATACCCCGATATGCTCAAAATAACCAATATTATCCCAATTATCCGAGCCAACAATCAACCCAGTTATGTGGATAGCTACAGACATATTTCCTTACTAAATAAATATAGCAAAGGTTATAGAAAAAATCATTCTTAAAAGGATTCAAAATTCCGCAGATAAGCACATGATAATACCCCTCAAGCAATACGGTTTCAGAGGCCCAGCACAGTTGCACAAATTTTGGGAGTTTTCAACCACATCAGAAGAGGATTTCGGGAACTAAAACAAATCTGTTATGGTCACGATTGACATTTAAATGCCTTTGATTCCGTATAGTAACAAATTTTTAGAAATACATTCACGTGAATATTTAATCAAATTTATTCATTCTTATCTCACAGACCGCAATTTTTTTACAAATAATAATAAAGGTACAGTGGGACCATATCACACAAGCTGGAGTTCCCCTATGATTAGTTTTATCTCCTTTGTTGAATTACCTTTTCACCCATCACTTATAAACCACCCCACAAAATCCTAACCGCCATGTACGCGGACACTTGCTTTGTATCATCAGCAAAAACACCAGACATTGCACTGCAAAACATTCGGACACACTTAAATGGTCACATCATTCCATACCTAAGAGAGAGTAAACTAACTATCAACGCCTCCAATAGACAGAGTACAAGTTATTCAGGAGAATTGTAAGAAAAAATAACTCATTGCAATCGCAGTTGTGTATCCCACCTAGTAACACCCTACAATATTTAGGCGTACACAGGAACACAATACCAATGCTCATATTAGCAAACAACTCCAAAAACCTAAGATTGCAATTAGTAAATTATATCCCATAATCCACGGTGAACAAACTCATAATATACAAACAGGTCCTCAGAGCAGTAATCACATACGCCGCCCCAATATATTACACTGCCACCAAACACAACTTCCAGGTGGTGCAAAGCAAACGTATCCGAATGGTTATTAAACATGTCGGTTATCCAAAACTACCTAGAACCACATTGTTACACAAACAAGCCGGCATATCAAGGAAATATATAAAAAGTTTTACAATCATAGTATTTCCAAAAATTTTCCGGATAATTTCAAAGCCGCCATCCGCGCAGAAAATATCCATGATAGTGAAATGAACTATCTCGACCCTTACTTCGTAGTATCTGCTCATATTATTGTTTTAAATGAAAATCACGGTTTCCTTATAGGGCTAATAATATCTAAGCTTCAATATTTGTGATATCACATCTTCTTATTTTTTCTATAAACATATATTAAGTCAATCACAAGTTAGGTCACTTCTTGGTCTAGCCAAAAATAACTACTAAACATTAGGTAGGCATCAAATAAAATGTAACTTCTATCATTCTGACGATGATATTGATTTATCGAAACAATTGTCAATTTTTTAGAATTTTCAATAATTTTTATTATATTGTGGAGTTAACTAGAAACCGTGAGTTCCATTTAAAACACTAATCCATGATAGTGGTTCTAGGCGTCTGTATGGTTCGTTAATTACATGAGTTGTTTATTTCCAACCACTAATTATATCGATTAGTTGTCAACTTAGTTACTTCTTATTAAAATTCACACCATCACCCAGCAATAACAAAAATCTATTATAACCAACATCTGCCATGTTGCTGTGTCAAATAAATTAACCTTACTTTTGATTTTGAAACCTTGTTTTTCAGCAGCATTTCAGGGATTTACCTGTCGAAAAAGCCGTGGAATTATATTTCTATACCAGCGTAACTTTCTCCAACCAAAACAATTCGATATCACAATGGCAAGGAGCCAAGTTAACAGAATGATGTACACAAGCGATGCCAGAACCGCCAGACCATGGACTTATTTTATTCCTAGTGCAACTTGTAAATAGGAATTATATAAATTATTGTAATAAAAATATTTTCAATTGGTAATCTACCATTTGATTGACTGACCGCAGTATGTGTGAGTACCCATCTATTATAACCGAATGTCAAATGATCTTCTCTTCTTTCGGTGCCGTGCCTGTCTTCAAGCGTGGGCTATCTCCATGACAATTTGGTTGAACTGTTCTCTATCTGTCGCTACTTGGAATAGTTGTTCTACTCCCAGTCCGGTCCAGTTTCGAATAGTTCGTAGCCACGACAGCTTTTTGGGACCTATCCATCTTCTACCCTCAACCTTTCCCTGAATGATCAGCCGAGGGATGTGATATTTGTTTCCTTGCATTATATGACCGAAATAACTGACCTTTCTTATTTTTATGGTGTTCAGGAGTTCTCGATCCTTATACAGCTGTGTGAGTACCTCTTCATTACTGGTTTGTGCAGTCCACTGGATTTTAAGGATTCTCCGATAGCACCACATCTCAAACGCTTCTATTTTATTCATGATGTCAACTTTAAGCGTCCATGTCTCACATCGGTACAAAAAAATGCTCCATACGTAACAGCGGAGTGTTCTTAACCGCGTCTGAACTGTGAGGTTTCTATTCGTGAGAATGGGTTTCCATTTGCTGAATGCCCTACGTGCCATTTCAATCCTCGCTCTTACCTCTTCGTCGCACGTTATGTCATTGTTCAGTCAATTACCCAAATATTTGAAATGGGATACCAGTTCAATGTTGTGTCCGTTGATTGTAATCGGATTTGGTCATATGTTTATTCTACCTGAAATCATCCATTTCGTTTTCTTGATGTTTATATTAATACCCCATCTTCGACCTCATGCACTCTATCCAGCGGGATTTGCAAGTCTTCCATGTTTTCTGCAATGATGGCAGTATCATCTGCGTACCTCACGTTGTTTATAATTTCGCCACCTATCTTTACTCCCTCTGTCCTGCCATATAAATCCTCACGAAACATGTTTTTCGAATAAAGGTTAAACAACAGGGGTGATAAAACACATCCCTGTCTTACTCCACTTTTTATTGGTATTTCATTTGTAACGCTGTCATCTAGCCTGACTACTGCTGTTTGACTATGATACAGTTTAATAAAAGGCGCATATCATGATGATCTACGTTATATGATTTTAGACATTGGAAAAGTTTTGTGTGTTTGACTCGATCGAACGCTTTTTCGAAGTCAATAAAACAAATGAAGATATTTTTTCAGAACTCACAACTCTTTTGTAATAGTGTCCTCATACAGAAAAGGGCTTCGCGTGTGCCTAGTCCGCTACGAAACCCAAATTGTTCTTTGCCAATATTGTGTTCATATTTGGCATAAATTCTATTAAGGAGTATCTTTAAGAGTATTTTTAAAGTGTGACTCATTAGGCTAATTCATCGGAAGTCATTGCACCTATTAGCTTTGTTGTTTTTAGGTATGGCGATAAAGATCGATTCCTGCCAGTCGCTGGGAAGTTTCCCAGTTTGGTAGACCTGGTTGAAGAATACCGTCAGAGCAGATATGCTTTCGTCATCAAGCAGTTTTACCAGCTCAATAGAAATTTCATCGGGTCCTGGAGTTTTTCTTACTTTTGATTGGTGTATTGCTTTTTGAACTTCGGATTTGAGAATGCTTGGACCGTGCTCTGCCATATAGTCATCCAGCAGATTTTCTATCGTTTCGCGGGTCTTGTCCTCGAACAGTTGTTGGAAATACTGTTGCCATTCCTTACACTGATCTTCCTTTGTTAACAGCGCCTTTCCAGCATCGTTATGGAGCACTGTTGTGTTTTTTCTTTTGTAAATGCCAGAATGTTCTTTTAGCTTTTTATATAAGTTAAAGTCATCGTGTACGGCCTGAAGATGTTCGATTTGTTTGCAGGATTCCTGAAGTCACATTTCCTTTGCTTTCTCATTTTTTTTGCGAATTATAAGATGTATTCTCTTGTATTCATTACGATTATTGTTTTTGTGTTTTCGTCTCTCCTCCATGAGATTTAATATGTCCTGTGTCATCCATTCCTTTTTTACTTTTTTCTCTTTTGGCTTTACTAACTGTTGAACTCTTCCGTTTCTCAACGAATTTTTGATATCTCGCCAATTTTCTTCGACACTTTTTTTTTCAAGGGGACGTGATACAGTTGTATGTATATTTCCATTTATTTTCTAAGCTAGTTCTTTAATGGTTCCAGGGTCCTATAGTACATGTTATTGTATTCGTGAGGTCTTCGTTGGTTGTTTCTTCTTTTTAAGTTTTACGTTTAGTACCGAGCAGAGCAAATTATGATCAGAGTGTACATCTGCTCCAGGATATGTTTTCGTTGACTTATTACAATTACGGAATCGTCGGTTGATCAAGATGTAGTCGATTTGATTTCCTACTATGTTGTTCTGCGTATGTTTTGGGGACGTCCATGTGTACAGTCTTCTGTATGGAAGACTGTACCAGGTATTTGTAATTACGAATTATTCTTCCTGGCCGAACTGTATAAGTCGTTTTCTTCTGTTGTTTCTCTGCCCACTTTTGCATTCTAGTCTCCCATAATTATAGTAATTTCGTGTTTCTTTGTCGTCCTTATTATGTCTTTAACTTGTTGGTAGAACTATTCGACCTCGTTATCATCATGGTCAGTAGTAGGGGCATAAACCTGAACATTGTTCACGTTTATAGGTCTCATCGCCAGCTGCAGTAGCATTACTCTGTCTGACAAGGGCACAAAGTTTCGTACTGATTTGCTGAGGGATTTATTCAGTATTCTGGCCACTCCATTTCTGTGGAATGCATCTCTCGTTCCGGATGTGTAAATTGTATAATCTCCTGAGTCGAAATTGGTTGCGTCTGGCCATCTAGTTTCGCATACTCCCAGTATTTGTATGTTTATTCTCTGCATTTCCAACAGTAAGTTGTTCAATCTTCCCGCATCATAAAGCGTTCGAACGTTCCATGTTCCTATTCTCAGATCGGATCTTGTCTGTCGATTTTCCACACGAGGATTTTGCATGCTTACGACCTGAGAGGCCTCGTGGTTTAAATGTGTTTCTCCTATCCTGCCGAATCTTGGCCTCCGATTTCCATGATTAGTAACATTTTGCAATTGAGGTATCAATGCCATGGCGATTTTCCTGGGGAATCTTGAAGATCTTTAATACAGTGGTTTCCCATTGCCTTCTGTATCCTCATGCCGTTGACCGTTTTATTGGTCAAATGATCAGCTGTAGTAAATTCCGAGCATGTTTTTGACCTGCCTCTCTATCCACTAGCTTTCAATACTTTTAACAATTTGGATAAATCAGATATGTATTTTTCAATATACTTTGTACTATGTTAGTGCTTAGATATGGTGTAATTTCAAGTACCTATTCAAGATAATATGGCAAATAAAGTATTAACTTGAAAACTGAATATTGATTTATTTAAATGTATGTATTTAATGTGAAGATTATCAATTACTATTTTATATTAATAATATAGTATTCTACGTAAATCATTTGCAATAAGATGCATTTATATATATATATATATATATATATATATATATATATATATATATATATAAATATATATATTATACTGGTTTAAAATGAGCACCTTGAAACTATTTTTTTGAATGTACTGACGTTGTGACGGAACTAATAAGGCTGCTGATATTCGGATTTACGTTAAGAATAAAATTTATACTGTCCGTAATATTATCTGGCTTATCGATATATTTCAGACCAACTTCAATCATAATGTTGGATGGAGTAATTGATTTGATACCATTTAATTACTTAATTTTGTATCCGAATGATAGTGTCTTTTCATTTTTGGGTTATGTGTAGTTCAGCCATTACAAACTTAATATAATTATAAAAAATACTTGCTTTAAATTTTTAACAATTTTTATTTAAAATGATTATCAACGTGAAGTACTGAGAAATATACAAATACTTGGTAAATGTACAAGATGACCTTACTAGTGTTTTAATGTGACATTAAGTTGAGAATTCTATAATATGTAATGTCAAAAGTTTAGGAACTGTCACATAGGAGAGAATTGTTTGGTTATATATCACAGTGACATAGATGTCAAAAAAGTCTATGGAAATGAATAATGCAACGAATCGAAAGAGAAGCAGAAATCACAGAACTTTATATTTATTGTGTCAGGAAATATATGAATTTTGTTGTTGAGTAAATAAAGCTATTATTTAGGAATTAGAAAATAGAAATAGAGGATAGTTTATGTAAAACAATAATAATAATTTGGTAGAAAGAACATTTTAAAAGGACACGAACACAATTTAAAAAAAAATTAACACTTAAGAATTAGAATCAGCACACATATGATTAGGGCATAGCAACAAAAAACAATGGGAGAAAATGAAGTAGGTATGACATATTGGGGAAATGATAAGAAATTTCGGATAAAAAACTATCAAAATTGTATAAAAGAGTCCTGAATGAACAGTAGAATCGGCAAATAAAAATATATAAGAAGGAATACTATAAAGAAGCTACATATAAAAATATATAAAATAACAATTATTGGGAGTCGGGAGCCGGGAGTCCCGGCAATTCTGTATGGTGTGGTTTTGAAAGAGAGCACTTCAAGAAGGAGTATTAGTGGGGTTGTGAGGACCAGGTTAGTTTTTTTTGTCTTTGTTGGTACCAACATTTATGTTAAAGATATAAAACAGATCTGATAAAAGTAATTACAAAAACATTAGTACTTACGCATTTCTATTTAACGTTTATAATTCATCACTTTGTTTCTTTGTTCCAATTTAGTACTTGCACATTTCTATTTAACGTTTATAAATTTCGACTTCTCAACTTTTATATTAGCATAAGACATTTCATCACTTTGTTCCTTTGTTCAAATTTATAATACATATTTTCTGACCAATACAAACTAATTCATATTAAATATTATTGAAATCATTTCAACGGATACGAATTGACATCTGTTATTACTGTGAGATCTGGAATCGACTATTCTAATGTGAAATTTTGACCGTAGGCGCACCAAATAATATAAAAAAAATATTAAAAATTGTTTGAATGAATAAAAGATAAAATATTGGAGATAAAGTGTAAAAATAACTGGAACCCAAAAAGTAGATTGAGTATCTCATTCTCTCCGCATAAATAAATACATAAAATTTTTCTTTTCCTTTTAATGAGCTAGCCACACTAAAATTTAATGAATCAAAATAGTAATACAATAATATTAAAAATTCCTCTTGTACACACAAGTATTACAATATATATACATATATATATAATGATTTTTTTTAATTGGTGGCAATAATACCAAAGTGTACAAATGTTTGTTTTTTTGAAGTTTGCATTTTTTCCAGTGCTTGATGTTCATTCAACAAAGTAAACCTGATATTTACTTCATATTTTATAAGTTAACAAAATATATCTCATATTCATTTTTACAACCAAATTTGATTAAATGTATTGAACACTTCGTACATGTTTTTCTTAGTACTTATGAGAATCATAACATTGAAATTAAGTGCTCGGAAAATGTCAATGAAAAATCTGAAACATTTCTTGATTCTAGAAAAGAGTATTTGAAAGTTTTATATATCCAAACTATTTCCAGGGAAATTGAATTTCCCTTTACGATTATAGCTTTTAGAGATCAGTCAGATGAAAATATGGTCACTGGCGTTGGAGAGTAGACGATAAATAGAATGGGTAAGAAATTGAAATTTGGGAATTCTCGTTAAGTTTTTTTGGAAAATAATGGTTTCAGTTGAATTAAGCTGTACGGAGTAGATTTTTATTATTCAAACTATGTTTTAATCTTACAAAAGTATATGTAGAAAGAATCTTCCGTCATAAAGTT
This sequence comes from Galeruca laticollis, assembly GCA_963921935.1. Lineage (NCBI taxonomy): Eukaryota > Metazoa > Arthropoda > Insecta > Coleoptera > Chrysomelidae > Galeruca > Galeruca laticollis. Next base: position 137,842,440 of record OY998182.1, read on the forward strand.
GTTGTGTAGGATCTATAATTTTTTTAAAAAAATCACAGTTCTTGAGAAAGTTGTCAATGTACTTCTCTGTCTTGAATTAACATGTACGCATTTATAAATTATCAAAAACAATTTTAACAAATTTCTCATAGGAGAAATAATCTTTCGATAAAATCACTATCTCCCAATACGATCAATTATACCAGTCACTAAGAATAATATAAATTCAATAAACAATCAAGAGTTAATTTCAATCAATTACACTGATCAACACTAATTTTATTGTCAACAATATTTGGGCGATTTTTAGGTAATTTCGTGGTGCTGATCACGAATTTGAAGTCCATTTAGGTGAATTGGCTCTAATTTTAGAGATATATTATCAAAACATGATAAGATAGAGGAAAATATCAATTTAATAGACCAATGGCCCTTATAAGCAACTTTTAGTAAAAAATATTAAAGTGGTTTCAAAAAAAGAGAAACGAAAAAATAATAAAATTCTTTTATTGATTAGGTATAGCAGCAAAGAAATAATTCAATTGAAAAAATTACATCTAATTCGTAGGAAAGAAGCTCTTTTTGTAGGATTTTCTTTTATGAGGACCGTCAGGTACATCACGTTGGAGACTCCAACAATAGTCTGCCATCATATGATGATCCCATCTGCCCTGATACCTTACCTCCATCTCTTTTATATCCTGGTGAAACCGTTTCCCTTGTTCGTCACTGAAATTGCCAAGATTGTGGAGAAAGTGTATTTTAATACTCATATTAGTACCCAAGTCTGTTGCACTAATTCCTCGTAATTGTCCGCTTTGTGATTACCCAATAAATTTTCAACTTCCATAACAAAGCTACACCAAGCAGCAGATTCAAGTGTCGTCACGTGATTTGTAAAATTAGAGTCCTTAATACATTTGCGAATTTGAGGGCCATCAAAAATACCCGCTTTTAGCTTTTCCATACTTAGCCTAGGAAACGATCTACAAATGTATTTGGAGCACTCGCCATCTTCACTCAAAGCCTTAACGAATTGTTTCATTAGTCCTAACTTGATGTGGAGCGGTGTGAGAATAATTTTTTCACGGTCAACCAATGGTTCGTTTATGACATTCGCTGTTTCAACAGTCATATTTTGTCTTATTGGCCAATTAACCATATTCCAATAATCTTGCTTCGCCCTACTATCCCACAAGCAGATAAAACAAGGGTATTTTGTGTACCCACCTTGCTGCCCAAGCAAGAAGTTGATCATTTTTAGATCAACAAAAATGGAAAACTGATGTTCTTCATAGGATAGTTTCTGTAATACCAACTTGATGTTTTGATATTCTTCCTCAAGTTTTGTTGAGTGGGCGATAGGAATTGACGCATATCGGTTACCATTGCGTAGCAAAACACACTTTAAGCTTCTACTGGGACTGTTTATGAATAGTCGCCAATCACCTGGAACAAATTGTATTCCCATTTGACGAAAAAGTCCTGGAATGTTGTTGCAATAAATAAGATCTTCATCTTGGCTAAAGTAAGAAACAAGTTTCACCGCTCGTGTTCTCTAAATGGTTATTTTTATATTTGGTTGTAGACAGTTTTTTCTTTTAATCTGGATGCCAGGAGTTCTTTGATAGACCGAGATCCTGTATCAGGTCATTCAGTTCTTCTCGAGAGACCTGCTGTGGTGTTGATTGTATTTCCTGCTTATATTTACTTCCACTGCTACTATACTGGTCCTTAATTTCTTCCTCTTTTTCCGCCATCAGAACATCTGGCAGTGTTGTATATACTGGTACGGAAATCTCTTCGCTATGTGGCACAGGTTTTCGTGCTGATTCTAAATCAGGATAATCCCATTTGCCTTTCTTGCATTTGTTAAAACCTTTTACATTAACTAAACAAAAATAACAATCATCACGGTGGTTTTTAGGTTCTCTCCACACCATGGGCACACCAAATTTCCAACTTTTTCTTTTTTCGTTTGACCACTGTCGTAAATATTGGACACACGTTTTGCACACTATATGGGGAGCCCAGGACTTGTCTTGGTCTCCAAGCTGTACGCCGAAATAAGCTTGATAAGCTTGTCTAACAAAATCTGTGATATTTTTTCTTTGTTTCGCTACAGTATATTCGCCACAAATGTCGCAGAAGACATAAGGGCTGTTCAAACAGCTTCTGCGTGAAGAACTCATTTCTCTGAAAAAAAGAGTAACTTTAGTTAAAAATATAGGTACAAATATTTGTCACATGTACTCCTACCTTCCATTTGACGTCTATTGAATTTAAATAACTTCACTCGGTAGGCAATAAGAACTAAATACACAAAATACGTAAGAAAAGCACAATAACCGCGACGCTTAGTGTAGAACCACTGCTTACGCTGAACTGACAGTTAAAATCAAGAGACACAAGACAAACAAGTGCACGCACTGATCACGTGATCAGTATTCGGCACGTGGTACGCTCACTAAACAGGGTCGAACTCTCGTTTCTGCGTAAATTTCTTGTTCGTAAATTATTCTTAAAAAATAAAAAGCATATGTTATAGCTAAATTCCATAAAAAAATATGTATCCATCACCTCAAAAACTAGAGCCAATTTTGAAAAATTGCTTTCATTTTTGAATTCAGCAGACCTTGAAGCGTTAACTTAGCAGTCAACATTTCGGATATTGATTTAGATGAATAATTGCTCTATGAATGTTAAATTTATTGGTGGAATAGACCACCTAGTCTATATTTTAAATTCAACTAATTGAGTGTTGGTGGAATTAACGTTAAGGTTAACTCGTTAAAAAAAATCCTTAATAGGAATTCGGAATGCGCCACTATACGATACATCTCTCGAGAGGTTAGTTGACGCAGAAATTCTGATGAAAGTTTGATCCAATATAAAACTTGTTCTCTAAGAACAAATTCGTGGATTACTGGTATGTTTCACATTTTTTTTCCTGTTCAAAATTTACTAGAACTGATAAAGGTTTTTTTCCAGTACGAATCTTTAAGCTAGTATGTATAATTGTTAAAAAAATTATAAGTAATGTTTTATGTATCTATCTGGACAGATATCTGAATACGTTTTTTATTGTAAAGTCTTTTTGTAACACACTTGGTGTTATTGTAGCGGAAACTCCAGGACTAATCTACTTTTGTGTGTAAATTCTACCAAAGTACCTGACATAAGAAGTGTGCTATTGTATTAACTCCAAATAGTATGACATTACAGTAATGGTTGTACTGTAAGAGCTTATCGAGGACGCAGCTGTTCACCTGTATAGAGTACAGACAATTATACAATTAAAGAAGATTTTCCGGAATACAACCTTCGTACAACAACTCTTAAGTTAAGTAATTTTATTTTGTATGGCTTCACCACTATCATTTTTATCTGTTCGTTAAAGGTCAAAATTTATTTTTGTTCACTCATACTGACACCTACTAACCACTTTTTATAAAATTTTATAACTCGTTTATTTTACTTTCATTATATTTATACATATTTTGATCCAGGAGTTTTATTTATTATACAGGTAATACCTGAAAAATTGCCTCCAGTACATTTTTTTTGTGAACATTTATTAGAACTAGCAGGTAACAGCAGTTAAGAGTTGGCTGATATTTGTGAATAAATTTTTTCTAATTTTTGTTTAGGAACAAAAATTAGTGGCGCCCTTAATTAAATTTCATTTTATTTTTATCATATTTATTTTCTCTTCCTTGTATTTCTTTAGTTTATCTAACTTCTTTCAGATAACAGAGCCCTGAGAACTGGCTTTGTTATATCCATTCACATTATCAGTTTGGAAAGAACCTACTTTCTTTTTATTTTATTCCTTTTCTTTTATATTTTTTTACCCTGAGAGTACTGTTTGTGTTTCAACCTGAATTACCCTAAATTCGTTCAAAAATACTTGGCAACAACTTTTTTTTTAAATTTTGTAGGGCGGTGTTATGTCGTTTCAGGAATTGCAATTCTTCATATTCCAATTCTGTACACCTGGCCTTTCAGTTTAATAATTTGACCAATTATACATAGACACAGCTCTTATTGCTCGTTATTCCCAAGAGGCGGTTGATCGTGACTAGACATAATATTCTGATTATATATATGAATATACCATCAAAGTGCTCTATTGTTCTACTTTTCATCAAATTCATAATACGTAAAACAGTTTAATACATTGACACACCATTCATCCCTAATTACATAAGTATATAGTGAAACTTGAACAATGACTTCAATTTAACGAATGCCGTTTAGCCTGAAATTACTAGAAGGGTCGGTATAAAACCAAATATGTGAAATTTTTTATTATGGTTGTTTAATGTAGTACGTATGAGAGAAATAAAATTTTCAGCAATGATTCACAAAATTTCGAGAAATAATTGGGATTTAGTAAATGAAAGATACAACATCATTTTATAAGGGAATGAAATAAAATATATCTCATATTTTATGGCACTAATAGATTCACTTCAGTAAGTTTTTGTTAGACAGATTGACCTTGTCTCCACAAAATCACACTAAATTTCCACACTATTAATAATATGATAGCATACTGCAGAAATTAACCTCCCGTTGTCAGAATTAGCCGCAAGTGATTATCGTTATCTACTACAGCTTCAGTAGCAACAGCTGTCCAGCTGTACCTGGATGTTTACCCACGTGAGAGTTTTACCGCACACCTTTCAATTTCTAATTAGTGTCATCTACTTGTTCACGTTAACGCAATAGCAACATGTTAAGTGTTTGTTAGTACATTCTACATGTAATTTGAAGGTTTACTCTCTTTGTGTGTAATTGAAAATAAGCACTATTTTTAGATGAACTAAGTTTTCATTTTATGATGAACTGATCAAGTTGGGTTAAAATTATTGATAAAATCACTTCGGTCTGATTGGAAAATTGTAGACTAAAAACACAAGGAAGCGAAATAATATAGGGTAAAGTGGTATAATACGCCCCTCCGCCATTCTTCCCCTCTCATACGTCTTATGCAGAACGCCGACTGTGTTACACGTGTGTCATTTTGTATACAATAGTTGAAAACGTACGCTTGTATTTTTCCGAGAGAAATAATTTCCATTGGTAAGTACAATCAAACATTTGGCTAGCCTGGAACATCTATGTATCATTTTAATTGTTTTGAGATATTAAGCGGAACGTGTTATTTAAAATTAAGTCTGTCTTTTTGTGGATTCTCAATAATTTTTTATTTCAGGATATTGCCAACAAGCAATATTAACTTTGGCTAATAGTGCTCTATTAATAAAAAATGTTTGTGTTGCAGAAAAAATTAGAATCACTTAGATCACTTCTGTTTTTGCAATAATGGTGGTAATAAACTTTACCTACGACCACCCCTGTAAGTAGTCAAAAACACACAGTCGGCAATCAATGTAAGACGTCTATTACGCACGGTAAAACAAAACGCACGGCTGTAAAGTAAATCGCACGGCTTCCATAGCAACCACTTAGCAACTGTCAATAGACGTAGCCATTTTATTCAAAATGTATTAGATATTTGACGTTGAATTTTATTCTATATATAAATGGTAGATAACATTTATTAGATATGGGATTCGAATGATTTATATATTGAAAATATTATTGAATAACGTACGCTAACGTTTATTTATCAATGATTTGTCAATTGTTTATTTTTTCATTGTATAGGATCAATATATAGGTATACAAAACGTTCGATTTTTGGGATAAATTACCAGATATCTATGTGAAGATGTATGACAGAAATAATTCTGTTCATGATATAATATAAATAGATCGTAAGAGCATATACGAAGAAGCTCTTTTTTAAACAAATAATCATCCTCTTTTTGCTTGAATGAAAGATTGTTTACAATTTACACAATTATTGGGTTATATGTCAAAAGTCAGAAGTGCTGAATAAAACCATCTGTGATCTGACCAATTAGGAATCTACAGAATTGCCAACTTAAATTCAAACCACTCCTCCTAGTTTAAAAACAGGGATTATATGAAATTCTATTTTATTTAATTAATTAAATGAATGCGAATTATAAAAAATATTGTGTAAAACTTGTGCCACAATGACTTTCTGTAGTAGTCGTGATTTGCACAACTCACCGCTTCGCGGTTCGTTGTGCAAACTTTACTCGTACTACAAAACGAGTCATTGTGACACTTGTTTCACAAATAACTATTTTATGCTCCACATGATAATTAATGCCATACAAAAAAGGTTTTTATTAAATTTTTATACAAAGGAATATGTTTTCCAACATCTCTAAACTTTAAATCCAAATGTAAGTATACAAAATAGAAAAAACATCAATCTTTGTAACGTTAAACTTTGCATTATTCTGAAGTATTTTCATCATCTTCATCTCCCATAAGATTACAAGGTAGACAAGCATCATCTTTTCCTTGAAAAGCTTGCCTGTACGAGAAACGTGAATAAAATTGGTGATAAATAGGTGGCACATACTGTAACATTTTTTTATGTCCTTCATTTTTGCATAAGAAATTGGTTTTGCATTATTCGTTGCCTGCGGTGGGTTAAAAGACTGCAAGGTATTGAAAAACTTCTTACTGTTCTCTGATTTGTTTAGTTCAAAAGTATCGTAAGTATCGGAGTAATCACTATTGAAGTAGATTTTAGTGTCCCCTTCCAAAAAACCTTTTTTTCGCATTTTAGAAATTAACACACGATTTCCATTAACGTTTTGTCCAGCTTTAGGCATTAACTTGAAAAGATCTTTAAAATCAATAAATTTTCCAACCATTTTGTTTACAATGAATGGCTTTTTTTTCTACATTGTTTCACAACTGTCATCCATTGTTCTGGAATATAAATAAATTCTTTTTTATTTTGAGATTTTGTAATATCGGGAAAATCGGAGTCATTTGGTAGAAAGGAGTGTCCGCTGACAAGATAACAAACTATTATTTCTGATAAATTTGGAACATAATTTACAATATACATCATGAAATGGAATATTATCCAATTTCGATTTTGTCCAGTACAGAAATCGCTGAGAGTATAAAGAGTGTTGACGTCTTCAGGAACGGAACTTTTTATATTGTAATAGAAGCATGATAAAACTTCTTGTGATCCCCTACCTCCTGTAGTCTCATACCACATATTCATAGTAATTGTTTCACCAGCTGATGAATAAAGATAAGTGCCAAAATTTAAGATTTGAAGCTGTCGTAGATAGGGAACTTAACCAGTTTGCATCATTGGAGTTGGTAGCGTACGTTGTAATACAAAAGTAATTGAGCAAGATGTTGTATTTTGTAAGAGAGAGTTTTAGTGTTTTTAAATGAAACTCAAGGTCTCTAGTTAATTCCACAATATAATACAAGTTATTGAAAATTCTAAAAAATTGACAATTAGATGTATTTTTCAACCACATCAAGAATTTACACCCGAAAATTGAATTTGCATTAGAAATTGAAGAAAATAGCTCAATCAATTTTCTTGATTTAAAAATTCAAAGAGTTAATAATGTACTTGATTATTCAATTTACCGAAAACCAACACAAACTGATGTAACAATTCCATTCAATTCTAACCACCCTGTGTCTCACAGACTAGCAGCATATAATTCAATGATACATAGAGCTTTTTCAGTTCCTATGAACAAATGTAATTTTGATAGAGAGATTAATACAATTAGACAAATAGCAACATCTAACGGTTATCCATTAGATATGATGAATAAGCTAATTAGTAAAAAAGAGGAAAAAGTGGCATTACAACTAATATATCCTAAACAAGCTGATGAAATTAAAACTTATAAAACCATCACATATGCAGGAAATATTTCTAAAAATATTTCAAAGATAATATCTTCAGCAACGAATACAACAATTTCTTTTAAAACAGAAAGTAACGTTAGTACAAAATTGTTGAATGTAAAAACAAAAATACCACTATTAAAGAAGTCAGGTATATATAAACTCAAATGTCCAGAATGTAATGCTGTCTATTTGGGTCAGACCCTTAGGCATTTTGAAATACGATACAGTGAGCACTTACGAGCATACAGATTAAAACAACCAGATAAATCCCACTACGCGAAACATCTACTTGACACCAATCATTCATTGACACCCAACACAGAACTAGAAGTACTGCATATTTGTGAAAAGAAAGAAGAACTGGATTTCCTTGAAGAACTGGAAATAAGAAGACATTTAAGAAACCCACAATATGAAGTTGTCAATGAACAGTTAAATCTAGGGAATTCTCCACTAATAAACTGTCTTCTTAAGTGATAATTGTAAAGATCAGCAGATATAGTCTTCCTGGTTTTCTATATCATTGCACAGTTATACTGATCTTAATTGGAAAAATGATATCCAGGATATCACCATAGGGCTAATAATATCTAAGCTTCAATATTTGTAATATCACATCTTCTTCTTTTTTCTATAAACATATATTAAGCCAATCACAAGTTAGGTTACTTCTTGGTCTAGCCAAAAATAACTACTAAAGATCAGGTAGGCATAAAATGAAATGTAACTTCTGTCATTCTGACGATGATATTGATTTATCGAAACAATTGTCAATTTTTTAGAATTTTCAATAACTTGTATTATATTGTGGAATTAACTAGAGACCTTGAGTTCCATTTAAAAACACTAATATGAGCATATTCCACGAAGTAAGGGTTGAGATAGTCAATTTCAGAGAGAGTTTTGTTTATACCGGTTTAATAAATCTCTAGCTTCAGCTGCCAGAAGATGAAGGTTCTTTTGGTGTTGTTTAATATCCAGCACATTATCAACGCTGGTTTCGTGTTTAATTTGTACATTAAAAGTGTCGCAGGTCTTACAAGTATCCTTTTTCGGGATATAAAAGTGTAAATTGTATGAGCGAAAAACTGACTCATAAAAACTTTTTTTGGCCGGATTTTTACCATGTTCTTGACATTTTACATAATCATTCACGACGTCATTTTCATCGTCATTCATCAACAACACTGCTTGTACACATTTTTCACCACGAGACATTTTTTCGCCACAATAAACACGATCGGCGCACTTGCAGCACAAACAATCATTGCTGGTTTGAGAAGTTTGAGAAGTGTTAGTAAGTTCAGAAAAATATTACTCTAATGTTGAACTAAATGAATGTGATTAATAATAATAATTCCTAGTTCTTAGTAATTTGTATATACAATGATAAAAATAAATTATTTTTAATATCCAGAGTGAAACGGATCCAACTAACACCAAATTCAGTTAGATCATTTATGCACATCTATTTGACACTTGTTATTGGGATATAAATTTGGACTATTACGGTTTTAGTCAGAATTATGTCCAATTTCAGTACATAATTACATATGTTTATTTTTTCATCTAATCTGAAATTCACCAATGAATGATTTTATATGTTACAGACTGTATCTGCAATTCTGACATTGAAACTCCACCAGAAAAAATGATATACATACCTATTTAATATTTATGTAATTAAATGTTCTACACTATTCAATAATGGAGAAAATATTAAGCTTATATCTAATATTTTTGGTCATTTTACATGTCATAATGCCCCAATATTTTTTAACTTGTATCAGAGATTTTATGTTTAATCAAAAAACCATCAAGAAAATAAATAATAAAATAAAAATGTTCTATTGCAATTTTTCATTGAATATCCATAACAAATGACCAGCAACGAACTTACTAGCTAATTTTTTAGAAACACTCTTATTCTTTTTTTAACTTGTTTTTAATCTGAATACAATGTAGCTTTCAATAATTTTATTTTTCAATTTATAACAATCGGGTATTATATTTAGAACTAAATTTTCTTCACACATTTTTTTGACATAAAAATATTCCCAATTGTCCTTTCTGGTCTTAATGAGCCACTGCCTCCTTTCAGGATCTTTTCAATAGTGTTTCATAATAAACCCGTTTTAGCAGAATTACTGCAGTTTGCATCAGCACAGCCAGGCATTGTCCTATTACAAATAAAAATAAACGGTTTTAAGCATTAAAACTAACTTTTCCGCATCTGTGGCCCAGAACAATATTCTATCATGAAATTGTTACTTGTATACACTTTGGGGGATGTGTCGTGCTAACAAACCGAAATTTTTCCAAAAATAACCAAAAATTTAGTAAATCTGGATTTATAGGATCCGCTGTACTCGCTCTAGTCAACTGAAAATCAAAAGGGTACATCTGTGAGACACTTGAACAATATTCAATCATAAAATTGATCAATCGTATACTCTCTGGAGGCTGAATCGTGCTAACAAACTGAAAATTCTCCGAAAATGACAAAAAGTAGGTACCATAGCACCCGTTGTACTGGCTTTAGTGAGCTGAACATCAATAGGGTTTATCTTTGAGACGCTCTGAATAATATCCAATCATAAAATTGGTCACTTGTATATACTCAGGAGGCTGTATCGTGCTAACAAACTGAAACTTGTCCAAAAATGACAAAAATATCGTACTTAAAGTACTGTAGCACTTGTTGCATTGGCTCTGGTGAGCTGAAAAATCACAAAATGTCGTACTTCAAGCACCATAGCACCCGTTGTACTGGCTCTGGTGAGCTGAAAATCAATAGGGTACATATGTGACGTGTTCTTAATAATATTCAATCATGAAATTGGTTACTTATTGCACTCCGGAGGCTGTATCGTGCTAACAAGACATGTAAGGAGAAGTGGCCGACGACAACGACGACGACGACGACATACACACAGGATTTTTTTTCTAAAAACCGTTTTTTCGTGTTGTTGTTGATGGAAAACGTGAAAATAACTCCAAAAAAAATTTGAAAATTCCAACTTTTTTGGGGTAAACCAAAACTTTTCTCGCATATAGATAGGTTGGGCGGAAAAGTAACAAAATAATTTTTAAAAGACTTTAACTCTTATGCAACGTTTTATAGATCTAAGAGGGTTTAGAAATAACAAGAAACAACTGGTAAAACTCGAGAATACTTTTATGTTTTAATTTAATCGATGAATTTAATGTCTAAAACTATGCTCAAAATCCACTGTAGGAACCAAGGACATTTGGTTATAAAAAGACCAAAATAGATATTTATTTGGATATTATATGTATAATCACTAATTTTGTTACCCTAAACCATATATAACAATACAAGTATAGTAATATTAAACTTATCTACTATACTTATAGCTCAACCAAAAACCTCAAGTGAAAATTGTGTATGAAATAATACCTAATTATAGTTCCAAAGCAATTAATAATACACTAATAAATAAGTCTTCATTTCAGAACGTTTATAAATAGCACTTAAACATCAAATTATGCGCGAAAACTTTCAAAAACTGTGGTAAGAACACAATAGAACCAAATGGTAAATATACAGAAATTTAGCAAACTAATGGCGGCCAATATCACGTGACATAGGTAACCAATCACTAGGACGACCATAATTGTCGCCACTGTCTTGTATATAGTCTCTGTACATATTCCGCACTCTGTATATATGTGACAAAAACAACAAGAGCATCTTGGACGGAAGCCGCAATGTCAACACCCATGGAAAAAGTAAAAAGTGGTCAGGTGGTGACAAACGCAGCTAGTAGGGAGTATGGTATACCTTCTAGAACTCTGAGATTATATCTAGCCGCCAACAGCTCCTCAAAACACTTAGGTCGAAACCCAGCTTCAAGCAAAAAACACGAAAGAAGGTTGGTCCTGCTTATACAATGGGGAAAGTGAGGTTCGCACCGAATAGAAGTGACGTTAATAAAATGGCTTTTGCTTTCGCTTAAAAGCTGGGCATAAGGAATTGTTCCTCGGAAAATGATGAGTCAGCGGCGAAAGTTTGGTTGAATAGTAGTTTTTTAAGAATAAATCCAATCCTATCTATCAGAAAATGTGAGGGACTATCGCTAGCAGGGGCGCAAGGGATGAATCGTAAAGAAGTCGGTGATTACTTTGATCTCTTGCTTAAAGTATTAACGGAAAACGATTTATTAGATAAGCCGTCCAAAATATTCAATATGGACGAAACAGGCATTTAAGTGAACAATAAAGTAGAACGTGTTGTTGCTACGAAAGGAATCAAAGATGCCTACTGTCTTACAAGTACAGAACAGGGTGAAAACATTTCATTAATAGCATGCTGCAATGCTCATGGGAAATTTTTTCTTAATAATGAAAGGCAAATACAAAAAACCAGATTTTATAGATGGACATCCTCCTGGATCAGATGTTTATATGAACCAGAAGACCTCGTACATTAACAGCGATTTATTTATAAAGTGGTTCCGTGAATATTTCATTTCAAGAAAAGGTACAGCCAAAGCGTTATTGATACTGGATGGCCATGTCACCCATTGCAATGCGGTTGAACTGTTGAACTTGGCTTTCGAAAACAATATTGACCTCTTATGCCTGCCCAGCCATACGACTCAGGCATTGCAGCCTCTTGACAAATCTTTTTTTAAACCACTGAAAACCTATTTCGCGCAAGAGACGAGGGACTGGATGATTAACGACAAAGACAGAAAGTTAAATAGAAACAACGTTTATGCACTGATAGTAAAAGATGGGTTAAATCAGCTTCCATTATAAATCTTTCAACAAATCCTTAGCCTGAAGCAAAAGAAAATCCATCTAAAGAAATAATTCCTGAAGAAGTTTCCACTGCGAAAATTCATAATGATCCTGCAATAAATCATCAGCCTGAGCCCAAAGAAACTCCATCTAAACTTCTGTGCCAACTATTCATATTAATACTCCCAAAAGGAAGCAGTCTGCTATGATTCTAAGATCTCCATATAATAGAGTCAAACGGCAGGTTCTATCTGATTAAAACTCGGGAAAAACGTTGCCGCCCAAAAGTTCCAGTGCGCCTAGTACATCTGGTATGAAATCTAAAACCTGCTGTTTGAAAAAACATATAAGGACGAGCAAACCATCTACTTTGTCTTCAGAATCTGTGGTTTATGAATCTTCAGATGAGGCTTCAGGCATTGACGAGAACGACTGCATTGAGTGTGGAGAACATTATCATTCAACCAAATCTAGAAATGATTGGATACAGTGTATAGTTTGTGGAAAGTGGTTGCATGAAAGCTGTACGATATACCTCAATATGTGCAACAGATGTGGACGTCGAATGAAACGCATGGAAAATAAAAAATAACTTGTTAGGATCAACTTTTCATCCGGGGCTTAATCAAATGACGTAGGGTGTAATACGCCCCATTTCAAATTTTTTTATTTATTTATTTGAAGTTGTTTTAAATAAACGTTCTGTTGGGTTTCGAGTAAGTTCGTGCTTTGGTTATTTCCTGTTCTTTTATTTTTGAATAAAGGCTCAAAACAGTTTTGTTTATAATTATTTTCGAAATGTGAGGCGTATTATACCACTTTACATCAAGCATCGGTACAATATAATTAAAAATAATCATATATGTTATCAATTATATGGAGACATACGAGCAAGCTTAAATAACCAAAAATATTAGTGAAAATCATGAAAATTTGACGAAATATAGAACCAAATAGAGAAATACACCAATTAATAGTTTAATTATAGCTATGGAATGATAAATATGGTCAAATCACTGGGATATAGCTCGAATTATACAACGATTTGAAAAAAATACAGAATATAGCAGCAATTACTGAACTTCCATATCAATGGAAGCAGCCACGAAGATGCAGGAATTTAAACAATCAAAAAATGTAACCGATGAATTGGAATATTTACTAGCTACATACAGGGTAATTGATTATAATTTGACCCCCCTGTTACTCTCTTATTATTACAGATACCAAAAGAAGTTTTTTCAAACATATAAGAAGTTGTTGATTTACACTAGTAACATTTCTGCATTACGGTGTATATTATACGAGTACATACGAATATATTGTTTTAAACAGAACCAAATGTATATTATCACATATTACGATTGGACCATTTATCCTAGTAACAAAAAAAACTTCTATAGATCCAGTGTTAATACTTTCTATAGTAATGGACAATAAATCTCTATGGAAATGGGGACGGTGTGAAAATAAAAAAACAACACAAAAAGCGATATAGTGTTTATTACGAAATAAAATCCGATTTGATATTTTCTTCTTAAATTCTTTATACAGTTTTATATGGTTAAGAAGTTTTATTTCAGCTTCAACTTTCTTTCCAATTGTAGCAATACTATTGCCGGTATCAAAATAAAAATTTCCTCTCGAATAGTCCCATAAAAGCATTAAACCAGTAATAATGGTGGCTATTGAATTTTGTCTCCATTATCTATCTAAATTGGGAACTTATTATCTAAGTGTTCTTGCAATTCCCTTACCTTCTACGGAGATGCTTCGTCTTATTGCCATATTACGACATAAAGCGCATCTGGAAATTGCTGGAGTAAAGCGTTAATATAGCAGAATATCATAAATATATAATTGACCTGTTATAGTGGAATTATAAAATATTGGCCAAACTACTTTACCCTGAAAAAGTCGACAACGGACATGAATATAACTCCAGTCCGATTGTTTGTGTTATTTTACATTTCTAAAACATTTTCGTTATAAAATAAACGGCTTTAAAGATTAAAACTAACTTTTCCGAATCTGTGAAATGGCCAGAACAATATTATAAAATTGTCGGTTGTATACACTCGGGGAATGTATCGTGCTAACAAACCGAAATTGCTTCAAAAGTAACAAAAATGTATCATATCTGGATTTATAGGACCCGCTGTACTCTCTCGTCACCAGAAAATCAATAGACTACATTTGTGAGACACCTTGAAAAATATCCAATTATGAAATTGGTCACTGGTATACACTTCGGAGGATGTATCGTGTTAACAACCAGAAATTCCTCCAAAAAGGACCAAAAATATCGCACTTCAAATGCCATAGCACTCGTTGTACTGGCTTCAGTTAGCTGAATATCAATAGGGTTCAGCTCTCAGATGCTCTGAATAATATCCAGTAATAAAATTGGTCACTTGTATTAAGTCCGGAGGCTCTATCGTGCTAACAAACTGAAATTGCTCCAAAAATGTCGTACTTAAAGTACTATAGCACCTGTTGTACTAGCTCTGGTGAGTTGAAAATAGACAGAATTCATCTGTGAGATGTATTGGATGATATTCAATCATAAAATTTGTGACTTGTTGCACTCTGGATGCTGTATCGTGTTAACAAACTTAGATTTCTCCAAAAATGACAATAATGTCGTACTTCTAGTACCATAGCACTCGTTGTACAAAACCAGGTGAGCTGAAAATCAATAAGGTTCATCTGTGAGATATGCTAAACAATATTCAATCATAAAATTAGTGATTTGTTGCACTCTGGAGGCTGTATCGTGCTAATAACCCGAAATTTTTCCAAAAAGAACCAAAAATGTGGCACTTCAAGTACCCTAGCACTCGTTTTACTGGCTTTAGTTAGCTGAATATCGATAGGGTCTATCTTGGAGACGCCCTGAATAATATCAAGCAATAAAATTGGTCACTAGTAGTTACTCCGGAGGCTGAATCGTGGTAACAAACTGAAATTGCTTCAAGAATTACAGAAATGTCCTACTTAAAGTAATATAGCACCTGTTGTACTGACTCTGGTGAGCTGGATTCATTTGAGAGATGTCTTGAATAATATTCAATTATAAAATTTGTGACTTGTTGCACTTCGGATGCTGTATCGTGCTAACAAAATGAAATTTCTAAAAAAATTACTAAAATGTCGTTCTTAAAGTACTATAGCACCTGTTGTACTGGCTCTGGTGAGCTGAAAATCAATAGAATTCATCTGTGAGATGTCTTGGATAACGTCCATTTATAACATTGGGGACTTGTTGTACTCTGGATGCTGCATCGTGCTACCAAACTTAGATTTCTCCAAAAATGACAATAATGTCGCACTTCTAGTACCATAGCACCCGTTGTAGTGGCTCTGGTGAGCTGAAAATGGATGGGTTTCTCCTGTGAGATGTTTTGAATAATATTCAGTCATAAAATTGGTATCTTGTTGCACTCTGGAGGCTGTATCGTACTAACCAACATAGATTTCTCCAAAAATGACAATAATGTTGTATTTCTAGTACCATAGCACCCGTTGTACAGGACCAGGTGTGCTGAAAATTGATAGGGTTCATTTGTAAGATGTCCTGAACAATATTCATTCATAAAATGAGTGACTTGTTATACCCCGGAGGCTGTATCGTGCTAACAAGACGTGTAATCAAAATTGGCCGACGACAACGACGACGACATACACATAGGAATTTTTTCTAAAAACCGTTTTTTCGTGTTGTTCTTGATAAAAACGAAAAAATAAGGGAATAAAAATTCTAAATTCTGTTTTTCGGGGAAAACTATACTTTTCTCGCATATTAGATAGGTTGGGTGGAAAAGTAAAACATCAATTTTTTCATGAAATTAATTGTCTCAACCCTTACTTTGTGGAATCTACTCATTTTAGTGTTTTAAATGAAACTTACTTTTTCTAGTTAACTCCACAGTTTATTGAAAAATGTTGAAAATTCTAACAAATGGACAATTGTTTCGATATTACGTAAATATCATTGTCAGAATGACCGAAGTTACATTTAATTTGATGCCTACCTGATGTTTAATTATTTTTGGCTAGTCCAAGAAGTGACCTATCATGATAAGTTAATTGGGAGTTTAAGCAAACTGACTAGTAGTGATAGCTAGGAAACATTTATTGGTTTCAATTTGAAATATTTATTCGTCTGGAACTGATCATATATTTTAATGAATGTATCATAATAAATTCATTTCGTGTAATATAAATATTCACTGAGCAATCCAAAAAGTTACCACAGATATAAAGCACGAACAGATAGCTTCTATCTCTTCAGAAATTACTGATGCTTTTAATGTCCTCTCAAATCCCCTATGATTATGAAAGTAATTTCTACGCATTTAGCTTTGGTCGTCGTTTACCGGATTCTATGCATGAAATCGTAAATGCATTTCCATGTAATTCAAATCGCCAGAAGGAGAATATTAGTACATATCAATTTTAATAGTAGAGTTACATAAAGCTGCTTATAGATTTTGAAGGGATTTACATAGAAATTATAATGAGTTTCTACAAAAATAGAGATTAGGTTTGAATAGTACTGCAACACGAGCTTATGGTTGTTATACAAATTGACTTTGCATTTAAATCCATGTTTGGATATTCATTGAAAAATAGCTAAAGGGCCAGTGCCGTAGACAAAACCATTAAAAATGTCTATCCAACTACCAATTATAATTAACATGGATTTAATATTTCAGTATCATTAGCAATCTATACTCATATACTGGTATAATAGTAACCGATCAGTTTTAAATGATATACAGTGATGGGCATAAGTGTGGAACCAAGTGAATATTTCTGGAATGGTTAAAGACAGCAAAATGAAGTTTGGTATGCATATATTACGGAAAAAGGAGGTGCACCTTTGAACAATCTTTTGACAACCGCTCCATTTCCGCTTATACCGGAAATGAACAACTACATCGTTATTTTAAATAGAACACTCTATATATTAATGGATTTTTGAAATGTTTGTAAAATTTTAGGGCACTTTTGTATAAAATACTTTTTTCCAAAAACGTATACTTTTTGAGTTATTAATTTTTTTAGGAAAAAATTGACCTTTGTAGACTATTACAAATTATATTTGTACGAGTAAACGCTTAAAGAATCGTAAAATTTTTCTGTAGGGTGATTACTAGGAAGGTCAAAGGTATTTGAATACGTCTTTAAAAACTCTTCATTGTATACAGGGGGCGCAAAAAAAGTTTCAAAAGTTCGAAAATATCAAAGTTCATAATTTTTTTAGAAGGAACTCCCAATTTTTTTCAATTTCATCGAAATCAGTGGTAAAGAATGAGAAATGGCAGAAATGTAAAAGTTTTCAATATCTTCAAAACTATTAGGTTTAGATATAACGGTTTGAAAACATAAATTTTCAAAGTTCAAATATTTAAACTTTATATGCGCACCCTGTATACAATGAAGAGTTTTTCAACACATTCAAATACCTTTGACCTACCTAGTAGTCACCCTTCAGAAACAGTTTACGACTATTCAAGCGTTTGCTCGTACAAATATAATTTGTAAAGGGTCTACATAGGTCAATTTTTTTCTGAAAAAATTAATAATTCAAAAAGTATCCATTTTTGGAAAAAAGTATTTCATACAAAAGAGCCCTAAAATTTCACATAGATTTCAAAAATCGAATAATATTTAGGGTGCTTCATTTAAAATAATGATGTAGTTGTCCATTTCCGGTATAACCGGAAGTGGAACGGTTGTCAAAATATTTTTCATATGTGCACCTTTTTGCGTAATATATGCATACTTTATTTCATTTTACTATCTTCAACCATTCCAGAGATATTCACTTGGTTCCACACTTATGCCCATCACTATATATTAATTTCTTCACAATATTTTCTTTTAATTATTATTTTGAGGAATCATTTTTGCAGGGATTCTAATTTTTTTAAATAGCAGTCAGCAGCTTCCCTGCAAATAAGGATGGAGAGACTCAACTATAGGGTAATATATCATTTTTAGGCTAGTTAAATCAATTATGTTTTGAAAGTGTCTAAATGAGACCGACCCTGAATTCGAATGCGATACATGTCGTTTCTATCAGCTCTGTCTAAAAGAAAAAAAAATAAACGAACCAATAAAATGAATATTTCTAAGAACTGCAACAATCAAGTGATCAGTAATTTGTTTACATCAGGTGCAAACGGTGAGTAAATAAAATTACTCGTTATCATAAAATTTTTGATATTAAACATCCATCTTGAATCAAACCTTTTCAAATAACATAAAAAACTATCAACAACTGATTAAACTAATCAATTTTCGCACTGATGTATAGTAGTCTTTTCACACAGCCCAACTGTGAGACAGGGCAGGTTCTGATCCAAAGTAAAATACTTTTCTGAACAATCATGTCAGCTTTAAATCAACAAAATATCTCTTATTCAAAAGCAGCCAGTCAAAAACGTGGCATTTCATCTCCAAATAAACATCAAGCTATTTTATTCAATACAATAGAAGATAGATCGCTTAATGACTACCTAGAAGGATTAAGTCAACACGTAAACCCGAAGGTTATAAGATTCGCATATCAAATGGTAGAGTGTGTATATTTTTATCATCAAAAACATTAGTAGACTAATTTATAATAGAAACAGGAAATATAACCATAAACAGAAATGTTTTATAAGCTAGAAGATTAATAACTCCATCAGCACGCTTAGTATTATCAAATGAATGTCCAAGTATACCCCCTAACATCATTGAAGAGGAATTAAGAAAACTAGTCTTCAATCCAGTATCAGCAATCTCATATCTACGCGTAGGATCAGTTAATCCCATGTTAAATCATATACTTACTTTTCGCAGACAAGTTTTTGTAGCACCCCTACCAGAAAATTTCGTACTACCTGAATCTTTTCTTATCGAATTTGAACAAATCTCATATCGAATATTCATAACCCAAAATGAAACATGTTCCAAATGTAGACTAAATGGACACCATGCAGCAAATTGTTCAAATACTACACCTATACCTTTGGTCACTTTAGATAATGCCATATCCAAAACACACATACCAACTCAATCATCTGCAAATACTGAAACTCAAGCTAAAACTTCAATCATTATGAACCAATCCCCACTTTCAACTAGAAACAAACCCATTGATACTGCAAAGTTGTATGTAATATTACAAGCACTCATGCATATTAAAGAATCTAAAAAGTCCCTGTCTCAAATAATAACAGACTCACTCTTCTCGCTACAAGCTATTCAACACTTGTTTTCCAAAAATCCAATCGCGTTACTGATCAAAACAGAATTAACGTACTTAATAGAAGAAAATGCCACCGTCGAATTTATGTTTGTACTACCACATTCCGGTATAAAATGTAATGAACAAGTAGACCAAATTGCCCGATCAGCACCAAACAACCAGGACATTTTTGTAATTTCTGGAGAAATTTCGGTTTGTTTGCACGATACAGCCTCCGGAGTTCAGCTTCTTTGGGATCTTTATTTACTATTGTTACTGTTGAAGTGGAGGGTTCGCTTTTTGTGGTACATATGCATGATGCATAAGTTGCGAGAGATAGAATATATTTCCATTCACAAAAACTTTTCCGTTTTTAATTGAGCAATGTTTTTCGTCACGTTTTTGTTTAGCTAAAAATAAATGATGTTTTGAGAGTTTGGCGTCTTCCCGTTGTTTTGTTGTTTGATTCTGAGCAATGGAAATTTCTTATAGATCTTCTGTTTATATAGGAATGATACGAATCCAAATTTAATGGGACTGTTTCTGTTTTGTGCCAGTGGATAAATATTATAACAATCGGATTCAAATAATGATAAACCCAGCAAATTGTTGAAAGTGGAGATAATCTTTGGTATGTACAGTGGGATGCTTTCTCTTTCAATTACAAACAGAATTATATTATTTCGTTTTGTCTCCTTCTCCAATAGCTCATTTTTTCTTTTAAATATGAGTTCTCTTGGTCAACAGTATTCAATTTGTGCTATAGATTCTCTAATGTATAACTTATTCTAGTTTTCAGTGCATTAATTAATAATGATGAATCGTCATAACTTTTTGTAATCTTGTCCAATAATTGCTTATTCGTAATGTAACTAATGCTCATAGTTTTAGTGTATGGAACGCTTTTCTATTGTTTTAGTTGATGACAAAAGTGGGTTTTGATCATAAATTTGAGTTAAATGATTAATCTGTAGCAAATATATTATAGGTTAGGATTTATTTTATAATATTATCACAACTTAAGTAAATGAATATGTAATTTCAAATATTTTGTTTGGTTAAAGGAGAAGCAGACTTCAATAAAGACTTACGGAGAGTTTTGGAATTCTCTGACACTTTAAAAGACTGATTTTTCAAGTATTCCCTTCACGACCATCTACTAGTTATTATTAAGTTATAACGCAACCACACAGGCATTCACCCATAATAATGACATGAATTTGATTATGGAGAATCCTTATCTGTAACTTGATCAATATTGGACATAACTTTCTCCTCCACTGGTTGATACATAGATTCTTTTGAAATAATGTTTTAGAGAGTCTAAAACTGAATCAATGTGAGGTCGTATCCAATCCAGGACTACTATTCCCAAGTACATGCATTATAAACAATTTTAAAATTTCAATGTTCCCTATTCTGTACGGTTAAGGACCTTTTGTATTAAGTCTTTATATCTCAACTTTACAAAATAAATTATCACCTGCTAAAAATAATATTTCCATACTTGGGGGAAAATATTTTATCCCTTAAGTTCAGTGAAAGTTAATTTTGGGAAACTTTTATTTCTACTTCTAAAAGATCAGATAGCACTGGTACATTTCGGATATTTTCAACCACGATAATGTTATCCTGAGAAATTAGCATAATATAGCCCCGTGAACTTTCAAGTTACTAGAATGTTTAATCAAACAAATACCATCTGTAGTAGTTAAAATCATCAAATTAGGAACGAAATTTTCCATACACTATAATCAAAACTTCATATAGCTTAGCTCTCTATATTGTAGTTTGAATTTAATATGATTATTTTCCTACATTTGTGGTATAAATATCATCCTGTCATGTTATTAAAAATAATTGGTACTTGTATAACCTTCTAAAATCGGTTTAGCACTCAAATATAAAAAGCCCAAAAAGTCGAACGAATGAAAATATCGAGCTCTTCACAGGAAGAGCCATTAGTTTTTTGAGCCTTGTCGAAGTGTGTCGGGTCTTGGAAGCTTTCGTTATCCCTGTTCTATCCCAACTCAGTAGCGTGCTTCTAAAAATAAATGAACAACAGAGAATGTAGAATTAAAGTAACATAGTTGAGTAAATTAATATAGAGGATGCTATGAATCTCATATTTTCTATTTAGTCTATCGAGAATAGACATCCCCTTAAACATCCAACAATCCATTCAACGTCCCTCCGATCGGTCAAAACACTCACACCCACATTCTCCTTCGTCAGCAGAAATGTAGACGATTCCATTCCTCGAGAAAAATTTGCCACAAACGAACCCCAATCTAAAAAAAACCCAACCTTTGCCCTGCAGAGAAACTTTATCCTATATCAGGGCCTGATTTTCTAATATATCCAACCTTTATAAAATGAAACAAAAAAGTTCTCGAACTTCCCGTCTCTTTCTCAAAGGCAATAAAAAATTAAAACCGTGTTTTTTTCGCTGAAAAGCGAAAAACATTAAAAATTCCAACTTTGTGGTAAACCAATACTTTTTTCTCATATTAGGTAGGGTTATCCGTGTTCCTCCATAAAAGAAACCAAAAAGACATGTGGTATAAATTTGCAATGCAAGATGCAACAGCGATATTACCTAGTATTCACCATTATTTTTGTGAAGATCGTCTCGACGGGAGTATTACTTTGTATGTTCTTAAATCTTGTCCGAGATCTATAGTTAACTAATTAACAATCTTTTTCGAGGCTAGGTCTCACCTTGCACCGGTGTTGTCTTGATAGGTACTCAATTGAGATTTCAGATGCCAAATAATATGAGGAATTATATGGAATATCAGTCGATGGGAACAGTGTCGCGGTGATGCCCACAAGACAAGACATTAATGTCAATAAGATAGTAGAAAACGTACATCATATGTTACAGAACGATCATATATTCTCGAAAATGAGAGGAATACATTGATTGAAGAATGTGAAAAAGATTTAGAAGAAAGAACTTAGTGACTATTCTAAAAACCAACATACTTATAGATACAAAGATCCTTATTTATTTAGGTTGAACCGGAAATTGCTTCGAGCTAATTTCGATTTGAAATTCGTAAATCATAAATAAAATCACATGTAACCAATGGTTTTTTAGTCGAAAGTGAGGTAATTCGCTCTGATTGATGTTAAACGCATCATGGATATATTGTAGTTTTATTTTATCAATCTCGCTGTTAAAAAATGCTGGTTTCGTATTACATTCCTCAAGTTCCATTAAATAAATATATGAATTTAGTCAATGCTAATTGGATTCAATACTTAGGAAGTTTGAGCTTATATATCAATGTAAATGCAGTGAGATGAATTTTAAACTTTTTCTGATCACTTCATTCATATTTACATTGTCATATTGTCTAACGATCAAATTATGAACGAACAAGAAACTTTATAATTTCGTGACACAGTTATTTCATATTAGTGTTACGTTCCTAATTCAGATTTCATTTTATCACTTGTAATTTTCTTGGAGTAACGCCCTTGATGTGGACCTCTTATCTCTTTCGTGGAAACTGATTTATATTTCAAAATCCAACTTACAGGCAAATGCGAGTTGTTTGCAGATGGAATTTTTCCATTTTTATTACTTGCTTCACCAGCGGATGTAATTTCGTTTTTTCCATAATTATATACATAAATATTTTCCTCTACGGCATAACACTACCTTGGTATACAAATTTCATATAAAGTCATATAAGATATTCACATGTAAGATATGATACAAGGGGATGATAACAAGATGAAGCATTTTTCATGAAAAGAATATGTTATGATAATTCAATTTTTATTAAGTAATAGTACATTGTGAATATAGCAGTAAAGCAATCATTTGTAGACCACAATCTAATTGGTCGAGGCCTACAATAAATAAATAGAGTAGAGTTTTGTATTTAAGTGTATACATTTTCTTTATTGCAAAGCGCTTTCGACTTTCGTCATCTTCAGTGCTTCATGAAAATAAATACTCAGTTGAAAGTACAGAAATAAGAGTTGTAAAAGTGAGGTTATAACTTTGGAAAAATTATTAGGTGAGTACTTACAAGTTAGGTAAAAAGGAAGTTGCCGAATGAATAAAAAACATTGTTACAATAAATATTGTTCTGCTTGATGACTAAACGAGAAACATGTTAAAATTCAGGCCATGTGGTATGCAGAAGCAACGTCAACCAGATGCAGAATGTGAAGAGTCAAATGTCAAATTGGAAATACCAGTACCAACCTAAAGAGCGGTCTGGTGAGTATTGAAATGGAAGCGTTACTTAACGTGAAGGTAATCATATTTAATTCTCTGATAAAGAGGAAGAAAATATCTGTCCCAGTTCACTTGTGTATTTAAACAAAGCTCATTTTGATTAAGTCCTTTGGAGATCTCAAGTGTCTCAAACAAATCCAATCTAAGAAATTCCTTATTATCTATCCTGTGAAAAAATTTTTAGTTTCTGTTAGGGCCAAATTATGCTTGTAACATTTGATATCGTTACCAAATATGGACTTGTCAGGTCTCTTTAGATGTTCATTGATGCGAGGGAGAAGTGGTCTGCAGGCTCTACCAATGTAGGAGTCCGGGCAATCAGAACACTCAAGTCTATATACACACCGCTACTTTTCAATTTACTAATTTTATCCTTAGTGTTGACTAAATAATTGCTCAAACTGTTTTAAGCTTCAAAGGAAACTTTTTGTACCAGGTACTGTATCTTCTATGAATTTGGAAATATCCCTGCACATATTTTGATCAAAAAAGGAATGAAAAACTATTCCACCAAAGGTGGGATGACTGTAGAAGACCTAGTGAAGGCGAGTCTTCTGTCTATCCTATATTTAATTCTGTTAATCAATTCATAAATAATGTAAGGTTGGTAGAAATTGTTGACAGCAATATGTTTTAATATGTTAACCTCGCTGTTATAATTTGAAGGAGCTAGAGGAATTGTTGAAAGTCTATTAACTTAGTAGTTGAAGGAGACCATTTTATATTGCATAGGATGATGAGAATTGAAACGTAAAAGGGTAAATTTAATTTTGGCGTGTACATTATTCAAGGATTCAAAAACATCCAGAGCATCATTGGAGTTACCTGCAGTGAAAACCAGGCAATCATCGACGTAACGAAAACAACTAACAATTTTATTAATCTTGTTAATAATATAATGAGTTTTCCAAATTTCCTATAAAAATGTCAGCCAAGAACGGAGAGGGAGGGTTACCCATAGCCAATCCGTCAGGTTGGCTATAAGATTTCCCATTAAAGATAAGACAAAGACAGAGGAAGTCAATGAGATTGGAGGAGTTCTAAACATATATTTGCCGCTTAGTGTGACAATATAGGTAACTGTATCTTAAGATTTGGATGTCACTTAGTGATGCTTCAATTAGCATATGACTAGTACAATGTTTATCGAATGAGGTAAGCTGGTTGACAAATTTAATGATTTTTGTTTTCTGTGGTGGAGTCAGGGAAACATTGAAGAAACGAGTAATTTATATATATATATATATATATATATATATATATATATATATATAACGGATTTTTTTACAGCTGTTGCCGTTTCTCCGTCCGCAATTTCCATTTTTTCCTATCAAAAACCTCGTCTTCCTCTAAGTTCCTCGTGGTCATCGCTTGATCAATGTCATCTCGCCAGCTCCTTCTTGGCCGACCCCTCCTTCTTTTTTCCGGTGGTATCCATTCCAGAACCTTCCTAGGCCATCTGTCAGAGTTCATCCGTTTTACGTGCCCGAACCAAGTTAGCTGTCTTTTCTCTATGTCTTCATGTATATTCCTATCCATTTGCATTTGCATCCGGATGTCGTCATTCCTGACTCTTTCAAGCTTTGATCGTCGGCAACTCCTTCTTAAGAAATCCATTTCAGTTGCCATGAGTTTATTTTTGTTGACCTTGGTAACATCCCATATTTCCGAACCGTAAAGGGTTACACTTTGGACTAGGCTATTATATATATGCTTCTTTGTGGCTATTGTAATTTTTCTATTCCAGAGAGGAGAGTTCAGCGTTCTTGTTATTGCTCTACCTTTATTGATTCTTTCTTGGATTTCGTTTTCACTATTCCCTTTTCTATTGAATATTATTCCAAGGTACTTACTATGTTTAACTCCTTTTATTGTGTCGGTGTCTAGGATTAGATCGTTTATCTCTTCATTTCCTACTATGAGGTATTCGCATTTCGCGAGGTTCATCTGAAGACCTGCCATCTCGTACTTTTCTTTTAGTTTTCTGACCATGTAACTGAGATCATCTTCGTCTTCAGCTATTACTATCTGGTCATCTGCGAAGAACAACGTAAATATTGTGTCATCTCCTATATTTAGGCCCATGGTTTTACATTTTTTTACCCATTTCACAAGAGCTCTATCTAAATAGATTTTAAAAAGTGTAGGAGATAAACAACAGCCTTGTCTTAATCCTTTTGTCGTATTGAAAGACGTGGTTATCTTATTTCCTATTTCAATTTTGGTGCAGTTATTCTGATAATAGTTCTGTGTGGCCCGAATCAAAATTTTATTGATCTCCAAGTTTTCCATCTCCTTCCATAGTCTTGAGACGGGTACGCTGTCATATGCTTTTTCTAGATCTATAAGAGCCACATGGGTCTCTCGGTTTCGTTGCACTCTCTTCTCTAAGGTTATTTTTAGGGTGAAAGCATTATCCACAGTCGATCGTCCTGCTCGAAAACCTGCTTGCTCTTCAGGCTGTTTCTCCATGATCTCCTCTTCGATTAGGTTTCTTAGTATTCTTGAGTATATTCTGCCTATGGTTGGTATTACAGCGATTCCTCTATAATTCCTGGGATCGTTTTTTGAATATTTTTTATGAATAGGAGATGTATAAGAATCTCTCCATTCTTTAGGTATGGTATCTCCATTTAGACATCTTTCAAAGAGGCTTCGAAACATTTCTAATAGTTTTGATGGACCGTATTTGATCAACTCAGGATATATTCTACCGGGGCCAGAGGATTTTTTTAGTTTCGTTCGTTTTATTGCTTCCCTTACGTGCTCAATAGTTAACTGGATGTTTCCATCTAAAATAGTGAGTTCTTCTTCATCCAGAAATTCTTTCCTTGTTTCGGTAAGTAACTCTCGAAAGTGTTGTAGCCATTGTTCATCTGATATGTTGTTTAGCACGGTGTTTGTCTTGTTTGTTGTTCTTATTGATTTGATCGTTTTCCAGGCCTCCGAGCTTCGTGTGCCTCCTATTTGACTGTCGATGTGTTCACACTTGTTTTCCCATGCGCTGTTTTTTTTCTCATTACCTCCCGTTTCACTTCCCTGTTCATTCTCCTGTACTGTGCTCTAGTTTCGTCGTCATAGTTTTGTAGTAGTTTTTGATACATTTCATTCTTCTGTTTGATTTTTTCTTCAATTTCTCTGTCCCACCAATATGTCTTTTTTGTCTTTTGGACCTCTCGTCCGAGAGCTTCTTCTGCAGCTTCCTTAATGCATGATTTTATATGTTCATACTCTTCCTCGAGTAATTTACTTCATCTAAATAGGTTCTGATTCTTGCATAAAATGGTATATAGGTCTAGTATTGTTGGTAACAAGATTTGGGAATTTTTGTCAAAATATATTTTGGAGGGTAGGATTAAGATGATTGGAATCTGATATAGCTGCGTACTTGAGGCTCAAGCACATTCTCCTGTTTCATAGGGATGGTTCTCTTGATTCTTGGTAGACACTATCCTCTGGTACTGTTCAGGAACTGATATCAAACCTTTAACCACTGCACCTATACTAGGATATCCATCACCAGAGGGAGACTTCATTCTTACCACTGATGCAAGCAATGTAACAGCTCTCATAGATACAAGGAGGACAAGAAAGGGTGCTTGGATATTTCAGTAAAGTCCTTTTCAAACCAGAACGAAACTACTGCGTCACGAGAAGATAACATTTGGCGGTCCTGAAGTTTGTAGAACACTGTTATCAGTATCTTTATGGAAAGGATTTCTTAATCCTCACTGATCACTCAGCACTCTGTATTTGATGCAGTTCAATAATCCTGACAGACAAATCGCTAGCTGAATGGAACCACGTCAAGAGTACTATTTCAACATAAAAAATCGAGCTTAATTTCGGAAACCTTGTATAGACGGCTGTTCCCACTGTAACAAGGAAGCTGCAGTTTCAAGAACTACAGTAGTCGACACAGAATGGTCACCCACCAGGATCAGAGAAGATCAAGAACATCCGGCAATGCAAGGAAGAAAATCGGTGACATACCTGCCTAAAAGTATCAAGATGTTCACCGACGTTCAAGCCATATTGGGCTCAGTGAGACTATCTTGTCCTGGAAGAAGGCCTGTTGAAAAGAGTCTTTGAAAACCCTCTAGCGAGTCCTTGAAAGAATTATTGGATGAACAATTCCGACGATGTGAGAAATTGGTGTAAGAAATGTACGAGTAACGAACCACATCGAAACAGAAAGGTACCTCTGAAACAATATAATATTGACTGTCTCGACCCTTACTTCGTGGAATATGCTCATATTAGTGTTTTTAAATGAAACTCAAGGTGTCTAGTTAGTTCCACAATATAATACAAGTTATTGAAAGTTCTAAAAAATTGACAATTGTTTCGATAAATCTGACGATGATATTGATTTATCGAAACAATTTTCAATAACTTGTATTATATTGTGGAATTAACTAGAGACCTTGAGTTTCATTTTAAAAACACTAATTTAATATTGATAGCTCATTCGAAAGGATTGCTTCAGATATCGCTGGATCGCGGCTATGTTGGTGAGAGTTTATCAGCCTACATGGAATGCCCTTTACGATCCACAGCGATCAGGACACCTTTTTTAGAGGCACGTATTTCAGGAAATTTATGGAAATCTTATAATGTAGAAGATTAGAACAACAGCGCTTCATCCACAATCAGATTGAATGGTCGACAGAATGAACAATATCATAGGAAAATACCTGCCCAAATTAGTTTCCAGCCACCAGGAATATTGGAACCAATATACTCGTATTTCACTATTTGCGTTGTCTTATCGATCTGCCTTCAATGAGTACACGGGTAAGTGCCTGCGAAAATCGAATGAATTTTCTAATGACCAGCGACAGAATGAAAAAATGGTATGAACACAGGCCGCAGAAGGCAGTCTCAAGGAAGGGGACACAGTATGGTTACACACCCCGGCGAGGAGAAAAGGATTTTCTCTAAAATTACATAAATATTGGGAAAGTCCGTACTTAATCAAGAAAAAGAGCAATGACGTCATATATCGCATAATCAAAATCGCCATACCGAGAGTATCAAAAACATACGAAGATTGGCAACCATCTTTCGAAAAAAGTTTGAGCAATTAGAAAAATCGAAGATCAGATTCCAGCCCCTGGCAAGACACTAAGACTCAATCACAATTCGCGGTACGTCTTCTACCTGGTTACCCAGAAAGAATTTCATGATCGATCTACCTAATGAATTTCAAAATCGATCTACTTAATGAATTTCCAGATTGATCTACCTAACGAGATTTGTGGAAAGCTCTACAAAGCCTTCTAGACCCTGTGCTGGAATCCCACTTGAAGGGACTGTCTAGTCGTAATATAGAGATCACCCAGTTAGATTGGCGTATCGTTAGGATCATGGTGGAGGTGATCTTCCAAGATGTCGGTGTACACATATTAATCTGCAGCAATTTTCACCGTTACCAGTACCCGATGAAGACGGTTCCCTGTTATTTCTAAACGTAGTCCAATTAAGTACTCCCACCAACCATATTTGTATTGTTTGCTTATTAATATCAAATAGTCCTTATCCTTCTACATTTGACTAAGTGTCATCATCATTGAAGTAATTGGAAATATTATTGACAGACATGAGAAAAATTCGTGATAATCATGTGGAATATTCGAATACCTTAACATGTATTATTCATAAACACTTTTAAAATATATCAATCTCTCCAAACTGGTCACAAAATTCAATTCTAATCCGTATTCAGAATACGGCGTATGTAATTAGGTGCAAATAAATATTCAGAACTCAACCGGCTCCATTATAGAACAGGAAAGGATTTATGAAGAGTACTTTGCATAGTAGTTCATAAATAAGTTATAGAGAACTGAGCATGTGGGTCCTGCATAATTGAAGGTCTTAGTGGTTTGAGAAGTTATACGAATCCTCCTTGGGCATACACGTTACGTGGAATACGTAGGTCTGAATAATCCGACGTCTGATTCTTTTGAAGGTTAGTAATATAAAGTCTGATAATTTTAAGATAGATTTTTTGAGAGCAAAAAAGACATCATAAAAACAAAAAGCATAAAAAAAAGAAACCGAGAACAAAACGAATTAACAAACCAAAAGAAGAGAAGGAATCTATAGACAAAAGGAAATTGCCAAACTTATGCATCTAGATGGCGTAATATTGGAAAGTTTTGTATCTAAAAGTTGTAGATAATTAAATTCTGAATCACTTTTATTTGAAACTTCTTTTTTTATTATCCTTCCGTATTCAATATAGAAAATATTAGTCCCTAATTCTATGAAGTAGTGAGATTTATTCAATTATTTCAAAACAAATCAATAGTTTTTATTTAGTGTATGACATCTCTCGTGTGTGAGGAAGTCTTGTACTGGCCACAACCAATTTTTTGTGTATTGACACGTTCTAGAAATTTTGATGCGGCATTTTTTTGTCGATGTTTTTTTGGTGATTTCAGGTCAGTTGTTGCTATAGCTCATATTTTGGAATAGCAATTAATATAGAAGTACATTTCTTTTATGACATTGACAGTTGAATGAAAGTTACCATATTTATTAGCATCGGTAGTTAATTATGAAAAAATTGGAATTTTCTTGATAAATATAAAAATAATAGTTAATACCAATAGTTCAGCAACCACCAAGTATCACACATTCTCATTCTGTGCATCTCCATTTCCCACAGAATCGACTAAATATTATTTCACTAATGATTCTATGCTTACCATAACTTTTGTCGTTTATACTGTAAAAATTTCGAAAAATATATCCCAACTCACTTCTTCATCAATTATGATTCTTAGTATCGCTGTTGATTGACGAATTTAGATGTTTTTCAGCCTTTTAAATCTTAGTTATTCGAAAATAATGTACTTTTGTTTCGATCAAAGCTACATATTTTTGTTAATATGTGTTTAGTCAACCCCACTATAGTGTGGTCCTGTCTACCTGATGTGTTGGTGCCCGCCGGCCAGATTCGACACTTGGTCATATTACCTCATACAGACTGAATGTACTTTCATTTTCATCGATTAAAATGCATAATATAATTTGTTTTTCTGGTAATAAATATAGTGAAAGTTTATCCAGTGTATAACTACAGTCCATTACACGAAAATATGGTCCATCGAGTCGGATTAATTTCTTCAACGTCCAAAGGAGATTCTTTGACCGTTTCTCGAATTTTTAAAAATTAAAAAGAACCATTGCATGCACTCTGAGATTCCTAAAACATTTTACGAACAAACCCGATACTCGAATATCACTTCCTTATCTGATAGTTAATGAGGATAAATGAAGTCTTCATTTTATCATCAGATTAGTTCGAAAGGATTCATTCCCAGAGAAGGATCCCATTCTTACCAAAGGCAACGAGATGCCTTCTAATAGTCGCATTTTAAATTTACATCCATTCATGGATAAACATGGTTCGACAAGAGTAGGAGGTAAATTGTCAAATTCAAAGAAGCACCCCCAACTACTTTGCACTAAGCATTACGTTACTAAATTAATATTCGAATTTAGACATAAACAGTTGTGTCATGCTGGACCTCAGTTTCTATTATCTACGATCAGATACATCTTTGGCATATGTCAGGTCGCCGCTTCGCGCAAAAAATTGTGAAGCAATGTGTATCGTATGCCAGATTCCGTAGCTCAAAAATTCAACCGGTGGTAAGAGTTGAACTAAAAGCGCCATTTAGTGTTGTAGGAGTTGAATACGATGGGCCGTTCTGGTTGAAAGATAGACGGGGCGCGGCTGCAAGGCTATCAAATGTTGGATAGCGTTATTCGTCTGCTATCGTTTTGTAAAATCACAACCAGGAGATAATCGACAAGGCATCCCGTTCAAACACTGAGTGGTATTTTATTCCGGCAAATTCGCCACATTTTGGGGGTGTTTGGAAAGCAGGGGTGAGAAGTTCAAAATACCACGTACAATAGGCGACCATAAGTTCTTCTTATTACGCCAGAGATTGGGAAACAAAAATAGGGCTTACCTGGAAATAAGTCCGGAAGTTTTGAAACTTTGCAGGTTTCGATATCCAGAACTAAAATTCACAAAATGCACAATCTGAGACATGCCGCCGGCGCCGCCATCTTATCAAGATAGCGCCCAAAAAATATTTTTTTCATTTATCTCCAAAACTGTGCGTTTTTCAAAAAAATATCTTCCGAAATAAATTAAAGCGATAGAAATTTCCTACAAAAAATGTTCCTTTTTTTGTTATTTTTGCTAAAGTGAGCAGTTTAGGCTCAAGAGCTGATTGAATTACAACTTCGGCGATGTAGTTCTGAGACGCAAGGATAAAGTACTGCCCCTGAGAGCAGTGAACTCGAAGATTCGTATTGATGATAAAGTAGTGACCGTTGACCCACTACTTATTTTCCAGAGGCTTTGTGTTGCCAAGCAGAGCAAGGAAGAAGAACAAACAGCATCTACAATATGAGTTGGCTCCGTACCCATTGTCCTTGTTTTCTGAGGCCGGAATGCGTGAAACAGCAAAGTCCTTACTGTATAAAGCTTTTTTGCCAACTATAGATAATGAATTTCGAACCAATAAATTGTACATAATTGACGGTGGATAATTGTTGCATCGAGTCGTTTGGAGCCGAAATGGAACGTTTGCTTCAATCTATACCAGTTATGTGAATTATGTACAAAGACACTATCCGTCAAATGAAGTAGTCGTTTTCGATGGCGATCCCACGAGTGCAGATGAAAAAGGCACGAAAACCTAAGAGCGACAGCGAAGATAACAAAAACAATCACAATAGATGTTTTGTTTGACGAGTCTATGTCTGCCACAGTTCCACAGTTAAGTTTCAACGATGTCAACAAAGATCGCTTATATTCATCATGGAACGGAAATTTGAAGAAGCGTAGTTCGCCGTAATTCAAGCTATAGGAGATACAGCCATACTGATAATAAATACAGCTATAAAGATGTCATCTTTATATGAATACACCATTGTTGTTGGGAAAGATGCCGAACTCATTGTTCTGTCGACAGCACTATGCAAGACTCATGATAACGTTTACATCCTAAAGCATGGCAGAGGAAAAACGGTCTAAAATATTTATTTGTAGCAAAGTGTCAAAGGAACCGTAGTAGTGAAGGATAACATCTTGTTCCTTCGCGCAATAAGTGGGTGTGATACGAAGTCGGCCTTACTTAACCAAGGAAAGATGAAGTTTTTAACAACATTAGAAAAACATAAAGAGTAACAAGATCATACTCAATTTTTAAAAATAAACATGCCACCACTGATCAAGTTGCCTTTGCCGGTGAGAAATTTCTCCTGTACTCTATGGATCCAAAGACACAAATGATATCAAGTTTGAAAAATATCGATACCAGTGTTCTGTTGAGTCGGTAACAAAAAGTAAATTTAATATGGCATGCTTACCACGGACAATCGCAGCTGCACGACAGCTCATTAAGAACATACTATCAGGTTCAACTATGGCGTAGCTGTCGGAAAGTAGTTGAAGAATGGAGTTGGAAGAAAACACAAAGTGGCCTCACTCCAGTAACAACTTTAAAAGATCTTGCTTCCGAAGCACTACTTGCTATTTTATCTTGTATGGATGTTCAATGATTTGCGGTGTCTGCAATGGGAAGACTTGTGAAAATATTAGACAAGTGGCTCCGGACGAATCCGATGAAGAAGACCTCCATTCGCTGCTTGATGATTCTTTATCGACTGCAGAAGGAGTATCCGACGAATTGAAGGAAATTGACAGGGATTTTGAAGTTGAGGTAACCATTTTTCCCGTTGAAGATATGGAAACCAACGAGCCAGGTCCGTCTGGCATTTGCCAAAGATAATTTTAGTATCGAAGGGTACAAAACGCGTCGTGTACTTGACATCTTGGGTGGTGTGGAAACAAGTACAGAATTTTAAATCGAAATTAATTGATCATAAATTATTAACATGGATTAATTAATGAACTATTCGATGAATTGAATAAAATATATGCCACTGTTTCGTGATAAATATTTAAAAATATTAGGTTTGGTGAACCCTACCACACATATTATTTCCGAAAGTCGCCTCTACAGAAAACATAAGCAAAATTTTTAATTTGGCGAGGGCATTTGTGATGGTTTACTTAAGCGAAAATATACTAGGAACATTTTTTATAGGAAATTTCCTCCTCTTTGATTTTGCACTCCACATGCTTTTTCGGAGAACGCACAGTTTTAGAGATATTTGCAAAAATCCATTTTTGGGCGTCATCTTGGCAAGATGGCGGCGTGTCTCGGATTGTGCATTTTGTGAGTTTCAGTTCTAGATCTCCAAACCTATAAATCTACAAACTTTCAAAACGTCCGGACTTATTTCCAGGTAAAGATCCCCAATGACTGGCCTATATTATTTTCAAGCGTTACCCGTCCGAATCGAGGCGGTACTCAATTCTTGTCCCCTGTCCCTAAGAATATGAGATCACTCATGTACATTTAAAAATTCACAGACAATCTTCACGTACTCAATTATATCAATAACTATAAAATATTGTACCGGAAAATTATAAAAGCTAATAAACAAAACTATTATAACAATCGCATCTCAAGAGCTAAAAATTCCACGAGAGAAACTTGGTCTGTTATCAATGATTTGAGGAACAAAACTCGTTTCTCAAATTTTATTTTACTCGACCCAGACGAACTTAACAATTATTTCATAAACGTCAGTAAAAATATTAGCTCTAAAATATCTCCAAGTCGTGATGCTTTTTCTTTTCTCGTTCCTTCTAAAAGAATCACTGATAGTTTCTTCCTTAGACCAATAGAAAAATTTGAGCTAGTGCAAACCATACTCAGTATTGAAAACAAGACTTCATGTGGCATTGATGGGTTATCAGCTAAGATGTTTTTGAATATTCCAGATGCGGTGATTAACGTTTTATGTTCTCTAATAAATGAATCCTTTGAAAAAGGTCTCTTACCTAACTCTAAAAACAGCTATAATTGTTCCCCTCCACAAGGGTGGCGAAAAACAGAATACTAGTAACTATCGTCCTATTGCCTTATTACCAATCTTATCGAAGATAATCGAAAGACTAATGAAAAACCGTCTACTGCCTTTTCTTTTCAAATATAAAATCTTCAAATCCCAACAATTCGGTTTCCTACCTAATAAATGCACTAATGACGCAATATTTTCTGTTCTTAATGAAATATATACCTCTCTTGATAATAAACTTTTCACGGCTTCGTTTTTTTGTGACTTCGCAAAGGCTTTCGATTGTGTTGATCATGACATTTTGATAGACAAACTTCAATATTATGGCATCCGTGGTATTCCTTTAAAATGGTTTGAATCTTACCTGGAATGTAGAAACCAACTAGTACGAGCAAATGGAAAAGTTTCGAATGATTTTCCAGTTAGCAGTGGGGTACCCCAGGGCTCAGTTTTGGGCCCAATTCTCTTCTTGGTATTTATTAACGATGTCACAGACTTACGAATTAATGGTAAATTCACTTTATTTGCCGATGACACTAGTGTAACCTGGAGCAGTTCAGATATACGAACTTTACATTCTACCATAGGCAAAGATCTCATTACTATTAAATCCTGGTCTTACTCGAATGGGCTTTGTTTTAACACTGAGAAAACTTTAGTTTTACCTTACAAAGGAGTTTTGCAACCTCTTAAACTTAACAATGACGTAATAAGATCTTCAAATTCGATTAAGTTTCTTGGTCTCCATATTGACAGTGCCCTTAAGTGGTCTGCACATGTAGACATTTTAGCGAAAAAAATATCCTCTGATTGTTTTGCTATTAAATCTGTATCTGAACAGCTTGATTCTTGTACTGCTTTAACAACTTACTACTCTTTGTTCGAATCGCACCTTCGCTATGGTTGGCCTTTCTGGGGGTCTTGTAGTTTATACCTCTTCACATCTATTTTCAAACTACAAAAAAGAGCTATTCGTTATATTTATGGTTTGAGTTGTAGGACGCATTGCGAATTCTATTTTAAAAACTACAAAATTTTAACTCTTCTTGCTCTATTCATTTTGTAATCCGTGTGTTTGATTCGCAAACACTTTCCACAATTTAACTGAGAGGCCAATTCATAGTTACCCTACTAGAAGAAAAAAATTCGATATCTACTTAACAATACCCACCTCTGATCTGGTACAAAATTCCATCATCTTCAATGCCAAAAAACTATTCAATCAGCTACCTTTAGAATTAAAAGTGGCAAATACATTTAATAGGTTCCGGAGATTGACAAGGGCGTTTCTGCTTGAGAGACCTTACTATTCAGTGGCAGAATTCTGCATTCTACCCTAGATTTTCGAGTTACATCGGCGTAGATCAATATTTGGTATGATGTACGATGGTAACATTGTATTATAATTATTAATTTAAATTTGTATTTTTATATATTATGTTTTGTATCGTTAGTATTGTCAGTATTTTTTATATCTTTATATTATTTTTTATATACTTTTTTATATTTAGCTATTTTTAAATTATTTCGCTTTGTCCATAAAATTGTAAAAATTTTCATGACAATAAAGCTTATGTCTCTCTCTCTCTCCTTTAAGCATTGATCTCGACGATTTGACCTGTATCTCTACCTTCCACTTTATAATTGGAAAACCAATGGAAGGAATCCTCGAATTACCAATCAACAATATCAAAGAAAACTGACTGAGTCAATATCAGATTATGGAAAAAATGCCTGAGCATTTCTAGACTAGATAAAGCCGAGAATACGCCAACGAACTACAATAGAGACGCGAATGGAAAAAGTCATAGAGGAAGCCTAGTTATTAGATAACGAGTATTGATAAGAGAGGATAACATGCCCCTCAAGATGGACGGGTCCTTAACACTCGAAGCACCAGAATTTTTATCTACCTAAAAGCTCCGTTGCAGTCAGAATGACCGCTTTTTCTTTATTCAGTAAACCACATTGTGGAAAACACTTTTTATTATGAGAAAAATAGTAAGACAGAACAAACTAATTATAATTGAATATATTTGAAAAATTAACTAATATCTTCTGAACAAACGATACAATAATATTTTGTTTCAATTCTTCCTGTGCAAGTGCCACAAACTGCCTTTCTGCATAGTACACATGTTTCTTTGGTTTTATTTTTTTGCATTTTGCAACTTGGCATTGTCGTCGCTTATTTGGTGTTGGATTCTGCGTGTTCGTGGAGACGAGCTCTGCCGGTAATTTTTTATTTTTGATATAGCCTTCCCTCAATTTTTCTGCCAGATTGAATATAAAATCTTGCCGACTAATAATTTTACCTGTAACTTCTTTATATAGTATCCATGCGTTTATTGATGCCATGTCCAGGATATTGAAGAAAACTTTTTTTTTTTTTTTTTTATTTAAAAAAAAAACCTTAATAGGCTTTTCTTGAAATTACAATCTGATCATTAATACGATCAATAAGCAATTTTAATCTAACTTAATTTACTAATTTCTACCTTATAACTAAAGGTCTTACTCATTAGTAGTTCCTTAGGCTCTAATACAAACAAACACTATCACTAGCGTGCAATTACCGCACTATGCTCTGCTTTACACTGTCACTAGTTAACTAACTCAAAGGGCTTTGTCCTCTTGAGTCTTCTCTTCTGGTTGGTGTTGTCGAGGAGCTGGATGGCCTCTACATTCACATGGTCTAAAAGCCGTTGTTCGTGGCTTTTGGCAAACTTAGTGATTGTCTGGCTGACAGTGTCCATCTCCAGGTCCCTGTGGAGGTCACTGTTTCGGGAGTACCAAGGCGCATTGACGATGTTCCTTAATACTTTGTTCTGGAATCGTTGTATGATCTGGATGTTACTTTCTCTGGTACAGCCCCAAAGTTGGATGCCGTAGGTCCAAACTGGTTTCAGAGTTTGCTTGTATAATAGCAATTTATTGTATACAGACAGAGTGGAGTTGCGTCCCAATATCCAATGCATGTTTCTAAATTTGAGTCCTAATTCTTCTCTTTTCTTTTTGATATGTGGCTTCCAGCGTAACCCCGCATCTAATGTAATACCCAGATATTTTGCTGTATTGGCGTAAGGTATCTGAGCATTATTTAGTCTAATTGGTACATGTTGATTTCGTTTGTTGGTGAAGTTAATGTGCACTGACTTTGCTTCATTTAATCTGATCCTCCATCTTCTGGTCCATTCATAAATCTGATCTATGTTATTCTGCAGTTTATTTGCTGCTTCTTCATGGTTTTTGCCTACAGCTAAGATAGCTGAGTCGTCTGCAAATGTGGCTGTGGTATTATGTTCTAGGTTTGGAATGTCACTAGTGTACAGTAGGTATAGGACTGGTCCTAGTACACTTCCTTGTGGTACTCCAGCATTTATTTCTCTCAGTTCAGAGTATGCTTCTTCTTGTTTTATTCTGAATACTCTTTCTGATATATATGAATCCAGAAGGTCAGAGTATTGTTTAGGTAGGTGACATCTGAGTTTGTGTTTGAGCCCCTCATGCCATACTTTATCAAAGGCCTGTGCTACATCTAGGAAGATTGCAGAACAGACTTTTCTTTCTTCCAATGCGTTTTCTATAATATTTGTTATTCTATGCACCTGGTCTATCGTTGAATGGCTCTCGCGAAATCCAAACTGGTGATCAGGTATCAATTTTCTTTCTTCTATTATTGGTTTTAGTCTCTTTATCAGAAGTTTTTCAAATAATTTAGATACTACTGGTAGTAATGATATTGGCCGGTATGATGATACTTCTTCAGGTTTTTTGCCTGGTTTGGGTATCATAATCACCTCTGCAACTTTCCACATTCTGGGGACATATTTCAACCTGAAAGCTGCATTTATCAGGTGTGTCAGTTTTATTATAGCTTTTTTGGGCAGCTGCTTTAGGATTTCTCCTGTAATCAGGTCAAATCCTGGGGCTTTTTTCGGGTTAATGTTTTCTTTTATCTCTGCAGTTACCTCTTTTGGTGTAACAGGTCTTATCTCTAATTCTTCTTGGTCATAGTCCATTCTTGATAATTCTTCTCCTTCGTTAGGTTGAAAGGTATTTTCTAGGTGATCAGCGAATCTTTTGGCTTTTTGATTGTTATCTCTGGCCCAGCTTCCATCTTCATTTCTGATTGGAGGACTATGCAGGATTGGTCTCTTTAATCGTTTAGTAGCCTTCCACAAGGAATAATCTGTACTGCTGTCATTTGTTAGTTCACTGAGGTAAGTACTAATTGATTCATGTTTGATTTTTTGTATTTCTCTTTTTAAATTCTGTGCGGCATTGTTTAATCTAGTTTTGTCTACTGGTGCTCTAGATTGTTGCCATTTCCGTCTTAGTTTTCTTTTTTCTGTTATTAATTCTTTAATTTCTCTTGGGTAATTATTTCCCTTTGTTCTCGATGTAATGCTCGGGGTATTATTCCATGCAGTTTTCTGAATAACCTTGTTGAGTTTTTCTACTTCTTCATCTAGCTGTTCTTTGGTTTTTAGCGGGACTAAGAGGTTAATGTTGTTTTCTAATTCAATCTGAAAACTTTTCCAGTCAGTCTTGTTGTTGACTAGTCTTGGTAAGTTTTCTCTTTGTATTATAGTCTCACTAAGTGTGAGAAGGATGGGGGAATGGTCAGAAATCATATCCCATGCTTCTTCTATTTGCATGTAGTTTGTCGAGATATTCCTGGCCACAAAGAAGTCTATGAGGTCTGGAATTTTGTTAGGGTCAGCAGGCCAATAAGTTGGTTTTCCTGTCGAGATTGCTTCACATTTAATTTGGTTTATTGCTGTTAGTAGCTCCTTACCTTTAGTGTTAGTTAGTCTAGAACCCCAGTGTACATGTTTTGCATTGAAATCTCCTCCAATGATAAATCTGTACCCTAGGCTATTTAAGAATTCAATGTATTTATTCCTCTTGATTGCGTGTTTTGGCGGACAATAGACTGCCGTTACATTCAATTCGTAAGTTTTTGTTTTTATTCTGACTGTGGTTGCTTGAATTTCGGCTGTTTTATAGCTCATTTCTTGGTGATGTGCTATATTTTGTTTTATTATAACTGCACTTCCACCTTTGGCTGCATTATCTGGATGAATGGTATGGTATACCTGATATCCTTTTATTTTGATGAATGACTCCTTAGTGAAATGCGTTTCACTAATGAGACATATATCTATTTTTTCAATTTCTAGAATGGCCTGTAATTCTTGCTGATGTTGAATGAGGCCATTAGCATTCCATTCTAATATTCTAAGGCTGTCTCTCATTACCAAGTCGCTTGGGGATAGCTCCTTTGTTGCTATATTCCAATCTGGTAATTCGATCGTCCAGTTTATTTAGTTTATCCAATATTTGTTGGAGAATTTGATCGGTTGCTGGGTTGTTTTGTTTTTTATTATCTTCTGTTGTGTTTTTTACTGCCATATTGTAAGTTTTTCTGTTTTCCGCATTGTTTGTAGTAGTCCTGCTTTGAGATTTTTCTGTCGCAGGAGCTGGGTTTCTGTTGTTATCTCTCTGTGGTCGATTAGGCCTTATTACTTTTTTAGTATTTTTGTCTTTTAGTTTCTGCATTTCTTTGGCTACTACACATCCTCTGTAATTAGCTGGATGTCCTTCGCCGCAGTGAACACATTTTGGTTGTACATTTTTAGGTTGAGGGCATTCATTCGTCAGGTGTTTGCCCACACATCGTACGCATCGTGGCTCTTTTGCACAGTAAGCTTTAGTATGGCCATATGCCTGACAGCGTTTGCATTGTGGTACCAATCTTGTTTTTCTTAGCGGTAATATTTCTACCCTTATTCCTTGTATATCTGTTATACCATAAATTTTGTCCACATTTTCATCATGTTTGAATACTAGCATGAACATATTTATGGGTTTCTTAGTTCTATAACTTCGTTTTGGAATAGCATCTAGCAGTTTATATCCTCTATGCCTTAAGTCTTCTACTATTGTCTCTGGTTTAATAGTATGGTGGAGCTTGTTAACAATTACCTTTATAGGTCTGTTTTGTTTGTTCTCGTATGAATGCCATGAGTAGTTACATTCGTTGAGTTGCTTGCTAAGTGTTCTGTAATCTTCTATATTGTCTACATTGACCTTAACGTTGCTATCACTAATTATTTTAATCTGAAATCTATTTACAGTCTTCCCTATTACCTGGTGACAATCATTGAAATCCTTGATATTATCTATGATGATTGGTGGAGGGGTTTGTTCTTTTTTCGTTTTTTCGATAGGAGTTGGGACATTTTGGCTTCGTTGTGATGGTGTCAATGAAGTATCCATTTTACGCTTCTTCCGATTTTTGGCGCGTATCCACTCTGTCTCCTTTGCTAGTTCTTCCTCATCAGTTTGGTAAGTAACTGATTCAGATATGGTTTCGTCCTCTTTAGGAAGTCTTTTCTCTAACTCTGCAAATTTTTTCTGCAGTCCTTCATTCATTATCATCACTTGATTTAACTGGACTTGGAGATTATGTACCTCGTTAATGGCATTAATTTTCTCCTGTTCCATTTTTTTCCACTCTGTATATAAAATTTGTTCGTTTTGCGATCTGACATAATTCTCCTGAAACAGGGTTTGGTTATGCTGCATTAAGATCGCTTCGTTTTGTGTTTGCGGCACAATTGTTGATTTCATTTTTTACCCTCGTATTTTAATTTTTCGACGATGATAACAATGTTTGCACATTTTTGTTTTTAGCTGAAGAAAACTTGAAGTGGCAATCTTCGCGACGTTGATT
This sequence comes from Galeruca laticollis, assembly GCA_963921935.1. NCBI lineage: Eukaryota > Metazoa > Arthropoda > Insecta > Coleoptera > Chrysomelidae > Galeruca > Galeruca laticollis. Next base: position 137,884,179 of record OY998182.1, read on the forward strand.
TTGTTGAATACTGTCGAGACATTTGGTCCATAATATCAACTCCAAACTTTGTTCAATAGTAGAATTTTACTGTTTCAGGCTGCTTTTTTTCTACGTTCCCTATTTCAACATTTGGATGTACGGAGCTCAATATGAATACATTTTTATTTACTTTACCCTGATAAACAGTAAGTGTCAGTCTTTCGAGTTTATATATTTTGGAGCTGCACAAAGCTTCTTGTAATTTTTTTAGCGAATGCGGAAGTTCTTTTTTTGAACGGTTCAGAGTTCCTACTAAACTGGTCCCATTTTTTTCTAATTCTTTAGCTATTTTCACAGACGTAACAAAAGTATCCGTGGTCACGTTTCTTCCTTTATTCCAAAACGGTTCCATTAGCTTTAGAACTACATGTTCACCGAGTGAAATATTCGGCGGCTGTTGATCGTCTTTGCCAATGTAAGAAAACCATTTATCAAATATTTAGACTTCACATCGGATGCCAGCCAAAATTTTATGCCAAATTTGTCAGGATTGTTAGCCATATATTGCGTAAACCGGCAAATTCCTCCAGTGGGAAATAATTGCTCATTGATTGCTATATTTTCTCGAGGCTTGTGACATAAAATACAATTTTAAATAAACGGATTCCAAATTTCAAACGAAAGAGCACATATATTGGTCACTAATCGTTGGGATCTAGCGTTTCGCATGTAAAAGCGAACAAGTCTCATAATTTCTAATAATTTATTTCGTGACATAGTATTTAGAAAATAAAATGGTCTCCATTTATTTGAGCAAAGTTTCTTTACTGAAATTTTTCTAGCATATAACAAAGCAATAAAAGCTCCAATTTGATGGAGAGTATTAGACCATCATTCATTTTGCAATAGTCTTTTTCCTTCGGCATCAGTGCACTTTTCTATGTGTCGAAGCATGTTTTTGGTAATAATTAGAGGCCATGCACTAGAAACTTCATCTACAGATATGTGTCGTTTGGCATAGGCAGTGGGACCAAGTGCTTCTCTTAGAATATTTTGATAAGCAAATCTTCTTAAAAACCGATGTTTATTTGTTATATAAAATTGCAATGGATTGATATAAATATTAGTGTTATAAATGAAACTCAATGTTTCTAGCTAATTCCACAATATAATCAAAAATGTTGAAAGTTCTAAAACATTGAAAATTGTTTCGTTAACTGAATATCATCGTCAGAACGACAGAAGTTACATTTCATTTGATGCCTACCTGATGTTTAGCAGTTATTTTTGGCTAGACCAAGAGGTGACCTACCTCGTGATATACTTAATATATGTTAATAGAAACAAGAAGAAGATGTCATATTACAAATATTGGAGCTTAGATATTATTAGCCCTATGGTGATATCCTTGATATCATTTTTCCAATTAAGATCAGTATAACTGTGCAATGATATAGAAAACCAGGAAAACTATATCTGCTGATGTTTACAATTATCACTTAAGAAGATAGTTTAATAGTGGAAAACTCCCTAGATATAAATATTGCCTGCAAATGTTTGGTTGGAATCCAGTTCTTTTAAAATAGTACCGTCGGAACCAATTTCATCAATACGTGCTTGTTCAACAGCTTGTGTAGCTTCTTCACTATCAAGCCTTCTTCCACGATTGCTACGACTTCTACCGCGGCTTCTACCACGGCCATTACCACGAGAAATATTTACTGGTGGGCCAGATGAAGACGTACTTGCAAGATCAGTGACTGTAATTTCTCTGGTCAGCGTAGACGAAGGTGATGGTTCTTCATCTGTTTCACTGCTCGATTTTCCAGATTCCGACACATCTATCATACAATCCGAATCTTTATCAGTGCTATTATCATTGAATGATAGTTCACAATCAGACTCATCCTCTGGTAAAATATTCAACTTTTCCAACAATGCTTCGTATAACAAACCACGACAAGACACAACAAACCAGCAGTCACTGAGGGTCAGAGTCACTAAAACAAGTGTACCTGACTTTCCTCAGAAAGCACATTTCACAGAATTCTGTCCGGGTAAATTCTCGGAACTATAGAGCAAGAAATAATTCTTCGAAAATGAAAACATACAGTGCAGTCAAACTGACGGTATTGGTGCTTCAAGGTAGTAGTCGTCGTAATTGATCGATTTTTGATTTTTTATATTTGAATGTTTTAGTGTCGAATTGTCATGAATCTTTAGGTAAAGTAATAAAAGAAAATTAGTCTGGAAACATTTTTCTCGGAGATATTGTTATATAAAATGGAAAAACCGTCAAATTGACCACTCCGGTGATTCTAGTGTTAAACTAATATCAGGCAAGAACGGTATTATTCGCGTTGCCTCAGTGAAAACTAGGGATAGTGAAGTTACCCGTGCAGTGACCAGACTTTGTCGACTTCCCATCGAAAGCTACCCTAGGACTTTCAATACCGGGAGCATCTGTAGTCAACCCCACCTAAATTGCATAATATAATTTGTATATTTGTATAGTTACTGTTTATTACACGCAAACAATATGGATGTGGTGATTATCTTGAATGCTTTACCATATATGCAAGTCCTCATTTGTATTCTGACGGTTTCAGTTTTTCGGAAATTCTCTCAAATATTTGATGCTTGAATTTTGTTTTTGTGTATATATTGAACTTTTTATTTAATTATTGTTTATTTGTGTATCAATGAGAATCTCTTTGATGTTATTGGCATTTCAATAACTATTTGAACAATAATTGAAGTAATTTGAACATTTCATATCCTCCATTACTAATGTATTGATAAATATTCAATTATTAAATTGTGAATGTAAATCAGAACGTGTAATGTAAATACAAACTAGATGAGTTTTGTCAGTTAATAACACAATTTGTGTTCCAACGTTGAAATTAACCAATGAAATTAAGCTTTGTATGAAAGACCAAATAATACACTATCCGCATTTACTTCGATAATCAATTATATCTAAATTATTTGCATAAGCCTTTGCAATCTGACCCTTCTGTAATTTGGAAATATATGTTATAATATTGGAAGTATCCATCTTGAAATAATTTAGATTATCTGTTGTTTGTTGATACATATTTTTTGTAAACAACATTAAGCATTTCCACATTTATTAGCTCTATCAAAACTCCAGATAATTCAAGATTTAAATATTTGTCGTTTTACAGTCGAGTCATAACTCAACACCTTAGTTTAACTGATTAACTTGCTTTGCTACGTCTATGACTACCTCCTTAATATTTGTAATCAGAGGCGAAGATGTAGAATATTCAGTAGCTGAGAGAATATGCAATCGTATGTCTACGTTGTGGTACATAAGGAGAACGTGGTACAAAATCGCTCCGCAGAGATTACTTGTCAAGGAATATATTTCACTCCAGCACGAGGATTGGTAAAGGAGAGGTATTAGAAACATGTGCGGGATGTATGCCTGCGGTGAATAAATGCACTTATGAGTTGAGGAGGAAACAAATATCTTACGGTATCATTACTCCTTGCTAAAAGCCAACATTTCTACTCAGTATGTTAACAAATATGTGATCAATCATATTAATGTATAAGTACAGTTTAATGTGATTTGTCAACAAAATGAAACGAATTCGAGATATTAAAAGTTATCACAGCTGCAAAAGCAAAATTAACCCCTCTAAATTAATTTCCGAAATAGTTTATATAATGTTTATTTAAACCTAACAATTTTTTTAAACAGTAAAGTAATTATGTCAATATTTAGTAAAACAGAAATAAGGGTTTCCCTCAGATTAACAAATAAAATAGATATGTTTGTTTTGACTTTTTCCTGCCCCAAACATTGAGTCCCATTCTAAGCTCACTTGCGGGACACTTCTTCTTCTTCTATTAGTTTATTGGCCTCCACCTTGACAGTACTTGGCCAGAACTGGTTTTCGCTTTGTATTTTACGTTACAAAGCTATATCTTGTTTCTACATGAGATCTTTACTTTGCTTTGCTTACGTATCCACTAGGCTAGACATGTTAACAAGAGACAGAACAACAGAGGTTAGGGGAAACAGCCATGCATTTCACATTCCCGAAAAGTTGCCTCGGATTTGATAGTAATAGCACCCAGGTAATATAAAGAAGGATTGGTTATGTCATATTCGATTAAATTTCAATTTTAAAAACTTTAATAAATTTCATGAGGAGCTCTATACTTCCATAATTAAATTCGTATAATATAGAGGGCAATGATATAGGTGTCGGTATTTTTAGTTTAATGAGTTCTATGTACAAATCAAAATTTGGTACTCGATTTATCGGACAGCCAAAGAAGGTGTGATGCAAATCACTCAGTTGTCCGCATATGCATATATTACTTTCCTTCATTCCAATTTTGTATAGGTGGTCAAGGCCTAAACAATGTCCTGTTCTCAGTCTAGTAATTATGGTAGCATGTCTTCTATCAATGTGAGGTATTTCTGCAAAAAATGGTTGATTAGGAAATACTTTCTGAAAACGTTGGTACCATCTCCTCTTATTTTCGAACAATGAGCTCTAGTAGTTTTCAAATTCCTCGATAATTTTATTTTTAAAGAGGAAAAGAAGGTCTACCGCTTCATTTTTTAATTTTTCTGCAGGTATTTTAAGATTTCTTCCAATTTCCGCTATTTTATCTGCCATTTCATTTCCTTCTATACCCTTGTGTCCAGGAATCCATGCTAACACTATATCGTAGTTGTCTTTTATTGCATCCCGAATCATTTCCTTGGTATTTAGAGCATGCTTACCAGATTTTCCAAATTTCTCATTAGCAATTTGTTCAATCGCACTTTGGGAGTCCGAAAAAATGACACATTTCGTTAGTCCTCTTTTTTTACAAATTTCTACTGCTATTTGGATTCCAATTACTTCCGCTGTGCAGATCTGCATATACTCATTCAATCTTGTAGAGTATCTGTAATTGATGGATAGGATGTAAATACCACATCCCACTCTGTGACTAATTGGTTCCATTAATCCGTCTGTATAAATCCAACAATATTCATTCAAGCTTGGTGAAAATTCGTTAAGGAAATCCTTGGGGCCATACCTATCGCCTTTATCAACTTTAGCAAACACACATTTTACTGACGCTACCTGGTAAAATATTTCTGTTTGGTAACAGGGTTTAATATGGAATTTATATAGATTAGGATCTTGCTCTGCCAATCTTTTCTTTGCTTCTATTAGGTAAGTCCAATCTTTATTTTTCCAAAATCCTTGTTTTCTACTGCAGAAATGCCAAAGTGCGTTAATGTAGTCATTTAAGTGATTGTTTATATCTTCAATAATTTTTAAGAAGAATTTGGTACTTAGTATGAATCTTCGATAATCCAAGGATATTTCACCAGCTTCAGCCAAAAGGCAATTTGTGGGTGTGGATTGCATTGCACCTAAGACGATTCTTAAGCTCTTGTATTGTATTTGATCTAATTTTTTCAAAATTTAGTTTGTAAATAGACGCTGCATAGTCTAGGTGTGATCTAATTATCCCTTTATATACCAAAAGAAGAGTGGCAGGGTCGGCACCCCAATAAGTATCACTAACCGCTTTCATTATGTTCAGCCCCTTTTGCGTCTTATTTTCTATATCTTGTACCGGCGAAGCCCAATTCAGATGTTGATTAAAAATCACTCCCATATATTTTACTTGAGATTTTATTTCTATGTTCTTATCATTCACTTTAATGTTCGTCAAAGTTCCATTGTTTTTTCTTTTTGGTTTAAATAAAATTGCTGTTGACTTATCGGTTGATATATTAAAATTATGCAATTTAGTCCATTCGTAAATTTTGTTGAGGTTTTGATTCATTTTCCTAATCATGTGGTTTGCATCATCACCTTCAATCATTATAATGAAGTCATCAGCGTATTGGATTATCTTCATATCCTCTTTTACTACATGATGTAAGGAGATGGTATAGATGTTAAATAGTAATGGGGATCCTTGAGCTAATCCTTGAGTGTTGTCTTTAGGGCCTATCAATGTACCATGTATATCTTTTACGTATATGTGTCTATTACTCAGCAAGTTGAAAACGAGGTTCACAAATTAAGTTGGAATATTTAGTTCTATCATTTTGTGGTATAATACATATAAGTTAACATTGTCATAGGCTGATTGAAGATCTAGGAACACTGCCAATAATAGTTTCTTGGAGCTAAATACATTTAATACAGCGCATGTTAGCATTGCGATTGCACCTCTACTTCCTTCACCTTTGTGGAATACAAATTGGGATTTTGGGAAATATTTTCTATTCTCCATGAGCCATTCGATTCTGATTTTAATTATATTTTCTAATACTTTGCCAACGCAGGATGTTAAGGCAATAGGTCTAAAAATTTTATAGCAGTTAGAATTTTTTCCTGTCTTAAGGAATGGTAATATAATCGTTTCTTTCCATTGATTAGGAATTTTATTGTTGATTGGAATATTATTGAATATTTTGATTAAATTATGTTGGCCTATGGTGGGTAGATTTCTGATCATAGAGTAGGTAATGTTATCCTTCCCAGTTGCTTTATCCTTTTTATTGGATATGACATTATAATATTCTTCATGTGTAATAGGTGCCACTTCTTCATTTGGACAATCAATTGTAAACTCAGGATCTTTATTACATATCGTTAGAGAGTCCAGGATCTGTTGTGCGATTTCTTTTTTCGGGAAGTTATTATTGTTACTAGACATATAATTCTTAAATCCTTTAATCGTGTTCCATATTTTCTTAATTGGTGTTTCTTTATTCAGTGTTGTACAGAATTTTCTAAATGACATTTTTTCCACTAACTTGAGTTTAATTTTAACCATTTCCTTGATTCGTTTATATTCGATATAATTTTCAAGATTAGGCAAGTTTTTAAAAATCTCTATAGCTTTTCTTCTATCTTGAATTAGCTTAATACATTCCTCATCCCACCAAGCAGCAGATTTCTTTTCATTCCCTCCTGATTTACGAGTCGGTATGCTAATATTGGCTGCATTATTAATTATCTTGTTAGAGTCTTCATATTCCATCAGACCTTCCTCAGTTTCGTAGTAATAGGTTTCTATTAGTGTTGAATATCGTTCCCAGTTTGCTCTCTTACAGTTTTCTTTCCTTTAACTTGAGCGGTCTTTGAATGTATGCGTTGATTGTACATAATGTTGGAAAGTGATCACTCCCTCCAGTATCATCTTTCGTTTTCCAGCTACGTTTACTCGCAATTTTACTAGAAGCTATGGCTAAGTCGATTTCTGAAGACTTCTCGTTCCATTCTCCTGATCTTGTTGGAGTTCCATCATTTAATATCACCAGTTCTTCTTGTTCTAATGATTGTTTGACAATTCTTCCGTTTGTGTTCTTATCAGTGCATCCCCACATCGGATCGTGGGCATTAAGATCACCCATGATGATGAAAGGTTTTGCCGTATTTTTTAGAAGATCATTCCATTTATCTTCTCCTAAGGTCTGTCCCGCCGGGTTGTAAATATTTACAATATATACTCGTATATTTAAATTTTCTAGGTAAATCGTTAAAACCTGTAAATTTGACGAATCAATTATCCTACTGTCTGTTAATTGATGAACAATTTCATCTTTGTCTATTCTATCTTGTCTATATATAACATAATTTTTAATTTTGAAATAATATGTTTCATTAATCCAACTTGCATTTAATAAGATAATATCAGGGTTTTCGTCATGTATAATGAAATTTAGCTGATCGTATCGCGCTTTTAAACTGTGAATATTCCATTGAATAATTTTTAGTGCATAATGATTGTCTAAGTTGTTTATATTAGTTTGGTCTTCATGCATTTGATTCATTGTAGAAAGTTTTGTCTCCTGGTTTACTGTAATGCCTTGCCATGAATCGTAATACGTATTCTTTGTCATAATGATTTACTTTATTAGCCATATTCATAATATCTTGTAATGTATGAGCGTCGCTCTTCTCAGATCTTTTAGAAGGTTCGTATGGTCCTTCGTCACTATCACTGTCAACTACTGATGGTGGCACATATTATGTGCTTGACGTGGAGGCTATAGAACACCTTACTTGTCCATTTTGGTTATTAAGCAAATCTTTATGTCCCTTTTCATCATATCCTACGCTGTCGCTTTTTCGTTTCTTCGCTGAAGCTGCTTTTACATACGTATATTTTCGAGGGGAAGTCTCCACATGTACTGTTCTTCTGTAGTTGATTGGGGTAACATTCTCGTTGGTATTTTCTTTCCTTGGTAAAGGCGGAAATTCTTCTTGGTTTCTCAATATTGGTTCCCTGGTTGTTGTTTCTATTATGTTTGGGGTACCTTTTGCCTGCTTCGAAAAACGATATGTTGTCCAAAGACATTGCCTCTCTAATTAAATTTTGTCTTTTCCTATCCAGGCAAACTTGACTGGTCCTTAGATGCTCTGAACTATCGCAATGAATGCACTTAATGTTGCAAATAATTTCTTCTTCATGTTTCTCCTTACCGCATCTATAACATTCACTTTTGTTTGATTTGCATTGCTTTTTGATATGTCCGTAATTTACAAAAATTGAAACATTGGAATACCGGCATAATATAGGGTAACACTCTATGTTCTATCCAACATATCATTACACTTTTAGGTAATGTTGTTCCAGAAAAGGTATAGCGGATAGTTTCAGTGGGGACTAAAACCATATTTTTGACTTCCTCATTTATTTTTTCAGTATTTAAAGCCTTCTGATTTCCTTGACCACCATTAACATTGAATTTCTTTCTCAAAAATCTTTTAGTTTCCAGAATTTTGATATTATTGTTTGTTGTATTCGAATAATTATTTATCGTTTCATCAGAAATAGATGTATTTATATATTTTACAATGCCCTTACATGAAACATTTTTACTCGGAATAAACATATCATACCCTTTATTTTTAATTTTTGTATTGTGCAATACTTCATTTGCATCTGTATATGAATGAAATTCAATGCTAATTCTATTTTTACCTTTTTTATTTTTTGGAAATGTTATTAATTTTGAAATCAAGAATTTCACGAGCAATGGCTAAGTAATTATAATTACCAATGTTTTTATCGTTGTCTGTATTGGCTTAAATATATATTTCAAACGGTGCCTTGTCAAACTGGTTATATTTGTTGATAATTATTTGGTTACATTTTTTGCTAGTTTCTTTGGTTACTCCTTTCAAATTACTAATTTCCATATCGTTATTATTCATAATAATATCATTTTCTAACATCAATATCATACAGGGGGGCCCGGCCCCCCTGCCCTATCACCCATATTAACTCTCTTGATTTATCAAGTATTAAAAATACTTTCCCAAATAACAAAATAAATAAATAAAAAATTGATTTCATGTATTTAATAGGAAACCTAGATTTAGATGCTAATATTAAATCGAATATAACAGTTTTCTCTTTATTAAATAGGAAAATGATAGGTTTTAATTAAACAAAGGATTTGTTAGTAAATTAGCCTACCTCCCCACTTTGCTTTTTAAACTTCGTATTGACACTTGCTTTCAATTCAAGGCTCAAACATCGAGTATCTGCGGGACACTTCCACTGCTTTGCCATATTTACAAATCCTCTTAGTTGCGGGAAAAAATAAATTAGACGTTTAATTGAAAATGTGTTGAAAAGTTATGCAAATAAAAAAAAGTCATACTAATTTCTGCTTTTGAGTCACAGCTTTTAAAATTAATTAATAATACTTGCATTTTATTTAATAAAGGCATATTCTATCTAAATTTTAAACAAGAATTTGTTGTATCCTTAGTTACCTTTATGATTATAACTAAAAGTGGCAACATTGCTCAAGATTTCAGTACCTGTTAATGTGTCAATAGTAATCCATTTGGTAGTTTTGTCCTTGTTTAATTACCATATAAAGAGAGATCCAAATATCGTCAGACTGTGATCGACGATCATTTCGAAGACGTCGTAGTATTGTAGTAAATAATGTCAAATGTGGTTTGTTTATACGAGCGCCATTACGACTAGAGAGTAAACATTTAGTTCTTTCGTTTTGATGTGTTTTTCAAAACTTTTAGTGACAAAATAAACTTTTAAAGTCAATTAATTTGATGTTTTTGGATTATCATGGTTCGTCGGTGCCAAGTTTGTCAGAAAAACAGCCGAAATTAGCAATGCCATATATCTACAATACCATCCCCACTTTTTGCAATTCATTCATTATTTCACTACTGGCATTTAGAAATGTTGGCCGCCAAAATAAACGTGTTCATGAATAAATAGCCCTCTCTATGTTTATTATTACTCTAAGGGGTTTCCCACCTATAAGTATAAAATGTTGGATTTACTCAGATATTAAAATAAAATTTTTAGGTGGAAATAATGCTGAAGTCTTCAGGAACAGAGAATATTATTTTTCATTCAACATTCAACTGGTTTGTGAGAAGGTGGCCAGGATCCTCCCATGATGCCACTATATTTGATAATTCACAGTTAAGAGCCAGCTACATTGCTAATGAATTTAGAAATTGCATATTAATTGGTAAGCTGTAGAGGAATACCATTTTGTTTATCAGACACATCTTCTGAACGAATTTATAAAACAAACTTAAACTTAGCGAGGTCCTACCTAATACAGTTTCCGATAAAAGTCTTAAAGACAACCCCCACTTTTTTTGTAAAAAAAATTTTGTTCGGAAACATGTCAAAATCACCTCTGCGGCTTGTTGGAAACTTTTGCCCACAGAAAATGCACTCTGCATCATTGTCATCAGTGTTGGAGTGTCTTGGCATATCAGCAGCACCGTCGTTTGAATAATCTGCTAGGACCAAATCGTCATTCCCTTCAGATTCTTATTCGGATGAGAAGACTTCTACGGAGCGCTTACGTCTAATGGGAGAAGCTTATTTGACTTCCCTTAGAAATTTCAAAATCTTAGATTTCTTTTTGTTCTGGTGGCTCTTGCTTCCTTTTCTTTTTTTCTATTGATAGTTTCATTGAGTTCATCTGTATATAGAGATAACGTAATCAGAGAGGCTCCTATAGCTTTTTTTACCTTTTTAGAATTTTTTTGCCTCAAGGTGGGAACCTGGTTATTATCAAAGGAAGACACATGCATGTTTTACAAACAATTGTTGATTTTGGATTTCGTGAAATAGCGCATCATCTGTCTCATGCATCGTGGAGTAAGTTATCAGATTTACTACTACTATCTCGATATTCCCGTTAGCAAAAAAAAACCAATGGAATACGAAATTAATCAAAACAGTTATATTCAAATATGATCTATAATATTCGAATCTCCAGCAATATTCCAGTAACCCATTATTATTCAACAAAACATCTTCCGATCCTATTAATCTCACGAATTGTTTTGCTTTAAGCGATATTTTGAAATTTAGCCGTTCGAGGTTACCAACAAACAGTCTAATATAAATACCAACATGACAGTAATTTAACGATCCATTGCAGGTTATCAATCAATTATGTCAAACTATCTCTCATGCAATGTTATTGTTACATCAACAATTGCCAGTCCCTATACAACATGTATATTATAGTATATTGTAACAGAAGCACAGAAAGCTAATTTGCCCTTGCGATTGTGATTTGTATTATTAGTATCTGTAAATTTAGTTACTGGTCAGTTATCGACAGATACGCTACAAACTTAATTTGATAAAAATATGCACAGCAAACAATGACCAGCATTCGGTATATTAATTCAGAATAATCACGTTCCATAATGAGTTGCGATATTAGTATCTATATTATTAGAGACAAAATGGAGAGTTATTCGAAATAGATTTATTTTCCAGTGTAAAAACTTGTATCCAACAAACAACAAATTAAAACTCGATGAAAAACCACTTAAAAGAAATTCAAAAGTCACATAATTGAACATACTCAAAATGAGGTTTACCAAAAAAAATTCAACAAGATTTTTGATGTATTGGTTGCGCTACTGATAGAAAAAAATATATGTGCCACACAATGGAGATTTTATTAAGCTAAAGACATAAAAGAGACTCTTTTTCATATATTACTTGTCAACTCAGAAGGTTTTTAATATTCCGCCGCTGAGCAAAAGCTTAGAAACTATTGGAAAATTCTGTTTGTTAGTATATTGAAGACGTTGTGGAAAATTGCAAACGTGATTAGTTTTCTGAAAGGAATTTCTGATAATTGCTGTTGACAGTGTGTAATATTACGGCAACTTGTTCACTCAGAAAATTCGTTTAAAATTTTTTTACCCGTTTTTCGAATATTTTGGAACAAACTTATATCCATAACACTGTCAGCGTAATATTTAACATTGACTGATCCAAGATTTTATATCAATATCACGGTTATTCTCTATATTCGAATTCATAGATACACACAATAAAAAACTTACTGCAGATTGCAAGAGCAACCCTAAAAGTATGTATGAATTAAGCTCATTCTCTCTACATTTCCAGTATTTAGTTATTTATCTGCCATTTATTCACTAAATATAAATCCATCTGTGTTGGTCCACATTATTTTAAGTCCATCTGATATATGTTCTGTTATTATCCTTGACAACCATATTTTTTGCTCATCCCTCTCCTTTCATACGCATTACATCTTCAAGCCACTCTCATTTTTGATGTTCCTTAGATCTTAAATTTATCCAACATTTGAGTCTGCTATGATTTTTATTCAAGTTGCAATCGTTACTAGTGTAAAATATGTCATAAAATTAATTTCAACTACCTTCTTGAAATATCGCATAGGACTAGATCAAACATTTTGTTATTATGTACAGGGTGTGTCAAAAAAGGTGGCCCCCTGGCTAGTATAGGTAGAACACTGCAAAATAAGTGCGGTACAGCGTGTTCACTACAAAAGACCTGTACCGGGCGGGAGTGTGAAGAATAATACGTTAACTAACTGTTTTAAATGCAGTTGTAAATTCATTGTTTTATATAATTTAATATTGTAGATATAATACGTTAATTTATACTGTATGACTTTAAGTTGTCTGTATCGAAGAAATGTAAATACTACGTCGAAACTAAAATTTGACAGGATGTCAGAAAAAATTTGTCATTCGAAAGATTGAAACGATAGGGGTAACCGAAAGTAATATTTCATTAGAATTTTATAAAATTAGTTATATTATTGAATTTTAGGAATTTCAGTACTACTACTAATGTTACTACTACTACTGCTACTATTGGTGCATTATAACAGTTACAATAACTGCAAGTCCAGCCAAATTCGGTTTCAATCACTAATTTTAATAGCACAGTTTTCGGAATATTTTAATTTCAAAATGTTGAACTAATAACTAATCCTGGTATAAAGTATTTTGTTTAATCAATACCCTTCTATTAAAACCCGTATCAAATATGAATAAATCTCAGTTTTTCATAGGTGGCTCAGACTCAGACCCTACATTTTTTAACGGATGTCATTTTAAACGCTTATTCTGATTGAAAATTTGATGATTTCAGTTAAATTCAATTTAATGTCTTTCATGGAATAGGTAATTGTTGTAGAAGAATATTTCTGAAGAGTTCCAAATAATCAACCCAAATATGACACGAAATGAGGAACTTTGCCGAGAGAACGATTAAATGTTTAGGAAATGAAAGCAGATACATCGAGGCATCAGTGAAATGATTAGAAATTCAATTATGTACATATTGATGTTACGTTCGTCCACAACTCATTATTTGTATGGATTGTCTGATTTGTGGAATAATTGTCACGCTCAATAATTTATTTGAATTGCAAATTGTTGGCAAATATTAATTAATGAAGGGGTTATCATATTTCTAACATATGCATGTTGAGTATTCAAATTTGGAGGATTAAATGGAATTGAAATCGATGTGTAGCATCATTATTTGTAGAAACCATCAAATCTTAGTCTTCATGCAAAATCGATTATCTAAATTTTTATCAACTTTTTCATATAGAATTAAAAGTTCTTTTTTTCTGACCAATATCCATTTTCCTTTGGACAAACCTCTTATACGGCTAAAAATATTGGATTTCTAATGAGCCTATTTTAGTCATACAGAGTTTCTTGGAAGGGATCTATAATATCTTCAATGAAATATTACTCTTGAGGTCTTCTAATGTTAATTTTATGATAATTTCATGAAACGTTACAAATATGAGGAGGATCAATGTGAATGTCTGACGAACACAGATTTAAATTGACAAAAGTTGTTGCCACAGGTACATGTCTATACATCATGGCCATGCTTACAAGTCTACATTTCAGGCTACTTTCATATGTTAACAGATATACTTAATCATCACCGTTTAATGAAAAAATTAACATATAACAATTAAAATTCTATTTTACAATAAATGCCTATTAACTACATTACATTGCTCACACTACAGTGACTATATACGAGACAGTGGCGACAATAGGGTAACCCGTTTTTGATTGGCTGGCAGTTTGGCAGCCATATTGAGGCCAAAATCTCTTTATTTACGTTTGGTGTATACGAAGTTTCTTATAATGCTGGTTATACTTGTGATAAGAATTATTGGTTTTGTGCTTTTTTGGTGAATATTCACTGAAAAAGAGGTGTTTTGCCTTTACACAATTGAAAGACTTGTATTTGGACTTATAAATAATCTTATTTCAAATCGAAAAATTCGTGATATTTGGTAAGCTAGCTTGCTTAACCCTAGAAATTGTATACTATTTATCAAGTTTTGATTTTTCTAGATAATAACATTTGAAATTCCGGGCTGTGCTGCAATAAATTGCAGCAATTCTGCTAAAATAGGGTTTCTCATGAAACGTTTTCCTAGAGATCCATCTAGAAGAAAATAATGGCTTATTAAAACTAGAAGAGATCATTGGACTCCAACAGACTATTCGTGTTTATGTGAGGTAGGTAGAAGCCTTTGTTTTACGACTTATAATTGTTATATCTAATTTAAAATTATTGTTTGTCGTTATTGAGATCAAATTGAATGTAAGATTTTGTTTAAGATTCATTTTGCTCCTGAAATGTGGTAGCAACCTCGTGTAGATGGCAAGAAAATTTTAAAATCAAATGCTGTTCCTACAATATTTTCCTTTGTGGAAACAAAACCTAAAAGGAAATCCCCAGTTCCAAGGAAATTTATTTCTCCAAAAAAACCTAAACATTTGTCGGGTAAGTAGATATCTCTTAGTAACTACAACAAATCCCCACATAATGATGAAAAACTCTTAGTTTTTGTCCTATTAAATGTGTTTTGTTGCAATTATAGTTTAATCATTAGTTCTAGGTGAAAATATAGCTCTAGATGAGACTGTGCCAGAGGAATCACCGGAACCATCTACTTCAAATTTAGCTTTGGATGTAGAATCAGGTCAACAATTGTCGATATCTAAAAGCAGTTTGAGTGAAGACAGTCTATCCACAGCTCCCTCACCGTTAATATCAGAAATTGATCCAATTAGTGGAATAGCTCAGTTACAGTTTGAATTAAATAGGTACAAGAAGTTGTACGGAAGAGAAAAACGTAGAGCTTATCGATACAAAAAAACTGTAAGAGCCACACGAAAGAAGCTAATAAAGAAAAGAGAAAAAACTTCCAATTCTTCGGACTGTGAACTACTAAAGCAAATATTCAACGAAGATCAAATGGAAGCTTTAAAAAAGAGAAAAAATGGAAAAACAACAGAACTAATGAAGTGGACCAACAACACCGTTACAAGTTCTTTAAAATTAAAATTTAGTTGTGGTAGTAGTGGATATACTGAACTAGTAAAACAAGGATGTCCTCTCCCATCAACCAGAACTTTACAGAGAAAACTCCAGAACTTGAAGTTCGATTCAGGTATTCTAAATGAGGTATTTTCATTTTTAGAATTGAAGTGGAGCAATTTTCAACTCATGAAAAGGATTGTGTCTTGGTTTTGGATGAAATGGCTATCACTCCAGGAAAAATATATGATACCTCCTTGAATGAATATTTTGGAGATGTTACTCTCCCTGAACATTCAGGCTTGGCGACACACATCTTAGTGTTTATGCTGGGAGGTATTACAGGACGTTGGAAACAGGTTGTGGCCTATTACTTCACCAGTGACTCTGTCAACGGAGCTGTCATGAAGAATATAATAATAAAATTGACTGTCTCGACCCTTACTTCGTGGAATATGCTCATATTAGTGTTTTTAAATGAAACTCAAGGTCTCTAGTTAATTCCACAATATAATACAAGTTATTGAAAATTCTAAAAAATTGACAATTGTTTCGATAAATCAATATCATCGTCAGAATGACAGAAGTTACATTTCATTTTATGCCTACCTGATGTTTAGTAGTTATATTTTTGGCTAGACCAAGAAGTAACCTAACTTGTGATTGGCTTAATTTATGTTTATAGAAAAAAAAGAAGAAGATGTGATATTACAAATATTGAAGCTTAGATATTATTGGCCCTATGGTGATATCCTGGATATCATTATTCCAATTAAGATCAGTATAACTGTGCAATGATATAGAAAACCAGGAAAACTATATCTGCTGATCTTTACAATTATCACTTAAGAAGACAGTTTATTAGTGGAGAATTCCCTAGATTTAACTGTTCATTGACAACTTCATATTGTGGGTTTCTTAAATGTCTTCTAATTTCCAGTTCTTCAAGGAAATCCAGTTCTTGTTTCTTTTCACAAATATGCAGCACTTCTAGTTCTGTGTTAGGTGTCAATGAATGATTGGTGTCAAGTAGATGTTTTGCGTAGTGAGATTTATCTGGTTGTTTTAATCTGTAAGCTCGTAAGTGCTCACTGTATCGTATTTCAAAATTCCTAAGGGTCTGACCCAAATAGACAGCATTACATTCTGGACATTTGAGTTTATATATACCTGACTTCTTTAATAGTGGTATTTTTGTTTTTACATTTAACAATTTTGTACTAACGTTACTTTCTGTTTTAAAAGAAATTGTTGCATTCGTTGCTGAAGATATTATCTTTGAAATATTATTAGAAATATTTCCTGCATATGTGATGGTTTTATAAGTTTTAATTTCATCAGCTTGTTTAGGATATATTAGTTGTAATGCCACTTTTTTTCTCTTTTTTACTAATTAGTTTATTTATCATATCTAATGGATAACAACATCTAACGGTTATCCATTAGATATGATAAATAAACTAATTAGTAAAAAAGAGAAAAAAGTGGCATTACAACTAATATATCCTAAACAAGCTGATGAAATTAAAACTTATAAAACCATCACATATGCAGGAAATATTTCTAATAATATTTCAAAGATAATATCTTCAGCAACGAATGCAACAATTTCTTTTAAAACAGAAAGTAACGTTAGTACAAAATTGTTAAATGTAAAAACAAAAATACCACTATTAAAGAAGTCAGGTATATATAAACTCAAATGTCCAGAATGTAATGCTGTCTATTTGGGTCAGACCCTTAGGAATTTTGAAATACGATACAGTGAGCACTTACGAGCTTACAGATTAAAACAACCAGATAAATCTCACTACGCAAAACATCTACTTGACACCAATCATTCATTGACACCTAACACAGAACTAGAAGTGCTGCATATTTGTGAAAAGAAACAAGAACTGGATTTCCTTGAAGAACTGGAAATTAGAAGACATTTAAGAAACCCACAATATGAAGTTGTCAATGAACAGTTAAATCTAGGGAATTCTCCACTAATAAACTGTCTTCTTAAGTGATAATTGTAAAGATCAGCAGATATAGTTTTCCTGGTTTTCTATATCATTGCACAGTTATACTGATCTTAATTGGAATAATGATATCCAGGATATCACCATAGGGCCAATAATATCTAAGCTTCAATATTTGTAATATCACATCTTCTTCTTTTTTTTTTTTTTTTTTTCTATAAACATAAATTAAGCCAATCACAAGTTAGGTTACTTCTTGGTCTAGCCAAAAATATAACTACTAAACATCAGGTAGGCATAAAATGAAATGTAACTTCTGTCATTCTGACGATGATATTGATTTATCGAAACAATTGTCAATTTTTTAGAATTTTCAATAACTTGTATTATATTGTGGAATTAACTAGAGACCTTGAGTTTCATTTAAAAACACTAATATAATAATAGATATATTTAAAAAACCCGAACAGCTTAATTCGAATATTTTAAGTATTACATCAGATATGGGTCCCTGTAATCAAGCTTTGTGGAAAGCTTGGGATATTAAAAATGGAAAGTACAGTCCTATGAAATGCAAGATTCTGCACCCATTAAATAATGATAAAAATGTATATGTCTTTGCAGATGTTCCTCACCTATTTAAAAATATTAAATCTATGTTAGTGACAAATAAAATCATCCAGTTACCAAATAATATTGTTCTAAAGTATGGACTACCCTCTAACATGGTCATGTCCAGTCATATCTCAGACATATTAAATCATCAGAAAGATAATTTTTTTAAACTTGCACCGAAACTCTCAGAAGAAGATCTCCTTCCGACACATTTTTCTCAAATGAAAGTGTCAACTTCAGCTAATGTTGTTAGTCACTCAGTTAGTAGCGCTCTAAAATTTTTGGCTGAAGAACTTGATAAACCAGTATATTTAACAACGGCATGGTTTATTGAACAAGTAGAAAAATGGTTTTATTTAATGACTTCGAGACATCCTTCTTGTGCTCTAAGCAAATTTAATATTGACATTTATAAAGAAACAATATCATTTTTGGAAGGATTTATAAGTTTATTTTCAGATATGTTGGTTGGCTATAAAAAAATTTGGAAACCTTCACAAACGGGTGTTCTAATCTCAACACAATCAATGTTAGAACTACAGTCAGAATTATTGGAAAAAAAATTATGAATTTATTTTAACTAGCCGATTTTCTCAAGACTGCCTTGAAAATCTATTTAGCGTGTTGCGAAGCAAACAAATAGTACCGAATGCGGTACAAGTTAAAAATAACTTGAAATTAATATTTGTATCACAGTATTTAAAAAGTGGAAGTACCAGTAGTTACGAAGAAGATGAACGGGTGTTTCTTGGGGGATTCTTGGATTCTCTTAAGGACTTAGATACAGTGTATGATGAAGTAAAGCTTCCAAGTGAATTAAAGACTCCCTCATACAATTTAAATTTCAGCGAACTTAAATCGTTATATAATATTTCAGGATATATTTTAAAAAGTATTGTGAAAACTTCAAAAACTTGTGTTGCCTGTGTAGGTGCAGCAGGTTCAAAAAAACCAATATATAAGAAGTTTTCAAAACTTTCTTTAATCAAAAGATTTAAAGAACAATCCCTTTTTTTTGTGACTGAAGAGGTTTTTTATTATTTTTTAGAAATGGAATTTGTTTCCTTAAAATATTGAGATATTGTTTCACTCCAGAATATAGACATAAAAGAATTTTTTATAAAGGAAATGTCGAAAATACATTTCAAATTACCAAATTGTCACCAACTTAAAAGCAAAATAATTAATAGATTCAATGTTTTCAGGTTGAAAATTAGTTATAAAAAATTTAAATCCGCCTCAAAAAAATATAGTAGTAAGTCATTAGCAGGTAACTTGTTATGAAATAAAAAAGTTTCCCATAATTATCAAATAAAATCAATAAAAGACAAATAACACATCAGAAATTTTATTTATATCAATTTTTATAGTTTATAATCCTGACGATGCAAATGTAATTTAGGAAACCGATCAAGTAATATATGTTATATTTTTGTTGTTGAATTTGTTATTTATAGATTTTACTTGATAATTAACTGAATTCATGGTTATATTTGAAGACAATAACAGTTGTACCTATAGCAATATAATTTTTTGCATGATTTGTCCCCTATCATACTATACAAGCAATTAATATTCATTATTTTTTTGTATCATTATTTATGCTTATTATATACTAAATATTATTAGGTAATAACATAAAAATTGCGTGTTTTATTTATATATACCCATTTCCTATCAGAATCAAAGATATATAACGTATATTTCCATGTATTTGTGTTTCAAATTGATAATTTTATCATAAATTTCTATTTAAATTATATGCATTTGATATTCAAATTAGCCTCAATATGGCAGATGGGCGGAGCTTATACTCAATTGTCGCCACTGTCTTGTATATAGTCACTGTAGCTCACACTACAATCGTATTTTGTACTTTATCTGAAGGATCACTATGTCAATTATGCTGGTTGAACATGGAAAGAGGTTTCTGTATATATTACAATATCGCAAACATCCGATCCCATCTTAAAAAGAATCACTCTGTATTACTATTGGTAGTTTATTATTAAACTTCTGTAATTTTTAAAAAAGTTTTAAATCAATAAAAACATCTTTGCTCCCAAGTTTCACACCCTTATTTGGTTATACCGCACTGAGGACGGAGAATGAGCCAGAAACATGTATGTTTGTGGTTACCACTCTGTTTCAGTAGAGCTTTTTTTTTGCCTCAATTATTCATGAATTTCTTTGTTGTTGTTTACGTATCACGCGATATCCGTACATCTTCGTTGTTGTTTAGTATGGGTCGGAATGTTCAGGTAGGGGAGCAATATGCGCCTCCGTGTCGATTTTGGTTGTTGTCCCGAAAACTCGAGATCTTGCAATTGAAGGCACAAATATGCGTTTGGTTTCCCTGTAAAATCCGTTGTTTTGTGTTTCCCCATGTTTCGATCAACATTTTTGCTCCCATGTTTCATACCCTAATTTGGTTATATTGTACTAAGGACGGCAAATGAGCCAGAAACATGCATCTCTGCGGTTACTACTCTGTTTCAATTGCCCTTTTTCTTTATACGTGAACTACCCATGAATTTATTTGTTGTTGTTTACATATCACGCGATATTCGTACTTTTTATTTGTTGTTTACTATGGATCGGAAGGTTTAGGCAGGGGGGCTATATACACATCCGTGTCGATCTTGGTTGTTGTCCCGAAAACTCGGGATCTTCCAATTGAAGCCACAAATGTGCATTAGGTTTGCCTGTGAAATTCGTTGTTTTGTGTTTTCCCATGTTTCGATCAACATCTTTGCTCCCAAGTCTCACACCCTTATTTAGTTATACCGTACTGAGAACGGCAAATGAGCCATAAAATTGCATGTCTGCGGTTACCACTCTGCTTCAGTAGCCCGTTTTCTTTTTGCGTGAATTATCCTTTTGAATATATCATCAATTCCTGACCCCATAAAATCTGCTGGATTTATATGTATGATTCAATTGTTTTCTGCTTCAGATCGTTCATATTTTATTGTATTTTTGAATCCAACAAGTAATGGTTAATATAATCACATATTTGTTTCACTCTTATCTACTGAATGTTATTGACTGTGACGCAATACTGGATTGGTTAACATTGGGGAATAAATACCATTTCATCTAATTAAAACAACTAACAAATAACGTTACCGTGTTTCCTCTATGAGCTTCTACACAATATTCGATTAATTATCAAATTATTTCAGTGCTTTTGAGAGGTTAAGAAGTCTCAGCACTTATTAATATCTGAAGTGACACTATGAAAGGGAGAATTTTCCCCAAATAGGCTTTTGTTCATAATGAAAGGAAGTATTAATAATATTTACTCGCTCTTTGTATAAGTCACGCAGACTCACATTTTTCAAGAGTGTATCAAATAATTGAGAGACAATGTTACTGAATTATTATTAAACTTCTATTTTATGCAGATAACTGTGGGAAATATGTGCAGGTATCTGAAGCTGATTTTTTGTATAACATAAATTAGTTGTATACTTAATTCAGGATTCGACAACTTTTGTTACAACGTGATGAAATATTTTGCAGTTGATATTCCACTTTTCCTGACGATGACAACAGAATTTCTACATCGTATTCCAAGGGATTTGACAGCATTGTAGCGTTTTTGTTTTTCCCATAAGTTGAAAGATATGAGAAAAGTTTTTTTTACGCAGAATACTCTTTCACGCGTAGATAATATTATAAAGTTAGGTGTGTTCTTCGAGAATTCCGGGAATAATCCCATCGCGCTAGAAGCTATTGGGTTTGATAAATGATTATTGCGGTCATTTAGGTCCCTTTCGTTTCTTTCGCTGCATACGAGCTGATAAATGTGGCTGTAACGTTTTAGAGACAAGGTCAAACAGAGTAAAACAAAGTAAAACTTAGCACTTCTCTAATGAATATAAATCGGTTTTTCTAGCAGAAAACTTTATTTGTTAGGATACTTTTGTCCAAAGGGATTTTTGCCAGGGAATATTTAATCGAGAGTCGAATATCGAAATGGGGTGGCTTTCAATCAGTATAGACGTCAAGGACATTTCATACACTTCGTGATATTATTTATGAAAATACTGATTACCATATTATGAATGGATGAGAGAAAAAATAATAGTAAATGAGAAATTAAATTTGTGAGCCACAACACATATATAGGAGGTAAGAACAGCAGGGAAAAGTTTATAGTTCACAGAAATATGAAAGAACAGTGCAAACGAGTATTTTCATCAATAATAATTTGAAAACGGAATATTTACTGTGAAACTCAAACTGCAATTGATATGTACTCAGAGAAGACAATATAGTTTTATACTCCATTTTAAAAAGGCATGGAGTTATAAATCACTCATTTTGGTCGGAACCATAGGCGTACCAACTTTGGTCATTTAAAAAAAGTTAAGGCTTCTAAAATTATCTCATTTCCGAAAATAACCGTTTTGTAATATTATTTAAAATGAAATTTCAAATTATCAATAATATAATAAACTGTGGATTATATCACTGACATCAATTTTGTAGAAAATTTATTATTATGTATAAAAGGGCGTAGACGAGTCCCTCCACTAAGCTCCAGGTAGTTATAATCCTACATACAATAAATAATAAAATAAATGTTAATAACAATTTTATACAAATACATACATATATTCAAACCAACCCCATTTGCCGATTATTTCACCCAATTAGCAGGTAATTGAAGAAACTTGACAAACAGGTAGCTCAAAAATGGTTTTATTATTGTGAAATATAGTCTTTTCAGTTCTAAGAAAATGCCCCCATAATGCAATGTACTTTTCAACTATAAAAGTAGCGGAGAGGTTGAATATTTTCAATTTACAGTTCATCTGTTCTGGAGAAACTGCTGTGTTGATTGATTTCCCCATTATTACTGTTATTTGTTATTATTTTGTACCGTTATTGTTAACTGGTGTTTATTTTTGTTCATCTATACAAGTTCTCTTCTCATCACACGAGACAAACACCTAACTACACCTTCCAACTATATAGTGTTCCAACCAAATTCGACCAGATATGGAGGATTTATCACCATCTAAGCGACCTAAAGTTGGCCCATTGTCGCTGAACGAAAAAAATATGATATTAAATTGCTATTCCTCGTTGAAGAACGAAGAAATTAGAAGAAAAATCATGTATTTGCCAGGAAGTGTTGATGAAACTGTGGAGATTACTGCAACAATGATGGGTGTTTCAAAAGCAACAATTTATAATTTAATGAAGGAGAAAAAAAATGGAAACATCACAGCCCCAGCAAAGTCCCCAGGCTGACCCAAACTTGAAATGGATGACGACTTGAAGAATGGAATGAGGCGTAAGGTGCATGCTTTTTTCTTTAGAAAAGAGATCCCAACTCTCTCCAAAATTATGGCTTCGGTTCAAGAAGATTCAGATTTTCCGAAAATGTCTTGAAGTACATTATGGAAAATTTTGAAGGAACTTGGATTTGAATATAAAAAAAATTATCGGAACGCAATGTTGATTGATAGAGACGACATTGTCATTCGGAGGAGGAGTTATTTGCGCAATATTCGGAAAGCAAGACTAGATCAAAAAGGAATTTATTATTTGGATGAGACTTGGTTAAATGAAGGTCATACTGTTTCATTGTTTTGGCAAGACACTAATGTCAAAAGTCGGAGGCAGGCAGCTCTTGAAGTGTGGTCAACAGGCCCCAATCCACCAGCAGGAAAAGGACGTCGACTCATCATTACTCATATCGGAAGTGCCGAAGGTTTTGTTAAAGGTGGATTGATGTGCTTTGAGTCGAAGCAAACTGGAGATTATCATGAAGATATGGATGCAGACGTTTTCGAAGAATATTTCTCACAAACGTTAGATCTAATTCCAACGGGCTCAGTCATTGTTATGGATAACGCAAGTTATCACTCCAGGTTAGTGGATAAATTACCTTCAACTGCATGGCGTAAACAAGATATCCACGATTGGCTAACCTCGAAAAATATTGAATGCCCAGATAACCTGCTGAAAAATGAGCTTCGCAACTGGCCAATTCACATTAACACAAATATAGTAGATACGTTGTAGATCAAATGGCATCAGCGCGTGGTATAACGGTGCTGAGGCTTCCTCCTTATCACTGTCAACTCAATCCCATAGAATTAATATGGGCCCAAGTGAAAGGGGAAGTTTCAAGAAAGAATACGACATTCAAAATGAGTGACGTAAAAGTTTTATTCGAAGACGCGTTAGGTAACGTAACCAAAAAAAACTGGAAGAAATGTGTTGAACACGTGATACAAGAAGAACTAAATATGTGTGAAATGGATCATATAAGTGAACACATGATTGAACCATTTATAATCAATGTTAATAATGGAGGTAGTACCTTTTGTCTGAGACGGTCACTCCAAGCGTCATAGACGGGCGGAGGTTTCAGATAACTGGTCCTCACGAGACACCCAACTCTCACTTGCTGGCTCCAAGCGCCACACCCTGGTACACTATGTTGACCCACAGGCTAAACCAAGTGAGGGTAGCCAGATATGGTAAAACGACACCGGCCGATCGTCGGGATAAACGATCCACTCCATAGCCAACAGCTACGGGTGGATGAGCTACTGGAGACAGGGCACTCTTTTGTCCAGGGGTTGGGAAACTGGCCCCGAAGGCGGATGAGCAGATAACTGCCAACGGCATAAGAATACGAAAGGCAACGGGAAACCATCGTATTAAAGGCTTGAGGCATCCCTAGTATTATCAGCATGGCTAATACAACAAATAGAAAAGTTTTCACTGATCATGGATATCGGAATCCAGGATCCGGCAGGGGAGGAAAAACTAGGGACTGCAAGGCCTCCCAGGTCGTCAACCTGCGAAATCCTTGCAAGATAGCAACGTGGAATGTAAAAACACTATATCAAGCCGGAAAAGTCCATAATGCCATTAAAGAGATGAACAGATTAAATATAAAAATTTTGGGAATTAGTGAGATGAGATGGCCAGGTTCAGGGCAATGTCTGATAGATGAACATCAAGTCAACTATTCAGGAACAAATACAAATGCTCATCAGTATGGAGTAGGTATTATTGTTCACAAAAACGTAGAAAAACACGTCAAAAGTTTTACTCCAATAAGTGAAAGAACCTTGTTATTACAAATCAACGCAAGTCCTGTTCCGATAAACATCATACAGGTATATGCTCCCACAGCTGATAAAACCATAGAGGAAGTTGAAGAATTCTACAGCGAAATAACAAATGTTTACAGTAGACTTCCCAAACACCACCTAACGGTGATAATGGGCGATTTCAATGCGAAGATAGGCAACGGAGGTGAGGGAGAATATGTTGGACCTCATGGATTAGGTGAAAGGAACGAGCGTGGCGATCGATTGGCAATATTCGCAGCAGACAAAAAAGCGGCAATACTTAATACGTTTTTTAAACTACCACCAAGAAGGTTATACACATGGAGATCACCACTAGACTCTAAAGAACATATAGTCAGAAATCAAATTGATTATATGTTAGTAAATAAGAGATTCCAGAACGCATTCACATCTGTTAAAACATATCCTGGGGCAGATATAATGTCAGACCATAACCCATTAGTTGGCACCTTAAAGCTAAAACTAAAAGCTGTGAAAAAGACAACAAAGAAAGACCGTTATGACATGCGAAAATTAAAAAACCCGGACACGAAGGAAAAAGTAAGACATCACTTAGCAGAACAACTGCAAGAAACAAATATCAATAATCATGTGGAATTTGAATTAGACAGAATAAAAAACATTGCTACAAGCGTCAGTGAAAAATATTTAAAATCAGATCAAAACATCAAAAGAAAAACATGGATGACAGACGAAATTCTACATATGATGGAACAAAGACGACTTATGAAAGATACACCCGCATATTCAGCAATTCACAAGCAAATACAAAGAAAAATCAAGGATGCCAAAGAAAAGAAATTACAAGAAGATTGCCAGGAAATAGAAGCCCTACAGGAAAAGTATGATAGTTTTAACATGTATAAAAAGGTTAAAGAAACGGCTGGGTTGATCAAGCCCAGAACAATATGTAAACTGACCGACAAACAAGGAAATCTAGTAATAGACAAACAAGACAAGATAAAGGTATGGAGCAACTACATCTCAGAACTATTTAAAGATGCAAGACCGCAGCGGCCACAGATAATAGATAAATCAGGTCCTGCCATCACCGTCGATGAAGTGCAATCAGCGGTGCAACAAATGAAAGATGGAAGAGCTCCTGGACCAGACAACTTTAGATCTGAAATTCTCAAACTTTTCGACGAATCTGGAATCACACAACTAACAGAGATGTTCAATCTCATCTATGAAAAAGGCGAACTACCGAAAGATTGGCTACTGTCGGAATTTGTTATAATACCAAAGAAACCAGGAGCAAAGAGATGCGAAGATCATAGAACTATCAGTCTCATGAGTCATCTATTGAAACTATTCCTGAAAATTATTCACAGAAGAATATACAAAAAGTGTGAAGATTATATGTCGGAAACTCAATTCGGTTTCCGAGATGCGGTAGGTACTAGAGAGGCACTATTCAGTGTACAGGTATTATTCCAGAGATGTAGAGACGTCAACTGCGACGTATATGCTTGTTTTGTAGACTACAGTAAAGCTTTTGATCGAGTACAACATCACAAACTAGTGGAAATATTAAATACTGTTGGGATCGATGGAAGAGACTTGGAAATAATATCGAGACTATATTGGGATCAGTCAGCATATGTGTCCGTAGAAGGAGAAAAATCAGATGCCATAAAGATCGCACGAGGTGTAAGGCAAGGATGCGTATTGTCCCCTCTATTATTTAATGTTTATTCAGAATACATATTTAGAGAGGCTCTCGAGGACGTAGATGAAGGAATATTACTAAATGGTAAAAGATTAAACAACATCAGATACGCTGACGATACAGTGATTATGGCTGGAGACCTCAATGGATTACAACAACTAATGAACAGAGTGTATTCAGTTAGTCTAGAATACGGTCTTGATATAAATGTCAACAAAACGAAGTACATGGTAATCAGCAAAAGTCAGATTCCACAGGAGCACCTCACCCTAAATCAGCTACAAATTGAGAGGGTCGGTAAATACACATATTTAGGAACTACACTCAATGACCAATGGGACCACTCACAAGAAATCCGCTGTAGAATAGAGAAAGCAAGGGCCGTATTTCTCAAAATGGCATCAGTTTTTAAAAGTCGATCTCTGACGTTAACTACCAAAATAAGACTCCTTCGCTGCTACGTTTTCTCCGTCTTACTGTACGGGGTCGAATCATGGACCTTGACCGACGCAACAACAAAAAAACTCGAAAGCTTTGAAATGTGGCTCTATCGTAGAATATTAAGAAACTCATGGACAGACCATGTGTCCAACGTAGAGGTCTGCAGAAAAATGCAGAAAGACACCGAATTAATAAAAACGATAAAGATCCGCAAGCTAGAATATTTCGGTCATATAATGCGAAATGAGAAAAGGTTCAGTCTATTACAAAATATCTTGCAAGGGAAGATCCCTAGTAAACGTGGCCCAGGACGACGGAGAAATTCATGGCTCAAAAATCTCAGGACATGGTTTTCAACAACTACTACAGGACTATTCCGTGCAGCAGCAAATAAAATCATAATAGCCAGAATCATCGCCAACATCCGGACCGGATAGGCACTAGAAGAAGAAGAAGTTAATAATGGAAACTCAACAGAATCGTCTGATTCTGATATATAGACTAGTTTTTGTGTTAGTTATTACTATTATTTGTTAGACTTTTTTTTATACATAATACATTAATTCGTACTTTATTCCTGCATTTTTATTTTTTCCTCTCCTATTGTGAACGGTATATTAGTAATAAAGTTGATACCTACTGCAAAAAAATTTGCTATTTTTTATATAATATTTTATGTTTATTGTTTATTCATAGGAACACAAAAAAATGTGTTTTTATTGAATCGATATTGTGAACTCTTTTGAATAGTTTTCGTAATTATAATTTCATAGTGCCTTCATATTCATATACCAAATTTGTTTTGTCCTGATTGCACGCCTCTGAGGATTAAATTGTTTATTTGTCCATTAAAATACAAAACAGCGACCCTTTTAATACAATAGGCGACTCAACCGAATACAGAGTTACGGGGTGTCTACCTGAAATTCATAACAAATGAGAAATTTTAGTACAAAATTAGATAAACTCCGGAGATATTTTATTATACACCCTGTATCGGTTTTGCATACCTAATGAGCTTTTATTACTCCATGTCATTTAAAAACGAACTATAGAAGAATTCTTGATAGAGAGCTATGGAGATGTAGCAATCTTTGAGAAATGGCAGATAACATCACCAGAAAATATCCTAAGAGAACTTGCAAAATACTAATGCGGGTAACTGTGTAATGCATTGAGAAACATACAATGCCCTATTACATCGGATGAAACGGAACAACAGGTTGGCTTTGGAGTAAAAAAGAACTATATTTATGCAAATATAAGAATATTACAACACGGACCGCCTATATTTTGTTAGATAACAATAATACATATGATTGGTGAAGGCATTAGACCACGGTACAAAAGTTTAATTCGAAAGGAACCATGATTCAACAACAGGATTTAGAGTTATGATCAATGAAGCTGTTGAAAAAGTTGATGTACATCTGACACGAATCTAAAAACACTGAAGACTAGAAATGGGAAATGTAGTGTAAAACCAGTGGATGATAATATACTTTAAATCCTACTATTCGAAGACAATCAGAGCATTATGGCACATGAGATAAGGGCCAAATTTCAGAACATAACATCAAATTTATTTGGTATCAATAAAGGGTTAAACAAGGAGACCCTTTGTCTCTCACCATATTGAGAAAATTATTTACCACAAAATCAAAAAGTTGCAAGTGCATGTCAAATTATAAGACGGAACAACGGTTTTGATTAAAAAACATTTAGTGTTTTACTAGAATCGAAATGTTTTTTAATTGAAGCCGTTGTTTCGTCAAATTCCGAAAACCTAAATGCAATTAGAATACTAGCTGGGTTCTTAGAAGTTAACATAGGATATTGAATTTCACAAAAATTTATATAAATTTCGGAGACTTTTAAACTCTCTCTGGCATATACAGGGTGTATCAATGATTACTGAATGGACGATAGCGGCATCCTTATTTGATCTAAGGAAAAAAATATTTTAAATAAAAGTGGAAGAGAGCAATAGAAGCTATATGTATAATCTAGAGTTTTTTTCTCAACACCATAGCGGATTGGTGTTGAGAAAAAACTCTAGTCTATTAGTGTTTTAGATGAAACTAAATGTTTCTAGCTAATTCCACAATATATTGAAAAAATGATATCAAATATCATCGTCAGAGTGACAGAAGTTACATTTCATTTAATGCAGAGATCCCATTTTGGAACGATTGAACATAATGAGACTTCGAAGGAGAATTATATCTGTCAACATTAACAAGTTGTAACTAAAGTAATTTACCTGATTATATGTAGATATTCTCCGAATAATAAAATGAGTCACGTTAAATTTTATAGTTTATTCCTCAATGTCTGACAGCACAGTAGCCTCATTAAATATTCAAATAGAAAATTATCTCTTACAGAGTGATCCTAAGAATTTTACAAGTAAATACTAAAATTCTAATGCAAAACAAACAGGTGTCTGTATTGGTTATCTGTACATCCCTGTTTCAGCTCAAAATACAATATGGTAATGAAACTGAACAATGCCAGCAAAATGATAAACAGTGCGGCAGTGGCGGAGTTTACGATATTAGTTCATTTTGCTTATTTAATTAGATTCAGTCAACATTACAGTTGAAATAAAATTCATTCGTTTAGGCCTATTAACAAGAAAATATAGTTTAATTCCCGTAATTCAAATTAATTGACAATGAATTAATGTATATTGAGTGAAGTAAACCTACCATTTATAGGAAATATAAAATTCAATCATAGTATCATCCTCTTCGCTGGCCATACAAGAATCATCCGAAGACTCGTCGAGAGAGATCACTATCGGTTCTATAGTTTGTTCTAAGAGGTTATCTAAAACCCACATTTTCTCTTCCTCTTTAGTTACATGATTCACAGCATCTCTCCAGTTCTCTTCAGTTTTTGTTGTCAATGAGTACTTCATGAGTTCACGAACATCTTTCATTTTAAATGTTTTATTATGTCTAGCTACATAACCTTTCATTTGGGCCCGTATTAACACTATCGCATTTAATTCACAATGGTATGGTGGCAAACGAGGCACTGTTATCCCACGATTCTTGGTTATTTCATCAATAACAAACTTTTTAAATTGTAGCTTGTGATCTGAAGCAACCTTCAAATGTTCTTTTTTGAATATATCATCTTCAAATGGTATATCTTTTACGATTAACCAGTTTCTAATATCAACTTTTCTCCAAGAGGTAGATGGAAGATTTTCTGTTAATCGCGAATGATAAGTGGCATTGTCCATAACGATTACAGCATTATTTGAAATTAATTCGACCATTTGTGTAAAATACATCTGCAATCATTTCTTCATGATAGTTTTTGGTTGATGTTGACTGAAACTCCAGTCAACCACCTTCAACGAACCCTTGATTGCATCCAATATGCGTTATTATTAGTCGGCGACCTTTACCGATAGGAGTTTTCAGTCCAGTAGATAAACCTTCTATGAAAGCTTGACGACTGGTTTGAATACTTTTGTCCTGTCATATTTTTTTCTCCGATTGTCCATCGTTGAGCCATGTCTCATCTAGATAATAGACTTGTCTTTCCTCCTGTCTGTATTTTCGGATATCTCGTAGATACTGGCGTCATATTATTTCTTCCTTGTCGATTAGCACTGATTTGCGACTATGCTTCTCCCAAGTAAAATTTAATTTGTATCATATTTTCCACAAAGTTTTTCGCCCTATGTCAGGCAAATTCTTGTCCTCCTTCACCATTCTTAGAATTCTGTCAAGGGTTGGGATCTCTTTTTTAAAATATAATTCATACAGTTTTCGTCTTATTGTATTTTGCATATGTTCATCAAGGTGAAATGGTTCTCTTTCAGTTGACTTTTTAGGTGGAGATATATTTCCATTTTTCCTCTCTCTTAGAAGCCTGTGAATAGTAGCTTCACTAACTCCTGTCATATTGGAACATGTCGAAACTATAATTCTAACAGTAGCAGCCGGCATTTGATGTACAACAGCATCATGCACATTTAACACTACAGTCTTCGTTCGTAAGCTAAGCATGCTCTTACACTTTACTTGAAGACATTTTTCACAACACAGTTAACACTTATGGAACATAAGCGACTCTAAGCAAAACAAATTATACAAAATTTGGGCGAGACCAAGTTTCATCGTATATACCTGCAAAATTTCTAAGTAGTCATTGGGACAATCCCTAGTAGGACCCTATTGTAATGTTCCTTGGAAATTTTATTATCAACATTTCGAAAATCAGGAAGTAATTATCTGGAGAATGAATTGATAAATGGTCTGTTAATATGTCTCCCAAGAATTGACCTGCTTCAAATTCTCAAGATAATTAATGAAATACCCAGTCAGAATAGTTGCGTTACAAGATTATTTCAAAAATAATTTATTGTTTCAACTGTATGTACTCGACAAATGTATGAAAGTCAGTTAGTTGTGTTAACTAACCAAATTTACATTTATATTACCTTTATATATCAGATCGGGTATAAAATTAAATAGTACCTAAATAAATTCCTTAGATGAACTGTGACGCTTATGCTTCACTACCTGACCAGCATCTGTGACCTTTTCGCGTGCTGTAAGTCAAAAAGAAACAGACTATATGTATTGTACCAGTCTCCTCTTCCTTTTGATACTGTTACATCATTTTCAAGACAAATTATCAAACTCCTAAGAACTTAACAAATATTCAAAGATCGTGACAAGAAATTATGAGTACAGTACTTGAATAAATGAGAGTAAGTTAACTTCAATATTTTATTCAATGGGCTTTTTCATGCTATGCGTTCGGTTGTTGCTATACAAAGGTTCAATTTCTTAATAATAGTATTGTTCAATCGGAGTGTGATGATACTTGACCTACAAAGTCGAGAGACTTCCCTAAATATCATCATATTCTGTCAAAAGAGGCAACGATTAAAAGCACTGATTATGCGTATTTTCGTGAAGTGCGAAGAATTGTAGTCTAAAGATCCAGAAATGGAAGACGATAATTTTATGAACAATTTATAGGGTTGTCCTTGAGTAATTGTACATAGAAGTATGGTAGATTTCTGACATTAAAATATTACGATTTAAACAAACTTGCTTTATTAGAATGTTGCTAATAAAGAATATACAGGATGTTAAATGATAAATTTGAAAATTTCTTTTTTGCAATAACTTTACCGTTTTTGTATATGTATACATAAAAATTTGGAAATAGAGGTTTTTGGGCACGAAAAATCATAATATGGTACGCACTTCGGTGTAATTTGTAGAGGGCGCTGGTATATATTTTAGATAATTATATGTTTCGTCCTCAATTAAGGTTAAAGAAGTGAAACCTTTTTTTCACCACTGGATATGGATATTACCTTGAACAGCTATTCCAATGGTTCAACATATGTCTCTGTAGCAGACTCCTTGGAATTGGAATGCTCAATTGTACGAATTAAAAACATTTGTTGTGGACTTTTATAAGTTTGATTTACAGACTGACTTTTGACTTTACTTCAACAGGATTGATTAAGGGCTTCTAAATATCACTTCAACTTTTCGGCACGTAGAACGACCTTTTCCTGTCGTCAAGTCATGTTATGTATTCCATTTTAATAAATCAAAGACTTTGGAAAATAATATTTTCAATGCACGAATACTAACGGCATGACGCATATGAGTAGCCTATTTTAACTTTTGATATTTATTCTATGTTACATTTATAGATCTTCGACATATCCGTGAATCAGAAAAGCATAATCAAAACAGTTATACTACAGTTAGAATTCAATCACGTTGTTGCATTTTGACAGGAGCGTTATGGAGCCCATAAACATTCTCGTTTCCTTGGCCTACCTAGTCAAAGACTTTCGCATAGTCACGAGAAAGATGAAATGCTAATTGAATGAGGAATAAAAATAATTGAATACTGATGAAATTGCATAATTGAGGTCCTTGTTGGAATGGAAATCTTATTGATTAAATTACTTCTCTTAGAATGATAATAACTTTAATTACAATTTAAATATCAGAAGAAATACAGTTTAACCATATTAATAGTAAATAAAAAAGTATACTCTAGAAGTGCTTAACATTTGTATCTAGTTAAAGAGAAAATTAAAATAACAATCAAAATACTGAAATAAAACAGAATAACACAACACTGAAATAACACGTGCTATGTGACCAGATCAGAACTAAGAACCGAAGTCCACGCAATAAAATCGCTATACAGATGGGAATCAATGAATATTACGAAATTGCAAATGTTTTTGATTCTACCAGATATGAATTTTCTTTCTGAGTAAACTTAGAATAAATTTTTCCAACTAACGTTTATATAAAATGATCTTTTTTATTTTTCCAATTATAATCGGAATTGAGTTGTATAGTAAAAACCAAATAAAGTTGCGTTTACGTCACCAAGGGCGTATTTCTATCGCATGTGTGGCTACATTTCTATCGAAAAGTGCATATACTTAAATTTGTTAATTAATCGGTTCTAAAGATAACCCAATCAATAGAAAAACTTTTGTAGCAAAATAATGTATAAGCAATATAGCTTTATTGTGTTTAGACGTCCCTCGATGTAAACATTTGTGTTAAAATTTCCATAAAGAAGCCTCCAATTATTGACGGTAAAATAGTCACTATCAGAAATAATATCATGTTGCCGCGTTGTTTGTGACTTTTCTACTCGTGTATTGTCACCGATTTTTGAGGTTATAGTTACGTGCTTTATAAAAATTTCTTGTGAGAAATATTTATTAATCAAAACTGTTTTTGTTTTCAAAACAACAAAGCATTTTCTTCTGTGATAGTTAAAATGCCCAAACAGCTGAATAGCCGATGCAAAGAACTTGTGGCTTCATTAGTAAATTATTTTGAACAAGAAAGGAATAATAATGGTCCTTTGTTGCCCTTAAATGCTGTACAAGAGGTAGGTAATACGTGAATAAAATATCCTTACTTTACTTTACGAAAATTTCTATTATTGTAGCGTGTAGCTGCTGCTTTAGAAATCAGTGTAAGAACAGTAAGCAAAATTTGTCAAACAAAGAAAAAAGTTGAAGAGTTTGAGTCATCAAAGAAAAAACGATGCGCTCATAAACGAGTAACAAATACAGAAACTTTAAATACAAGCTCTATTCGTGATACCATTTACAACATGTACCAGAGAAGTAAGTATAATTACGACAATTGTATATTCAACATATTTATATTTCTGTATGCTTTTAGAACAGCACATAACGATTCAATCATTGTGGTCTCAACTAAAAGAAAGAGAATTATTTAATGGTAGTACCACTTCTTTAAATAGATTGCTCAAAGAACTTGGGTTTAAGTGGATGAAGGATAATCCACGACAAGGACTTATGGAAATACCTAATGTTGTTTTGAAAAGAGTAGAATTCTTAAGATATTATAAAGAAGCAAAGGACGAAGGTATATACCGATTTGTGTTATCGATGAAACCTGGATATTTGAAAATGGCATCATAGGACATTCATCGCAAAATGAAAATATCAAGTGTTAAAACCACTAAAACGGATGGCAAAATGTTTGTTGTATTGCAAAGCATAAGTGGTTACTTAAAGATTATTTAAATAATATTATTACAGATATATTATACTCCATGCTGGAAATGAAAACGGATTTATTGAAGGTGCTGAAGCAATATTTTGTTCAAAACCCAACGTAATGATTATCATGGGGAAATCAACCAGGCCAATTTCTTGGAATGGTTTGAATATCAGTTGCTGCAAAATTTAGATAATCCTTCTCTAATTATACTTAATAATGCACCTTATCACAGCATGTTATCGCATAAAACTCCAAATACAGGATGGTCAAAATGTGCTATTCAGGAATGGTTGACAGAAAAGACATTCCCTATGCTCACATGATGTTCAAAACAGAACTGTTGCAAATCGTTTCTCAGTAAATATACAGATATATTCTTACTTATTGCCATTTATTTTAAACATTTTTTTTGTTTTTTTAAGAAATAAGCCACCCATCAAGTATATAGTGGACGATATGGCAGAACAAAATGGACACAAAGTTTTACGTCTTCCTCGTTACCATTGCATATTCAACTCCATCGAATTAATTTGGGGCATAGCACAAAATTACTACAATAGGCATACTGGTAGGGATGGTAACAGTGCGAATAACTGCCTGAACATGTGGCACGAGGCACTGCACATGATAACTCCTGATATGTGGAAAAATTCTATACAACATACTGAAAGAGAGATATTTGAATGGTATAAGAGGGGAAGAATATTTGATCGTCCAGAAATTAGTCCGATAGTTATAAATTTTAATAGTGAAGAGAGTGACACTGATGTTGAATTAGATGAAGAAAATGAACAAGAATTTGAATCTGCCTAGTTTCATTTCACAATATGTTGATTTGTTTAATGTTAGTTTTTGTCTTTGATAATACGTTCATTATTAAACATATTTTATTTTATTGCTTGTATTTTTATTATATTCATTTATTAAAAGATTTGGTAAGTCAGTAATAACCACTTTTATTCTAGAATTCCTTACTTTGTGAAATCTATTCATAAATTTAATTAACAAAAAACGTAAATGAAAAAACTCCACACTATATTAAACGAAAACTATCAAACTATCGATAATTTTGTAGTTTTCATTTATAATATGGTGAAATTTTCTACATTTACGTTTTTTGTTAACTTCAGTTATTTTCTGTTAATTTCCATATTTCGTGAACACTCTGACAACGCTACAAATGTTCACAATGATGACGTAAACGCAACTTTATTTGGTTTTTATTATACATTGTTGGAGCCAGGAATAGGATGACATCTGCGTAAGCATCAGCTGCATACGTGGCGGTCTTAAATTATTATTTTGTCGTGTATCATAATTATAAATGACCAAATAGGAATTATACGATATTTCGTACAAATGTTATAATAATATAGTTGTCTTATATCCAATGCTTTGATTTGAACGGTTTCATAATTATTAACTTCAGAATTCTCTTTTGTAAGATCTCTAGTGGTTCTATTTGTGACTTCAACGCAGCACCCTAATTGATAATTCCATAGCTTAACTGACGAGAGAATAATATAATATGAATAAATTATTTCTACACAGTATCTTTGAGAGATACCTGAACTTTTAATTAGGTGTTTTATATATCCAATCACTTGATATTATAGTCTAATATAGATATTTAATTGTTTTTATTGGTTTTATTATATACTTTCGGTCCCCATGGAGAATAATGAGGTCGAAAGTTGGATATCCACTGGTTGTTGTGCTTATTGGTAAGTAATGAATTTCATTTGGGTTATTAGCCAATAGTTTATTATTCATGCAGTATATTATGTTTCAAAAGTCATGTTCAGCTTTCTGCTCTACTCTATACCAGCCTTTTGCTGCGTAAAAGATCACTGTATCGTCAACGAATCCAACAATTTGACCATTGCAATCCGAGGAAAATAGACTATTTATGGATACGTTGAAGAGTGTTGGACCTAATACAGTACCTTGTGGTATACCAAATTCAATACTCAATGAACTGCTCATTACTACCTTTCATTTTAACCTTCTGGTATCTATTTGACAGAGAACTACTGAATAATGTCAAGGAGATACCTCTTATCTCAAGTTCTTCTAAAGAATCTAACAAGATTACAAACACTGGCGAAGTTAAATACAATAAGATATGCGGAAGAATATGAAAAAATTGATTTCCAGTAACGACTTACTGATTCCTTATCCATAGGACTTGAGTAATAAAGAATGTGGCTGTACCGAATAATCTACCTTCAACAGATAGAGTAACCAATACAGAAGGATGAGAAAGGAAAATGAAATCCTGAATCCAGTTAAGACTAGCAAGCTACAATATCTTGTTTATGTAGTGCGTAATGAAAACCGATATATCCTTTTACAAAAGATCCTGGAACAAAATCAGCTGGCTGAAAGAGAATATTGTGGTTAACAACGTGGTTCAACAACTGAGCCATTCCGCGCTGCTATTAAGCTTGAATAGCCAACATTTGAAACGAATAGGCACTCTAAAAAAAGAAGAGCTGGCAATAGAGCAAACTTCAAACTTGCTTTCATGATGTAAGTCTCTAGTTCAAGGCTCAGTAAAAGTAAATCACAAAGCTCATGGAGTCATAAATATCTATCAGTCGAAGAAAGTTTGATTTCTCCATTCTATTTCAGTCAGAGAAAATTTTATTTCAAATTGTTGATGTATTCTCCCATCATCATATTTATGAAAGAAAATATCTAATCTATTGTTCCACATTTCTTAAATTATAACTTAAAACACGTTTCGTTATACAAAAGCAGGGTTTTCTCGCTGTTTTCTTTGTATATTATTTTTCTAAAATTAAAAATTACGTGTTGAATACTTTATCGTAATTTTCTTTTGCAAGACTTCTCAAAGTTCTTTAAATCTCAATAAAAACTTCCATTCCAATTGTCAACAATTTCTTTTGTTTTTGCACAACCCCTGCGAAAAATATTCATCGCATGTACACCATTATTTCAGGTTGACCCCGAGATTCGGTGTAAATCTGAGTTTTGTATTTTGTTAAGAATGCGAAAGTGTTTTAATTAAAGTAATGGCTACATAAAACGGAACAACAAACTGACCTTTCTCCCATTGCTTTATTTTCATTGAGGTTGAAGTTTATTTATCCATTGTGTACGTTGTAGAAGAAGGGTCTGTTTATAATTACATCATTTTCAAAGATAAATATACAATATATTCTCTAGTTAGGGTTGCCGAGAATGGCATCTCTAACTTGTTGAAATAAAAATATATATCCAAGTTCTCACTAGTCATAGGAAAAGGAAAGTTTTGCATTCCCTAGTTACGAATCGAAAGAATATCTCTCCACAAACAATTTTTTGTAGGGTGTTTATCATTTTTAGTCGTACCATATTTGCAGCAGAAAAAGATACGTTCCAAACATACCTCCGAGAAACGTTTTAGGTGTATACATTTCAGATATCAAATCCGTTTCGAGTGCATATATGAATGATCAAGTGATATCCGGTATTGATTGTGCCAGAATAGTGGCTTTAGTTGAAGAGGGCTATTCGCATTTGACCAATAGGATTGGCGTTTCTCAGAGTGATTTTTATCGCTCATGCAATCGTTATCTGGAGAACTGAAAAATCTCGTGTTACTTCTTTCCTTGCCGGAAAATCTCATCATAATAATATTAGCAGATCACAGAGATGTAAGACAACCTTTGGGAATTATACTTGTTGCTACATTACGAAGACGAATACTTAAGATAGGTTTGAAATTTAGGCGACTAATAGGAGTTTTTCGACCACAACATGAGTACCAAATTTACCGACCAAAGTGGACTCGAGACAATATAAATCTACCAGAGGACTTCTGGAACTTTGTACTTTCCTATCTAGTAAGTAATATGGAGGGTACCAGCGAGATCTACGCAAATTGCTTTTATTCGTCCCGTGCAAAAATTCGCAGAAGGTGCCATGTTTTGGGCAGGTATCAAGCCTGATAGCTAATTAGAACTAGTGCATGCTGAAGGCATCAGAGATATAAAACACCCTCACGTGAGACTATGGTGTGCAGCTTTATGAACGATAAGGATTTATCCATAAAAATTACTTCAGGATCAAACCATCCTTCATGTTTTCGAATTAACTCGATAATACATAATATAAAGTACAAAAAGTCTTATACCCCAAAAATATTTCTTCGATGTTTTTGTTAATAAATACTTGGAGAAATTAAAAATACTTGTTAAAACCACACACTTCTTGTTCGCCCTCATTCTCGTCAGAATACTCTACAACGTTGTGCTCACCCAACTATAAATTGTTCACCACGTTAATTTCTGATCCTATCCTGAAGTGTCTTGATTCATGTCTGATACAATCATGAAGTATTATTTCCAGAAAGGTTCTCATTTGTATCATTTCTGTCTTGGGCATGATTTGTATTGTTTTTTGTATGTAGAATCAACTCTGCACAACTCAATATGAATCTGAAATTTTGTATAACCTTATTCTGTTTCCATTGCTAGGACATCAATTTCTTAAAAGTGTGTCTCGTCAGTATCCCGATATTCTAGATACCTCCATTTTCTGCATCGAAGATTGTTGTTATAAGTCTTTATGACCTGTTTAAACTTTGCTGAATCAAAGGTATGGATGACATTTCCATCAATTTCTAGCAAAGACAATGCACTGTTTTATTTCTGCTACCTGTTCTCATCCTAGAAGATGATTGATACTTTTTATTTGTCAAATAAACATAATCAACCGATTCGGAGGAATTAGGAAACATTGTACCGAAAATAACCACTAAAGTCTGGAATAATTTCCAAGTGGTTCATATATGAGAAAAAGCAAAGCTAAAAATGTGAAACATAATTTCATAATTGATGTAAGTTTTGACCATGTAAAACTGGGCAACTAAATCTGAAATTTCATATTAGAATCAAATTCTATACAGTGCTTTGCATTTTAATTGTCATGATATTGGAAAGTGACATAATAGAGAATTATGGCACTTTCTAAAATACTGACCGTCACTATTACTGATCGGTCTTATTTATATACTGACGTCAGCATTTTCATCGTGTAAAGTGAGATACGGCACTTATAATTTTGTGGTGGGTGGTGGTTATTTTTATTTTATGCTTTTACCTACAACCTCACTTTTCTGTGGTGTGTGCTTCATTGTTTGTTTATGTTTATCAAGTTATCTAACAAATATTTCACTTTTGGAACTTCTTGGTAATCTTCACGGGGATTCGAATAATGGAAGAAAAATTACAAGCAGCCAATCTAGGGGGTGTAATTAAAATATTTGCTTGCACTTCTTCCCAACCGTGAGGGTTTACTACTTAACACTTAAAAATTCTGTTAACAAGGCGAGGTCCTCCTCGTAAGTAAATCTTAGTCGTGTTGCTTCCTGTTTCTGCTGTGTTCAACTCTCAACTTCTTAGCATAAATGTAGCGGGTAGCAGTTTGTTTGTTTACAAATTTGACACTAATAAAATATACAATTTTGTTTTACGCATGTCTCAAACTAGTGCCGCCAATTTTGTCCGTCACTATCCAGTCACAATTAAGGATAGTCCGTATTTAATTACGGACCGCCCGTATTTTTATCTACAACTACGCATGCGCACTTGTCAACAATGTCAAAATATGGACGTTTTTATTAGTGACTGTCACTATTTGAACCTGCCATAATTCTCTATTATCCGTTATTTTGACAATAAATGCAATGAGGCAGTATATATTGGCTTAGTAAGCTCTGTCGCCGTTTGAAAATGAAACCGAGTCCACATCAGTAGATATGTACGTAGTTCGTCGCTGTTCGTCGGGGTATTTATTGATGTGGAGGGGGTGGAGCACCAACCCGGCGCGTCTCCAGGTGGCGGATAAGAGATGATTTTATATGAGGAGGAGATCTGCGGGGAAATACCTGGGTGCTCGTTGTGTTTAAAAACTCAACTGGCAGCACTCAAGTACCCTGCCGCGGACCAACTTTACCTATCCCAGCTGTAGTATCGTGGCTAAGGGATTGCACACAGGGTTAAGATGCCGGGTGAAATGTCGAGCTTACCTTGAAATCACATGTTATACCAATGTTTCTTGGCTGTCTGTGGTCAAGTCTCACGGGCCAGTGGGATGGGGGGTGGGCTTCGGCTTCAAAGCGCGGTTCAAGAGGAGACAACCTCATTAAAAACCTAAAGTCAAGGTGGGAAACCAGGCCGAAGAACGCGTGGCTATATAGAAGAATAGTCCTCACTGGTTTCGACCTTCGAGAAATGGGGGAAACTCCAGTGTATTGAACCCCTTACCTCTGCACGCGGAGCTCTGCAGCGGTGGACCGTAATGACCCTAGCTTTTCGTCGGGCCATTTATAGACAGAGAATGTGAAACTTCTACCGGAAAAGTAGTGGAGAAAAACTCCACATCTTCATTCCGGGCACCTCACAGAGGGAAAAGAGGCCAAACGGCACAAAAGTCGTATGCCGTTCGGCGTCCCAAAGCTGGGAGAAAAGGGCGGTATAGACGACCCACTGAGAAAAGGCCCCAGTGAAGCAGGGGTGCGAAAATATCTGCGACTCCTTAATCACGGAATATCCCCTGAAGAGGCCAGGAAGCAGGCTATTCAGCGCCTAACTCCCCCGAAGGAACCACCAACGTGGAAGACAGAGCTTAAAAGAGGCCCAGAGAATATTACTCCTCCGCAACGACCTCTAAGCAAGAAACCAATAACAGCTACAATGACAAGCTACTGGTTACGCAGCAGCTGTCAAAACACAGAAGGCTTTTAAGATGGGAATAATGCTGAAGGATTATCCAGGGGTCATCCTGAAAGCAGAGCAGCTCTCCACACTGGAAGACACTCAGAGCTGTACCCGAGCAAAGGGAATCCACTTCTCAGGTATCCATTTCCGTTGTGGAATGATACTGGTGGATTGTGGGTCACAAGAATCGGCAGGCCAAACGGCTTAATTTTCAAGCCTTTCGCGAAAAGATCACTTCCACTCACACAGCGGACAGACTACAAAAGGTCATGGCAAATGGGGGAACTATCCCCACAATGTCGCTGAAAATGCCAGACGGATCATACACGGAAGGTGAAGAGAAACGATCGATTTTTCTTCGTAGAAACCACTTTCCAGGTAGTGAACCAGAAACAAGCATTGAAATAGCAATGAATTACAACAAAAAATCCCGCAAGGAAGATTGGGAGATTGCTAAGCAAATATTTACCAGACAACGGTTGGAATGGGCAGTAAGTACCTTTCAACCATATAAATCACCAGGAGTGGATGAAATATTTCCAGCACTCCTGCAGCAAGTGATAGAAGAGATTCTTCCTCACCTGCTGAAAATCATAAGAAGCAGTCTAGCAGTGGGTCTAATACCTAGAAAATGGAGAAGGTCAAGGGTAACCTTCATACCAAAAATAGGGAAAAAAGATGGGAGTTACGTCAATGGTTATTGTATATTATGCAGTAATGTATTTTGTCCAATAAGCATATTATAAAACATATAAATATCATTGTACCAAAATAAACGTCAGATTGTATTGTTAAATGAACTTAATAAACGTCTCAAGTGTGTAGTTCGTTTTTAAAAAGTCCTTCTCAAAGTTCGAAAACATCATTTGGGACTGATCCAAAAATACTGCGATGGATGTACGCCATGATTGTGAGACCGGCAATTACGTGTGGGGCAATAGTTTGGCATACAAAAACAGGTCAGTACAGCACGAGGAAGACCCTCGACAAAGTTGAAAGGCTTGCCTGGCTGTGCATCACTGAAGCTATGAGAACGTGTCCAACTGTATGCCGAGATCATTACAGATCTCACACCTCTACATCTGGTGATAGAAAGATCTACCCAAAAGGCAATTCTTAGAATGTCTAAGGAAGGTTCAGGCAATGAGAGTATTGAAAATCAGGGAGCCTGGTTCTCTCTAACAAAATACATCCCATCAGCGAATATTCCCAGTGACGAAACGATCAAGAAAGTAAGTATCGAAAAGAATTTCACTACGATGCTAAATACGAGGAGAGACTGGGAAAGGGAATACACCATCCAAACTCTCAAAGAAAACACCATTAGATGGTATAAGGATGGTTCAAAAACGACCACTGGAGCAGGCGCTGGAGTATTTGGGCCTGGCACTAGATACTCATTATCGTTAGACTCCTTCCCGACCGTCTCTCAGGCAGAAATAGTTGGGATTAAAAGATGCGTGGAAATGAACCTAGAAAGGAACTATCAAAAATGTGACATATCGATACATTCTGATAGTCATGCAGCTATCAAATCATTGAGCTCCCATGTCATTGACTCAAAGTTGGCATGGGAGTGCCGAAGAAAACTTGATGAATTAGGCAAGAATAACAGGGTCTCTTTAGTCTGGGTTCCTGGCCACTCGGGAATCGCAGGAAATGAAGAGGCCAATACACTTGCCAGGAAAGGAGCACAAACGCCCTTTATTGAGTGTTTCGGAAGAAGGAGGAAACCGAAAGAGAATCACTCTCGCAGTGCCTTCCCAGGTTGGAACATTCCAAAAACTTTCTGAGGAACTTTGACACTGCTAGATCCAAAAAATATTTGGACCTCAGTAAAAATAAGCTACATCTCCTCACGGGCGTTCTTACAAGTCACTGA
Source organism: Galeruca laticollis (assembly GCA_963921935.1). NCBI lineage: Eukaryota > Metazoa > Arthropoda > Insecta > Coleoptera > Chrysomelidae > Galeruca > Galeruca laticollis. The sequence goes on from OY998182.1 coordinate 137,927,806, forward strand.
CGCCTTAGGAAGCACCTAATGAGAATAGGTCTAGCAGAAATTGACGAGTGTAGATTCTGTGGGGAGGAGGATGACACTCCGAATCACCTAGTTCTGAATTGTCTCGCCATTGAAAGCCAACGCAAGAAATGCTTCGGACAAGAAACTTGTAAGAGTGAGTATCTAGCCTCGTTGAAGTCGTCCCAAATACTAGAGTTCATTAGAACTTTGGAACTGGAAGGCGAGCTGTAGTAGTAGCGAGAACAGCTCTGATAGGGGGGGTACAATAAACCTCAGGATTCGGTGCAGTGTAATGCCGTTAAAATCTAATCTAATCTAGTGCTTTGCATTTTAATTGTCATGATATTCAAAAGTGACATATTATCCGTTATTTTTACAATAAATGCAATGACGCAGCATATATTGGCTTTGTGATCTCTGTAGCCGTTTAAAAATGAAACAATCATCCTCAACCAATAACTGCATTTCAGCTTTGACGTTTTTTCAACTTATAATGAGCAACAATTATTGAGAAATGCTAAAAATTATTCATTATTGAGAAATTTTCTATCACTCTAATTCAATAAATACATAACGAAAATTTCATGCCATCATCCAGTTATGTATAAAATAAACAATGCCTTCATCATAACTATATACAAACTCTTCACGATTTTTAAAAATTTCATTAGATATTATAGTACAACCATGTTTAAATATGGAAACTATTTTGAATTCCCCAATACATATGTGAATAATCATTATGTCGGTAGTAGATATCGACCACAATGTTTTAAACACATGGCGTCATTATATTGTAGATTGCACGTAGATTTATGGATATATTTAGTTCACATAATGACAAATTGCGTCGCTTTACATATTTTACATCGGAAATTGGTTTACAATGGGGCTAAACACCGCAAAAGTGTTTTTCAATTGAATAAATATTGTATATAATAATTGATGAGACTAGAAAAAGATTTTCATATCAACTATCAAATACTATAGGCTTACAAATGGACAAACCTTTGAAATATGACTGTGTCGTGACGTAGATTAGAGATTGGTTGGAGTTGCTCGGAAATCAGCTAAGAAAAGAAAATGTGAAGGTCCGCCAGCTGAAAAAGTTGTGCTATTTGCAGAAAAAATCATAAACTGCAAAAAAAACGCAAAAATCGCTCATTTTTTCCGATATTTCTTAATATAACTCTTTAAATATGCAAGATAGAGGAAAAAAGTATACTCACGAATTTGTTCTTCATGAAATTTTCTACAAGATTTGTTTAAGTTTTTCGTTGAGAAATGGCGATAAATGCAAAAAAAGTAGCTGAAAAACGAGGTTATTTTAAAGCATTTGTTTCGCAAATAAGAAATCATCCAATCACGCTATAAATTGTAATTGAGGAACCTTCTTATAGTATAAAACAATATGCCAAAGGCCGATTAAACTGGCCTGTTAGTTTTTACATTAATTAATTGTTAATTAATTTCCGCGAAACAATTAGCGTCATTTTTGCGTTCATGCCAGGTTTACATTTTTGAGTTGTAATAGGCGGCGACTTTTTTACAACTACTTAGACCTCTAAACTATAATACACAATAGTTAAAATGAACAATTTACTTAGTTTTTATCATTTTTTACGCGATTTTGAAAAATTGAAAAATTTCGTCTTATAAATAGTTAATTTTTGAAGCGAATTTGGATACCGAAGAAAAATACTCAGAGTACCTAAAAAAAGTTCTCGGAAAAACGCTCCTTTTAAAAAAATGCGTTTAATTTGGCCGAAAAGGTGCTGGGATAATAAACGTCAAAAATCGAGAGTGTTTGCGGTATAACTATTAATGTTGTAACAATAAAAAAAATGACAGAAGATAGATTTTTCCGAGAAGTTTTTGTATGTGCTTTGAGATATAACATCGCCCTTGTGCATGAAGTAGGAAAAATCAAAGAAAGTTGTAGCGGTAGCGTTCGGCGCATCAAATCTGAGGGGAGTGGGGATAGAGTGCGAAACTTGAAATCGACACTTCAAATCGAGCACGGCGCAAAAAGTTGCTGTATCTCGGCCTCTATTGGGCCAATTTTGATGATTTTTTTTAATCGATGTAAAGCAAAATGAAAGAAAATCAATTTTCAAAATGGCATCTACCAATTATGACAATTCAAGCATCTACAGTAACTACTTATAATTTGGCATTTTTTTATGTTGATAATAATCATTGATTATAATTATGTCCATGCTAGGATTGTGTTATTCATTACAAATTCGTATAGTTAAAATAAAATAAAATAATATATTCATGTAAGAAAGTAGAATACAATAATGTTGTAACAAAAAAGCGAAATATCATTATTCATTTTATGTAGATCTTATAATGAACTAAAATATACCATTATTATACATAACAATTAATTGTACTACCTGTAATTTTGATTACTATTTATTTTAACTATACGAATTTGCAATGAACAACACAATCCTAGCATGGACATAATTATAATGATTGATTATTATCAACATAAAAAAATGCCAAATTATAAGTAGTTACTGTAGATGCCTAAATTGTCATAATTGGTAGACGCCATTCTGAAAAAGGAGTTTCTTTCATTTTGAGATACAGCAACTTTTTGCGCCGCACTCGATTTGAAGCGTCGATTTCAAGTTTCGCACTCTATCCTCACTCCCCTCAGATTTGACGCGCCGAACGCTACCGCTACAACTTTCTATGATTTTTCCTACTTCATGCACAAGGGCGATGTTATATCTTAAAGCACATACAGCATTAATAGTTATACCGTAAACACGCTCGATCTTAGACGTTCATTATCTCAGCACCTATTCTGCCAAATTAAACGCATTTTTTTTTAAAGGAGCGTCTTTCCGACAACTTTTTTTAGGTACTGTGAGTATTTTTCTCCGGTATCCAAATTCGTTTCAAAAATTGATTATTTATAAAACGAAATTTTTCAACTTTTCAAAATCGCGTAAAAAATGATAAAAACTTAAAAATTGTTCATTATAACTATTGTGTATTATAGTTTATAGGTCTAAATAGTTGTAAAAAAATCGGCGCCTATTACAACTCAAAAATGTAAGCCTGGCATGAACGCAAAAATGACGTTAATTTTTTCGCGGAAATTAATTAACAATTAATTCATGTAAAAACTATCAGGCCAATTTAACCGGCCTTTGGCGTATTGTTTTATAGTATAATAAGGTTCCTAAATCCCAATTTATAGCGTGATTGGATGATTTCTTATCTGCGAAACAAATGCTTTAAAATAACCTAACTTTTTTGCATTTATCGCCATTTTTCAACGAAAAAATTGAATATGTCGATTTTGAACCAATTATATCTTGTAGAGAATTTCATAAAAACCAAATTCGTAAGTATCTATTTTTTTCTATCTTGTATATTTAAAGAGTTATACTAAGAAATATCGGAAAAAATGAGCAATTTTTGCGTTTTTTTGCTTTTTCAGCTGGCGGACCTACATATTTCCTTTCCTTAGATGATTTCCGAGCAATTCCAACCAATATATAATCTACGTCACGACACAGCCATATTTCAAAGGTTTGGACTAAAAAAACATTTGCTGGCGTTCCACTCATTCGCGAAGATTTGTTTAGAGTATAAGCATCTCGTACCCACGTGTTCGCGTTTATTTAATATTTTTAATAAAATAGTGTGTTTGATATTAATAGTAAAGCGATGGAAAGTAATCAAATAGCAATCTGACTTCAGATGGTATAGCTTCGCTGAAGTATGCATTTCGTTTAACAATTTTTAGTTTAATCACTTCCAGAACGATGTTAAAATCTTCTCGAGACATTCTGGTAAAGTTTTTAAAAAAAATATCATTTAAATTGGCTAGTAAGTTGATGGCATCATATCTAGTTCTACTTAAATATAAATCACTCTTCCAAATAAGTCGTTGTTTTGTCTTTTTTTTTTCTTTTCGTCGCATTAGGATTTTATTATTTATGATATACGACGCACAGGCCACTATTAACTGATTTTCACTCATATTATTGTTTTCCTCACAAACGAAATCAACCTTCCTCGTCGAATGGTAGCAAGGTACTGAAAATTATTTCTCACACTGCCACATGTGAACGGCGAACAACGTACGCAAACATTCGCAACTGGAATTTCCTTTTAATCTTTTCTATTTTACCGGCAGTTGATGGATAACGTTCGTTCGCTTTGCTGACCATTCGAACCAAAATATATTCGTTGCAAATGACCAGAAATTACCATCTACACCTGGCGAACGAATGGGAACGAATCCGAATGAATGCAAACGAATGGCAACGTTTCTCAGATGTATTCCCGGCTCTAAATTCGTGCTGAAAATGTGATTCTAGGAATATACGAGGATTTGCAATATCTCAATTGTTACTGTTTCTCCAGTTAAAAACTCCTGTACTTGTAAATGTGGCCTCGTCAGTAAAAAGAATTTTGTTAATAAAATTACGATCTTCATTTTTTTTATTTATGATCCACTGAGCAAAACTCATTCTTAACGGATAATCTCTAGGCAATAAATTTTGTACCAGTGTAAAATGGTAAGGTCGGAAATTTTCCTTTTTTGAAATTTGTAGAACTGAAGATTGGCTCACTCCAGTCACTGCTGCTAAACGCCGAGAGTGCTTAGTTCCAGATTATTAGCAACTAGCAATAAAATATCATCCCCCTGATTTACAGTTATTATTTTCGGTCGCCCCATACCATTGTTACGCCTAAATTGTGCAGTTTCGCCTAATCGATTGCTGAAAGTTTGCCGATTGGGTTTAACTCTGTTTTGATACATTAGTTCATATCTGCGACCAGCAGCAACACAGGAATAATTTCGTTTATATAAACACAAAGCATGTTTCTCATTTCAAGATAAGTAAAATTGTTGTGTCGAGGCATCATTTAACCGACTTTAAATTTTACAACAATAACAATTTCAAGTGACATTAGCAACAAATAACAGCTATGACAGCATCCCACTAGATCGAAACAATTGATTCCGACCAGAGCCAACTATACAAAACAAGTGATATTGGAGAATTATTCATCAAATGCCACTTATCCGATTGTAATTCGAAATAAATGACAGTTTATTCATTTCAAAATATTTTTAAAATCATTTTGATATAATTTTAAAGTTAGTCTCAAAGCACATACAAAAACTTCTCGGAAAAATCTATCTGCTGGAATTTTTTTATTGTTACAACATTAATAGTTATACCGCAAACACTCTCGATCTTTGACGTTTATTATCTCAGCACCCATTCGTCCAAATTAGACGCATTTTTTTTACAGGAGCGTCTTTCCGAGAACTCTTTTTAGGTACTTTGAGTATTTTTCTTCGGTATCCAAATTCGCTTCAAAAATTAATTATTTATAAGACGAAATTTTTCAACTTTTCAAAATCGCGTAAAAAATTATAAAAGCTTGAAAATTGTTCATTATAACTATTGTGTATTATAGTTTAGAGGTCTAAGTAATTGTAAAAAAATCGACACCTATTACAACTCAAAAATGTAAGCCTGGCATGAACGCAAAAATGACGTTAATTTTTTCGCGGAAATTAATTAACAATTAACTCATGTAAAAACTTTCAGGCCAATTTAATCGGCCTTTGGCATATTGTTTCATAATATAATAAGGTTCTTAATTCCCAATTCATCGCGTGATTGGATGTTTTTGTATCTGCGAAACAAACGCTTCAAATTAACCTCGGTTTTTAGCTACTTTTTTGCATTTATCGTCATTTCTGAATAAAAAAATTGAATATATTGATTTTAAACTACTTCTATCTTGTGGAGAATTTCATAAAAAACAAATTCGTAAGTATACCTTTTTTCTCTATCCTGCATATTTAAAGAGTTATATTGAGAAATATCGGAAAAAATGAGCGATTTTTGCGTTTTTTTGCAGTTTATGATTTTTCTTGCAAAAAGCACAACTTTTTCAGCAAGCGGACATTCATATTTTCTTTTCTTAGCTGATTTTTGAGCAATTCCAACCAATATCTAATCTACGTCACGATACAGCCATATTTCAAAGGTTTGGGATCTAATTCTCCTGGACTATAGTTTGTTCGGTAAATTTTTGTTGTAATGCCAGTTTCTCCTCTTTTTTATTAGGTAATTTATTTATTAGGTATATGTAATGGATAACCGTTCGATGTTGTAGTGAAAATCGGAGGAGCTTCTAAATGCTCTTGCAAAAAAATGTTTTGCCCAATGGAAAAAACGAATGGAAATGTGTGTGGCAAGTGTGAGTACATTGAAGGGGAAATTTTTTTAAATTAAAACTCTTCTTCATAACCTGTATCGTTACTGAATAGCCAGATATCCTAGGTTATCCCTTTATGTCTCTGACGAATTACACATTTCTTCATTTTTCTATTCGATTAAACTTCCGGTGAATTACGGGCATAAACTTACCCATTTTCATAATTTACTTCGTTAAAATTTCTAAATATGATCACTCCTAATATCAATGAAACAATTCGTATTATTAAACTCAATATCCAGTCCATTACAAGACTGCAATTGGAAGGTCCATTATTTCATTTCCATTCGGAATATGACTAGCTAATATCTATAGAAGTGTGTAAGTGAGAGCTTAGCGGATTCACGAATAGGGCTCGCAGGAGCAGTACTAATATATTTTATGGGAAGGTAACATCGTTGGTAATTATTAAACCGGTATAATTCTAATTTAACACCGTGTCTGTTATTACAGTTATGAAAGTTTCAGGATATGAGATAGATAAACAAGTTTAATTCAGATATGATAGCGTTAGACGCGTCGTTTGGGGAATTTGGCTTTTTATCATGGTTAAGCCAGTAAGTTACAATATTGGATACCAGTGAATGCGGTCGTTATTACATTTTTATTTTGATTTTAGTCATAAATTCGTTTACGTTGGCTTTTTTTATATCGTTATTGAATACTTGATGCAATAATAGGAGGAAGAGATGATATTTTTCACTTTAATATCTAAAAATCCAACATTTATCATTCCAGTATTGTTTCAAATTTATGCCGTCAATATATTATGGGAAACATCATATTCTTCTCAGGCATTAGTTTTATCATCTTTATAATGTGAAAATTGGTGTTTCGTTATGTTTGTAGTGTAACTCTTTTGGACGGTGAGGTTCAATAGCATCAAGGAAAGAAATGTCACGAGACAGCACACTGGTATAGTCTCTAAATCCGAATCTGTCTAAGCCATGCGGATGCGCAGGTATTTCTTAGAATTGTTTACGATTGTGGCTATCTTATCTAGACATTGTTTTTGTGAACAGTCTTATCTAGAAAATGCCAGAACCAATTGTTTTTGTGTAAGCCGCTATCTAGAAATATCTAGTAAAAAGGAACTAATATATATAAAGGACCGACCATAGAGAGTTAGTGAGTTGAGAAAGTGATCTCGACAAATGAACAAAATATACCCATATAGCGAACAGTAAAGTGTAGATATAAATTAATAATTAAGGCTGTATGTATATAAATTAAATTGAAGTGAATAGTTAAGTGTATATAACTTAAGTGTTAGTGAGAAGTTTAGTGTTTGAATAAATTAGTAAGTAGTGTGTTTAGGTTAGGTTAGGTACCACCCATAATAAAAAAAATGGCCAAGAGACTATGTGACTTGAAAGTGACTGAGTTAAGAGCAGAATTGGAAGATCGTGAGTTGGAAACGTTCGGTAAGAGAAGTAAATTAATAGAAAGACTTAAAGTGGCACTGGAACATGGACGAGAAGATTTCTGCCTTGGAAGAGAACATGGACGAGAAGATTTCTGCCATGGAAGAGAAACTTTTAACGAATGTGAAAAACGATATTTCTGCCATGGAAGAGAAGATTTCAACGAATGTGAAAAGCGATATTTCTGCTATAATGAACGATATTTCTGTTATAAAGAACGATATATCTGCCGATATCTTATTAATGAAAAACGACATTGCCGCTGACGTTGAAAATGAAATTTCGTCTCTAAAATCAGAAATCGAGTATGAGATGTCAACGATGGACAAGAAAATCGAGAATAAGATAACAACGATGAACGAGAAAATCGAGGACATAGAAAGAAAGATGACAGATATAAGAACTCAAGACACGCCAGCGGAAGAAAAGAAGACCCAGCAAACAAAACCTTGCAAGCCAGAAACACACTCTAAGTTAGAAGACGTTGGTAGTTTAACCTTACCCGAGTCAAGGCCCCAACGTTCGATGGAAAAATGTCGTGGACCAATTATGTGAAGCAGCCTCGAGAATGAATAATTGGTCCGATAAAGAGAAGGCGGTGAACTTAACCATCGTGCTTCGCAGAGATGCCTTGGATGTACTTCTGAATATACTTTTGGAAGGAACGGATGACTTCGAGAAGCTTAAGAAGAGGTTGGACATGCGATATGGTCATAAACATCTACAACATTCGTACCTATCTCAGCTGAAGAACCGAAGGCAGAAACGTGATGAATCTCTTCAAGAATATGATGTGGACATTGCCCGACTAGTTCGATTTGCTTATCCGTCAGCACCAGAGAACATGATGGAATGTCTGGGCATCCAGGCCTTTATTGATGGCTTACGTGACCCCGATATGCAGATGGCGCTTAGTTTAGCCCATCCGAAAACATTAGTCGACGCGTTGACAGCTGCTCTTGAATATGAAGCAACAACGAAGGCTTCGGGATATAACAAAATTAGGATCATCCAAGAAGAAGGTGACGAATACAGATTTGACCAGTTCGTCAGTTTAATAAAATGTATGATGGACAAGAAGCCGAGAAAGATCAGATGCTGAAATTGTGGCGGGCTAGAACATGTACAAAGTTCGTGTAAGCGCCCCAAGACTCCTGTAACCCAAGAACTCCAGTCACAGGGGAAATCAGAGAGGGGTGAACATCCAGCTGATGTGAATAACCGAAAAGCCAACACTTTACCTAGACGGTCATTCCCTGTAGACTATTCACAATGCAACAAGCCGAAATCTAAGGAAGTTGCAGTTTCAAGTATTACAGTAGTCAATGAATGGTCACCCACCAGGATCAGAAAAGATCAGGACAATGATCCTTGCCTAAAGAAGATTCGGAAGTGGAAGGAAGAAAATCAGCGAACTACCTGGCAAGAAGTGTCAAGATTTTTACCGAAGCTCAAGGCGTATTGGGCTCATTGGGACTCCCTTGTCCTGGAAGAAGGACTGTTGAAAACAGTCCTTGGAAATGAGGATGGCTCCGAGATGAGGAGACAGCTAATTATCCCTAGAACTAGAGTAGCTGAGGTACTGAAGAAATTACACGACAGTCCATCGGGAGATCATTTGGGATTGAAGAAAACCCTTCAGCGAGTCCGTGAAAGGTTTTATTGGATGAACAGCTCCGACGATGTGAAGGACTAGTGTAAGAAATGTACGACTTTTGCTACGAGTAATAGACCACATCGCAAGAGACCTATGAAACAGTATAATATTGGAAGCCCTTTCGAAAGGATTGCTTTAGATACTGCTGGACCATTTCCGACGACAGAAAATGGTAGCAAATATATACTGGTTGTAATGGATTATTTTACAAAGTGGGTGGAAATTTACGCTATCCCGAACCAAGAGGCCACAACTGTCGCGGATGGATTGGTGGAATAATTTATCAGCCGATATGGAGTGCCATTGGAAGTCCACAATGACCAGGAAAGAAATTTCGAAAGCCATATATTCCAGGAGATTTGCGAGACGCTGGGAATGAAGAAAACCAGGACAATAACATTACATCCACAGTCAGATGGAGTGGTCGAGAGAATGTAGTTTCCAGCTATCAGAGAGATTGGGACCAGTATATTTCCCTATTCGCATTGGCATATCGATCTGCCGTCAATGAGCCGACGGTGAAACCCCTGCGAAAATCCTGTTTGGACGTGAAATGAGGCTTCCTTGTGACCTGGAATTTGGCTATCGGCCTGGAGAAGATCTAGCAGGAGAGACTACGTGATCCAATTGAGAAGAAGGCTGGACGATATTCATGAATTAGTTCGAAGAAATCTTCAAGTTGCCAGCGACAGAATGATAAGTCGCTACGAAACAGTATGCGGTTTGAAAGAAGGGGACAAAGTATGGTTACACAACCGGACGGGATTATCTCCAAAATTACAAAAATCCTGGGAAGGTCTTTACTTAATCAAGAAAAGGATCAATGATGTTATATATCCCATAAGCAAGATTTCCAACGGAAAACCAAAAGTAGTTTACCAAAACCGACTAGCGCCATTCGAAGGAGACCATGACCTAGAGAAAGTAGTAAACCATATTCGAGATGTGTCTGACCCTACCTTCGATGAATTCATGGGCAAGATTTCAGCCCCTGGCAAGACACTGAAACTGAAACATAATTCGCGGTACGTCTTCTACGTGGTAACTAAAAATGAATTTCAAGATCGATCTAACTACCGCGATGTGTGGGAAGCACTTCGAAACCTCCGAGACCATGTCTTAGAATCCAGCGTGAAGAAGCTATGCCTAAGATAGCGATTAACCAGTTGGATTGGCGAGTCATCAGGAACACGGTAGAGGTTATCTTTCGAGATACCTGTGTCCAGATATTAATTTGCAGCTACAACCCCCGTTATCAGTATCCGATGAAGACGGTGCCCTGCTATTTCCAATAGATCGGAAAGTGTAGAAATTGGGCCAGTTGCCGATTCAAACATCCAGTCTCGGCTACACAAAAGTTCCAGGAGTAGCTTCCTTTTAAGGAGGGAGTAATGTTACGAAACAGCACACTATTATAGTCCCTGAATCCGACTCGGTCTAAGCCATGTATGAAAGTTAAAATTATGGCGGATGCGCAGGGATTTCTTAGAACTGTTTACGATTGTGACTATCTTATCTAGACATTGTTTTGTGACCAGTCTTATCTAGAATTATCTAGTAAAAAAGGGGCTTATATATAAAAGACCGACCAGGGAGAGTTAGTTTAGTTTATAATTTGACATCGTGAGATAAACAGTAAATAAGTGATTATAAATTAGGTGAATATATAAATTATTTTAAGCGAATATACTGTGTATATAATTAGTGAATAGTATAGTGAATAAATAATTTAAGTAAGTGAACCTACCGCGTGTATAAATCTATCCCACCTGTAATAAAAATCGTTTAAATAAACAAGGAAAACATTACAATAACAATATATAGCTATTTGGTTAGTGCTATTACTTACGATGCCTAAGGTACATTCATTTCTAGCTGAATGTGACCCGCTATTTTGTCATAAATAAATCCTGTGATACAAACCAAAAACATTGCCATAACAGTTATGAGGATCTATTTCTCTTTAACTGTATCCACGTCTTATTACACAAAACGTCATCGGATTACTAATTGATGGTGGTATAAAAATAACAACTTAATTTTGCCGATTCAGCTTCTAATAGTCAATTAACTGAAGAAATATGTCACATTATCAAAGTTGAAGCCTTTCAAGTGGATATCTGCTTAAAAATAATTAATTCATTGCTGTACAGCCTACAGCTTTATCAGGATATAATAATTTTGGAGACATAAGTCGGCATCCTAGGATGAAGGATGTGGTGATATCAGAATTCCAAAAGTGTGTTATCTAGGAACGCTTACAGAGTTGTATTCAGATATATTCAAGATGAAAATTATTAAGTCATGTTATTTGATAGAATATTCTTCAATTAATATATGTCCTATAGGTCCTATAATTCTTGTTTGAAAAGAAGAGAAGATTCCTACTTGTTTCTCCCTCATAATTTCTTCTTCTTTTTTCGCTATGACTTAATCCAATTTTTATTGCAATGGTCCCTATCCTTGGGATGCTAAAGTTCAGCCTTGGTACTAGCAAGTTGGTGATTTTATTGGAAGTTTCGCGTTGTTGAGTGTCTTCAGTTTGCTATTTTTGTCGTGGTGCATCCTATCCACTAAGTCTCCCTTCTGGCTTCACTTTAGTGGTTCGCACGAGACCAACGAGACGAGATTTTCAGAAAGTCTTGTCTCGTCTCGCCGATGCAATGATAAGTCTCGTCTCGCAGCCTCCAGTCTCGTCTCGTCTCGTTTCTCGTACGAGAGTCTTGTAAAATATCGAAATCTCATCATCCATAATTTTATTGTTTCAGTGCAATAAGGAATACTTAAATACTTGCTATAATATAAAAGTCGGAAGAGAAAATTACAAATGTTGAGAAATAATATGTATTTGAAAGTAATACAACTTAAAAAAATAAAAACAACATTATTTTATAAATGAAATAACTAAAAAAATCAAAGGTAAAAAGCCCTCTCGGTTGCAAATGTTTTTGTTTTTCACCCAGTCGCTTAGACATAACAAATATCGTGCAGATTCATTGTTGAGGCGATTTCGATGTTTCCTTATAGTGTCGGCGTATCAAACGAAATTGATAGGTATTAGAAAGACTATTCACGCGGCGCTTGCCGTGGCTTGTTAAACTTGTAAAATTCGAAAATTTTTGATAACGATAGATGCCGTTAGCCTTTTGAAAAAGTTATAGATTTCACAATTTAAAACAAAAATATGCCATTCATAAAAATGTGGTTAAACGATGGTGTACAGCTTTAAAATAATTAAATTAATAAGTTATATAACAGCTTACCTAAAATTATGAATTCGCAGCTAACATTTTGGGAACAGTCTGGAAGTACTTGCTCCTGCCAGTTGATTTTGTTCATTTGGATATATTTCGAAATATGCTTTTGAATGTTTACTGCGTAGGTGTTTTCTTAATCCAGTAGTATTTCCCCGTGACATTTTAATTTCCTTCGAATTTAAACATATTCTGCACCTGGCTATTTTATCTCGATTTGTCCCTTCCAATTCAATGTTGAAATAAGTATCGAATTTGCTTTTGTAAGAGTCGTTTTGTATTTGCATGCGAGACGAAGAGCGAGTGCTATTTAACGAAGACGACAATTCACTTCCTGTCACATTATCACCCAAACTAACATTGTCTGGTATGTAAATATCCTCAGTTCCACTAGAAAAATCACCGGAATTTGATTCATCTTCTAAAGTTAAAAGTTCGCTCCTTTTCCTTTTGAATCGGCTCATTAAAAATTAAATTGGCACAATTATTCCGCACGCTCAAAAATTCGAACAACTACCACTATCCACAACGAACAACGAATAACTAAACTGGGAAGAAATTTAAACTTTTATTTTCAATAGTGATCTTTATTTATTCGATCACAATAGGATAGGACACGTACATATCGCAAAATTTATGGCTGTCGGAATAGGGTTCAAAGACGGCGGCGGCGGCGCGCTTCAGAAAGACAAAGTGATTACAGTCAACCGATAACGCCTGCAGAGGCGTTTAAAAGCAATTCTTGATGTTCATTCAGAAATATTCACCTGCGAGACTTCGCGCGATACGCGATTCCTCATGCACGAGACTCGAGACGAGACGAAACAAAAGTCTCGTCTCGTCTGGTCCAAGTACCGTCTCGAGTCTCGTCTCGAAAACGAGACGAGACCGTGCGAGACTCTTGAGAATGAGAGTCTCGTGCGAATCACTACTTCACTTTAATTTAGTAACATGATGGTAGATGAACTTCTTGTTACATTGACTATTGGTTAATACTAGCATTGTCTAGAAAAAGAAATAGTATATATATATATATATATATACCATACCGACTAATAATTTAATAGTTTTTCGTCATTTTGGACTGAGCGTATATATTGCGTGTTGTGATTCGTGGACTAAACGTTCAGATGAAGCTGAATAAAATTTCTAATTATTGTCTTGTGTTACTGATGTCAGGTAATAAATGTTCATATGATCAGATCCAGTAGAACTAAAAGTGTATTGAGAAAGTTTACATTTTCTGTTCATGATGGAAAAAGATGCATTGAGTGGAATCACAATTCAGGTGATTTATCTAATTAATAAGGAAAATATTTACTTGAAAATTGAAATATTCATAAAGTAATAAGCTCTACAATTCTTCAATTCTAAGGAAAAACCACTACGTTTATTTAGTGCTTCTGAATTCAAAAAAATTAGATGAACAATAGTATATTTAATATCTACAGAGAAGAAACAAATTACGTTTGATGTGCCAACGCCCAACGCACTTTAAACTTACACATTATCACACAATACACTAAAACCTGTCGATAACGGCTACTAAAACAAAAGGGAGTTTTAACCGTTATAGAAAGGTGGCCGTAATTGACAGGTTTTGTGTCTTCAAATATGATAAATGTTATACATTTTTCTTTGGATTTTAATAAATGAAAAGGAAGTAAAAGAACAACATAATTAAATTAACTGTCTCGACCCTCACTTCGTGGAATCTGCTCATATTAGTGTTTTAAATGAAACTCACGGTTTCTAGTTAATTCCACAATATAATAAAAATTATTGAAAATTCTAAAAAATTGACAATTGTTTCGATAAATCAATATCATCGTCAGGATGACAGAAGTTACATTGCATGTGATGTCTACCTGATGTTTAGTAGTTATATTTGGCTAGACCAAGAGGTGACCTAACTTGTGATTGACTTAATATATGTTAATAGAAAAAAGAAGAAGATGTGATATTACAAATGTTGAAGCTTGGATATTATTAGCCCTATGGTGATATCCTGGATATCATTTTTCCAATTGAGATCAGTATAACTGTGCAATGGTATAGAAAACCAGCGAAACTATATCTGCTGATCTTTACAATTATCACTTAAGAAGACCATTTATAGTGGAGAACTCCCTAGATTCATCTGTTCATTGACAACTTCATATTGTGGGTTTCTTAAACGTCTTCTAATTTCCAATTCTTCAAGGAAATCTAGTTCTTGTTGCTTTTCACAAATATGCAGCACTTCTAGTTTTGTGTTAGGTGTCAATTAATGATTGGTGTCAAGTAGATGTTTTGCGTAGTGGGATTTACCTGGTTGTTTTAATCTGTACGCTCGTAAGTGTTCACTGTATCGGATTTCAAAATTCTGTCCCAAATAGACAGCATTACATTCTGGACATTTGAGTTTATATATACCTGACTTCTTTAATGGTGGTATTTTTGTTTTTACATTCAACAATTTTGTACTAACGTTACTTTCCGTTTTAAAAGAAATTCTTGTATTCGTTGCTGAAGATATTTTCTTTGAAATATTATTAGAAATATGTCCTGCATATGTGATGGTTTTATTTATAAGTTTTTATTTCATCAGTTTGTTTAGGAAATATTAGTTGTAATGCCACTATTTCTCCTTTTTTACTAATTAGCTTATTTATGACATGTAATGGATAACCGTTGGATGTTGCTATTTGTCTAATTTTATTAATCTCTCTATCGAAATTACATTTGTTCATAGGAACTGAAAAAGCTCTATGTATCATTGATTCATATGCCGCCAGTCTGTGTGACATGGGGTGATTGGAATTATATGGAATTGTCACATCAGGAAGGCATCACATGAAATGTAACTTCTGTCATTCTGACGATGATATTGATTTATCGAAACAATTGTCAATTTTTTAGAATTCTCAATAATTTTTATAACATTGTGAAATTAACTGGAAACCGTGAGTTTCATTTAAGACACTAACAACATAATTATTTGAGAATCTACAGAATATCGAGAAAACTTTGAAATAATCAAGTAACCCAAAGTTCAATAAGTACGATGTATCCTAAAATATTATTTGGAATTCCATCTGAAACACAAACTGTTTTCTGTTCTCTATATATTCATGTGTCATTGTTTTTTATTAATGCAAGGGACTGAACATTTTAACAAGAAACCATTATATTTTTCCTTCCTTTGTGGATCACGTTTTGATGGAAAATATCTTTCAAAGAAGGGTATAAACTTGACAGCTGATCCTGTACCATATAAAGGCATTGACAATGTTAAGGTCGTAGATAATGGTAAATCATATATAAGTCAATCCAATTCAGCAAATCAAGATGAATAAAATATTGAGTATACAAGTGATAGTTGTCATATGCGACTATTTGATGAGGTATGTTTTCTTACACCTACAAAAAGAAATAGGGAAATATCACCATACAGCACTACATCACATATGTATGAACGATAGGGATCACATCTGTACACTGGAAGATAGTCCTGCTAGCAGTAATGTGAAGGAGACATCAACAAAAATTGAATTAAAAAAGAGCCTTAGTTTTTTATATAAAAAACATCACAGCCATGCGTATCTGTTATCCCAATTTAAGCCCAAGAGATAAAAAACTGTTAGCAGCCTTATACCAAGACAATTTATAACATCATCGCCATTTTCGCAAGCGTTGGTAAGATTGAAACTTTCTCATCCAACACGAACACCCTTTTTAACAGATGAAAGGAAAGTATGGTCTATATATCCCAGGATTGTACAATTTCTTGCGAAAGAACAAAGTCATTCTACCTTCAGTAAGTAGTGTAAAAAAGTGAATTTGAGATTTTGATGTTTTACAAGGGTTTCAAAAGAAACTTTTGAATAGAACAAAGTTGAGAGTTCAAACTATGACAGAAGAGGAAAAAGATGTATAGTAATGTTCAATGTAATGGATATTAAACAATTCTCAGATTATTCTAAACATTATGAAGTAAATGAAGGTTTTGAAAATTTGGGTAAATTTGATTAAAGTCAAGGTTTATTCAGATTGGAAACTTCCCATACCCCATTTCTTTTCAGAAACCGCTTCCAAATTAAAAGTAATTGACACAACAGCATTAAATAAACTTGAAACTAAATATCTAAATTCTTTGGTTACTATTTGTGACGGATCTACAGCCAATAAAAAATTTTATGATTAAATATTTCAGTTACAAACTCTTAATTTATTCTAAGTGATGAAAATATTACGCACAATTTGATGTTTCTCATTTAATAAAATGTGTTATGCATAATTTGTTAAATGGAGGTTTTTTTGTTTGAAAATAGGGGTAGTTTTATGGGAAAATCTGTATTAAATACAACAGAGGAACATTTGAAAACAAATCCCTTTGAGAAACTGCCTGTAAAATTTTGTACACAATTATTTAGTAATAGTATGTCTGCGGCTATAAGAACTGATGTTAAGACAACAGAAGTTAACGAAGCAGCTATAATCACTGCAAAATGTGTTGAAAAAGTTGATAAATTCTCTAACGCCTTTAACAGCCAACAACTTTGTGCTGTAAAACCCTGGAATACAGCATTGAGTTTATCAAATAAATATGCTTATGATGCCATATTTGTTGGTTATAAATTATTTTTTTCATGAGATAAACAGGGTCACAAAGATTGACGAAGCCTCCCTCTTTACAAACTACTTTAGAAACAATAAATGCGATTAACTTACTTTTTTGTTTTTTGGACAGTAATAAATAAGGATTTACATTTAATTTTACTAGTCTATTAAATCAAAATCCTATCGAAAACTGGTTCTTTGTATATCGTCAAAGTGGAGGTTATAACAGAAAACGAACAGCAAACGCTTTAAGAGCAGCTTCTAAAATAAATAATACAATTAACCTATTGAAGCCACCTCAATCAAATTGTGAAGAAGATGATGATGTAATGTTACAACGTCATTATCTTTGCCAACTACCTACAAATTCTTCATATGAAAGCGATTCTGAATTACTCTTAAAAATGAATCAGATTCTTATTTTGCAGAAAATCGTGTAAAACGGTATTGGATATATACAAGTGTAATTAAATTGACTGAAATTGACTGTCTCGACCCTTACTTCGTGGAATATGCTCATATTAGTGTTTTTAAATGAAACTCAAGGTCTATAGTTAATTCCACACTATAATACAAATTATTGAAAATTCTAAAAAATTGACAATTTTTCGATAAATCAATATCATCGTCAGAATGTGACAGAAGTTACATTTCATTTTATGCCTACCTGATGTTTAGTAGTTATATTTTTGGCTAGACCAAGAAGTAACCTAACTTGTGATTGGCTTAATATATGTTTATAGAAAAAAGAAGAAGATGTGATATTACAAATATTGAAGCTTAGATATTATTAGCCCTATCGTGATATCCTGGATATCATTTTTCCAATTAAGATCAGTATAACTGTGCAGTGATCCAGTACTTCTAGTTCTGTGTTAGGTGTCAATGAATGATTGGTGTCAAGTAGATGTTTTGCGTAGTGGGATTTATCTGGTTGTTTTAATCTGTATGCTCGTAAGTGCTCACTGTATCGTATTTCAAAATTCCTGAGGGTCTGACCCAAATATACAGCATTTCATTCTGGACATTAGAGTTTATATATACCTGACTTCTTTAATAGTGGTATTTTTGTTTTTACATTTAACAATTTTATACTAAAGTTACTTTCTGTTTCAAAAGAAATTGTTGTATTCGTTGCTGAAGATATTATCTTTGAAATATTATTAGAAATATTTCCTGCATATGTGATGGTTTCATTAGTTTTAATTTAATCAGCTTGTTCAGGATATATTAGTTGTAATGCCACTTTTTCCTCTTTTTTACTAATTAGCTTATTTATCATATCTAATGGATAACCGTTAGATGTTGCTATTTGTCCAATTGTATTAATCCCTCTATCAAAATTACATTTGTTCATAGGAACTGAAAAAGCTCTATGTATCATTGAATTAAATGCTGCTAGTTTGTGTGACACAGGGTGGTTAGAATTGAATGGAATTGTTACATCAGTTTGTGTTGGTTTTCGGTAAATTGAATAATCAAGTACATTATTAACTCTTTGAATTTTTAAATCAAGAAAATTGATTGAGCTATTTTCTTCAATTTCTAATGTAAATTTAATTTTCGGGTGTTAATTATTGATGTGGTTGAAAAATACATCTAATTGTCGTTCACTACCCATAAAACAAGCTAATATGTCATCTACATATCTATACCAAAATAAAATATTTTTCGAAATATTACTTTCAAAGATCTTTCTTTCTAAATTGTCCATAAAAATGTTTGCTAAAATAGGTGATATAGGGCTTCCCATTGGTAAACCTTCATTTTGAATATATATCCTATTGTCAAAAGTGAAATAATTCTGATTAATGCATACATCAAATAATTAAGTATATCTGATATTATTCCTGGATTATTATTTTTATCTTCTAGTAATTTTCTTACAAGTATTAGACATTCTTTAGGAGGAATTTTAGTAAACATGTTAGTTACATCGAACGATATGAGTTTATAGTAAGTGGATTGCTTTCACCTTTTTGATTAGTTCTATTGAATTTCTAATTGAGTATTTTAGTAAACATGTTAGTTACATCGAACGATATGAGTTTATAGTAAGTGGATTGCTTTCAACTTTTTGATTAGTTCTATTGAATTTCTAATTGAGTACTGAGATTCATATCCGTAAGTATTGAGTATATTGTTGAGCTTCTTTGCCAATATATTATTAGGAGCATTAACATAAGAGACTACAGGTCTAATTGGCTTCGTTATTAATGCAAATAATTTTTAGATGATCGGAATCAAGCTAAGGATAGAAATAAATGTATAATATTTTTAAAAAAATGTAATATAGGAGACTTTCCAATTTTCAACGTAAAAGTGCCTACACCTATTTTAAAATAATATAAAAGCACAAGTAGGTATGTATTACTTTTGAAAATATTTTTTGGGAAAGTCGGAAATATCTGAGAAGTTGAAAAGTCAATGAACCATTGAACTGCGAAAGCACTTGACTGATTGTTTTGTCGAAAGTGAATGTGAAGATATCTTTTTTATCAGATTTATTGATAAGAGCTTTGATTTTCAAGTATCTCAAATAAAAATCGTTGCAAGCTGAAAAAATCTTACAATTTTGCAAAATAATTGACAGTTGTATAATTTATATTCTTATGTACTTCACGTTTCGTTTTCAAATATTTTTAGGTTAGCTTACTTTTGAGTTAAATCATAGTTTAATATACCCGTCTTAGAATTTTTTGATTTTATGTTATGTCAAATTCAATAAACTGATAGAATAAAAGAAAAATTAATAAAAATTTGTTATTTCTAATCATTTTTTTGTACACAATCCATAACAAATCTTTCACTCAAAACCCGATAGTTATATAAGAAGTTCTTACAGATTCTATTAGGAATCAATCGAATGATTCAATGAATATAATTTGAATTAGTGATAACTATTAATTGATTAATCTTCATAAAATATTTTTGAACTTACTATGTTAAATTTCTCAATCCTATCCTGAATTCTCCTACCCAAGGAGTAATGTCCTCCATTTTATCCTCCATCTATTGTGTGTTTATTACCGGAATGGAGATTTACGTTTCTAATGGCAGTTCCAATTTTTTTTCTGGCTATCTCATGATCAGATCTTCAATTGACCTATTTTTGTTTCTATTTGATTCTCTTTGGATATTTCCTCTCGAGTATGGGAAGCGACAATAAAAACTGTATGAAAACGTTGTGAGAATTCGAAATAGGGTCTCCTAGTAGATACCCTAAATACAGTTTTAGTGTAGAGAATAATATAGATTTTCAAACGATACTGGATAGTTTATATTTGAAATCGGATAATCCAACTCTATGTTTAATAAGTTGATAATTAATGAATCAATAAAATATGTCCCAATTTTCATCCAGGGAAAATTACAAAAACTGAAGTTTTGATGTTATGAAATAATATTACGGAAAACATTATCACAAAATCATTAAAAACTATGAAGAATTTTATCAACATATCTAATATTTGCGATTTTTAATTATTAATCTCAAAAATTCGTTTACTTTGAAGATAAATTGATCAGTAACCCCAAAGAAAATTTTGTATGATATATAATGTGATATTTGTTGTACGAAGAAATTTGATACTTTTCAACTGAGCATAATATCAAAGATCTCGATAATAATAGTATATCAAGTTTGGATAAGTGGAGTTTTTCTTGAAGAGTATGGTTAGTTTGAATTAGAGCGGAGCGAAGATTTAATTCCCATACGAGTAAAGTCACTTTTCTAACGAGGTCTGTATACTATTTTTACACATTTAGTAAGTAATTATTCATTTTTCATTTCATATTAAAATCTAAAAAGAACAGTTACTGAAGAAAATCTAATAAAACGTAGTACTATGACTTCTTGGTAACTTTTTGTGACTGAGGACTATTGAGAGGATCCACGTCAAATCATATTTGAAGAATCAATTTCATAAGAATTATGGAAATAAATAAATGCGTGAAGCTGAATACACTTGTTTAAATAAATGAAGCGAAGTTTTTGTATAGAAGTGTATAATTTTCTTTTTATTTATTGCAAAGCGCTTTCGACTTTCGTCATCATCAGTGCTTCAAGTCAGGTAACAAGAAGTTTCAAATATGTAAAGAAATTGTTTAAAATTACAAAATCATATTATTCTATAAGAGAACTAACGAAAAACATGTTAGAACCCAGGCCTTGTGGTTATATAAAAGCAAAGCTGACAAGACAGCTGTCTTGTCAGCTTTGCTTTTATATAACCACAAGGCCTGGGTTCTAACATGTTTTTCGTTAGTTCTCTTATAGAATAATATGATTTTGTAATTTTAAACAATGTTTTTTACATATTTGAAACTTCTTGTTACCTGACTCGAAGCACTGATGATGACGAAAGTCGAAAGCGCTTTGCAATAAATAAAAAGAAAATTATACACTTTTATACAAAAACTTCGCTTCATTTATTTAATTATGGAAATGGCTAATGAAAACGACTTGGAAGATATCCTGATAGCGGTTCGCAATGCTTCTTCAAGTTTGCTTCCCGTTTAATCCAAGGAAAGCTACGAGAAAGCATATAATATCGTGGGGTTACATGCAAAAAGCACTAAGTCTAAAAACAAGTTTAGGAGTTACGAGCGATTTAAAGTTTGAATGAATTTCAATAATTTGTATAAATATTGTAGGCGTTAAAAACTGTTCCAAATAGAAAAGATACACCTTAGGAATATCATGCCATAGTTTTACATTATTTAAAAAATATTGCAATCCCCAAAAATTGAAAAAAAATGTTAAAAACCACGACTTGGGGCATTACGGTTGTAAAATTTTTTATTATCTAGGACTTAGTTACAATTATTTTGGTTTTATTACTTAATGTTAGAAAATGATGAAATTAACCAAACATGCAAAAAAAGCAAAAATTATATTATAAAAAAATATAAATTGAGCTTGTTCCTCTGGATCAGAATCTAGAATATCGGCTTCAGGCAAAACGTCTCTAACTGCCAAATCACTTGGAAGGTATTCAAACCATGGATGAAAAACTTCAGGAATAACCATTTTTTGAAACATGGTTAATAGATTTTCTTTTTTTGCCCTGCTTATTTTCAATTCTTCGGAGTACAGTTTTGGTAAACCATCGTTAAATGTCAAAGTATTGGTTGATCTTCTCCCACGTTGATTTGCGGTAACTAGGTACCTACACCTACACGTATCCTATTTCCATAGAAACATACTCCCTTACCATTACAATTTCTATCAGCCCTGTATAAGCGATAATTACTAATATTTATATCAGAACTAATAACCGAATTTTTCAACCAGGTTTCGCATATAAAAAAAATATCATTCTGCAAAATAGTTTGTTTTACATCAGTTATTGAAGGAACTAATGATCTAGCATTCACACAACCAACTTTTAAGAAATCCATTTTTAAATGTTCCTGAAATAACTTTTATCAACAGTAAAATAATATAAAGTATCAAATTAGTTTCAAAATTAGCAAAAACCATCAACAATGCAAAAAACCACCACAAAGGTGTGAGTCAATTGCACCCAAATTGCTGGTGCTGCAAAATTAATCCTATTATGAGTTAACGTAAAAAGATTTAAATAAAACTAGTTACACTCTTGTTCTATGACGGAGTATGTGAAAGTATGATAATATATTCTGATATATTTTCGAGAGAAAAAAAAAGAAATCAAAACACTCAGACAAATTAAATATTGTCAATGTTACCTATGGAGACCAACTTCCTAATTTGATTAGCATTATTAAGTTTCAGAAACACGTTTCCATGATATGTTCAAATGGTTCCATCCCTACCCACTTTATTCAGTGCAGCTTTCAAGATTTTAACTCAATCAGGAGTAAGGTCTTCTCTTACGATAACCTTGGTTTGTTTCAAATGGTCCTTATTTTTGTATACCAGTTCCTTGTAATAGACGGTAGAAAATCTCACTAATATTGGTCTGAATATACCGCTCACCCTCCTTCCCACTCTGAAAGATGATGCAATAACTTCTTCACTAATTGGATCAGTGGTCACTTACTTTCATAGCCCTTCTTATAAATTGGGTTATTGAGCTTTACATCTTGATTTTTAGTATTGATATATGATATTTCAATATTTCATCTCATAAACACTTATTATAAGAGGTTTTCCTCTGATAATAATTACTACAGAAGATTTCAGCTAAAAAAATCATTAAAATTTCCCTTCAAACAACCAATTTTTCGACAATAATTAATTTTGTATGAGAAAGGAGATGAGTGCCTGTCTTTTTTCGATTTGTATTTGCATATAACAGAATTTGATTAAAATTCTCTGGACTAATCCACTTTATTGTTTAATGTAACATAGACACAATCAGTATTAGCAAATACATTGGACGATGATATTTGAAATCGTTGTTTGCTTGTTCCGGTAAATATTACGATTAATTAAGTTCCAGAGGTTTTGATCTTATCAATTAATGAAATTTGGAATTTCCGCTGATTGCTGATTCAATCTTTAGAAAAAACTTTTATTGTTTCAAGCTCATAATCAAACATTTGTACATATTTTACAGTGTACCCAATTAGAAACGCAGGAACATTTTTCCGGAATGAACCACCCATTAGTATTGGATGGAGTTTTCTCGAAGAAGAATAGTTAGGTATTCGTTCGCTCAAAAGAATTAAGTTAACGAGGATATTTATAAAGCCTTATCTCGACAACATTTTCAACAGAATTTAGTACGTGGCAGATACGCTAGGGGGACAATCAAAGCCTCGTTATCTGAGACGGTGTAAAATTTTCACCCGGCTTTCCATCGCAGCTCGAGGAGAGACTTTTTCCATTAGATTAAACAACCCTTAAATGTGGCCTTGTTCACTGTACTTGATTTCCTCATCAACCAGTTCAGAAAAAAATTATTGAAATAAGATGTGAATCCAGTTGTGAATTCCATTATTTCTTGTGTGTTTATATGTAATATGGAACGTATTCAAAACATTTAACGAAGACAAACGAGAAAGCTGAAGTAATAATATTGTCACTCAAGCTCTGATCTACTCCTATCCTATAATGAGCTGCGAAAGTTTACGCTACTTTCGCTAACTTAGAGTAACTTGATCTTTGTAACTATTTCAATTAAATATGAAAAAAAATTGAATGAAGGTTTGATAGAACAAAGAAAAAATTAATAGTAATTGAAGGAAGTTATCAAATCTTGCTCAATTAAATAAGGTGTAATCAGAAAATTTTATCTCAGATACTCAAAATTCACCAAAATAAGCAGTAACAGTTCATATGAAGAAATATTCAGAAGTTGATAATTGATGAGAATAACCTAGAGCAACTACATGAACTGAAAGTACTGAGGAAAATGGAGGAACGTACTAACAAAGCTGGTAGTGATGACAAGAATTTTAAAAACATATTGTTACGAACTCGCACACCGAAGTAGATATTAAGAACGGTCCGCGATTTTACAAAGTCTATATCGATATAGTTAAGATGGTGACTGAACTCGAGTAGCTTTGGTTTGCAAAAAAATAATTACACATTCTAGTCTATTACAGTGCTAAAATTGACCGTACGGGTACAGAATTTGTTAAGTTCATTTTGTTAGCTATTACGGGCACTAAATCTAGCTGGTTTCAGTTCTCAGTAAGCAGTTTGGCGGTAAAAGATTGCCCTCTCTCTTCTTATTATTGTGTGTCGACACATAGTTAAATTTGAGGTTATAAAACTGTGCTTCTTCAATATCTTTTGTTTAGCGATTTTTAGTGCACTGAAATGGCCAAAACAGTAATAAATAGTATTGTGGGTAGTGACATTCATTATTTTGAATTGAAGGAGAAAAATCGAGATCATTTTGTGAATCAGTTTCAGTTAACAACAGGAGAAAATTGCACGGAAAAATGTGACACTTCCATTAAAAACTTTTCGCGTAGGACAACCACTAACTGAACTGTAAACAAAGTGTTCAATAAATGTGTTCGTTATGAATTTTGCAAATTCTATATGTGTCATCTAGCCAAGAAGAATAAACGTGTATCCAAGAAAAAAGGTTGTACAAGAAATTACGAGTGTTTGGCCAGTATAAACATAAAATTCCTAAAAATTACTGAAGTGGCTTTGAGAAGGTCTTACCTATTGAAAAAAGGTTTGAATGTAGTTATCAATACAAACTATGATCATTATCACCGAATATAGGTTGCTCGAGCTTTAAGCTTCTTACGATGCAATGAAGATACAGTAGAAACTTTTCGCCGATATTTTGAGTCTGGTATGACAGGTTTCTCCGCCAAGTCTAATCATGAATTCTTTTTATCTGAAAATTGTGATGATGACATTAATTTGCTTCTAGCAAATGCGCAAGTGAATCCAACAGAAAGACAAGTGACCTACTTCTATCAACAATGGAGGTCTGAAAAATATGGAGGAAGGTATGTTATTGAGAAAATCAAGATTAAATTGGAAGACTTACAAAAACATGATATCATTTTGTGTCTTAAAAAAAAGCCATTTCATGTTGTTCTGATAACTGCCATTATGGAAAGAGCTTGGATACCAGTGGTTCTTGTGACCAGAGTAGCACCTCAGTCACTTTTATTTTTGAAGCTAGCTACGAAAATTGGAGCATTGCCAATAGCTCTTATTCTCCATAAAAATAAATCAGAAAATGATGATTTATACGCTCTAAGAATGGCTAAGCAATACTTAGGAGCTACTTGTAATAAATCATTTGAGCCACAAGTTATTATGACCGACGATGGCAATGCAGAAAGTAGTATTTCCAAAATCTCGTTTGCTACTTTGCATTTGTCATGTAACGCAAGCTTTTTGGCGCTTGCTATGCGATTCGAACAGCAATTATCACAAAGATTACCGAAAGACCATAATGACGTTATTTTGTCATATTTAGTCGGCTAAAACTACTTCAGATGCAGAGAACTGTATGTTTCAATTATTCAATGACCCAACTTTGAACAACTATAAAAGTGCCAATGCATATATAGAACATACCTGGAGCCGACGAGATGAATTGTGTTTACCTTTAAGTAGTGACGTTTTGCTTCCATCGGGATTTTCAAGGACATTATATTGCAGCGGTGCAAAGCATTCAACATATGTGCCCTTATCGACTCCATCACCGGGATTTTCAAAAACTATCACAATAATAGACTTCTAAAATGTGCAAACGTAAGTCGGAATCTAGGGAAGTGCAGTTTCGAGAACTACTGTAGTCAACGAGAAATGGTCACCCACCAGGATCAGACAAGATCAGGAGAATGATTCATACCTGAAGTTGATCCGGCAATGGAAGGAAGAAAATCGGCAACCTACATGGCAAGAAGTGTCAAGATTTTCACCGACACTCAAGGCATATTGAGCTCAGTGGACTCCCTTGTCTTAGAAGGAGAGCTGTTGAAAAGAGTACTTGAAAACGATGATGGTTCCGAGATGATAAAACAGGTAGTTATCCCTATAACGAGAGTAGGTGATGTACTGATGAAGTTGCACGACAGTCCATCGGGAGGACATCTGGGAGTGAAGAAAACCCTTCAGCGAGTCCGTGAAAGGTTTTATTGGATGAACAGCTCCGACGATGTGAAGGACTGGTGCAAGAAATGTACGACTTGTACTACAAGTAATGGACCACATCCAAAGAAAAGGGCACCTATGACACAATATATTGCTGGAAGCCCTTTCGAAAGGTTTGCTTTAGACATCGCTGGACCATTTCCGACGACAGAAAATGGCGGTAAATACATCCTGGTTATAATGGATTATTTCACAAAGTGGGTAGAAATTTATGCGATTCCGAATCAAGAGGCCATAACTGTCGCGGATGTATTGGTAAAATAATTTATCAGCCGATATGGAGTGCCCTTGGAAGTCCACAGTGAGCAGGAAAGGAATTTAGAAAGCCATCTATTCTAAGAGATTTGTGACAAGCTGGGAATAAAGAAGACCAGGATAACAGCATTACATCCACAGTTAGATGGAATAGTCGAGACAATGAACAAGACTATTGAAAAATACCTGTTCAAAGTAGTTTTTAAATATCAAAGAGATTGGGACCAGTATCTTTACCAATTTGCATTGGCTTATCGATCTGCCGTCAATGAGTCCACGGGTGAAACACCCGCGAAAATCCTGTTTGGACGTGAAATTAGGCTTCCTTGTGACCTGGAATTTGGCTGTCGGCCTGAAGAAAATCTAGCAGGAGAAAATTACGTGATCCAATTCAGAAGAAGGTTGGACGATATTCATGAATTAGTTCGAACAAATATTCAAGTTGCCAGCGACAGAATGAAAATTCGGTACAACACGCTGGCCACAGTAGGCGGTTTTAAAGAGGGGGACAAATTATAGTTACACAACCCGCCGAGGAGAAAAGGATTTTTTCCAAAATTACAAAAAGCTTGGGAAGGTCCATAATTAATCTAGAAAAGGATCAATGATGTTATATATCGCATAAGCCAGATCCCCAACGGAAAACCAAAAGTGGATCACCAAAACCGATTAGCGCCATTCAAAGGAGACCGTGACCTAGATAAAGGTGTGAACCATATTCGAGATGTGTCTCACCATACCTTCGAAGAATTTATGGGAGCGTATGGAGTTACCGGGAAAGCTAGATATGGGGTCACTTCTGAACAATGACAAGATTTGTTCACTCTCCCGGAAGATTATTCGCTGGCATACAATCCCGCCACCTGGAATTTCAATGTACAATAGCCGATTAAAGTATTGAATGAGTATTAAGTTTCAATAATTATGATTTTGAAATAGGTACTTACACAACAACTGTTGTTCGTCCATTATAACAAGAACTATAACTAAGTATAGAAACAATAGCTAAGTAGGAACTAACGAAAACGAAGACCACTTCCTTCAAGTACTTCTTGCAAAAAATGTGCTTCCTGCCAATAAAAATAACACAAAACTGAAAACCACGCCACGACTCACGATCCGCCATGTCATGCTTGTCATTTGTTTCCACAGATCATCTGTTTGTTTTGTTCGTCAGGTCCTCTTCTATTAACTTCTTATCTTGTAATTTTATGAATACATCAATTATGTTACTGTGATGTTTGATATGAGATATTACTTAGAGTTTTATGAACTAACATCGTATAGACGTATTCGCAGGAAGTTACTAAAAACTATTTCGAAAGATGTAAAAGTAACTGCAACATGCGATCATCTTAGAAACATGTTAATTGGTATTATTACAGTAATATTTGACATTAGTGAGAACTATACAAATTAACATCGTATGAATGTTTTCTAAGGGAAGTTGCTTCAGAGAAGTTCATAGGATGTGTATGTAACTACGGATTCAAGTATTAAAATATGTTTCAATTACATGACGTAAATGATAATAGAGTTGGTAATAAATTAAGACATCTAGGAGATATCTTATTAACGTTGCAAATAAACATCACGAACAGTTTCAAAAAAGACTTGTTATGTTTCTTGTTTAGTGGGGTATAAGGTTTCCATACACTAATATGGGGACTAGAAACAGAGCTAATAGTCAAAACAATCAAATAGAAGATAATATAGCAATGGGAGCAGTTAACTTCCAAGGTATGTAAGAGATTCCTTACAAATCTCGATGATAAATTAGATAAAAGAGAAAGCTAATGAAAACTTATTAAGTATAAATAACAGCGTACTAATTACTGATATAAACAATATTTATCGCATGGGAAAAGCAGTAAATGTAGGAAAATACAGAACTGTGATATTGGAGATTGTTACAAATTTGAAGAATAATGGAATATTGAAGCAAAAAAACAGTATAAAAACACTTTTTTTGTAAACGAAAACTTGACTAGTAACAAATATAAGCTACTAAGAATCGCAAAAAAGAAATCAGGGATGGACGAAGTGTGGAGTAGAGATGGTAAAATATTTGTCAGATAAAATATTTACAAATAATTTAATATTCACAATAAACGAATGGAATAAATGTACAGTGTCGTTTTGATAATTATCTTATCACATAAACTTTTTGTTAGGGTATTTATGGTCATTTCATGTTATTATCTAAATAGATAGTTTATGAATGAGTAAAATATTTTTGGTTTTTTTATCTCTCTTATCATTAAATTAAGCTATTTCAATGACACTATTGATTATCTCATCACATCAATTTTTTTGTTTTTCTGTTTATGGGCAATGTTATCAATTCAATATTTGAAATCCAAATTTTCGTTCTCTACTAAAAATAGATAGGTAGTTTACGAATTAGTAAAAAAAATTTCTGGTTTTGTTATCTCTCTTTTCTTTACATTAATATATTTCAATGATGTTGTTTATTTGCATTAAAGGGCAATACTTGTAATTAATTGGTATATATATACATTGGCCGGCTTAGAACCTCTTACGACGTTGTCCGACGCCTTGCCTCTATCTTTTCCTGTCGTCCCAGTCCACTTCTTGCAGGTTTCTAGCACTCACTAATATCTTTAACCACGCCCTGTTTCCAAGTGGTTTTCGGTCTTCGTCTTTTCCGACGTTCTATCGGTTGCCAGTTCATTACTTGTTTAGAGAGTCTTGTTTCTGACATACGTTGTATGTGCCCATACCATGTAAGTTGTTTTTTCTCTATGTCATCGATAATGGTACCTTCAATCACCATTATTTCTTTAATGGGGTCATTCCTGATTATATCTCTTCTTGAAATCCTGAGTGATCTCCATTTCAACAGCTTCTAATCTTTTTTTATATTTCTCTATTAGTACAATTGCTACAATTGGTACAATTGGTACAATTGGTACAATTGATACAATTGGTACAATTGGTACATTTGGTACAATTGGTACAATTGGTACAATTGGTACATTTGGTACAATTGGTACAATTGGTACAAATATTAAATGAACAATAAAATAGATATTATTTATTTATAGTTAATAGGTACTCACATTTAAGTGAATACACCGTTCAATTCAATTTATTATATTATCTTTTTAGATTATAAACATATGCAGTTTATCGTTATGCTGTAGAATGTCTCACCTGTCAATATATTTCCAAAACTGTGGGGGATTGAATACGAAAACAGTAGAATGTTACAGGAATAGTAATTATGATGTAATAATAATAACCGAAACATGTCTACAGCCAAATGTATTTGATGTTGAATTATTTGATACAGATTTATACAGGGTGAGTCATGAGGAACTTTGCATACGTCTACCATATGTAGAGTCCCTCAGGGAGGATGTTATGTGGCTTCTAAAACGTGTCAACTCGTCTTATTTATGAATTTGTGAAATTAACCATTAATTTTAATTAGTCCAGGAGGAATCGGCGCATGAGTACCGAAAACTATTCCACCTCAATTTCTTTATCCGATCTTCTTTGAATTGCCCTAATGAAGATATAAATGCAAGTTGCCATGGGGCAACCTAGTGCCATATTGTTTAAACCGAAACTGTTTAAACAATTGGAAGGAATTGTTATTTTTCAACCGGACAAATTTTTTTAAATTATTTATTGAAATACAAATAAAGAAGGTCCTATGACTTTTCAAGATAAAGTTAATATTTTTAGAGATATGAATTTTTAAAGGTTCGAAAAATTTCAAATTTGAGTACTTTTGACCCATGAAAAATATATTAAAAAAATAAAACAAAATATAAATCATATTTGTTTTAAATTCTTTATACAATAGTTAATAATATTCTTAATAGAGATTTAAGAAAATTTCATTGTTTATACCTGTTTTTTAATTGTTAATTTCGCGCGCTCACAAGTATGCGTCGCTACCTTTAAGTATCGCTGTCCCTCTCTGACTCATGAGCTGCATCGACCTCTCTGTGTCCTGAATCATTATTTATCATTTATATAAGAAACCATTAACTTCATCAAGATTGGTAAAGAGAGCAATGTTATTAATAATTAAATTGTCTACAATTTGTTTTTAACAAAAGTAATTTAAGTATGCATCGGAACATGTAATTAAAATAACTTTTTTGTTCATAGTAATTTATGCATTTTTATCAACAATAATAAGATATAATGGTATTTGAAAAATTTTTGGAATCACAATTATATATAAATAATAAGCTTTTGCTCAAAACATGCATTTGGATAAATGCATTGAATCCGGAATATAAAACATTAGATTTTACGAATTTCGGGTACAAACTAGAGAATGATACTTTGCTAATATCTTTATTTATAAACAAAAGCCCATTTCCAACTGATCAAAATCTAATGTTTTATATTCCGGACTCAATGCATTTTTCCAAATGTATTGATGATATTTATATATAATTGTGATTCCAAAAATTTTTCAAATAGTATTATATCTTATTATTGTTGATAAAAATGCATAAATCAATATGATAATAACAAAAAAGTAATTTTAATTACATGTTCCGATTCATACTTAAATTACTTTTGTTAAAAACAAATTGTAGACAATTTAATTATTAATAACATTGCTCTCTTCACCAATCTTAATAAAGTTAATGGTTTTTTAGATAAATGATTAATAATGATTCAGCACACAGAGAGACCGTATGCAGCGCATGCGTCAGAGAGAGACGGCGATACTTAAAGGTAGCGACGCATACTTGTGAGCGCGCGAAATTAACAATTAAAAAAAAGGTATAAACATTGAAATTTTTCTAAATCTCTATTAAGAATATTATTAACTATTGTATAAAGAATATAAAAAAATTATTATTTATATTTTATTATTTTTTTTCATATACAATTTTTCATGGGTCAAAATGACCCAAATTTGAGATTTTTCGAACCATTAAAAATTCATATCTCTAAAAATATTTACTTTATCGTGAAAAGTCATAGGACCTTTTTTATTTGTATTTCAATAAAGAATATAAAAAAAATTTCCGGTTGAAAAATAACAATTTCTTCCAATTGTTTAAACAATTTCTTCCAATTGTTTAAACAATTTCTTCCAATTGTTTAAACAATTTCGGTTTAAACAATATGGCACTAGGTTGCCCCATGGCAACATGCATTTATATCATCAGTAGGGCAATTCAAAGAGAATCGCATAAAAAATTGAGGTGGAATAGTTTTCGGTACTCAAGCGCCGATTCCTCCTGGACTAAATTGGCTGTAGTGTTTACATGACTGATTTTATTCTTCTAATTTATTTATGATACAGTACACCACTATCAAGCATTCGAGTGGTATTGGCTAATGTCTCCTAGTAAAAACGAGAGAAAATAGATTCTTAATAATATGTTCGAGAAAATTGCAAACTGAAATGGAAAAATATACAAATATATGTATATATATATATATATATATATATATATATATATATATATATATATATATATATATATATGTATATATATATATATATATATATATATATATATATATATATATATATATATATATGTATATATATATATATATATATATATATATATATATATATATTCATAAATATGAGAAACAGCATTAATTTAAAGTGAGTCAAAAATTTAATAGACCAATTTCAACCCATAGAATACCATACACATAAAACAATGTATAAGCATGAAAAAATAGAATGGCGAAATGACATCAAGATATTATAGCGTGAAATCTACTCAAACTCAGATCGATATTTAATCCACCACTAATCTAGTTGTAACAAGATGTTAACTACTCTCTCTGTTGGGGTTAAGCTCCTTTGATATTCTTCATAAACTTATCACCTGGTGTTTACCGACCGCAAGACAATTTTAAATGGTAATCTTTGATGTTGACATATTACGAGTCATTCCTTCCGTAGATGGAGCAGTCGTTAGACCCGCACTTGAATATAGTGACTGAGGTAATGAGATTTATGGAGATCATAACTCAGAGGATTTTTTCAAACTGCAAAACCGAGAGAATAACTCATTAACACGGCTGTTAATTTTTGGGATGTATTCAGCATCCGGAAAAGTTAACCTATATGGAGCAAACTCGATTTTGTGCCAAATTTGCGGTAATTGACAATCAAGGGGTGACTTTAGTGAAACCTTATAAGTCTCCACAAAATTTTCTGGTCAATTAAATTACATTTTCGAGGGTTCAGTATGAAATTGGTAAATTTTAATTGAAATATTTTGTGATTACATGCTTCTTCCGAGTATTGCGGCGGTAAGGTCGTTTTAAAAGCGATTTATTCATATATACGCAGTGCTATGATATCGTGAGAATTGTATAAAAGGTCTTGTTGGAAATAAATTATTATCATTAATAATTGAATTGAAATAAAACCGGAGAGAAATTATGCAATTAAAATGTTTTAAATGAAAATTTAAATTGAAACTCATTGATATTGGGGAGCTGGAATATGACAGAAAATTCGTTCCTCAGGAAAGTGAACTGCAAATGTTTTCTAAAAAAGTAGTGTGCAATTTTAGTGTGGTTAAGAGTCAAGAAAAATTTGGGTTTCAGTTTAATAAGAGCCTTGGTATGATACACACAGAAATAATACTTCCAATAATGAATTAACTTCATTTGTATCACTTAAAATGAAACAAAATGAAGTTAGTAGTAGTCTATAAGAGAGAATAATAATAAAGCAAGTATTGATCAAACAAGAATGTATTAGATAGATTATATGCACCATATCAACTAACAGTGTCCTTGTTTACATTCCAAAGAATCTGAAGGGTTAAAGTTCATTGATTATTGTTGGATAAAATTTGGGAAAAGTGATACCATTACTTCATAGCATAATAATTTGTCAAATTTTAGGTTAAAATTATTGTCAATGTCAATGGTTTAAATTAAATAAGAAGAGGAGTGTGAGATATATGTGGTTATACAGCTATTCGGTAAATATAAAGATTCCAATTGACATTTAAAAGGAAAGATTTCTTATAAATTCAAAAAACTGTATCTGGTAAATAATATAGTTCATAATGTAAATTTAGTTCATACTATATGTAAAGAAGGTATAACAATTAATAAAGTCATCAAATTAAAATAGAAAGAAAATGTGATTGGTTCAAATGAATAATCTAAGTGGGATTGAACGTTTTATATATAAAAAAAGGAATATCGATACCGGGTAACGGATAAATAAAGAGTTTTTTGGAGAGATTTAGAAGGGGTGACAGAAATTTTGGAATTTAAGAAAAAATTATAAAGAAGAACCGCAAATTATATAAATTGGACGATTAAATAGAAAATTCAACCAAACCAAAGAAATAAATATTATAAAAGGAGAAATTTCAATTTGGAAAAAGTTAATTTACACAATTTAAAAAGAAACGAAGGAACGTGAGTAGCAGAAGTCAAATAATAAACATCAATAAGTAACATCAGAATAATATAAAGTAAATTGGAAGAGCAGAGACGGATATTGTAAAACTTTTTATTGTTGGAGAATTTAAATAAAATGAATTATTAAGAAAGAAAGTTCGGAATGTAGCAGAAGGTATTTAAGAAACAAGAAGTAACGTTGAAGTGAAGTGTCGGAGCTGAGACGTACATTGGTGAATAACGCAAGATTGCTGGTGAGTGGATATTCAGGAAACATGATTAGTAGAAAACGGTAAGAAGCAGAAATCAATGACATATAAACAATAACCGGTAACATAATAATTCATTTTTCTAAAGATTTTTAGAATTTATAAAACTCCTCTGGAAAGTATTTATCATATATATATATATATATATATATATATATATATATATATATATATATATATATATATATAAACAAATAAATAACTAAATATTTAAATTCAAATCCAAAATAATTAAAATCAATAAAAAGAAAGGCTAAAGAGAACAAATTTGGACACATTTCAAAATTACAAAAACTCAATTATAATTAACATTTTAATTTAGAAAGAAAACATAGTGGTAAACACATTAGTTGGTATACCTTCAAAATAAATTTGACTATAAAAAAAATAAATTGTGTGAAAGTGAGTGTGAAAGTGTTGTTTTATTTTAGTATCGTGTCTGTGTGTTATTAAAAAAAATATTCAATGAAAAAAAATAAACAGGTACTTGTTTTATTTAAATAGAACACAGGATACAAACTAAAAACAAACGTAATATATATATATATATATATATATATATATATATATATATATATATATATATATATCATATGAATTTTGAAGCTGTAAAGGTGTTGGCGACAGAGTCAAACAAAACTAAGAGATCATTCTTAGAAATGGCTTTTATTTCACAATTTAATAATGTCATTAACAAAAAGACAGACAGATCACTTGAATTAGATTTACTCCTCTCTGTTGTCCTTGGATTTCAACGATAACCTACCTGTCACAGATGGCAGTCATGACACTACCCTAATGGCAGAAACTTAACATCTTAACAACTTCTATAAGCTGGGTGCATTGGTGTTGGTAGATGCATGAATATATATTTTACATAATATTTATATTACTCTAATGATTACTATATAATTATTATTATATTTGTTATTTGTATTTTTTGTTTAGCTGGTGGCTGTATCTCAATATCTTCCACCGTGTAGGTTTTATTGTTTATAAACCTCTCACGAGAATAGGGTTATTTCCTCTTCTTCCTCATGAATGGAACATTCACCCCCTCTACATTCTTCTATTCCATCTTAGACGATAACTAATATATCAGAAGCCATTTTCATAATGGGTACATGATCTGATCTCAATCCACCTTGTTTAGTTGGCAGCATTGCTCTGTCTGCTCTGATTTAGAGGGAAAACCATCATTTCCTGGCCGGCTTTCAACAAAAAAGCACTCGTTTTCGTTAGGTCTGCAAAATGGTGGTCGATGTTGGCTTTTTAGTGTAATTATTTGATGTGAACCATCGTGGGTTTAACTAGTTCATATTTTAATTTTCCGTAGTTTAATTCTATATAACACAATGCAATCTAACCTCAACTCGGAGGTGAGTACACACCTGTTGTGAATCCGTCTCCTTTTATATCTTTTTGGAAACTACAGTATCTAACTTCTATTTTTTCACCCTGATGATGTGAACAATCATCCTCGAAAACTTGCAAAGTTTCCGTTAAGAATACACTTTATTTATTCCTCTTTTCTTGCTGCAATTCCTCCCCATATTCAGCTGTTTTATTCCAACAGTCAGCAAAGATTATCCTCCTATTATATATATATATATATATATATATATATATAGATAAATATATATATATATATATATATATATATATAACAAAGAAGATGTAGGAATATCGCGTGATATGTTAACAATAACAACAAAGAGATTCATGGGTAATTCACGCAAAATAAGGGCTACTGAAATAGAGTGGTAACCGTGGACATGCATGTTTCTCGCTCATTTTGCCTCTTCAGCGCGGCATAACCAAATAAGGATGTGAAATTTGGGAGCAAAGATGTTAATCGAAACATGGGAAAACACAAAATAACGGATTTCAGCAGGGAAACCAAACGCTCATTTGTGTCTTCAATTGGAAGATCCCGAGTTTTCAGGACAACAACCAACATCGACACGGAGGCGCATATAGCCCCCCGCCATGAACCTTCCGACCCATAGTAAATAACAAAGAAGATGTAGGAATATCGCGTGATATGTTAACAATAACAACAAAGAGACTCATGGGTAATTCACGCAAAATAAGGGCTACTGGAATAGAGTGGTAACCGTGGACATGCATGTTTCTGGCTCATTTTGCCTCTTCAGCACAACATAACCAAATAAGGATGTGAAATTTGGGAGCAACTATGTTAATCCGTTATTTTGTGTTTTCCCATGTTTCGATTAACATCTTTGCTCCCAAATTTCACATCCTTATTTGGTTATGCCGTGCTGAAGAGGCAAAATGAGCCAGAAACATGCATGTCCACGGTTACCACTCTATTTCAGTAGCCCTTATTTTGCGTGAATTACCCATGAATCTCTTTGTTGTTATTGTTAACATATCACGCGATATTCCTACATCTTCTTTGTTATTTACTATGGGTCGAAAGGTTCATGGCGGGGGGGCTATATGCGCCTCCGTGTCGATGTTGGTTGTTGTCCTGAAAACTCGGGATCTTCCAATTGAAGACACAAATGAGCGTTTGGTTTCCCTGCTAAAATCCGTTATTTTGTGTTTTCCCATGTTTCGATTAACATCTTTGCTCCCAAATTTCACATCCTTATTTGGTTATACCGTGCTGAAGAGGCAAAATGAGCCAGAAACATGCATTTTCACGGTTACCACTCTATTTCAGTAGCCCTTATTTTGCGTGAATTACCCATGAATCTCTTTGTTGTTATATATATATATATATATATATATATATATATATATATAATATATATATATATATATATATATATATATATATATATATATATATATATATATATATATATATATATATATATATATATATATATATATATATATATATATATATATATATATATATTAATACAGTTCCTGCATTTACAATTTAAAAAAATTATTTAGTTATATATGTTTCAATACTTTTGGAATACCCAGTATTGTATAGGATATTCAAAATGTTTGTTTTACCCAGTATATGTCAAATTTGGTATGATTTAGTTTCCGAAGAAATTTACACAGAGTATAATAAATAATAGATAAGTTATGTCATAATAATAGGAATTTTTCAAATTAAGAGCAGATGTCACTGTAGCTACGTAATTATTAATAATAAAAGAAAATAATACAGTTCAGAAAACAAATTTAGTTTTTTTTTTAAAAAAGAGGAAAGGTGTAAATAAATTATAATGTTTTTGTTGACTGAGAAAATAGTTTCAGTTTGATTTGAGATTCCGAACGGAGAACATCAAAATTTAAGAGTTCTCCAAGTATTCTTAAAGTCGTATAATAGTCATTTGAATAGTGTAATTATTAGTATTCGCTACACACCATTTTAAATTATGGGTATGTTTTTTGGAAAATTTATTAATAATTCGGAAAAGTGGAAGATCCTGAATTATAAATTATATTTAGAATAGTACGAGATTGCAGTTTCTCGGTCCCGATTATTGGTGAGTCTGTTCCAGATTATTGGTAGTTTTGAATAATGAATTATTGCAACGAAAAACATAAGGCCATAATTGAAATTAATAATAGATGCATCTAAATATTAAATATATAAATTTTGAATCCAAAATAAGAACTGAAATTTAAGTATACGCATTGAACAATTATACAGTTCGGAGAATATATTGAAAAAAATTAGGACTGTGATCGGGTTTTTGGCATTAATAAAATTAATTGACGATCCGAAAATTATTTGACAATTTCGATAAATTTCTAGATATTTGACGAAGGTGTTATGTATTCATATTTCAAGTGTATTTAATTTTAATTTGTATTCGTATAGATAAGATTTTGTCATTCGTTAAAAAAGGAAAACTAGGATTTTTTTTTGAATAGGTAATTATACATAAACATTCAAATTTAACTTACTGAAGGAGTCGTTTGTGATAGATTTGGAACAGTTATATAGAAATTAAATTTACTTCAATAAAAAAGATTTTTTGGTGATTATTTGTTTTGTTGAACATTTTGTTGATTATTTTTGTAACAGACATTTCATTGAAATATAGTAAATTGTTAAAAAATAAAAGAAGTAATTTTCTTCAACCTTTTCAAATAATTTATTTCTCAAATTCTTGGGTGCCAGGTTGTGTAATTAATTAAAAAATTTTGTTGTTACTAACATTTCGTCCCTGGGTTAGGAACTTTCTCAAATTTTATGCTTGACTAAATTAATATACACTGTTTACACTTTATAAATTAAAAAACACAATATATGTACAATAGGAAGAAAACATTCATAGATTAACAGACATTTATAACAAGTATCAACGATACAAATTCTACGACATTATACAGGGGGGTGCGGAAAAACTTCAAGTGTATTATTTTATTAAATTATGATGAATATTACTCAAGTTTTGACCATCTTGTTAATCGTTGACTGTATCATGTTCTTTTTCAATGTGTTGCGTTTCTTTGATTGTCAGTTTTTTTAGTTTGAATCCTGAGCTATAATTTTTGTATTTTTATAATCAAACTCATTTTTTTCATGTTTGTGGAGATCTTTGGAAGCATTTTTAGTATATTTATGGCCAATTAATCTGTTTTCTAGGGCCTGTGTGGTCATTCCTATGTATTTTTGTGTGTGGACAGTTTAGACAGGGTATGGAATATATAACATTTGAATTTTTTGTGTTTTCATTTTACTATTTAATTTGGTGATTAATGATGATACTACGATGTTTTGAACTTTGTGACATATTTTCTAAACATGATATCACAATATGTCGCAAAGCTCACAACAGCCCATCACCATTATTCACTAAATTAAAAAGTAAAATGAAAACCACAAAAAAATCAAATGTTATATATTCCATACCCTGCGTAAACTGTCCAAAAAAATACATAGGAATGACCACACAGACTTTAGAAATTAGATTAAATGGCCATAGATATACTGAAAATGCTTCCACAGCTCTCCACGAACATGAAAAAAATGAAAAGCATGAGTTTAATTCTAAAAACACAAAAATTCTAGCTCAAGATATAAACTACAAAAAACTGACAATTAAAGAGATGCTACCCATTAAAAAGAACATAATACAGTCAACGATAAACCAGATGTTAAAAACTTGGGTCAGATTTATCATAATTTAATAGAATAATACACCTGAAGACTTTCCTTACCCCCCAGTATAATGTCGTAGAATTTGTATCGATGGTACTTGTTTTAGATGTCTGTTGTTTTATGAAATATTTTTTATCTATTGTACATGTGTATTTCAATTTCTAATGTGTAAGCAATGGAACTTAGTTTAGTCAATAATACAATTCAAAAGTTCCTAACACGGGGACGAAACGTGAGTAACAACAAAATGTTTTAATAAATTAAACAACCTGACACTCAAAAATTTTAAAAATAAATTATATATATATATAACTTAACTTTTAATTAACTGAATCTGTGTATTTAAAAACTAACTTTATTTCTAACACAAACTAATACAACAATTTCAAATACAAGACTAATATTTTTATTATAAACATGAATTTAAATAACCTCGTAACAAACACAAACTCAGCAATTCTACAATAATATAACAAAGAAGATGTAGAAATATCGCGTGATATGTTAACAACAACAACAAAGAGATTCATGGGTATTTTACGCAAAATAAGGGCTACTGAAAGAGAGTGGTAACCGCGGACATGCATGTTTCTGGCTCATTTGCCTCTAAAGCACGGTAGAACCAAATAAGGATGTGAAATTTGGGAGCAAAGATGTGAATCGAAATATGGGAAAACACAGAACAACGTATTTCAGCAGGGACCAAACGCTCATTTGTGCCTTCAATTGGAAGATCCCGAGTTTTCAGGACAACAACCAAGATCGACACGGAGGCGCATATAGCCCCCCCGCCATGAACCTTCCGACCCATAGTAAAGAACAAAGAAGATGTAGGAATATCGCGTGATATGTTAACAAGAACAACAAAGACATTCATGGGTAATTCGCGCAAAAAAGGGCCGATGAAACAGAGTTTTAACCGCGGACATGCATGTTTCTGGCTCATTTACCTCTTCAACAGGATATAACCAAATAAGGATGTGAAATTTGGGAGCAAAGATGTTAATCGGAACATGAGAAAACAAAAAACAACGGATTTCAGCAGGGAAACCAAACGCTCATTTGTGACTTCAATTGGTAGATCCCAAGTTTTCAGGACAACAACCAAGATCGACACGGAGGCGCATATAGCCCCCCCCCCCTGCCATGAACCTTCCGACCCATAGTAAATAACAAAGAACATGTAGGAATATCGCGTGATATGTTAACAACAACAACAACAAAGAGATTCATGGGTAATTCACGCAAAACAAATTTTCTACCGCGCTGAAGAGGCAAATGAGCCAGAAACATGCATGTCCGCGGTTACCACTCTGTTTCAGTAGCCCTTTTTTGCGTGAATTACCCATGAATCTCTTTGTTGTTGTTGTTAACATATCACGCGATATTCCTACATCCTCTTTGTTATTTACTATGGATCGGAAGGTCCATGGCGGGGGGGGCTATATGCGCCTCCGTGTCGATCTTGGTTGTTGTCCTGAAAACTCGGGA
Source organism: Galeruca laticollis (assembly GCA_963921935.1). NCBI lineage: Eukaryota > Metazoa > Arthropoda > Insecta > Coleoptera > Chrysomelidae > Galeruca > Galeruca laticollis. The sequence continues at coordinate 137,969,095 of OY998182.1, forward strand.
TCTTCCAATTGAAGGCACAAATCAGCGTTTGGTTTCCCTGCTTAAATCCGTTGTTTTGTGTTTTCCCATGTTTCGATTAACATCTTTGCTCCCAAATTTCACATCCTTATTTGGTTATACCGTGCTGAAGAGGCAAATGAGCCAGAAACATGCATGTCCGCGGTTACCACTCTGTTTCAGTAGCCCTTTTTTGCGTGAATTACCCATGAATCTCTTTGTTGTTAAATAAATATATATATATATATATATATATATATATATATATATATATATATATATATATATATTTATTAGTTTCATTTGTTTATTCATAGCAATTTAATAATTAAGAAATGAAGGTTGTGAGTTAATTAACAATTATGTATCAATTAAATGTTGTCTTAGATATGTCAATCAATTATAATTTTTCGACTTCGTGGTACTTAAAATGGGGCGGCGAGCGAAGTTCATTCTACTGAGAAAATTCGAAAGGGTAGACTTGAGGATTTCAGAAACAATTAAAAAGGGATTTCATAAAAGAGCCAAATTAAAGAATTCTCAACAACAGCGACATGACAATACAATAAAATATCTTTGAGAGACTGTCATGATTGCTATCACTTTTTAATTGTCCTGGAATATTTAATATTATCGAACATTACTCCCAATTACAGCCATAAACGGAGCACATACAATATTTAATTCCATTGAAATTCAGGGTGTTATATTTGGACAAATTGATTGTTATTCTGGAATTTATTGTTTTCATTAACGACATATTAACTGCTACGAATGATTATTTCCTGAACAATAAACACATTGACGGCTGTAATGATTACTTTCAAATTTCACTCATTAATAATCTCCAATCAACTTGCCTACTAAAATTGCGGACGATGAAATGTACAATAAAATACAATTTATTGCGTGTACCAGAGGTACAAACTATTAAAAACCCCTGGAATTCAAAATTATTTAAATTAATGGATGCAAATATTGATAAGAGTTGCCAATGTGATGAATAGTAATAAAAAAGTTGTTACAAGAAACGTTCTTTTGCATCAAAGATACTTATTGAAAAATCATCTTATGAGTTTATATCTTTCGTTTATTGATCATATTTACTATACATATCCAATAGGCATGATGACAGTTTTTGAAATACTGCCCTATAATTACATACAAATTGGTGGAAGTTTCAAGACCCACATTATAATCAGAAGGTCAACATCTTCTCCAACAATTGCGACACTTTTGTGAACCGAAGCCAGATATTCTGATGTCGGAACTATCAATGTATCTACACCATCCGCTGCTTGCTTCGAAGAGATTCCCCGTTCGTCGCATTTTTTCATTAGCATGTTGATCAGCGTATCCTTGTTTCTCGCATTTGATGAAAAATTTGCTTGAGAAACTGATGCTGTCATAGCGCTCGTAAACTGTAATTCTATGGACTTCTTCTTAGTCTACCTTCTCAATCGTCTCATGTATTTGGTACTCTTCTATTCATCCGAGTACTTATTGAACACGATTGTCACATTTTTGTTGTACTCACTTTATAGAAAATGGATATATGATTCGCAAATATCTTCAAATGTATGACCACTTGGCCAATAAAAAGCCTTCACCAATCGCATATACTGTTCTGCTGACTAATTGCGTAATCGGATTTGTACAACGTATCAAAAGCAGATGATCGAAGATGCAGAAATCTTAAAGAAGGAATGTAGTGGTGCGAGTGATAGACGTACCCTAAGTTGGCCTGTGAAGACGGACTTTCTCAAACGTTTCATGTATTTGGTACTCTTCTGTTTATCCGAGTTTCCATCGAACACAATTGTCGCATTTTGGTTGTATTAACTTTGTAGAAAATAGATATATGATTCGCAAATTTCTTCAAATGTATGATCACTCTGCCATACCACTCTGTGTAATAAAAAGACTCCGTCATTCACATATACTGTACTACTGTCCAATTGCGTCGTCCCTGGAACTAGTCTAAAGACTTTGTACAATGTAGCAAAAGCAGGCGATCGAAGAGGCACGAATCTTAAAGAAGGAATGTAGTGGTGCGAATGATGGACGTACCCTACGTTGGCCTGCGGTGCTGCGCTGTCACAGTTTAAAATGCAAATTTGTTAACGCTTGTCTACACGCGAGGAAGTTTTTTGTTGATTGATGAAATTGTATATTTCCCGACTTGTAAATATACCAAAAAATGGTTGTTTTTTAGAGAGCTCCAGCGCCGATATTGATTGTCATGAATCGAAGATGACTAGTGCATTTTTGTTTACTTTAATTTTGTATAGAGCACTGATGTCTATCTAGAAAGTATCCGGAATTTAATATTTCTCCTAATTTTGTAATATTTCTTTCTTGTAGCATCCTAAGATGAAAGTAATGCACCAAGTAGATTGTGCCGATAGTAGGCCATGGCCGAAATTACATGACAATGCCATCTGTCACATTTTGTTGATTGCAAGCAGGCTTAAGAATTGTGTAATAATGGCACGAATAGAAAAAAGGAAAATGGCGGAATATAAGTATAGAAAAGGTGTTCAAAACGTTGAAGAATTAGTGGAAGAGGATAAAATGGAAGAGATATTAGGCATGGACCAGATTCGCGAAGACCGCGTAAGATTAGCGGAAACAATTTAAACGATATAGTGGCCTTAGGTCGACAAAATCCGCGCATATCGTTTCGAAAATTGGCTAATAGATTTAAAAATCAGCGAAGTATAAACGTGTATACAGAAACAGTCCACAAGTCACCGAAAAGACAAGGCTACATATCAAGTCCCTACAATGACACTTTTACAAAGGAAACGAAGAATAGATTTTTGTCAATGTTGTCGAGAAGATAACTTTGGTAATGTTTTTGTATCTGACGGAAGTTGTTTCCAACATATCACCTAAAAATCCTATTAAGAAAACAAGTTATTGTTCAAATTTCACACTAAAATAATGGTTTGGGAGCAATATATATGCGCGGTGCTACACCTTCCTGTAAAGTTGATGGTACCGTTAATAGTGAGAAATATTGTGAAATTTTCAATGGTTTTCTTCTTGAAACGGCTCATGTCTCATATCCATAGGGTTGGCGGTTACAGCAGGATAAAGCAAGATGCCATACTTCTGCATATACTGCAGCTTGGATGCAAGAACAAAACTTAACAACAATTCCATGGCCAGTAGCTTCACCAGATCTTCGTCTTATTGAGAATATATGGGGACTAATGACGATTGAAATGAAAGGAGCAGCGCCACGAAATAAAAAAGATTTGATTCGGTCGGTTTTACAGGTCTGGACCGCCATCACCGAACATTATAGCGTTTACCTAGTTTTGGGTTTGCCTGTACGTTTAATTAAGTATTTAAAGTTAAATGGAGGTTGTATAAGTGAATGATATGAATTATTTGTTACAATTGTATTAATTTAAGTAATAAAAATATATACCGAAAATTTATGAATGTGTTTGCTGTTTTTCGGATACTTTCTAGACGGACTTTAACATTCCTGTCGGCTTCAGTCAGTGTTACCATTGTACTAATCGGGAAAAGTGGACTGTATTCTTGTTGTTAGCTGGCTTCCTATTCGTGATCTTCGGATACGTTGATGTCAGATAAAACTCAGAAGATGATAAGTTATCAATATTATTTAGACAACAAATTATTTCCCTTGCACAATACCCTGTAAAAATTTTAGAAATTATGAACTTTTAATTTGATTGGAATTTATAATACGCATTTGCTAAAAAGCATTGAATACTTTATACTAACTAGATATTAGTTTAGCTGCTGTATAGATGTGGTATATAGAAGATAGGACTTACGTCGGAAGCTGTCTTTTAAGTACAACATTTTCAGAGGGTGTGTGCAAAGGATTAGGTATTTCACATACTTATGACTATCATTGGAAATTCACAATACAGCCAAATTGTAAGATACAGTCAAACGCAATCAACTATAAATTCATACAAATATTTAGTTTACATAAATGGTACGTGATTATTCCACTAAACTGTTTAACAAGTACAACAATAAACTTGTTATTCTTAACATACTTGTGTCAAAAGAATTTTACTCTAAGGCTTTACAATTTCATCAACAATAAGAAAAGGTATTATAGAAATAGAAAATAGACACCAAATATTACAATTAATTTTTTCTTAAATATGACAATGTTCATAAAATAAACAAATTTACATTCTCAAACAACGTTCCTATAATAACTTTTGTCAACCATTTTCGCCCTTGGCGTCCCGGTAACTTTTTATGTTAGGTGTTTCCAACAATTGATCTTCAAAAAACTTATAATTTTTGAGATATAATAAAAACTAAAGAAAGTGCTAAATAATGTCAATTGTTTGCATCTTCGCTATGAAGCCGAACTCCTACATAACAGCAAACCATATACTCGGATGCAGCACACTCAAAAACATATACGACCTTCCAGAAAAAAAACTTCCGCAATTTTATTACGAAATCGGCAGTTTTAAAGACGTATTTACTAGACTATTAGGGAACTAACTGACTCAGCAGATATAAGGATTCTTAATTTCCAGTTTGATAATGTTACATTTTAAAATATGACCGTATATGATATTTGGGCATAATTTATTATCTTCCTTCTAACCATTTTGTAACGTTGTAGTCTGCTTGAAGATTTATTGGACATTCATTTTACTATGGTTCAACTGAATAAGGTATATTCTCCTTCAATTTTGAGGAGAACCGTGGAAAGTTTCTTCCTCTTCTTCTTCTTCCTGCTTCCTTAATAGGCTCGCGCCTGTTCCATCTTCGGGTGCCTCCTCACTATATATCCAGGTTATCACTCCATGTCTTCCTTGGCCTTCCAATACTCCTTCGGCCGTTGGGGATATGTCTCGTGCAATCTTCACCATTCTTCTTTCACCCATTCTACTTATATGGCCATACCATTCTTTTTTCCTTTTCAATGTCCATTCATTTATCTTCTCTATATTGCAGTTTTGCCTGAGGTCTGTGCTACGTTGTCTGTCCCATAGTGTTTTTCCTGTGATATCACGGACTATTCTCATTTCACATGTTTCCATCAGTTTTTTTGTCCTTGTTGTATCAGGTCCTGTTCATTAGTATTCCCAGGTATTTGATGCTTTTTTCTTGCTGGATTATCTTTGTGTCGACTTCCAGCTTGCACCTTATTGGATCTTCAGATATCACCATACTCTTCGTTTTATTCGGTGATATTATCATTCTAAACTTTCTTGCTCCGCTCCGCAATCAGTACGTCATCATCTGCATAGCATGCTATAAAGATAGTTTCTTCGCACATTCTGTACCCTCTATTCAGATTTTTGACTTTATGGATAATTTCATCCAAGATGAGGTTAAAGAGCAGCGGGCTCAATGAGTCTCCTTGACGTATTCCTCTTTCCACTGGTATCGAATGTGTTAATTTGTTAATAATAATGGCCTGTATGTGATTTTTGCTGTATATGTTTTCGATAGTCTTGATGGTATTTGATGGAATGTTTCGTTTATATAATAGGTGAATAACGTCGTTCAGCTCTACTGTATCGAATGCTTTCTGTAGGTCTATAAAGCAGCAGAATGCCGGGACGTTATATTCCAGTGACCTTTCCATGACTTGCCTGACGACAAAAAATGCATCGTCATAGGATTCTCTAGATCTGAAGCCTTGTTGTTCATCTGCTAGATCTATTTCGTTGGTGATTTTGGTGGTAATAACTTTTGTGGTCAGTTGTAGAGCGGTGCTGAGCAGGTTTATTCCTCTGTAGTTCTCGGGTACAGTTCTGTCACCCTTTTTAAACATTAAGACCGTTGTGCTAGTGCGCCAGCTATTTGATATTGTTTGTTCCGAGATAATCTTCTGTACAAGTATCCTTAGTTGTCCAGTTAGTGTGTTTTCAGCGTATTCCAGCATTTCGTTTGGAATTATGTCCGGTCCCGGAAATTCACGATTTTTTAGCTTTAGTAATTCCCTCAGTTGTGACGATTACGTTTTCGGTTGTTATATATGGAGTTTCCGGTAGGGTTTGGTCTTCACTTGTTTTGAACAGTTGAGTGAGGTAGGAGATCCAGTTGTCGACATCCATTTTATGGAAAGTTTGAAATTAGTGAGGGCATCACATCTTGTAGCTTGCAGCCTTAAAGTTTAGGCTTCCTACATCTTTAAGCTCAAAATCATTCATACCATGTGTTGTAACAACTTATGATAGTCTCATAAATTGTGGAAAATATTCAGTTTCTGGGGTGAATATTTCTCGTGTCATAGTATTAAAGAGTTATTGTATTCCAACTGCTTCTCTGAGTTGATGGATAATTCATTCCTATTTCCATTATTTCCCTGATCAATATGTTATCAAACCAAGTGCGCAGTCAGTACAGAAAAGCCTGCATTATAAGAAAAAAAATTAAATCAATCTTTGAATAAATTTTTCAAAATTCCTGGAGAACCATGAAAAAAAAAAGAATTAAATTGATTTGTAGGTTCTTGCCATACCGTTTGAGCTACAAAAAACTCACTTTCCATACGTTTTCTTATCCACTGCATCAGTAACGTGTGAAGGTTACCACAAAACACATTATAGCCTAAAGTTGGTCTTGATAATAGATTAAAACAACTGAAATGTGCTTTCTAAATATTTAAAAACTGTATGTTGATTTTTAGTCGATAAATATGACAGAACTTGCCTGAATGCAGTTGGTAGATGATGAACGTGACCTATTCATATGGCAATTTCAAGGCATATATTATGATGCATGAATTGAATATGTTTCACAAGAAATTCAACAATGGATGAATGAAATCCTGTAAAACAATGTTAATGGAATCAATTGTTCATACAAAAACAGCGACAATCCATTGGTCTCACCAATCAATACATACAATTAACGCGTACTAATTTGCTTTGATATATAATTATTTCACTCGTAAATTGATGGCTATATCCATATACAATTCTTGATTATTGTATTGTGAGCTGCGCATACTTTACCACCATATATGGTGTTTACTTACTATTATTTTACCGCACTTGAATATTAATATTATCTAGCTAATTAACGGTCTCAACCAGATGGACAGAAAGAATGGAATTAGTTGACAGGTTTTAGATAGATAAATATATTCACAATTATATTTCGAAGCTCAAAAGCTACTAATTAGATTGATTACCTATCTAGTCAATTAATTTTAAGATTTGAATTGTTCAGTCATTGTAATGAATCGAGTTTCTATCACAGAAGAATCATGGCTGATTTTTCCTAATGGAAAAACAAACTCATTCCAAATCAAAAACTGCAGAATTGAATCGAACATCCGAAAGCAAAATCCAATTATTTCTTTTCGCACATGCAACCAACAGGCAGCCGTCAAAAACTTCAAATCGTTTTTACAATTAAATTGCGCGGTCGTTCTGAATCTAAATTTGAAACAAACTTTTTAAAACTTCCTAGCAGCTCCCTACCAGAATAACAACTTGGTTTGCGATGGAATGAAAATTTTCATTCGATCGAATTGACGAAAGTAAACAAGCTGAAATCAAAATCTGACTTTACGTCAACAGAGAAGTAACAGTTAAACTTGCTGAAAGGAACCACTTTCGGAAAATGTGAATCCAATGCGAATACAATCACATAGGTAAATATAAAACGATTATATAATTTCATTATTAGTTTATTCTCATTTATATTAACTAACAAAACACTATTTATATAAAGACACTTATGATTTGTTTTTCTTGACACTGTATCCTTCGACACTTCGGTTTTACTTAACTGAACTGTCTTGATTGTTAAGTTTTACACTTTGTATATATATGATTCCAAAAAAGGTTATAATTTTAATAAAAGAAAACGTTCAGTATAAAAAAATAAACAAATCAGGTGTATGTATATATTTGTATATAATGAAAAGATAAAGGAAATTATGGCTTTTTAGAAATATTTACGGTGGGTACTAGTAGCTGAATTTAATCGATGTCACGATATCTTAAAAAGTAGAACAGTACGTGTTCAAGAAAACCAAAATTTCACCCCCAAAAAATATCCTGGACTGCAAGGCCCAAAGAGTCAACTGACAATCAAAAATAAAAACACCCCAAATGTTCGAGATCCTAGGCTGAAATTGTCCGATGACTTGGAAATTCAGCAATCCATTCCACGTCATCAAGAGTTGGCTGCTTCATGAGACAAACCAATTCTCCATGAACCAGTCTACCAGAATATGTATACCTCCCAGGAGCATTAATCCCATCACAAGAGATATGGAAGGTGACAACTCTGTTTCGTAAGACAATTTGAATAGAACTGAATTCTGCAGCAACTCACGAATATCATCTGCAATAGCGGAAATCGCTAGTGACAGCGTTACCAACCAGGATCTCTAGCCTCCTGGCGACTTTTCGCGTGGACTATATTTTTAACGTTTCAATATGAATATATTTTGTTCCATTGGCTAATTGGAAGAAAAAACATATTTTCACCATCGAAACTGATTTTCAGCTCACAAGCCTCACGTCACAATATGTTTTGCTTCGAAGCATATACCCACTCTTCCTCTCTAATTGAAGCAAATAGTCAACATTCAATTGTGTCAATATTCATATGACCTCCTACTATGGAATAATTCCAGTGCACGTGTTATTCGTAAGTCATTATCAGCATCTCATTATTTTCAAGAACTTATTACTTCGAAATTCAACCCAACGCCTCTGCATCTCACTTTTTAAATGTCTGTAAAGTTAAATGAGTATTGCCGAGAATCAGAAAATTTATTTTAGAAGTGTATTGAGAATTTGAATTTATCCAAAGAAAGTTTCCTTATTTGGCGACACCTCAAGACTAGAACTTAGGTTCTGAACTTTTTTATTTTGCTAGAAGTTTGTCTCGATTTGTGTTTTTATTCTTTTTTGAGTAAGCACTGATGCCAGAAGAAGATTTGGAATAGAGACTGGTGATAGTTCAAGAGTCATATATTTTGATTTTATGTTCAAATGGGATGTTGTGCACCGTGGATTAGATGTTGACGATAAAAAGTTTGTAGAATATCATGAAAATATCTGAGCAAATGCCATTGGGACTATTTGAGAACTTACGTACATGAAGATTGTTAATTTTTAATAATTAAATGTATTTGATGCCAGAATAACAAGTAATGTTGAGTGTAATAGTGGTGTTTAGTGGAAATGTAGTTGTAATATAAGTTACAATGCAGAATTATCATCTACTCTACTTTAACCATGAACAAAACGAATAAATTGAGAGACAACACAATAGGACTAGATTAAAGTGATGCAGAAAAAAGTTGGGAAAAACTAAGTGAAAACAGGGAGGAGATGATGAGAATAATTACAATAATATGTTCATTTACCAGAAATAACGAAGGATAACGAATCGTAAATAAACAGAGCGTCAACGAATTCGGCACTATTATAATTCCCTATTACCTGCACCCCCTCTTTACCTGGACAAGATACATGAATTCGGCACTACAGTTTAGCTTTCTAATCCCTAATCTACGTCCTGTTTATAATTACCTGTGAGGTGTACATCAAGAAGCTCCCACATTATTAATAATACGATAGCGCAAACAAGTGAACGTGGCAAACAAATTTTAATAGTTGATGGTGGCAAATTTACATTTGCAAAAGTGTTGAAAACCGAAGAAACTTTTTGGAGGTGTTACGTAAGAACATATAAAGCAAAAGTGTGGACTGTGGGGCTTGAAAAAGTCATATCAAGATGTGAATTGGAACATACACATCCCAAAAATACGAAGGCGCTAAACAGGCAAATAGGTTTGTGGATATGTATTTTTTAAATTTATTTGTGCTTTATTCATGTTTATTGTGTCGTATTTATTTAAAAAGCAATTACTGATTGAATATTATTATTTTAGTTAGCAACAGTGCCAAAAGGAAGGCAGAAGAAGACATTACAGAAAAACCTTCGAAAATTATTCATTTAGCATTGAAAAACCATGTAGAAGCAATGGACACTTTAACTGTAAGAGATATTAATTACATAAGAAATAATGTCTACTACAAGCAAAAGAAAATGCAGCCAAGTTTACCGACGAGTGCAGATGAAACCATTAGAGTTTTACAAAATTTGGAATGTAAAACAATTGAAGGAGAAATTTTTTTGACAGGTGTTGAGCAGGAAAAGCAAATTATAGTATTTTCTTGCGAAACAAATTCACGTGTTTTGTGTAATTGCGACACAATATATTTAGATGGTACGTTTAATTATTGTTTAAATCATTTCTTTCAACTATTTAGTTTACATACTTTTATTAATGGTCATTACATTCCACTAGTGTTTTCTATTTTACGAAGTAAGAGTACCTCAGGTTATATAGACACATTTCAATTTATTAAAAAAAAGTGTCGAGAAGTAGATTTAGATTCTAATCCAAAGTTTATTGTAGTAAACTTTGAGAAAAGTTTACATAATGCTATAGAATTTATTTGGCCCATGGTGATGATAATAGGGTGTCGATTTCATCTGGCCCAAAGTTGGTACAGAAAACTTCAAAAACTAGGTTTGGCTTCAGAGTATCGTGATGCAAATAATGAAGTAGGAAGATGGCTAAACTATGTCTTTGGTTTGCCATTTTTATAGCCTAGTGAAGTATCAGACTGTTTTGCTTTAGATTTAATGAGTACTCAACCTAATGACAGCAGAGTAATCGAGTTTTCAGATTATATACTGGAAAATTATATAGATGAACAGCAAGCTATGTATGAAATTTGGGCTAGTTGCACTAGTTCAATCACTAGAACAACTAATTGCTGCGAACCATTTCATTCAAAATTTATTGAATGCTTTTATAAAACACATCCATCGCTATTTATGTTTAATACCATTTGAAACAATTTTGAAACTCAGACATATGTTAAACTAAATAGTGTTCATGAACCTGTGCGCCACAAGGATCTTAAAACAAAATGCAGACAAGTATTTTTAGAACAAAAAATTGCTGACTACTTTGTAAATAAAATAGATAGGCTACAATTTGTTAAATGTCTAGGATATTTTTATAATCAATGTCCATAGTGTAGAACAATGCAAAAATAAATACATTTATTTCTAATCTCTGTTTTTTAAATTTTGAGAATACGAAACAATTAGGTAATAAGATAAAGTTGATAAACGGTGCCCAGTTCGAGTACTTGAATAATGTGTAATCCGAGGTCTAGTGCCGAATTCATGCGTAGAGATTAAGGAGCAGGTATGTGGTGCCGTATTCATGGCCACCCAATAAACACAATGCGCCACAAAAGTTATGTGAAACAGCTTGTAAGTGGCATCTAAATAAAATTCAGCGACAAGATTGTTCATAGTACGATAATAACAGTAGCGAATGCTTTTGCTGGATCCAAAAAACACATAGACATAACGTAGATGATGTTATGAATCGTAAGGATATATTTGACGGTCAAACGGAAAAACAACTAGGGAAGTGATTGATATGAAAATTATCAAATGATGCAAGTTAGGGAATAAGACTAAGCGATGAAATAAAACAATATAGTTTATTTAAATCTTCATATATTTGAACTAATGTTCATTTTAAACTTGTTGACGCGTTTCACTAACACAGTAGCTTTGTCAAAACGAATTAAGGTAAAACATGATTTTTCTACATTTCATAAACCATCACATACAGATATTACAATTCATCATAGTTCGGTCCACCCGTTCAGTCATAAACTAGCAGCTTTCAATAGTAGGATACACAGACTCTTAACAGTCCCATTAAATATTAATAATTATACCAAAGAATTAAATATGATAAAACAAATAGCAGTTAATAATTATTACGATCCAAATTTAATTGACAATATCATAAATAAAAAGATAAAAAAAGTTTATACTTTAGAACAAGTATTCCCTTCAGATGAAAATAATAAACAATTTAAAAGCTTAACATACTTTGGAACACCATCCTTAAAAATTAAATCATTTTTAGAAACTTTAGACATGAATATTTCCTCTAAAACTGATCACAATTTATCCAAATTCATTAAAAATAATAAATCTAAATCTTCAAAATTAAACAAATCAGGAGTTTATAAATTAAAATGTGGTAATGACAATTGTGATAAAATTTATATCGGTAGAACTTTTAGAAATTTTAAAACTAGAATTTCGGAACACAAACGTAGCTATGACAACAAAAAATTAGATTCTAACTATTCAAATCATTTATTAGAAAACCAACACATTTTCGACCCAAATTTTGAAATTCTCCATGTAGTCGGTAAATTCTTTAGTTTAAATTTATTAGAGGCCCTAGAGATTAACAAGAATAAATATTCAGGTAATCTCCTTAACGACCAAATAGATATCAATCAGTCTCCTTTATTGAACCTCTTTACCTAGAAGATAGCTTAGGAATGTTTGTAGTGAATGAATTTCCAGGTAATTTCTTTCAATACCATTGTTAACCTTAGTAAATAGATTTAGCACTGTATATATTAGGACATTTTTATATTTTACCTTCATTGGTTTTGACAAAGCTACTGTGTTAGTGAAACGCGTCAACAAGTTTAAATTGAACATTAGTTCAAATATATGAAGATTTAAACAAACTATATTGTTTTATTTCATCGTTCAGTATGGATCTTCATCAAGTAAAAGCCTCATCTAATCAAAATAAGACTAAGACTGAAAATCCAAGATCATAAAACAAAATTAAAAGATGCCTCACTACAATGTAATGCAATAGAAAAGAAATAAAAATGAAGGCAGTATTGAGTATGAGTAAACCAAACGACTGCAAACAAATATTGTAGAAACAAGAAGAGAACAAAAATGGTTGGTTTTGTGATATAATTCACGAAGTCTACTCGATAAATCTTTAACAATATGTGTTAAATATAATAACATTCTTTAAATATTTAACGTCACTGCGGAAGTCCATACTTTAATATAAAAAACTAGAGGATTATTTGTTTCCTAGGAATAAAATAGAAATAATAATTCACTGGTGGTGAGATATTAGTGGATCAAAGAACTGACTAAACATAAATTGAGCAACGATATAATGTCGATGATCCAATTGAAGAAAACGAACACGAAAATGAGGATAAATTTCATGAAGTGTTAGATACAAGCGATAAGACATTCTCCACGACCATTTGGAATTGCAATAATCACATTTTGACAGGAAGCGAAACACCAAAACGATTATATAACGTCGTCAAAACAATGAGGAATACAACCGCATAATTGACGTAAGATATGTACTACTAATAATCTAATAGAAGATTCGACCCATTCAATGATATCGAACTCATATCCGCCAGAGTTTCTAAAAACACCAAACGTTGGTTATTACCAAAACAGCCCGAAAAAAGGAAACAAACGTCTGCAAGTTTGAACTGACAGTCTGAATGAATTTAGGAATAAGGTTAACTACAAAATGTAAGCAAAAGTTATAGAGTGTCGTCAGCATCTTTATATAATCTTCTTCTTCTTCCAAATGATCAAGATTTTGGTGTACTAAAAAGAATCATAAAAAACGTGTGTCGGATCAACACTACTCTATTATGGCAAGTCTAAGCCCAAACTTTCCTGTATTTTTGAGGCAAACCAATCAAATATTGAATTATGCAAAATGGTGGATAGCTTACTATAAAAAAATGTTTATCGGACGAAAGTTTCGGAAGGAAAGTTCCCAAAGAACTGGAAGTATCGTTTGCAGTATCAACGTACATGTCATTCAAGTATCACAAGAACAAAAAATGGGTGCTTTCCACAAAAAATTCCATTGATGGTCTAATGAAGAATAGTCTTCAGCTTGCTACAGACAATGTAAAATTGTTAAAGCGTATCCTAATAACAGCTTGCCAATAAATCTCAAAAAAATATAAAACTCAATGCAAGTAGAAGGTAGAATTCTTGTACCATTTTAGAGAAGAATTTTTGAATGGCCCACACATGAGGAGGAAACTGCCGACGGCAACGTGGAAATCGATGGGGAGAACTACTATGTACCTTAACTTCCTCAAATATTTCTGTTTATAGTAAGTATAATACTTTGCCATGTTCTTTGTTGCTTCGTCTTTCATTACACATTATTCAAGCAACAAAGTCATTTCCAATGTATTATTCATTTCAAAAATAGTATAGCAAATTATAAATTTGTTACTTGCAATAACCACTCAACAAGTCAGAAATTTATTTTATTTTATTTTCCTGTGAGAGTTTCGTTGCTAAAAAATTGCAGAGGATGTGTGAATACACTTTTGTTTCATATCCTATATTCACTTATTTTAAGCCATACTCGTTTTATTTAGTTTTTATTGTCTCCTGAAAATTCATATTATTTAACTTAAGTTGATTTTCAAATGACTGATTCAATTGCACATTGCAACGTTATGTTATGATGTTGTTGACTAATGTACGAAGTCTATGTCAACAAACGGAACGTATAAATGTCAAATGGAGGTGTATTTCGTACATGAATGTTAAATTGATTCTAACTTCAAGAAAGTTTAGAATCATGTCTGAATAATTTTCTGGTGACGGCTTATTAAAAGTTTCGGTATTCGTCTTATAGCAAATTATAATATTCATGCTAAAATTCTACGACCAAACTTCACTTTATGTGAACATTCAACTTATAACGAGGATATTAGAGGCAGCATGGTAGATCTATTATGACATTGACCGGAAGAATAATAATAATGGAAAATTACAACTATACTGTTAGGACTTAGGAAGCTGATATTTTACATAATGTAGGGTGGAATTTTATAATAAAATGTGTTCATTAAAAAGTTTCGCTGAATAGTTCGCATTTCAGTTTGAATGAAATTTTATTATAACAGGATTACAGTCAAAATGCATATTACATGATTTCTACTTCCAGATACCTGAGAACTAATCTGGGGATTCTATCAGAAAATATACGGAAAATATTTCTAAAGCTAGGTTACAATTGTTAAACTTTTCTAAGGCGAGTTAACTTTCTTGGTTGTGGAAAAATGATAAGGAGCAATGCCAAATGAACGTGTTATTGTGGTGAACAGTGGCATGTTATTATAATATTCCTATTACGAAACCTTGTAATGTGATTTATTCTGTTACTTGTTATCTCTATATATGACTATATCGGTGAAAGGAAAACAAATCATGTATTTCACGGTTTTATTTGTTATATTGAGAGTCTGCACTAGGCAGAATACTGTATGTGATTTCCCATTACCGTCCAGCAGGTGGTGCGCCGAATTTTGATTTTAGAAGTTGCCAGAACTTATTCTTGAAGTCGGATCATCATAGACAGCAGGACGCTAATTTTCGAGTATGTAGTGTTACATTCAATTGAAAGACAGTTGAGATTATGTATTTTTAATCAAATATCTAGTTCTTAATTAACTTGTGAGATGCTATTTCTACCTCTTTTTTATTTCTTCTTCTCTTTCTTATTCTTCAATGAGAAGAAGAAGTTCACATGATTATGTAGATATGGGCGATATCAGCGATAATATTAACATCCCCTCTCAAAATTGCAAAATTGATAATCAGAACAGATTCAACAATTCTACAAATTTTGTAAATTTTTCATTTCCTAAAGCCTTTGTAAACACATCAGCTATTTGATCATTAGGACATACGTATTCAATATGCAAGACTCCATCATTATTCAAGTCCAACACAAATTGAAATTTCACATCAATGGTCTTACAACGCTTGTTGTTCTCAAAATTATCGAGCACTTTGATTATCTTCATGGATTATAACTGGTGGCGGCAAATCAAATTCCATACTCATTAGTAGGTTTTTTATAAACACTAATTCACATGAAGGGACACAAACTGCCACAAACTCTGCTTCTGTACTCGAAAGTGAAACAAATTGCTGTTTCTTCGAACACCAAGATATAAGATTATTAAGTTTAAAACAATAGCCACTTGTCGACTTACGATCAGAGATATTATTTGCCCAGTCGGCATCACTATATCCAGCTAAACTAGTCTCATTAGCTGAATTAAAATGTAATTTATAATGATTGGTACACTTTAAATATTTCAAAACTCTCAATAGATGTTTAAAGTGCTCGTCAGAAGCATAATCCTGAAATCGGCCAAAATAGCTAATGCTAAAACATATATACAGCCAAATTCCAAGCATAATATACATGGCTTCAAAGAAGTTCTTTAAGTGGCAGATTTGTTATAGCACCTATGTCAGATATTCTTTTCAAATTCAACTAATTTTCCATAGGCGTTTTTGCAGTTTTCAACTTTATATTTCTTAACTATATTTTTGATTGCTGAATTTTGATCTATTGTTATGACTTTATTTTTATCATCTTTAACAATTTCAATACCCAAGAAATCAAGCTTATCAGATACACATTTTCTGATTTGAAAGGTTTCATTCGATTTTTCGAATAAGAAAGGAAATCTGAATCATTGCATGCTATTAATATATCATCAACCTACAACGATAGATAACATCTAACATTTTGTTTAAGAAAAGTGTAAAGACAGTAGTCAGACTTCGTTCGCTTGAATTGCATTTTCACAATAAAATCGTTAAGTTTCTGATTCCAAGCTTTCGGAGCCTGCTTAAGCCCATATATTGCTCTTTTTAACAAGCAGACCTTATTATTCTTAGATTCAAAATCATTCAGCCCTTCTGGAATTTTCTTAAAAACTAGTTCTTTGAGTTTACTATGTAAAAAAGCATTTTTGACATCAAGTTGTTCAAGAATCAAATCAAAACTATGACAAATTGAAAGTAAAATTCTCAAAGTAGACAGCTTTGCATCTGGTCCATATATATTGCCATATTCTCCAGAATCATGTTGCTCAAACCCTCTAGCCACCAAACGATCTTTAAATAACCTATTACCTTCTTCGTCTACCTTCACTCTAAATACCCACCTACTAGTTGTTATTTCTGCTGTTTCTGGTCTATCAACTAGCTCCCAGGTATTGTTTGATTCAACTTCTATAGCTGTTTTCAAAAAATTCCAGTTTGAGCTTGCTCAGGCCTCCTCAAAAGATTAGGGATTCTCTGTAAACAACTTACATCAATCTCATAATCATGGAACTTTGCTGGTAGGTAATCTAATTTGTCTTTTAATTCTCGCATTCTCCACTTTACTTTCTACATTATCACTCTCACATGACCTAACCTTTCCTAAATTATCAGCCACCTGATCCTGTTCTATATTCTAACTGTCAATTTCACTATAATTATCGTATCCTGGTTTCGCACAAATTTTGTTCATGAAATGTCTCTCATCAAAGACCACTTTTCGACTATGAATCAATTTACTTTCATCCTCTTGCCATAAGCGTTAACCATTTTCAGTATAACCAAAGAACTTACATCTTTTTCCTTTATCGTCTAACTTATTTCTTAAACAGTCAGGTACCCTAGCATAAGCAATGCACCCAAACACCCTGATGATTGACAAACATGGTTTTTTATTATGAGATTATTCAAATGGTGTTTTATTTTGAACCAAGCAAGATGGAGTTCTATTTGTCATGTAAGCTGCTGTTAGCACAGCGTCTTCTCAGAAAATTCTATTCAAATCAACCTGCATATTCATTGATCTTGCTTTGGTTCATTCTTTCTGCTACACCGTTGATTTGGGGAGTATATGGGGGCGTATATAATATTTCCATTTCTTCCTCAGAGCAAAAATATAGAAAACTTTTTGAACAATATTCACCACCATTGTCACGTTTTATTTTATAAATTTTGTTTCCACAAAACAGAGATGTTACCCCGACTTCAAATTCTTTCATACACTTTAATACTTTATGCTTATGTTCAATTACCAATACCATCACAAAACTAGAGAAATCGTCCACAAAGGTAACAAAATATAAATTACCATTACGAGAACTGGGAGTAATTGGCACACATACATCAGTATGTATTTTGTCAAATTGCAGACTTATTCACAAAACCGTTATCTGCAGATGTATTTTAGAATTTTTTCAGAAATTTGGAATACTTCTTTTCAATTTACCAATGTGTGGGGATGTTGGGATTTGGTACTAGCAATGGTAAATTATTATTATGTATTCTATGTAGTCTAGTTGGTAAGTTCTCTTGTTCCGAGTTTGACTGAAGACATTGTCAAGTTGTTAAATGTATTGCCGATGTAAGTTTTTACAATTCTCTATGGAGAACATGCATTCAATAATTCGAATACTTTCTCTCGAAAATAATAAGCGTCCATATTGAGCACCATTCTGCTCGACTAAAGCGGCCTACCAAGTCCTAATAAACTTAAATATAAAATTTATAAAATAGTCCAAATCTCTATGACAAGGAGTTCCAATAATTTCCAGATTGTGTCTATTGGAAACTTCATATTGTATACATCAATATACATAGACTAATAGTTTGTTATATATTTATTCAATTAGCTTTGAAAAACTATATGGAAAATACTTGGAAGTTCATTAGTATGACATTACTATCGAAAAACATCAATTAAAAGTTGATAAGCGGGGGATAATGAATTAAACAATAACAGTTGAATCTGTTTCCAACTTGTATCATGGACTTGTAAAAAGTGTAAATCATAATTTAACATCTTGTAATGTATGCGAATACTTCTTCATTTTTGTGAATACCAATAACCCAAATAGTTGCAGCAATTGTCTTTTATGTACTATAATCGTTACTACAAAATGTCCTTTTCTTCATTCTATCAGGACACAACTTCAAATGAATGAACTAAATTATCTAGAAAAATATCAACTAGATAAATAACTCATTTTCAAGGTTTTCTACTGATGACCTATATAGAGAGATTCTTTAATGGTGTAATTTTGAGAAGATTCATCATTTCTGGGAATAGATAAAGTAGGTTTCAGTTACACTTCATCGTGATACAAGAAGTTGCTATAAGCTTTCATTGGAAAGATAATTTTTGGAGGTAATATATATATATATATATATATATATATATATATATATATATATATATATATATAACACGTAACATATTACCTTTAATGCAAGAATGGTGGTTCAAACAAACGTAACAGACTAATTGATTATTTATGGTATTCGAACCTTATATCACTCAAATACAAAAATATGAGTACTATTCAATGCAATAAAATAAGTGGAATTTCCGAAACAGTTCTGCAAATTTGCATCTCACATAAACTTTCTCAAACTTCCGATTTCAATACTCTAAATTTTAGATAAAAGACCGATGGGAAAATGATGGGAATACATAATAATTGTATCATGAAAAGGGATGGATAAATCTTCAGTCACAAAATCTGAAGAAACAGATATACAAATTAGATTAGTGAAGAACATCGGTCAGCATACCTGCATTTATATAAATTGTAAAACAATCGAAATAAATATATTTCAGGACTGAAGCTTAAATATATTTTATAAAAGTAACACCCAAAAGCTAGCGTGACGTTTCCAGTGTCTTAGTTAACATTACCCACTGTTCAAATCAAGAAGTAATATGATATATTCCATTTCATTTCAAAATTTATGGTACATTTGTGAAGTATGACAAATACTCACCGTACAAAATCACACAGATGTTATAAACATCTGTGTTTGAAAATCCGATGACAAGTATTAAAGAAATGAAGCGGAACTGGCTTTTCCCTGTCAAATATGAAATGTTCACTAAGCCAAAGAAAAACGAGTTGCTGAAAATCCGTAGTAAAATTCCAATTGCTACGAGAATTTTATTTGATTTTGTTTTGTTTGTTCATAGGGCGTGAAATTCCCTATTATATAAGAACTTTCATTACATTTCGGAACACATTTGCAAGATGACTTCTTATAGATGTGTAATAGATTGAATTATGAAGTAGTTTCCAACTGATATGAAGAAAAACTCAAATACATAAACAAAACTATCATCACAATACCTTGGGAAATAACGCTAAGCTACTTTCATAATATTTTAACATTGTTGAATAATAATCGTTTTCTTCCTAGTTTTCTTCTATGCACACAAAAATAGACATAAACTTTTAAACTATTATTTCTAATTTAAATTAAAACTTTGCTAAATATTATATTATTTAACGAACGGTAATGTAGGTCATAACTCACGCAGATGAAGTTTGCAGCACGAGCCGCAGGCAAGTGCTGTATTTTATATCTTATTCTTTTCGGAATCATCAACGTACCCCTCATCCATAATAATAAGATATTAACTGAATTTGAAAACGTCAAAATTATTCAAGTGACTGTATAGTAGTGAGTTATTTTAACTCACGCTGTTTGTTTACAGATACTATTAAATGCACAAAAGCAGTTGAATAATTACTATATAATTCAATTAACAGGAGTAGATAAAGAAATATAAAACTTATCATTTAATCAGATAGACATTGTCTTAATATTACGCCCTTGATTATATCCATAACATTGTCAGTTATGTTACAAAGTTGTCAATAATTTTATGTCAGTTATTATCTGTAGAATAAAGCCTTATTCTAAAAGTAATCCATTGTATTCACTACAATTTATTCTACAGAAGATATTAAATGGATAAGCTATTTCACCCCGATCGTTTAGATAAAGATGTCACACTTGGAAACGACGGTCAAATTTGGAATCATTGGTAGAGATCGTTCGTGAATTTTCTGGAAGCGGCAGATGCGAAGGACAACACGAAAAAGCCCAATCTACTAATAAACTACGTGAGTCCAGTCGTTTTTGAGTCCATTAGTGAAAGTACAACGTATGAAGATGCCACAAAAACCCTTGATAGCCTCTACGTGAAACGCAAAAATGAAATATTTTCTCGATATTCTCTCTCATAAAGAAAACAGTTAGCGAGTGAGTCAATTGACCAATATTTACAAACTTACAAGCAGATTAGAAAAGACTGCAAATTTAAAGCTGTCACGGCCGAACAGAATAGAGATGATTGTTTCCGAGACTCATTTATCAGTGGTTTAAGTTCACCACAAATTAGACAGCGGCTTCTAGAGCACTCTTCTTTGAGCTTAATTCAAGCGTTTGATACTTCAAGAGCGTTAGAAATAGCCAAGCAACATGCTGAATGATATTCATCAACGTTTGATTCAAGTGTTGCCGTTTTACAAAATTCAGAACCGTCACAAGATTCTGAAAATTCATCAACCAGGCAGTTAGCGGCTGCTGCATATTTTCAGAAATGTCTCTTCTGTGGCAGAGATAGACACCTGCGCGCACACTGTCCTGCTAAAAATGCAATTCCTGCAATGAGAGAGGTCATTTTTCAACTGTGTGTAGATCAAGTAACACCAGAAGAACGCAGAAAACATCTGCCGCTATTTTGTCTACAATTTCTGCTGTTTTTCCTAGTTGTTCATCCAAATCCATCATTCAAATTAAAATAGACAACATAATCACGCATGCACTAGTCGATACAGGGAGTTCTGATAGTTATATATCAAGTGAAATTTGTGCCAGTAAAAATATTTGTGTCAATCCATCAAGAATTAATGTTAAAATGGCTTCAACATCTCTCATGTTGCAAGCTCTTGGATATTGTATTGTACGCCTACAAATTTTAGACAACATTTATTCAAATGTAAAGCATTTAGTCCTTGATGAACTTTGCACTGAAGTGATCATTGGTCATGATATTCTGAAGGAACAATCCCGACTCGAAATTCTTTTTGGAGGTGGCAAATCTACCCTATCAATATGCAATTTAGCAGTAGCAAATGTTGAACCATTCAGTCCATTTTCAAATTTGACATTTAATTGCAAACCACTCGCAATAAAATTCCGTCGATTTACAACTTCAGACCTCAACTTTGCTAATCAAGAAATCAAACATCTTCTAAAAGAAAAGATCACAGAACCCAGTATCTCCCCTTGGCGAGCTCAATCGCTGGTAACTTCAAGTGAAAACCACAAGAAACGTATGTGTATTGACTATTCTCAAACCATGAATAAATATACGTTATTCGATGCATACCCATTGCCACGGGTAGAAGACATTGTAAACCAAATTTCGAAATATTCCGTTTTCAGTACAATTGACCTCCGTAGTGCCAATTACCAAATTACAATTGGAGAAGAAGAACAGACAGTTTAAACTCGGCATTTAGCTCCTCTAGAAGACATATCATTAATTCGCTGCCATGAAAATTTTGTCAATCAAGATCAAGGCCATTCAAATCAAGAGCATCAAAATCAAGACCAAAGCATTCACGAAAATCGAGACTAATAGTCTAAGAGCCAGTGAACGGATACCTGTATGTATTTGACCAGACCTGGGTTTCTGTACATTGAGGCCCCTATACCTACCGTACACTAAGCCCAAAGTGGTGGACGCGGCGAGTGCGCAGGTAAGACAGGTATCGATTTTTGGCTATTTATAAATGCATTTGACCACGTCTGCCATTTTGATATTTGGAAATATATTATTATTATAAATGGAAAATAACAATGGCAGACCATTATCACGCATTTAACATTGTGGCAGACAATTTTAAAAATGTTAGAAACATTTTTTTTTTAAATTGATTGACCAGATCTGCCATCAATATATTTTATTTATTATAGTCTTAGAAACTAATATTGATAACGGCAGACGAATTCATTGCGTATAAATATCAGCAGATAAAAAAATCTGAGATACTACCCGGTCAGATGTATGCATATAGCTATCTTTTTTCTTTCTCCAATGTATTACTATTGTACTGATTCGGGAAATTCATTAATGATTGTGGTTTAACAACCATCATGGTTGAAAGCGAAATGCTGGTTAGTGGATCAGTTTCAAGTTTCATTGAGAGCAAGCATTTTAATCGATGTAAAATATTACACCCAATAGTGGCTTTAGGGCTACAAATAATGCATTTTAGATCTTTTTTAACATCTCGAAATATTCAAATAACTGAAGAGATCGAAGAAGAAATTCAAAGATTACAAAATTGTCAGCAAATCTCTTTTTTTATTCATAATGAAAACTTGAAAGAACTTTACAATGATTATGTTATTTAGGAGCAACAAACATTAAATGGTGAACATGGTAAAACTGCGCAATTTTACATGATTTACATCAAGCTTGTTAATCATTATTTACAGCTAAGCAGGAGCATTCGTGCAGGTGATTTCCAATTATATCTTGACATCTTACCAAAAATCACAAATTTATTTTTCGCTTTCAACCATCAAAATTATGCGAAGTGGACTGTCCAGTACCATTATAATTTAACAAAAGTTTCCACAACTCATCCTGGTTTAGAGCAAGACTTCCAAAAAGATTTTTTGGAGTCAAGCGTACCAATAAACCATTCTCAAGGCAGCCTATTGACCTCACATTACAGCAGACCATCAATGCAGATGCTGCGAGAACACTTACTGGTATCGCCCATCTGACAAACTCGATCTCGGCTCGCCAACGGTGGGTAAGAAGTCACGACATCCGCTCAACAATAATTACACATGTGTTAGAAGAGTTAGGAATATCTAAGAAGCAATACATTTCAGCAGAACTTCAGCCGCATAATATCAAAAAAAGTTGTCATCAACTTGAGAAGTTAATGAACTCGTTCGATCAATATGTGAATCCATTCAGCTTAGATTTATCGCCAGATCAGTTGCTCAACATAGCTTCTGGGAAAGCAGCATCATCTGAAGTTGAAGAGTTCCTGTTAAATATCCAAAGAATCGGTGAGGAATTACGAACAACTTTTATATCTGAATGTGCATCTGATTCAAAAAGATTTGAAAAAGCCATTAAAAAGACACCTATACATAATTTTTCAAGTTTACTTGTGAAAAAGAAGTCTGTAAAAATTGGAGGTAAGCATCAAGAGATCAAGTTGGAGCGAGATTTATTCGGGCGTTTATTGGGAATTTCAATGGACCACCATATTGATGTTTTAAACATTTTATCGTTTCCAATAACTCCAGTGCCTCTTGCTTTATGTCATCTAGATGGTGGTTTCTGTGAAACTGACAAGTCTGTACTTGTAAAATGCCTTGAACCAAATTTAGATCAAGATCCGCCACATAGTACAGATGTACTCTTAGTTGAAGGATTTTTCATCCTCCATTCTATGGAAGAGGTTCCCAAAACGTTCGGAAGTATTTCGAAGAAATTCTTGCAAATGGTATCGAAATATTCCTCCCGAAGAATTGATGTAATCCTTGACCAGTATTTTTGTCCGTCAATTAAAGATAGTGAAAGATGTCTACGATGTGAATCATCGTTGATTGATTACACTATTTCTGGGCCTGACCAAGTGCGACCTTCCGATTTTGCAAAAGAATTAAAAAACACAAAATTTAAGGAGGCTCTTGTAGACTTTTTCGGAAAACATTGGTGTAGTGAGGAAATGAAATTATTTTTAGGCAATCGGAAGATTAATTTAAATTTCCGAAATTGTCATTCATATCACGTTGTTGATGAGAAGATACAGTCAAGTGTTGTTGAAGATTTATGTTGTACTGCACAGGAAGAAGCAGATACAAAAATAATCTATCATGCTTGCAATATCGCTGAGCAGTCGAATATTGTTATCAGAGCCTCTGATACCGATATTTTAATCATAATGATTGGTAATATGGCACACTTGAAAAATTCTAAATCTAATATTTGGATGCTCAATAGAACAGGATATAATGAAAGATATATTAATATCACAAAAATTTATACAGAGCTTGGTGATTTGTTAGCTAAAAGTTTAATCGGCTTCCATGCGTTCACCGGGTGTGATTTTAATCCCGCTTTTTTCAATAAAGGGAAAAATAAACCTTTTACATTGCTAACAAAAATTCAGAATTCCAAGAATCATTTGCTGCTCTTGGTGAAGAAAATGTAACAAAGGACCAACCACAAGACCTATTTAATGTTATTCAACAATTTGTTTGCCAACTCTACAATGCCAAAAAATCGCAGGACGTCGATGATGGAAGATTCCAACTATTTGTCAGCAATTACAAAGCTTCGGGCATCAATGAAAATTTCAGCCAAAAAGTGCAAAATTTTGACGCAACCTCAATTCCACCGTGTAAGAGTGAACTTTACCAACAATCAATATATTTCTATAATTTGGAAAAATGCTTACAAAAAGCAACCTACTGCTTTAAACCCATTGGATTATGGTTGGATTGAGCAGGACAACAAATTAGTCTTCAAATGGTTCGAAGGAGATCAACTTCCATCTTTTGTGAGTGACTTAATCACCGATGTTCCTGGTAAGTTGATAAAAATCAATTCTTTATCGAATATGTTCGAATCAATTTACTAATTATTTATATTTCAAAATTCACGTTTAATTTTGGAGAATCTGATTCAATGGATGTGTATGATGAAGACGAGTTCAACGATAATAACCATGGCTCGGATGATGCTGATGATGATGATGAATGGAGATCAAAATTAATAAATATATATACCTATATATATATATATATATATATATATATATATATATATATATATATATATATTGATTTAGTGATGCATGCATGATTGTTTTTTATTTATCTAACGTTTAAATTTTGTATTCAATAAATAAATGTAAAAAATAAAATACAAATTAAAATTATTTTTTGTTCTTAGCAGTATATTTTAATATTTAGGATTTTTTCGGTATGTATCTCTTTCTCTATCGTTTAACTTTAGAAGTTTAGTATATAGACTACATGTAAAATATTAAATTCATTAAATACAGTGATTAAGTAAATTATATTATTGTAAAACTGCTATCGTAATATATAGACATCGAACCGGGTAGTATCTCAGATTTTTTTTATCTGCTGATGTTTATACGCAATGAATTCGTCTGCCGTTATCAATATAAGTTTTTAAGACTATAATAAATAAAATATATTGATGGCAGATCTGGTCAATCAATTTAAAAAAAAAATTTTAACACTTTCAAAATTGTCTGCCACAATGTTAAACGCGTGATAATGGTCTGCCATTGTTATTTTCCATTAATAATAATAATATATTTTCAAATATCAAAATGGCAGACGTGGTCAAATGCATTTATAAATAGCCAAAAATCGATACCTGTCTTACCTGCGCACTCGCTGCGTCCACCACTTTGGGCTTAGTGAGTCCCCATCTCATGTACGGTAGGTATAGAGGCCTCAATGTACAGAAATCCAGGTCTGGTCAAATACATACAGGTATCCGTTCACTGGCTCTTAGACTATAAAGCATTCAATAAAATCAAGACTATTTGATTCAAGACCACTCCATTCAAGAACAGAACAATCAAGACGCAGTACTGAATATCGATAGGCCAGTTAGGACACGGAGGCGTCCTCAATATTCAGAAGACTCCCTCGAGAAATAAGAAGGCGGGAAGAATTCCATAACATTACCCTCTTGAGTATATCCATGACATTGTTAGTTACAAAGTTGTCAATAATTTTATATCAGTTATTTTCTGTAGAATGAAGCCTAAATCCATTTTATCCACTACAGACATTTTAAAAATTACTTCAATATCAAGTCACTGACAAGACTGACGACTGATAATTTTATAATTAACATGAACCATAGATAAAAACTAAAATAAAAAAAGATATGTATCTAACTCAAATATAACTTTGTGAATTGCGGCGTAAGTTGGTTAAAATTATTATTTTAACAAACATTGACAACGGAATGTTTGTTTTTAATAATTATTCATTGAAATTTTTTTTTTGCCCTCATCCATCACATTATTGTTTCCACTTCTTATAGTTTTCTGTTTCTTGCTTACCGCGTCATTCCTATCATTAATATTGGAAATCTTTCTATTTAAGCAACGATTTTTGTTAGTTTAACAATTTCATTTATTCCTTATGAAAACATTCTACATTGAAAATAATAGAATAATAGAATTCCCCCAGAAATAGTGGAAAGAAAATCCTCATAATTCATCTCATTTTCTCAATGCACTTCAAAACTTCCTCTTGCTTTGACAGAAGAGCGTAAAGGAATTATTTCGTTTTCTGTTTCCATCCACGAACTTTAGTCAACAAGGGAAGAACTGGTACAAAGAGCCCTGTTGCATAATTGCTAATTATAAATAGTAATTTTGCTTGAAACAAGGTAAGTGAGAATTTGAACTCAATATATATCTATAAATACCAATCGAATATAATAAAATCACGGCCATCTACCTTATTATATATAGGTAAAATATTTTGTTCCATTGACATAATAATTAATAACTAGAGGACCCTTGCTCCTCGGCAGCATTAGGATAGGCTGTGTATGAGAGGGTCTAATTATTACAAAAATTGATTTTACAGTACAGGTTGGCTCATTAATTTTGGTAGTTGACGATGCGTGAGAAATCCATACAACTTGACAACGTTGTAAACGTAGTTACCGGGAAGAGCAGGCGACGTACATTACGCATGCAAAATTTTAAAAGTTGTGAGACTACTAATATGTACGAGGGTAGCACAATATTTTGAATTTGGATTCAAAAATAATAAATTGTGGCACATGTATAATGCTATATAAAATCGAGTTTACAAAATAAAATAACATTAATGTGCTCTTTATTATTAATTAAATGAATAAGGAAATAGAAGCTATTAAATTTTTCTACGAAGATTGGTTTTTTTGTACAGAAATAATTATTTATTGCTTTAAAAACCATACGGGGAATTCTATAATTACCCTCTATTATGTTATGTAATGTAAATGATAAATAGATTCCACCTTTACTTCAAATTAATATCTTTTATGTGGTCCCATTATAATATTCGTCATTAAAGTTAATTTTTCTATAAATTGAAAGTTAGGTAGATTTTGTAGATAACGCGTACAATATGATAACGATAGTCAAACGACTTTCTAAATAGTTAATTGATTATTAGTAATAGTTAGTGACATACACACCTGTTAAGCTTTCTAAAATTGTTATTCTCATTACGATGTAGTAGATAATAATGTAAAATTTCGGGATTATACATAAAATTTGAAAAACAAATTGGGGAAATCGCCTTTACAGATGGTTCTTTAACCGTTGTAAAATTGAAGGTAACATTTCGTTTGGTCACATATTCTTTAAGTGCTGCCCAAACACTTTCGATCGGATTTGAGTCCGGGTGATAAGGGGTAGCCTTAAAACTTGCAATCCATGTCGAATAAACAATTCCTCAATTTTATAAGTTCTATATTGCGGTTTGTACATTTTTGCAACGTTATAAATATCCGGTTTTAACATTTGTTCACTGTAATATATGTTTCTTTCAGAAATCGAGTTTTTTAATTGTTGTTTAGTCCAAGCAATCGTAGGAAATTTTTCATTTAGAATATTGTGATATGGGGCGTTATCAATTACCACAACATCGTTGCTTGGTAGGTTTGGAATAAGTTTTTCTTGTATCCACTTCCAATAATTTTCCTACGCCATTTCTTTCATGATAATCTTCTGTTTTTGACTAGGAGTTTCACATAATACCAGCATTAGGTAAAAAACCATTTTCACTTCCTGCATGCACAATGATGAGCCTATTACCTTTTGAAACGGGTTTTCTCAATCCTTCGCTACTCTTGTCGCTCCTTCCTTTAAGGTGCGTGTGACATTATTGAATGTATGTTTCATACACATAAATGATAGGTTTGTTCTGTTCTCTGCGCTTTCTCATGTTTCTTAAATATAGTACGCGTAAATGTCTGATTTCGTGACGATCATTTAACAAACTTCTGTTGTTTTCCATGTTGGTCCAACGAAAACCCAAAGAATGTATTTATTTTCGCAGAGAATTGCGACTTCCTGCGAAGCCATATTTATCTGCAAAGGTTTGGTGTACATTTCTTAACGTGGGTACTTTTTCTCGGATTTGTGATAATTTATTATGCACCTTTTGAACACAGTTTTGTCGAATTGATCCATACGGATACTGGACGTTCTTTGTTTATTAGTAGGCCCATCAGTATCAGCATTTCTTCCTGCCAGAGCTTCTTTTTTAATATGGGAAAGCGTTCTTTGGCTCACTTTCGTAGTAGCAGAAACTCGGTCCATGACCTGACAAATAAGTCGATATAAATGTTGTATTAAAATTTTTACTCATGTGTATTTTCATACAAATAAAAGGAGGAAGTAGTTAAATTTGTTTTCAGTGACCGTTCTATCAAATAAACATTTTTGTCGCTGTTTTCGGCCATTTAAAAGAAGTATTAAATTCAAGAATACTATACAAAACAAAAATATCAAGCAACATGTGAATATCCGACAGGAAAAGTTTGTTTGGAAATAACAATAGAGAGTCGTCGAGAGATTAAAGAACTGAGAACTGCATGTAGTTGAGCTCCACAAAATTTAGGTGAAAATTCTATAAATATTGAAATTATGGTTACATTATGGATTTAATTCGTGAATAAAGATAACAAAAAGTTTAAACCAGTTTTCCAATCAAGAAATAAGGATACAGGGAGAAAATACAGACAATTTATTGATCCATAGCAGTGCATAAGAGACGCTAAGGTACAGACATTTTGAAATCCTCAACAACATAAGGTCAGTGAAATTCCATCTTTGGGTCCCAAAGAAAAACATTATAATAAAAATGATCAGTTCTTAAATAAAAACAAATAAATATTAAGGCCATAATAAATAATTCATAGACTAAAATTCAAATCAAACTAGTGCTAATTTATAATAATAATTGATTAATAAGAATTTATTTACCTGTTTTTAAGATTGCCCGTATATACTAGTATATAAGAAAATTTTAAACAATTTTCCAGTATGTATTTGTATTCACCATAATTTATCCTTTTCTCTTAACATCAAATAATTTTTCATTAAACAAATGTAAATATTGTATAATCTCAGTTCAGTCATACGTATATAAAACGTTTCAACAGTTTTTCGTTGGTGTTTTAAATTTGCAACAGAATATCTATTTGCGCAAGTGTTTTTTCTCCAGGTTATATG
Source organism: Galeruca laticollis (assembly GCA_963921935.1). Classification (NCBI taxonomy): domain Eukaryota; kingdom Metazoa; phylum Arthropoda; class Insecta; order Coleoptera; family Chrysomelidae; genus Galeruca; species Galeruca laticollis. Next base: position 137,998,959 of record OY998182.1, read on the forward strand.
TATTTCTCCAAGCATATCGTGAACGCCAGCGGCGTGACACAATTTAGTTTCAAATAGTTTATTTATCAAATCCATTTAAAAAACATCAGTTAATTTCTCACATATCTTAGGAGTAACTAATAGCAAGAATCCATGCAGTTACAGAAATTATTTCGGGCAATCGCCAGTCTTTCCAAGGTGGTATGTGATTTTCAATGAGAAAACGTTGCAGATTATGTGTAAATGTAAATGGAACAAATTTTGGACATCTTTTGTAATTTGTTGGCTGCTTAGTTAAAAATTATGTTTAAATGGGATAATATTTAACTTTGTAATTATCTTATTTTTTCTTGTCAATAATTATTTTCTTAATAAAATCACAAGTTTGGAAAACTATTTTCAACAATCCTCTCTCAATGTTTTATATGCATTGCTGTTTCACAAATTAGTTCCTGTTCCATATTCTAGCCATTAGTAGTTTGGTAGTTATTAAAAAACATTAAAGAATTTTTTTTTTAATTTTTTCTTTAAAAATGATCTAGCAAATTTCATAAAAACATTGAATATCTTGAAAACGACCAATTTTTTGATATGTAAAGGTCATGCGTTTTTCACGTGAAAACTATTGAGGAATACAAAATCAATTAAAAATAGCTTCAAATGTCAGTGGCGTAAAAAATGGGAGGGGAGAGGTGACATATTGTTCCAAATGTACACCACTGGATCCAGAATTTAAACATGTTTTTCCATCAAAATATGCCCTTTTACATTTAAAAACAACCTGCCAAATGTTAGATCAATATATTCATCCATTTTAAAGTTATCAAACGATTAAAACATTATATTTTTCATAACTTTAACACCCTGTATTTCGAAAAGTAAATTGGTGAGACCCCTCAATCCCTATATCATCTTGTACAATTTCACGAGAGGTATCTACATGCAAACGTTGTAAGTGTCATTTGAAAACACCCTGTATATAAACCCAGTATTTTTTTTCAACGAATGTTTTGTTTCACAGCAAAACACATACAACCTTTACTTCGCATACGAAATGTCTGTATTTACCGTTATTGCAGATAAAACAAATCCAGACCTATTCCGTATATTGTAGTTTATTTATAGACTAGTTCTCCTTAATCCTTCTGAATTGCAACGTTAACAATGACTCGACGTCTTCACAAGCAAAGGACAAAAAATGAACAAATTGAATTAAGTCTGCAGCCTCGTAATTCAACAAAACGTATTGTATTAAATACGTTAATCCTCTTCAGTGAGAACTCTGAGAAATTGCAGAGGAAACTCTAATTCAGTCCGGAGTATTCTATTCATGCAGGTAAATAGCGGAGTGGAACTCATAGTAGGGGTTTTGGTCGCAATTAATGGACCGTCAATGATTAAAACTGATTCCAGACCATTCTATATTGCGTCCGGTAGATCGAAACTCACCCAAGAAGGGAATTCCAACAATACAGAGTGTCGTCTATCAACTATGAATATATCTTGACTACATAATCAAGTATCAACTAACAAATAATTTAGTGTTTTTAAATGAAACTCAAGGTCTCTAGGTTAATTCCACAATATAATACAAGTTATTGAAAATTCTAAAAAAATTACAATTGTTTTGATAAATCAATATCATCGTCAGAATGACAGAAGTTACATTTCATTTTATGCCTACCTGATGTTTAGTAGTTATTTGTGGCTAGACCGAGAAGTGACCTAACTTGTGATTGGCTTAATATATGTTTATAGAAAAAAGAAGAAGATGTGATATTACAAATATTGAAGCTTAGATATTATTAGTCCTATGGTGATATCCTGGATATCATTCACCCAATTGAGTTCAGTATAACTGTGCAATGATATAGAAAACCAGGAAAACTATATCTGCTGATCTTTACAATTATCACGTGAGAAGACAGTTTATTAGTGGAGAATTCCCTAGATTTAACTGTTCATGGACAACTTCATATTGTGGGTTTCTTAAATGTCTTCTAATTTCCAGTTCTTCAAGGAAATCCAGTTCTTTTTTCTTTTCACAAATATGCAGTACTTCTAGTTTTGTGTTAGGTGTCAATGAATGATTGGTGTCAAGTAGATGTTTTGCGTAGTGGGATTTATCTGGTGCTCACTGTATCGTATTTCAAAATTCCTAAGGGTCTGACCCAAATAGACAGCATTACATTCTGGACATTTGAGTTTATATATACCTGACTTCTTTAATAGTGGTATTTTTGTTTTTACATTTAACAATTTTGTACTACTTAGGAATTTTGAAATACGATACAGTGAGCACTTACGAGCATACAGATTAAAACAACCAGATAAATCCCACTACGCAAAACATCTACTTGACACCAATCATTCATTGACACCTAACACAAAACTAGAAGTACTGCATATTTGTGAAAAGAAGCAAGAACTGGATTTCCTTGAAGAACTGGAAATTAGAAGACATTTAAGAAACCCACAATATGAAGTTGTCAATGAACAGTTAAATCTAGGGAATTCTCCACTCATAAATTGTCTTCTTACGTGATAATTGCAAAGATCAGCAGATATAGTTTTCCTGGTTTTCTATATCATTGCACAGTTATACTGATCTTAATTGGAAAAATGATATCCAGGATATCACCATAGGGCTAATAATATCTAAGCTTCAATATTTGTAATATCACATCATCTTCTTTTTTCTATAAACATATAATAAGCCAATCACAAGTTAGGTTACTTCTTGGTCTAGCCAAATATAACTACTAAACATCAGGTAGGCATAAAATGAAATGTAACTTCTGTCATTCTGACGATGATATTGATTTATCGAAACAATTGTCAATTTTTTAGAATTTTCAATAACTTGTATTATATTGTGGAATTAACTAGAGACCTTGAGTTTCATTTAAAAACACTAATATGAGCATATTCCACGAAGTAAGGGTCGAGACAGTCAATTTAACAAATAATTTCTTTTCATACAAGTGTACGTGAATATATTTTCAAATGAAGTTTTCAGGAAGCATTTCAACATTTTGTGTAGGTAATGAATAATATTGGAAATTGCATTGAATTTTAGTGTAAAAACACTTTGTGTAATTCAAATGTGAACAATTTTTGGTTGTCATGGGACTCATATAACATTCATTCGGATAAAAGTGTCTTGGTTGGCGGTCATGAGGCTGAGAATTTTTATTGATTTCATTTTCCTCATAATTTATAATATATTTGATGACAGAAATGAAGGAATTTCTAATATTTATTCAGATATGTTGAAATATCAAATTTGTAGAGAATGTATCTTAATTCATGCAAAAAAATAGGAAGTGTTTGCTCATATGGAACTTTTATGGATCTTTCCTTTAGCGAAATTCCTTCATGCCACTCCCTTTCAAGATATCACCCCAGAAAGGTGGTTAGTTAAACTGAATTGTTCCTTTCATTCGTTCCTGTCACCGAATCTTGAAATTTACCTTTGCAGAAGAACTGTGTCTGCAATACAATTTAAAAATTCAAAACATGTATTTTCCCCACAAAGTTATACATAAATTTACTCAATATCAACCTACACAACAGCGAAAATCTATTACTGATTACTACATAAAGCCACAGAAAACAAATATAAGGATTTTAGACGTGAGAGTAAAAGAGGAGTTGTGTACGGGTCCGACCATTATTTGCTAAAATATATTTCTTATTTAGATCATAGATCCAATGATTCTCATCCTTCAAAAAATGATGTTACAGAAGTGAAGGAAAATGCAGAAAAGGAATACCCTAGATTCAAACTAGAAAGCCTTCACAATGAATCAACAGTATTCTTGTATAAGCTTAGATTGACGAAAAGGGTAAAAAATATGAAATTGACTGTCTCGACCCTTACTTCGTGGAATATGCTCATATTAGTGTATTCAAATGAAACTCAAGGTCTCTAGTTAATTCCACAATATAATACAAGTTATTGAAAATTCTAAAAAATTGACAATTGTTTCGATAAATCAATATCATCGTCAGAATGATTTATCGAAACAATTGTCAATTTTTTAGAATTTTCAATAACTTGTATTATATTGTGGAATTAACTAGAGACCTTGAGTTTCATTTAAAAACACTAGTAAAAAATATGAATTATGACCATGAAAACCCAGAGAATATCTATAACGATTTAGAAAAGCGAATATTGCAATCAACAAGAGAATCTTTGGGTGAAATTCAGCAAGTAATTAGAAGGGATAGCTACTGGTACAAGAAAACTATTGGAGAAATGATGAAAGGAAAGAAAGATCTTTACTACAGATGGCTAAATACTAAATATCCTCAGGATAAGCACATGTACAGGAGATATTGCTATATGGTTAAGAAGGAGAAAAGTGGAATAAATAATAAGAAAAAACATGAACAGACCTAGATAATCTATTGAGAAGTACTAAACCAAAGTCAGCTTGGAGAATCGTAAATAATTTGACTGCAGATACCAAAGAAACCTACCGTTGTAACAAACAGATAAAAGGAAATAACAGTTGAAGAGATCAAGAGAGAACTAAGTGGAATGAAGAACAGTGAGTCCCCAGGGACTGGAGGTGTACCTGTTGAACTTCTGAAACACGATCTCCGCGCAACAATAGAGGTACTATGCCCCATTTTCAACAAATGCTTCTTTGGGAGTTCTGTACCAAAGGAGTGGGAGCTAGCCTAAATTAGTTCCATTCACAAAAAGGATTACTCTAATGATAGGGGACTAAGTGTTGAAAAATATAGGAAGGCGAAGTCATTCCTGGTTGAAAATCCTACGCGAATAGTTCCACACCACCAATAACCACCTGTTTAGAACAGTAGTCTAGAAAATACGTGTAGCCTTGATGATTGTCATCCTTTGGAACGAAGATGGCACTTGAAGAAGAAGTGTGATTGCTTGTACGGCTAGACTGTATGGCAGACTATTAAAAGGGAGGATTGAAAAACAGTTTATGGTAAATTCTGGCAGAATTAAGAATGGAGGAAGGCTGTCGGAACAATTTAAAATGAATGAAGAGCTGAGATGGGGTTGTTGTTTATCTCCAGCCTCATTTAAAATATGTTTAAACTGTTTTATTGAAATGGTCTCAACGCTGTATGTATATGGGAGTTCAAATGGGACATTAATTTATTTATAATTTGCTATTGGCTGACGAACAAGTTGTCTTGACTCGCAAAAAACACAATATCTGGTGCTTGGAAAACAAAGTCAAGATCTAAGTATAAATGAAGAAACAGTAATGAAAACGGAAGAATATAATTATCTTGGTTTGACGATTACTGAAGATGGAAAAGACCACAATGTTATCATACGGAAAATTGCAAGGAAACGATCAATAATGAGCAATTCAAATTATGTATTGTGGAATGATGGTACAAAGCAGAGCAACTTGTGAGGCAGAAATTTGAATACTTGACAAAACCTTGCAGGAGGAGTAACAACACTGGACAACGATTTCTTAAGAAGTTGCTATGGAGTTACACTTTTGGATCATGTTAGGACGGAGACCATTAGGGAAAGATCACAAGGAGAAAAGATATTAGTGAACAGAATAGGAGAAAAGCCATCATCATGGTACGGTCACATGCAAAGTATGAAAGTTGAGAGATTACCAAAAAGTTGGTTCAACTTTATCTCCAATGGACGAAGAATTACAGGTAGACCCAGAACCAGATGGATAGATGGGATCAGCAACGCCATAAACAGAAGAGACTAAGGGGAAAACGATTGGGAGGATAGGATGCTCTGGTACTTAGGATGCGATAAACGGCCACGAAGGCTGGAAGAAAACCGCTCTACATATATAGAGGAGAATATGCCAATGAAGTATGTTTTCACGCCGAGGGACGTTGCTCTCCCATTATTCATTCAGTAGTCTGATCTGCAAGTGTTACACTGTGTGCGATTATAAACGAAATTTTAATATCAGAAAGGGAAGTAGCATTTATTTGAAATTATCAAACTGTAAAGTTCGTTTGTAGTTATTGTTGATAATTATTCATACAATAATAGGTTATGTACCAAGCATGTTTGGCGCGCTGTTCTTTATCTTATCATGTGCTTATGGCACTGTTTCCAGAATTTATTGCTAAAGTACACTATATCGCCAAATCTAACAATAAAAACCTGATAAGCTGGAAAATGGATTCTGATAGATTATTTTCTCATCTAGCATGGTATTAGACTGGTAACACTGATCGGTTATATGTTACTGACAATAGTCTGTGTTCTCGTCAGTGAACATATTTTGTTTTCTACTTTCTCTTCTCTCTAGATATATCCATACGTGGGGGACTAACAACTAATGCTGAAATCGTATAAGGATCTGTCTTTGGAAGACGAATTGCGTGATCCATATAGCAACACATAACGTCAATATGGATCAAATATAGTCTATGAACCTGCTATCAGACTCTGATAACTAGGAAGATATGCTCCAACAGGCGTTAAGGTCGCGTTCACCAGAAGATGTGAGAGAATCAGAAAATAACAACTCTGAGCATGTAACACCGGCTGAGGGAACGGAGGATGAATGGAAAGATACTGCATTAGATAATACGGATTTCTCCTTTAGTCAGTTTCTAGTGGGTCTGAAAATAGCACTCAAACAAAATACTTAGTCAATTGATATGTTTCACAATGTATTTATCTATGAAATATTGGATCTTGTAGTTTCGCCAACCAACGAATATGAGAAAGCATTATCACTGACCAATAGGCCCTTGACAGGACATATCAGGTAACAAACATTTCGCATGACAAACAAAAGAGAAATACTGGTATTCCTAGGTATTTGCCTACTAAATGGGTACTAAAGTCAACGAGTTTGTGAAAAATGTTCACCTATTCGAACTCGTTATATTTTCAACCCATTTCACCTATATTATGTCTGGGAGAATATTTGAGCAACTCATGCGCTGACTATACGTTTGTTCACAGGGGTCTTAAAATATGAAGGAAGTGAAGCTGCTGATTCATGCACTGATAAATAAGGGTGCTTTTTCGCCAAATTAAGAAGTCTCTTTGGTTGAAACTTCACTACCTTTCTGCGAGAGACTCCACTTTAGACAATATATCAAAGGCAATACATGGCATAGAATTCTATGAACTAGTGACGTCTTATGGTTGCTAAACATGAAAATAGATTTAGGAAAGGAAAAAACTTTGGACACATATATATATCAAAAATTGAACAATGTGACTTCTGAAACCATACATGAAGGGACATACATACACTACTTATGGATTACTACTACAATAGCTTTGAACTTTCAGAGAAGCTACTTACATACAAGAAGCAGAAAGTAGGAATTTTGAGGAGCAACTGCTAGAACAATCCCAAACAAGTTACTGGAAAAAAACTGAAGGAGGAGGAACATTTATGAGCGAATACTGTATGTTTCCAAATGGAAATACAGGAGAGACGTCCTTCCCGTAACTTCCAATATTTATCGAGAAATGGTGGAAGTATCAAATCGTTATGGGGAAAAAACCTAGAGAAGCTGGGAAACTGCTATTTATAACGAGGGAATGTCGGGAATCGATCGAGTTGACGAGATGATCTCATACTACTCGTATACTCGAAAAATGATTAGATGGTGCAAGAAGGTATTATCATTACATGGAATGATTTTCTTTTAAATCGTAAATATCGTGAAAACAATGATAAAGGTTATATATATATATATATATATATATATATATATATATATATATGTATATATATATATTCGAAATATCACGCAGATATAATCAAAAATCTTATTGGATTACACCTACACATAATTGGGAAAGATCTGTTGTTACCAAGGCGAATCCATGACAATCGTCTGTTGTCATGTTAAAATACAATCACACATGAATCTTCCTATCTATTTGTTCCATTTCCTAATTGAACAGAAAATTTTATTTTTTACGGAAGCAGGATCAATGAGATAAACAAGAAGAGTGGAATTATAAAAGCCTGCCCATACTATGATCGACATAAAATTTTTTGTTTGTTGTTATCCTGTGAAATTACAAAAACAAAGAATATATTATGGTAATGTTTTAGGCCATTTTAATTTCAAAATACCGAAAAACATCTATTTCTTATTATAGTAAGAGTGGAAAACCTAAAAAACTCGTTATGGTTCATTAATTTTTATATAAATTTCTCTTTTTGAAACGTACCACAATTCAAATATATATTTTGACATAGGATTTCATTTGACAAATCATCTAAAAAATTGACTCAACAAGTCAGCAAATTTTGTTGTTCCTCTAATAGCTACTCTACTTCAACACACACTACATTATAATTATCTAAACATCTTTTACTATGAATAACACGAGCTATACAATGACACATCCCGTGTACACTCTATAGTTACCGCCTGGGTCATCCTAATGAACATATGACCACAAACTTTATCGATCCAGAGTTGCGGTCATTACGGACTTCTTTGATGGTGATGCCGGTAGATGTTGCGATAGAATTAGGATGAAATGAATGGACCTTGGACTATATCGTTTTGGGTAAAAGGGTAATTGAAGGACTTGTATTTTGGCTTACAAAAGATTACATACAAGAAATTTATGAACCGTGCATACTAGAGCGAACGTGCTCGTGAAATATAATGGTTTTATCTTAGTAAATATTCAGCAAAAAGGAGTTTCTACTATATTAGATTCGTGTACATGCTTCAATACTTTTCTCAATCAAATACAGGGGCTTTCATTAAAATAGTATATGGTGCGACAAGTGCACGAAGTGGACTTTTTTACACCAGCGTGGAGTTTGCTCGAGTGTAAAAAAGTCTTCACGCAATTGTTGCACATTTCACCTCTTCTACGACCGTACAAATGAGCAAATTTTGAAGACAAAAATCTATAGAAATAAACTATTTAATTTTCGTTAATATAATAACACCGATCAACACTAATTTCATTGTCAACAATATTTGAGGGATTTCTAGGTAATTTCGTGGTGCTGATCACGAATTTGAAGTCCATTTAGGTGAATTGGCTCTAATTTTAGAGATAAATTAGCAAAATATAAGATAGAGAAAAATGTCAATTTAATAGACCAATGTCCCTTATAAGCAACATTAAGTAAAAAATATTAAAGTGGTTTCAAAAAAAGAGAAACGAAAAAATAATAAAATTCATTTATTGATTAGGTATAGCAGCAAAGAAATAATTTGATTTAAAAAATTACATCTAATTTGTAGGAAAGAAGCTCTTTTTGTGGGATTTTCTTTTATGAGGACCGTCAGGTACATCACGTTGTAGACTCCAACAATCGTCTGCCATCATATGATGATCCCATCTGCCCTGATACCTTACCTCCATCTCCTTTATATCCAGGTGGAAACATTCCTTTAAATTCCTCACTGAAATTGCCAAGATTGTCGGGAAATTTATCCAAGTGGCTGTGAAGAAAGTGTACTTTAATACTCATATCAGTACCCAAGTTTTCAAAGTTTAATAACATCTGTTGCACTAATTCCTCGTAATTGTCCGCTTTGTGAATACCCAGGAAATTTTTAACTACCATAACAAAGCTACACCAAGCAGCAGCTTCAAGTGTCGTCATGTGATTTGTAAAATTAGTCCTCAATAAGTTTGCGAATTTGAGGGCCATCAAAAATACCCGCTTTTAGCTTTTCCATACTTAGCCTAAGAAACGATCCATAAATGTATTTGAAGCACTCGTCATCTTTACTCAAAGCCTTAATAAATTGTTTCATTAGTCCTAACTTGATGTGGAGCGGTGGGAGAATGATTTTTTCACGGTCAACCTAATAGTTCTTTTATGACATTTGCTGTTCCTACAGTCATATTTTGTCTTATTGGCCAATTAACCATATTCCAATGATCTTGCTTCGCCCTACTATCCCACAAACATATAAAACAAGGGTATTTTGTGTACTCACCTTGCTGTCCAAACAAGAAGTTGACCATTTTTAGATCAACACAAATGGAAAACTGATGTTCTTCATAGGATAGTTCCTGTAATACCAACTTGATGTTTTGATAATCTTCCTTAAGTTTTGTTGAGTGGGCGATAGGAATTGACGCATATCGGTTCCCATTGTGTAGCAAAACACACTTTAAGCTTCTACTGGAACTGTCTATGAATAGTTGCCAATCACCTGGAACAAATTTTATTCCCATTTGACGAAAAAGTCCGGGAATGTTGTTGCAATGAATAAGATCTTCATCTTGGCTAAAGTAAGGAACAAGTTTCACCTCTCGTGTTCTATAAATGATTATTTTTATATCTGCTGGTAGACAGTTTTTTTCTTTTAATCTGGATGCCAGAAGTTCAGATGCTTGCTTTGATAGACCGAGATCCCGTATCAGGTCATTCAGTTCTTCTTGAGAGATCTGCTGTGGTGTTGATTGTATTTCCTGCTCATATTCACCTACACTGCTACTGTACTGGTCCCCAATTTCTTCTTCCGCCATCAGAACATCTGGCAGTGTTGTATATACTGGTACGGGAATCTCTTCGCTATGTGGCACAGGTCTTCGTGCTGATTCTAAATCAGGATAATTCCATTTGCCTTTCTTGTATTTGTTAAAACCTTTTACATTGACTAAACAAAAATAACAATCATCATGGTGGTTTTTAGGTTCTCTCCACACCATGGGCACATGAAATTTCAAACTTTTTCTTTTTTCGTTTGACCACTGTCGTAAACATTCGACACACGATTTGCACACTATATGGGGAGCTCAGGACTTGTCTTGGTCTCTAAGCTGTACGCCGAAATAAGCTTGATAAGGTTGTCTAACAAAATCTGTGATATTTTTTATTTGTTTCGCTACAGTATATTCGCCACAAATGTAGCAGAAGACATTAGGGCTGTTGAAACAGCTTCTGCGTGAAGAACTCATTCCTCTAAAAAAAGAATAACTTTAGTTAAAAATATAGGTACAAATATTCGTCACATGTACTCCTACCTTCCACTTGACGTCTATTAAATTTAAATAACTTAACTAGGTAGGCAATAAGAACTAAATACACAAAATACGTAAGAAAAACACAATAACCGCGACGCTAAGTCTTAGTAGAACTACTGCTTACGCTGAACTGACAGTTAAAATCAAGATACACAAGACAAACAAGTGCACACACTGATCACGTGATCAGCAGTCGGCACGTGGTACGCTCACTAAACAGGGTCAAACTCTCGTTTCTGCGTAAATTTCTTGTTCGTAAATTATTCTGAAAAAATAAAAAGCATATGTTATAGCTGAATTCCTTGAAAAATTATATATCCATCACCTCAAAAACTAGAGCCAATTTGGAAAAACTGCTTTTATTTTTGAATTGAGCAGACCTGAATTACCCTAAATTCGTTCAAAAATACTTGGCAACATTTTTTTTTTAAATTTTGTAGAGCGGTGTAATAATTGAAATTAACTGTCTCGACCCTTACTTCGTGGAATCTATTCATATTACTGTTTTAAATAAAACTTACTGTTTTTAGATAATTCCACAATATATTGAAAAAAATGTTGAAAATTCTAATAAATTTAACAATTGTTTCGATATTAAATATCATCGTCAGAATGACAGAAATTACATTTCAATTAATGCCTACCTTATGTTTAATAATTATTTTTGGCTAGACCAAGAAGTGACCTACCTTATGATTGATTTAATATTGACTTAAGAAGAAGATATGATATTACAAATATCAAAGCACAGATATTATTGTACACCTCACATCTAGATGGTATTGCTAACGTATCATATTCCGGGTTACCGAAAATTTGGATTGTTACTTGATTTCTATACTTTCAATTTATGTGTAATTCTGATTGCAAATAATATAATCTACCAATTATATTTATCCACGAAATCTCCTGCCTACGATTACATTAGTTGGTATAGGAAAGGTTCCTCCCACTACGTGAAAGCAATGATTTAAAGTTATGTTAATAATGCAAAGATTATTGTTTACTTTGCCTAAAATTTGACTAAGCCTTGTGTTGTTCTTTTGATATTTAGTTTACCGTTAGTTTGAATCAAATGATGTGGAACATTTTTAGAAATTTTGATCAAAGGAATGTCTGCACCTGTACTTAATATAAAATTTTAAATGTTATCTAATATGTTTGTCTGAATATCGATGGAGTTAGAAAGGGATAAATCTAAATTATATAGTACTGGACCTGATGTAATGCGTGGACTGTTTAGGGCTAGTAGTGTTTGTCTACTGTCCGTAAGGAAGTATATATTATTTCCTGTGGTTTTCCTTTGGGTAATATATTTTTCCACGATGCAGATAGCTGTGAGCTTGCCACCCATTGCCCATTTTATGTTTAGATTCAGGGATCTGGAAAAAATTCAAAATCCTGAGCCCACATTGGATTTAGACCCATCTGTGAAGATGCGGATTTTGCCTTCTTCTAATGATTCTTGTGCGTTGTTTTTGAAGATTACCTTGTAGGGCCTGTTGAAGGCATATCGCGGTGGAATCGAGTCCGTATTGGCCTGCAGCAGTGGGACCTTCCTGAGGGCCTCATGCCACAAGTTACGTCTCAGTTCACCAGATCTTACATCAGGTTGTATACCGGTAGAGCGTAGACGAGTCAAGTTCATCAAAACCACCTCCTTGATGTATATGTCAAGGGGAGTGAGACCGAGGATTACCTCCATAGCTCTTGTTGGTGTGGTTCTCATGCCTCCTGTTGTGTTGAGGCATGCTGTTCTTTGGATTTGATCCAGTTTACGGACGACTGTCAGCTGGTTTGCTTTAGCTTCCCTGGCAATCGCGCCATACGACAGCATAGGTCTGATGATGGCAGTGTAGATCCAGGCAGCGACCCTGGGTGACATTCCCCAGGTGCGGCCGATGGTTCTACGATACTGCTCATAAGAAATATATGCTTTTTTAACTCTACTTCCTAAGCTAGAATTCCACGTTATTTGACTGTAAAAGATGATCCCTAAGTATTTCACCTCTGAAGAGAAATTAAGTTTGGTATCTAGGAGCTTTGGGGCTTGATGTTTTGTTCTTCTTCTTCTTCTACTTCTTGAAGATCTGTCGATCTGCTACTTCTGAAGCTGCCTCTGCATATTTTCCTGGGAGGTGAGTTGCCAGCTACCTTCCACCTTTTAGGAGGTCTGTTCTCGTCCAACCGTCTTACATAGTTGTACCACTGCCTCTTACGTTGTCTTCCCAATCTCACAATATCCTGTATCCCACACTGCTCTCTGACATCTGTGTTTCTTACTCTGTCTCTTATTGATGTTTTGCAAGCTTCCTTTTCTCGTAAAAAGAACCATCTCCGCCTTTTTCGGATTTATTGACAGTGAATAGTCTCTGCACCATTGTTCTATGATATTGAGGGCCTCCTGCATTAAAGCGCAGAGTGGCTCCTCGAATCTTCATGTCATCTGCATATTGTGAAGAATTTGCTATCGTTGAGGCGGCTGACCAAGGAGTCTAAGACCATGTTCCATAGTAGTGGCGGGAGTACCCCTCCCTGTGGACAACCTTTTACAACATGGTTACATAATCTACAATGATTTTTATTGCTCTTTTTGAGAGCATGTTATATATCCAGCCATTTATGGTTTGAGGCATATTTTGTTGGAAAGTGCATTTGTTGTTTTAAGAAAGGTTGTTCTAGTGAATGCGCCTTCTATGTCTATGAATACACCCAGGGTAGACTCCTTTTTTCCAGCGATCTGTCGATACGGCCCGCTACGAGATGAATAGCCGAATCGGTGGATTTCCCGAGCGATCTCGCCCGTAGGCAAATTTTAATAGAAATCACTCAGTATATTATATTTACCTGGCGCTTTGTCTTTTTTCCATTTGGTTAAGGCATGTATAATTTTAGAGTTGGAAAATGGTGTATTAAAATAGGGGTATACTGCATGTATAGAAATACGTGTATAAAATAGGGGTGTAGTGCATCTATAATAGTAATTTATGCAACAAGTGCATAAAGTAGTAAAAAAGACAATTTATGCACATGTTGCATACATTATTTTCTCTACAGCCCTATAGAAAAAAATGAAATTCAAATAGAAATTTGGGATATTTTAATTAAGCTCCTTCGGTAAATTACAATTATATGTATTCCAAGGTTCATGAAAGTCCATCCTAGATGCCCAGCCAAGAGTCATTGTGTTATCTTATGGGAAGCGTGAAATAAAGTTAACGTTATAGCATTTTTTTAACGCTTTTTTACTTTTTTTCACTCTAACCATAAACAACCACTTCAAGCGCTGCAAACCGATGAAATACAAGGTACTTTAGAGATAGGGCGTAGAAAAATTGTATTTTCGTATTCTGTTGGGGAATGTAGAAGTTTTTGTATTATTTTATCATTATATTCTTGTCGATATTCGACATAGCCTTTTATTCTTTATTTGAATTAAATTCTTCACAAAATTCGATTGGGTTTCTAATATACTCGAGTTATATACTCCTTTTTTCAAATCAGTAGTTTTGAGACTACACTTTTCTAGAATTTCTTTTCGATTAGACTTTTTTTAATTTCATTTTTTTGGTTTCTTAACAAGTTTGATTGAGCCACTGCTTAGATTTATTTATATTATTGGTATGAAAGTTTACGGTTTTTTTCATGCCAAGGATTTTTTTGTCGATGTTATTGCTGTATTTAGTTGTTTATGGAAAATGTCCACTAGAATTTCAGTGAAGACGGTGATAAATTCAACTGCGTTATACTGAGAACCTAACAGTTTTATTGTCTATGACTATTTGCAACATGTTGCATCTTTTAAGTTGAGTTGTTTTAGATGCATTTATAATTCTACAGATTCCATCAATTGTATAAATTTAAAATCAATTATTTCTGGTGACGTGAACAAAACAAAAATACATGACTTTCCTTCCAAAACTTCCTATATACCTCGACTATTGTGACGATCAGAGAACACTGCAAAGGCATGACGACATAAATGATCTGTGACGTACAACCGTATTTGTATTAAAAAATGGAAGTATTCCTTTAAGTTCGTGTAATAACACAAGAAGTTTGAGAGCACTTCAACTCCTATATCAATTGAGATTGAGGTTACATTTCTGGTACTGTGTACATTCAAGATTAAATTGCGTTTCCAATGAAAAGAGAACATTTCTACTTATATGTTATATTTTCTATTAAAACCAGCATCGACTAAAATTTTTTGCATCGGAAGTTGAAGCTTCCAATTAATCACACAAATTTATTATATTTTCATTGAAAGTAACAACTAGGAAGTTTATCGATGTCGACAACGCCAGTAGAAATACGAGAACAGGAAATAATGAAGCAATTAGGATGTAAAACGGAATGGAATAAAGCAAAATAACGATCTCTTCTTCATTCTTATATAACTAAATGGGAACTGCTCTTATTAGAGATTTATTCGAATTGCAACAATATTTAGACATCATTTTGTTTATAGTTACCATCAATCGTCTATAATAATTCTCTCGATATAATGTAGAGGGTGTTTCTACATTTATGGAGTTGTCTATCCATTAAAAATATATGTCAATATGATTTTGTCTGTTCAAGAGCCTGTGAACTAACACCTATGAAAGAAGCAGATTTATTAACTTATCATGTTTTATTCAGCAGAATAACGTAGTTTATATAATCGCTCAATTCTGTTACTCTATATATTACTGTTTCCTTAACTTTCCATTTGAAGTAACGTAGTTGAGAAATTCTCCTTGGTTCTAACCCTTTCGAGGGCAGAGATCGTTGAAAACTATCCAGGAAGCAATATACTGCTAACCTTGTGTAAGTCGTGTGTATATTTTCTCGGACCCATATCTACTTCACGGCACTCCAAAGAAAATGTTTCCTGTACCAAGTGCCAGATATAGTATAAAATGTGTGGATGCGGAGCTGTAAGTACGTAAAAAGTCAATAGACTGTGAATTTTTTAAAAGGCGATGATCATGCTATAACTTTATTGAAATAGATTGAGTGGAAACAGTTAAATGTTTACAAAAACTTATAGTTTATAGCTTATCGCTAGTTTGTGAATTCAAGTAAACACTCAATCTTATTATGTGAATATCTGCTTATAATATTAATAGATATTCTTAATTTTTATTTAGTGTTGCAATAAATATGACCCAATTTGAAGAAATGATTTTTTCAAACAATCATTTTTTCTCCCGTTTGATCAATGTATACAGTTATGCAAGTTTCCAGTTATATTATTTATACAGTGCTATTCAAAAGTCCCCTCCCCCTTCGTATATTTTGAACGGCTACACTTACATTAATAAAATTTGGAGGGTGAAAATAAATTGTTGTAAACTTCTCTACGAATGGTAACAGGTGACGTAATAGTAATAGATGACGTCACAGTGCCACTCTGGCCAATTATTTTAAGTAGGACCTTATGGCAAGTGATATCTCGTTTGAAAGGCATTGACATTGGCTACATAGCCATAATCATTTTGTTTGGGTTTGAATTAATTTTGACGGATAAATCAAATAAATACCAAAATTATTATTACTCATTTAAATATTGAAGATTTTTCAGTCCGCCTCTGGTTAGTTGTCAAAAAAATAGGCGTTTCTAATCTAATAGTATTTGTTGCTTTGCAAAGTTTTTCTAAATTGCTTAAATATAAAATATTATTACTGTTCAACGAGACGTTTAAGAGTTTACATAGGCAAAATGGTACGACAGAAGACTCGAATTCTGTAAATGTATGACAAATAAAATTAGTCAAAACCCAAATTACACGAAAACAATTTGTTTTAGTGACGAAAGTACTTTTTGCCTCGATGGAAATGTGAATACACACAATGTAAAGTACTGGAGTGACACAAATCCTGACACCTTTCGTGAACAACGTATCCAATTTCCAGAAAAAGTCAATGTTTGGGCAGGTATTTTGGGAAACCACATAGTTGGTCCTGTTTTCCTAAATTCAAATTTAAGCGGTGAAGTGTATCTGGAGATAATACAAAATGCAATTGAGCCGTTAATTCTTGAAATTCTGGTAGATAATCAAGATGAATTCGGACATCTGGAAATAACATTTCAACAAGATGGTGCTCCTGCACATTATTATGGTGCAGTAAGACGTTAACTAGATGAAGAATATCGAGGTAGATGGATCGGCCGGCGAGGTCCTATAGAATGGCCACATCGATCACCAGATCTGATACCATTAGATTTTTTTCTATGGAGGTACTTGAAATCCAAGGTTTATACTACGGCACCAGATAGCATTGTCGTTTTGAAAGAAAGAATCACTGAAGAATGCAATGCTATTTCAGCTGACACATTCGAACGAGTACGACAAGAGTTTACTAATAGGATGTATTACTGTCAGGATGTAGACGGAGCACATTTCGAACACTTGCTATAAGAATCCATTGTTGATATTTGATTAATTAAATTTAAAAAAATAATTTCAATAATTTTGGTATTTATTTAATTTATCCGTCAAAATTAATTTAAACCCAAACAAAATTAATATGGCTATGTAACCAATGTCAATGCCTTCCAAACGAGATATCACTTGCCATAAGGTCCTGTTTAAAATTATTAGCCAGAGTGGCACTGTGACGTCATCTATTACTATTACGTCACCCGTTACCATTCGTAGAGAAGTTTACAACACTTTATTTTCACCCTCCAAATTTTATTAATGTAAGTGTAGCCGTTCAAAAGATACGAGGGGGGAGAGGACTTTTGAATAGCACTGTAGAATGAAAGGTATAAGCAGTTAAACTATGAAATCAATCATTTTTGTACTATTTTATGCTAACTGTTTCCGGAGAATAAAAATGTTTCGTTAAGTTATGAAAGGTTACAAAATATATATAAAAAAATATTATGCAAGCAAATCTCCCAACACGGTATTCTTACCAGAAGGTCTCGTATGATCTTCTGCGTAGTTGCAACCCTTCTTGAAAGCGATATTCTGGACTGTATCAGGAGGTTCAACGGGGTTTTATTAAAGTTTCTGGTACTAGCGCGTTAAATACTAACTACAGGTTGGCAAATTAATTTTGGCAGTCGGAAGTTTGGCAACGTCCGATGCGCCCTAGCGAAGACGTATGCGGATTGCAAGAGCTCACTTCGCTAGCAGAATTCGTAAGCTTCGTTTCCGAGGTTGTGCAATACTAACTTGTTACGGTGACTCCAGAAAGTAAAGTAGTTC
Organism: Galeruca laticollis; assembly: GCA_963921935.1. NCBI lineage: Eukaryota > Metazoa > Arthropoda > Insecta > Coleoptera > Chrysomelidae > Galeruca > Galeruca laticollis. Next base: position 138,017,109 of record OY998182.1, read on the forward strand.
ATGAAAAGTTGAGTGAGCAGTGTCGTAAAAAGTTTTTATTGCTGCGATAAAACTTTTTGACCAAAGTTATTATTTAACAAGTCTACACTCGATACTGAATTTTTTAAATCGATTTTCGTACATGAAATATTTATTTGTTAAACGATTTAAAAAAGTGGCATTAGGGTGAGACAAAGTATTTTATGCACTCATGTGTCAACTTTATGCACCGTTATGTCATCATGACAAACAAATCGGCGCCATTTTCAGTCAATTGAGAGCAACCTAAATGAGACATTTTTTGGTTTTTGCATGCCTGCGGCTCATGCGTCAATTTTTCGATCCGTGAAAAGAAGCACCACTTTATGCACTTGTTGCATAAATAACTATTCTATTTCTGTCTACAGGATTATATAAAAAGGCACACGTTTATTTTGTGTAAGATACCTATTTAAATGTAATAGGTCTTTCACCCTATAATTATAATTATTTCATACCTATCTCTATTACGTTTAGGTTTTATGATTTGTTTTTTTGTTTTAAACCATCTTCCGATTTCAGTTTCAGTTGCGGTTTGGTCATATTAAAATATGTGTGAACTAAAATCTAAAGATCGTTTAAAACAACTAATGAACTGAAACGTAATATAGTATTTTTGAATTTAATACTTCTTTTAAATGGCCGAAAACCACGACAAAAATTTTAGTTTCAAAGAACGGTCACTGAAAACCAATTTAACTACTTCCTCATTTTATTTGTATAAAAATACACATGAGTAAAACCTATAATACAACAATTTCATCGACTTATTTTATTGTCAGGTCATTGAACAAGTTTCTGCTGCTACAAAAGTTCGCCAAAGAACGCTTTCCCGTATTAAAAAAGAAGTTCTAGCGGGAAGTAATGCTAACACTGATGTGCCTAGTAGAAAACAAAGAACGTCCAGTGTCCGTATGGATCAATTCGACAAAGCTGTGCTTAGAAGGTGCATAATAAATTATCACATATCCGAGAAAAAAGTACCCACATTAAGGAATGTACACCAAATATTTGGAGATAGTTATGGCTTCGCAGGAAGTCGTGAATATCTGCGGAAACAAATAAATTCTTTGGGTTTTCGTTAAACATGAAACACAACAGAAGTTTGTTAATGGAACGTTACGAAATCAGACATTTACGCCTACTGTATCTAAGAAACATAAAAAAGTGCAGAGAACAAAACAAACATATCATTTATATGGATGAAAGATACATTCATTCATGTCACGCGCACCTTAAAGGGTGGAGCGACAAGAGTAACGAAGGATTAAGAAAACCCCTCTGAAAAGATAATAGGCTTCTCATAGTGCATGCAGGAAGTCAAAATGGTTTTGTACCTAATGCTTGTATTATGTGGAACTCCCAGTCATTAACAGGAGATCATCTAAATGAAATGGCGTATGAAAATTATGAGAAGTGAGTACAGGAAAAATTGATTCCAAACCTATCAAAAAACGCTGTTGTGGTAATTGGCGTTATGCCCCATATCACAATGTTCTAAATGAAAAATTACCTACGGCTGCTTGGACTAAACAATAATTAAAAAACTGGGTTCCTGAAAGAAACATATATTACAGTGAACAAACGTTAAAACCGGATCTTTATAACGTTGCAAAAAATGTACAAACCGCAATATAAGTCTGACAAAATTGATGAATTGTTTATTCTGCATGAATTACAAGTTTCAAAGGCTACCTTCTTATCACTTGGACTTAAATTAGATCGACGAAACGAAATGTTACCTTCCATTTTTCAAAGGTTAAAGAATTCTGTGATGACTATTTTGACATATTTTCTGCTAATGATTGGAAAGTTAGATGTGACTCTGTGAAAAAGAACTTAGATAAATTTATGAACAATGAACCACTTTAAGATACTGCTTTAGATAAAATTATTATTAATTTGGCCGAAATAGCGATGAGGATGCAGTTCATATAGAAAGTGATGTTGAAGAATCATTTGTAGATGCACATCATTATTTTACTGTTGATGATCCGTCTACGTCACAAACATATTTTTCATTATAGTGTTTGTTTGTAGGTGGCATGACTGAATACATTGAACGCAACCAATGTAAAAATGTAGATAGGTGTTATAAAATTGTAGATATTAGAGACGAATTCCACTAGAGTAATATAATATTTGTAGCACATCTGTACATAGTTCTAAATAAACGATAATTGGCGGCACCAAGAACCAATATTTTTTTGTTTTGTCAGTCCTAACTCTGTTAAAAGAGTGAAGGGATGTTCTAACTGCATAGTGAATATTTGCAAAAAACCCAAAAATTTACATATAAAAGTAGAAATAACTACCACAAAATAGGTTTACTATTTTATTTATATTATCAGTATACTTATTAGACCATCTCTAAAGGCGATTTCCTCAATTTGTTTTCCAAATTTTATGTATAAACTCGAATTTTTACATTATTATATACTACATATTATTTAGAATAACAATTTTAGAAAGCTTAACAGGTAGGTATGTCATTAACTATTACTACGAACAGATAGGAAAAATGGTTGGCCATTGTTAAATTTAGCACATCGTTTAACAATCCTTATCATATTGTACGCTTTATCTACAAAATCTACCTGACTTCTAATTTATATACAAATAAACCTCAACGACGCATATTATGAAGGGACCACTTAAAAGACATTAATTTGAAGTAAAAGTGGAAGTTTACTTCTCTGGGAATCTATTTATTATTTATTACTTACATCACGTAAAATAATAAAGTGTAATTATAGAATTCCTTGTATGGTTTTTGAAGCAATAAATAATTATGTCTGTACAAAAAAACGCAATTTTCGTAGAAAAATCTCACAGTTTTATCTCCTTATTCATGCAATTAATAATAAAGAGTACATTATTGCTATTTTGTTTTGTAAACTCGATTTTATATAGCTTTATACATGTGCCACAATTTATTAGTTTTAAATCTAAATTCCAAATATTGTGTTACCCTCGTACGTATTAGCATCCTCGCCACCTTTAATACTTTGCATGCGCAATGTACGTCGCCCGCTCTTCCCGGTAACTGCGTTTACAACGTTGTCAAGTTGTATGACTTTTTCGCGCAACGTCAATTGCCAAAATCAATTTGCCAACCTGTACTAACTGTTCACTTCGTCAACTGTTATTGTTCTCTCTTCGTCGCTTGGAGAGCTAGATTTTAAATTGGATATAATGTATATATACCGTATGTCCGCTAGGTGTAACTATTTGCATGAGAATTTTATTATTAAATGATCTTACATATTAAATATAGATAAAACAGTTATCATAACCAATTGAAATAAAATGAATGAATACTTAACACTAATGTTAATTAAGAAGCAATTTCAGCTAGACGCCAACCGTAAAAAAAGTTTCGCTAAACATTTTCAAGTGACCAAATAGATCCTTTAAGACCGTAAACTAATTCACCCTTCCTAAATCTTACCCTAACCCAGTTACGTCACAAGCTCTTCGGTTAGTGAAGTTTGCCGCATTTAGCATAAGCTTAACGAACTTATATGAGAAAACCACCAATATATCAGTTGTTAAAGTTGACTTACAGTCAACTTTATTATTTTCTACCAGTATACTTAAATTCAAAGAAATACGGATTTTGTTTACTTTCCTTTGCTTGAAAAATCAAGTTAGGATCATTTTAATGAAATACAGAGGAACAAAGGAAAAAAATTAAATTTTTCAGGATAAAATAACAGCATTTACACCGGAAATGTTACACACAATTACTCAAATTGAAATTTATGCTGATAAATTGAAACACTGGAACAGTATAACCGATTAGTAGAAACATGAAACAACAGTTTTAAAACTAAATGGATCCAAACTCAGGAATTCAAATATCAGTAGATAAAACAACAGGGAATACCACTACAGCCATAAGAAAGTCTTGCACGACATTTCAACGGAAGTATTGGATTGAGTTACGTAACACTTTATCTTGTAGGAGTGTAAAGAGATGGCGGAGGGAGACAGAGCGAGATATAGGGAGAGAATATCATATTGTGATTGAGAATAAATGAATGAAAAAAGACATACTTTCAAAAACAAAATTGTATGAAATCATCTCACATATAGAACAGGCGACATTTGCCGAAAAAGAGGGTGTAGGCGATATAATTCTCGAGAAGCTGGGAATCTTTTTAATCCCTTTATTTGCGTGTAAAACAGATTTTTTAAAATTTGCACCAATTCTTTACTTATGCTATATACCCCAAAAACCTCGAAAGTTTTGTTTATTGCTTAGATTTTTACTAATTACTCTGACATGATGGATTTGTAGAAAAAGTTTATTCCTTTATAAATTAAAATACACAAAATTCTACGAGAAATGAGCACTCACACTGAAAATTATGTCAAGTGTATCAACGTTATATATATTGGATTTTTCAACCTTATTCCCCTTACGAAGAATGTATCATATATACATTTGTCTATATTAGTACTTTCCTCATCTCCAGATAAATCGTAAATTTTGGTAAAAACCTTTGAAGCGCGATTAATCATAATATCTGATTCCTATCCAGGCGACCCTACAAAGAGGAGCACAAAATCTGCAGAACGCCTCAGACGGAACAAGTTAATGGCAGCAAACGTTGAATTTGAAAAAACAGTGTTATTGACAATGTCAAAAGAACAAAAATCAAATAATCTCAATGCTGACTCAGTAATTTGCAGACTAAAACATCGCTGTCGAACAAGCTGCAGAGGATAACGACACAGCCATAGTCAGAAGGGCTAGAGAATTTGAATTTGCTTTAATGTAAATAAATATACCATCATTCCTTCTAAAACTTCCATATTTATATTAATACAGTTCCTCTATTTGAAATTTAAAAGAAACATTAAAATAAGGAAAATTATTTATATGCAATACTTACTTTCTATACTATCTAATAGGAATTTAAGATAATGCATAAACATTTAACGATTTCATTTGAAGAGTGGACTCATTCATTTCATAACAGGTGATGTTTCTTTTTTAAATTTTTCTCTTAAACAGTTTGAATTCTTACTATATCGGTGTCATGTATATATGTACAAGGTACATTATAAAGTTTAAATGAATTTCCTTAGTTTGATTTAGTTTAAATCTGACTCCCAAATAGTTTCCCCTTCAACAATCTTACACTCGTTAATATCTCAAGTAGTAATTGATTCGCGTTAGATATATATACAGTGTGTAGCATTATTTTTCCATATTAATATATATATATATATATATATATATTGAACTAATATTATAAGATATGAAAACAATTTGACTGATATCACCAGATGGAAAGGTGATATATCATTACGTATGTTGTATCAGTAGACACAACCTCGTGAAAAATTAAAAATTTTATCTTAACTAATTGAATGAAATGAGCTGTTGTCTTGCTAAATATTGAGGAAATCATTTGATCACAAGAATTGAAGGATAGTGAATAGAAATAATAAAAGGATTGTTTAAATAATTAAAAAGAATATACGTTCATGAATATAAGATCCAAGATCAAGTCAAGGGAAACATATATAAACATTCTGAACACGGCCATATAAATATACTGGAAATTAAAACCTATCATCACTTGATATCTGAAATAAAATGAAATTAGTATCAGATTCAATAACAGATTATCAATATTTACATATAATAATAAAAATACATAATCAGGATAGAACGTATAAAACAATTAATATTTATTTGACATACGGAACACAGCCAAGCTATATTTCAATTAAATATTGGATTCATGAAGCTTAACAGAACGGAAGTAACGAAAAAATAGGGAATTTATTGCCAACCTAAATTTATTGGTAACTAATAAAATATTTAACATAAAAATCAAATTTTAAAATAATTAATAGTTCATATAAAATTGATATAGGAAAAATTACAAGATTTAAAGCTGTACAATTGCATATATAATAGTAGATTTCTTAGATTGTAAGTTTTATGTAATTAATGTATATAAGAACACCTCAAAAATGGGGAAAATTAATAAAATGATTCATTGTCATAAGGAGAAAGGACAAATTATGAAAAATTTAAGACTATAACCATATGTGTGCATAATTGTTAATATCCTCCAAGTTTCAAAGAACTGTTTCAATATTTCTAACTAAAAAAGGCTAAAACAAATAACTATTAAGTTATAAGTAGTAATAAGGTGGCTTTGATCTTCCTGTGAGAAAAAGTGTGTTGATTCGGAAAACAAAGAAAGTCTAGCGTGGGTTGGGGAACAGATAACATCGTTTAGGAAGGATTCGACAATTTTCTTTATAAATTGAATAAAATTAAAAGTATAATATCAAAAGTAATTAACTAAAGAAAATATAAAGTGTGTAAAGTCTAGTGAGAACGAGAAAACGTCCAGAAAGGTGCATTTCTTTTTTGAAAGAAATCGTCAAGAATTGGGGAGACTCCAGAAGCCGCATTGTATAGCTATACAAAAGAAAATGACTCAAGGTCTGTGTATTTAAAATATTAATTTGGATACAAAGACATAACTAATGAGAAATAAATAATTTTCCTTGATGAATATCTATGCACTATAACCAATCCCTATAATGATAAATTTGAAATTTCACTCACCTCTAATATTAATGTTATCTCACTAATGTTCACCTCATAGATAAGTTTCATTCATCTTCCATTTCTCATCATAATGCATGTATAAACACTCAATTATCACCACTATTCCATTTCCATTTGTTTTATATTAATTTGTATATGCAATTGTATTGTTTTCTTGAGTAATAATTTGATAATTTCATTTTATGTGTGTTAAAAATCTTGTAAATATAGCGTGTATGTGTCATTTACCGTGAATGCTTCAGTTCTCTTCGCTTTGGACCAGCTGAAAGTGTACGTGACTTTCTTATGCGCAGACGCTGGCATTGTTTCCGCCTAATACAATTCCAGAGCGCATGATTGAATATTGTACAGTGGCGGTACAAGTACTATTCTTGTATGATAAATAATTTAAATTTGATTTCAAACAATTTTCATTAAACATATTTCTTAACAGTGTTTTGCATTTTTATTCATTATCCATAATAAATTTAGCTCAAGATCGCTCAGTTCATTCATTCTGTAGAAAATAATAATAAAAAGGTAATAGAGGTATATTTATGAAATTTTTAAATAATAGAATACTCGTAACAGCAAATATAATAATTCATAAACACAAAAAAAATTATAATTAATTATATACGTGCGTCCAGAACCCAAAGGGACAAGGTCTACATGCCTCCGGTTTTCAATTAAAATAAACTACATGAACATAACAGATTTCAGAGCAGCCCAAGGTAAGTCTACATGTTTACGACTATACATTAAAACTTAATAAAATAAACTAAATTAAAAATAAATAAAGTAAACAATAATATATATATATATATATATATATATATAAATATATAAATATATATATATCTAATCTAATTTATAGTTGCCCCACGTTTGGGTGACAAATTATTATATTATATCTGTGTCGTTATTTTATAGTTTTAATAGTTATATTTTAATGGATATATGAATATAACAATATAAAATATTATTCGTCGACGTTTTCACAATTTGTGATTGTAGCGACACTATTGCACACACACCTTTAGCAGCGTATGTAAACTAATTTACTTTTGACAGTAGTTGTCAAACAATTCCCGGCTAAGATGAATATCAATTTTTGTACTTTGAAAGATAAATTAATTCACAATTGACTTAATCACTCTTGTCTCAGGCTGGGATCAAAAAAAAATTTAAATAATAATAATTCAAATTTTATAATTTTCAAGTATTATCCAAATCAAATATTACTCTATATTCAGAATCTCTAGTCACTGTTTATTCAATATAATAAAAGGCACCTGAATTATCTTGTGACATTTACAATTTTACTGTCACTGGAAATTAAGCAAATGTCACTGATTAGATCAAAATTTCTATAAACTGCAAAATGTTAAATACGATGAAAATAGATACTGAATGAATACCACAGTGGGTTGGAATCAAAATTATATATTATACGATCAGATAACAAAATTACAAAAGTATTTTTTGTTTCCCAAAAATATTATAAACGAAACAAAGATAATATTTTCTACCAACCTTAATATTAGTACAACCTATTCTAGAAATCAACTAATTAAAATTTTTAAGCAAGAGTTCAACTCGTCTAATATACACTTGACGTGTATCAGTGTCAAATAACGCAATTTTCCGTTCAAATTGTCTATTCAAAAATTTTTCACTTGATGTAAAATCTTATATGTGTAACGTTAATTTGGTTTAGCTCAAATTATGATATAGATGCATCTATTTTCGAAATGTATTTAAAAAGGCCTGGTAATTCTCGAGAAATAATTTTGAAACTGGAGTGGACTCACCAAATAGGACAGGAAAACTCGTACGTATTCCAAATGTATTTAGAATTCTGCAAAACTTTCTAAATATATGATTTAGAAACTGGAACCACTTACACTTGAAACGATGCAATTCTACGAATTATGCACGCACTGGCTCTACAACGTATAGCTGTATGATCTGATTATATAGGTATACAATTTCTATTAAATTCTCAAAAAAAAAATTGAGACAACTCTTATTACGATGTTATATCGTGGAGGTTTCAAATTCAACTGCCTAAACTTTGTTCAAATAAATAAATCTCTTCTCCTGTGGTTACCAAGAATTCCTTTTTTTTTTAAAATACTAGTTTATGTTTTCCTATAACAAAGAGGGATTTGAATTCTTTTATTACAATTGTAATTCTGCTAGCAGAGACATCTGTATTTTAAAATTTCAAATATATTTTCCAAATCGTAATATATTCGATCTATCATTAGATATATTCTGCATAAATGTCATCAGAAATTAAATGTCAAATTTGATTTGTATACCGAATCTTTCACAATTATGGATTATACATATTATACACATACAGTGTATATTGAAAGTATTGCATACACATATAAATAATTTTCCTTATTTTAATGTCTCTTTTAAATTTGAGATAGAGGAACTGTATTATTATATATATATATATATATATATATATATATATATATATATATATATATATATATATATATATATGTATATGTGTGTGTGTTATAACGGAATTTGTAAGCACGATAGAGGGCATATTTTTTGATGGATCGAAACCAAACTCGCTAAAAAAATCGGTTGTGCGAAAATCTTGAACGAGTTTTTTGATGAACCAAATCGGCCCAGTAGAAACAAAATGGCGGCCTGTCAGAGTTGGAAAAATTCGTATTACCTTTGTTTTCATTTGACGCAAAAAAAGTTACCGATATTTTTCATAGACCTTAACACGTTCTACAACTTTTGTACCTAACATTTTTCTCTAAAACGTACATTAAAATACATATTCAAGATACTTATTCACAAATTTTTTTCCATTTTTTTGTTTGTGATTTGATGCCAAAATATTACTTTGGTTCTTAGTACATCTCAAAACATTCTAATACTTTTGTAAATAATTTTTGATCTGACGCGAAAAAGTTACTGATATTTTCAATAGACATTGACACTTTTTACTAGTTTTGTACCGAACACTTTCTTCAAGTGTACACGAAAACATTTATTTAAAAAAATTCACAAATTTACCAAAAAAAGTTTGTAGTTTCTGTTTTTGATGCAAAAATGTTAATTGAAATAAGCCTATCTAATTGGTCTCGTGACATTGGAATTTTTTTGTTGATCCAAAGTGGGGTAGAGGATATTATATGGGACACCATGTAGCTGAACAAGCAAATGTGTTAAAAGTATAATTAATAATATTATTTGAAAAACGACTAAAAATAACATCTCCATAGCAATATAATTCACATTTCATCTATAACGTTTGCAGCTACACTCACATCACAACAATCCCATTTCTAACACTACACTGATCTTATCGGTAGGCTTTCTTGGTGTACCCGCAACATTGTCCATAACCACAGCCTTTTGATTATATTTATGTCAAGCGGTAGCGTATTGTGTCATTGGAACATACCCCAAGATCCATTATCATCAGTTCGTCTGAAATTCTTGTTACTAGGGCAACTTTCCGTAAATCTTTAGAGCAAAAGAGCGCATCGTAAAATTTTAGATGAATTGACAATACTACGCGTTATGCGATTATAGCCTGGGTGAAGAAAAAGAACGACGTGATATAATTTTTAATAAAAAATTTATGCCTTGAGTGTTTCGGGAAGGGGAAAGATTGTAAAAGATTAAATAGACGACCAAGAAAATGTTTATGGACCTCGTGAATTCTTTTATGGTAATCATTTTTATGTTTTGACCGATTTAGTTAACATGAAGACATAGGCGTAACGAATAATATTCAATACAGAAACCAATTAAATATTGTTATAAACAATATCATAAGACTTCATTGTATGAGGTACGTTAGTAGAATTTCTAACATGCAATGCAAACAAACTCAATTTTGAATCTAGGAAAACGCTTGAAGTTTAATTGTTCCTCATCAACGTTCTATTGAATATTTGCACTAAATATTGTAAGAAAACCGCTCTTTGGTTTATTCCGTTCATTTTCATTTCTTCTAAAACGTTGGATTTACTTTGTGAAGCTTAAATCTAATAGATAACTAGCTCCTTTATCCTCGTTTACCTCGCTTGTACGTTTTATTAGGATCATAATTATTCCGCAGTGCATGTTGCACATATCTATCTACTTTGAACTTGGAGCTGCTTTGTAAACGAATACGGTTTTCTTACTGTTAGCGGTTTTTGTTTATTTCCTAATTAATGTAATTAGACTTACAACTCTTCACAGTCTAATAACTTGGGAATGGATGAACTAATGGAAATGGAATATAATTTATTTAGAGCAATGGGGATTTCAGTAAAGTCTAATAGTATGAAATGTTTTTTGAATGAAATCTTCATTAAGATCAAACATATAAAATGAGTCTGCCTTCATCATCATTATTTCTCAGTATATTTTTAATCATGGATTCAATAATAATAGGTTGCTTTATCAAGATTTCTATGAGAAATAAAGTCTCAACAATGCGGTTTCCTAGAGCTTCAACTAAAACTTTGAATTTATTGAGCTTCTCTTTATAGATTCAAAGGGAACTGATTGCAAATGAAATATGTCGAAATGGAACATCTACAGGCCCAAAATAAAGACATAGAAATAGACAGAAAAATTAATGAAGTGGCAGGCCTTTGAAAAACCAAACTTGTGACAGTAATCGCTAACAAGAATGATAAAACAGAGAACTTAGGCCAATATAGGGTATTTAATTTTATGAGGCTATAGTTTTGTAAAACATATTAACCTACTTTCACCATTTTGAATTTGGTTAGTTAAATACGTCATCTTTTAGCTTGAAGAAACTACATGACCAACTTAGAAATTCATTTCTATTTTATAATTTTTTATAAATCACGCACTTCCTCGTTTCGTCATAATGCTTTTACTAGTGGATAATATGCTGATTGTTTATGAACGAAATAAATGAAATTTAAATAGAAGCATTTACTTCATGTCTATTCATACCACCCATTATGTGTAAGATGAAGGGGATTCAATTATTAAAGAAAAATCCCTTACTTAAAGATTTTTTTGAGTTATACAAAAATTAGATCTTTAGTGTCTGAACTTAAAACAAACATTAACATTTATTTAGGTACAGAATTGACATCGGAATACAGACTCATCGTCATCGCTGACGATTCCTGAGCATGAATTATTAGCCCATTTATAGCTGAGACAGGGTACTCCAAGAGGTGAGTTACTTCCAAAGGGTTGACCCGAGTTACTCATTTAACATGGGGACCTGAGAAAAAAAATGCAATGGATAGCGATGATTACAGTACTGATGATGGAAAAAGAGAAAGAGGTGAAGATGAAGATATATAATTCAAAACATCCAAGAAAACATTTAGAACACCAAATAAAGAGGGAAAGAGAAATGAGGACATGATCGAGAGGATGATGGAAATGATGATAAAACTCACAAGAGATATAAAGAAGATCAAAAAAAGAATAGAGAAAACATGGAGCTGTTACAAAAAGAAATTAAGGAACTGCGAAAAGAACCGATAGAACAGAAAGAAGAACAAAAAAATATTAAAGACATAAACAAAAATGCGATGGAACAAATGTAGGAAGCAAATGAAAAAATTGGAAAATGACAAAAGAAGGAAGAATATAGTAATACAAGGATCACGCCTAGATGTACAGGAAAGGAATCTTATAAAACAAGCAATTAAGAACTCTATTGAGGATAAAATGGGAGTAGAGGTGAAAATAATAAAATGCCATACAATTGGCTGATACAACCTATTTAGTAGAATTATATACATTGTATGATAAATTAAAGGTCATGCAAAATAAATAATAACTCAGAAATAACACAAGGGAAAAAGTATTTGTTAACAACGATTTGAATGAAGAGGAAAGAGAAATACAGAGAGAGATAAGAAAAATTGCAAAAGAAGAATTTAATGAAGGATAGGAAATTAAAGTGGGACATCAAAAAGTAATAATAGACAAAGAAGTGTGGAAATGGAACAAGGAAGCAAAGGCTTTAGAAATACAAAAGTCAAAAAACTAGGTGTATGGGAATAAACGAACGATTATTCCTTAAACACACATAAAGCTTCAATAGCTCTTATTTCACTTGGAAGGATTGGATATCATTCAAATTATCTTGAATCGTTGATAAAAATCAAATATATTTTATGAAGTAGAAATTTTTATTTTTGACATTGACAATTTTTTGTAACTGACAGAAAAACTTCCAAGGTTGAATTGAAAATAAATATTTAAGCTATCATGTTAGCAGTTAGACAAGTTAGAAATTAAACATAACTCCCGCCTTGGACGTTTTCCGGGAGAAAACTCCAACTTAAACAAAACACTTCACTTCAGATAACTTCCGCACACAACACAGTACATAAAACATAAAAAATAGCTAACCTAATGACAAAGTTTAAGATTTAACAATACACAAATCTAGGTATCATCAGGAAGGGGACATACCTTCGCTATAGACCTAAGAAACGTTCCATCTGATGTTTTGACTCTAATTAAACGAACTTTGCCGTCTGAACCCTGAATAATTTCAATGATTCGCGCGAGAGCCCACCTGAAAGGAGGCAAGTTATCCTCCTTTAAAAGGACTAATTGATTAATTTCCAAATTTCGGGTTTGATTGGTCCATTTTGGCCTTTGCTGAAGCCTATTAAGATATTCAATGGACCATCGCTTCCAAAATATTTGTTTGAATTTAATACACTTCTGATACATTGACAATCGATTTTCTGGAATATTACTCAAGTCTTCGTCTGGGAATGCTGAAAGATTGTCGCCTATTAAAAAATGTCCCGGTGTTAAAGAGTTTAAATCAGTCGGATCATTTGATAAAATGCTAAGAGGCCGCGAGTTCATGATGCTCTCAATGCAAACCAAGACTGTCGAAAATTCCTCAAAATTTAGAACTGTTTTACCAATAGCTTTAATCAGATGATGCTTAGCACCCTTAATTGCGGCCTCCCAAAGACCGCCCCAATGTGGTGAACGAGGTGGGATAAATTTCCACTGAGTCTCATTTTTCGATAAAAAATTTTCAATAGACTCAATATTACTTTTGGATTTAAAAAATTCGTATAAGGTTTTCAAATGGTTACTGGAGCCAAAAAAAATTAGTGGCATTGTCAGAGTATATTACCGAAGGATTACCCCGTCGGCCTATGAAACGTTGTAATGTGAGCAAAAATTGTTCTGTCGACAAGCCCGACACCAATTCTATATGGACGCACTTAGTAGTCATACATACAAATATAGCAATATATGCTTTAACTTTAGAGGCTTTGCGTAAATTCGAGGTTTTAATTAAAAATGGACCCCCAAAGTCCACACCGACCTTTAAAAATGGACGACAAACTGAAATTCGATCTTTAGGCAGATCTGCCATCATTTGCTCAGCACACCTAGCTTTAAATTTAAAACAAGGGATGCACTTGTGGATTATGCGTTTAACAGCTCTAAGGCCATCTAAAGGCCAATAACGTAGTCTAAAGTTACTTAACACGGTTTGAGCACCGGCATGATATAATTTAAGGTGCTCTCTCCGTAGCATCAAATCAACAATGTGGCATCTAGCGGGCAATAATATTGGATGCTTTTGTGCAAATGGCAGATCAGCATTTGACAATCTCCCGCCAACGCGGATTAAGCCTTCCAAGTCAATAAAGGGATTCAAAGAATTAAACTGTTTATTTCGAAGGACCTTTTTGTTTTTTAATAAATCTTTTTCTTGAGAAAAATAATGTTGTTGCAAAACTTGCAATGCTGCCTTTAAAGCATGTTGTAATTCATCTACTTTTAAAGGACCAAACCTTTTATCATCTTTATGTTGTAAATTATGTCTAAACCGAAGACAGAATGCAACTATACGTTGTATTTTCAGAAAATCTGAAAACCTATTGAAAATACTTATCATATAATTTTCAGTAGAGGTTGTACTCATAACAACTTTTCGTTCTTCCGGAATTTTCTGAATATTAACACTTGACTGAAATGAATTTAAATTGAAATCAACATTTTTCAAATGTGAGGGCCCTTGCCACCACATATTATTAGAAATAAGTTCTTGCGCCATCATACCTCTAGATACATAATCAGCTCTATTTTGTTTGGTAGGAATGTACCTCCAGGTGTACAAGGATGTTAGTTCTTGAATTAAAGAAACTCTATTAGAGACAAATATATTCCATCTACTTGGATGTGATTGTAGCCATGCTAACGAAATTTGCGAATCAGTCCAAAGATTAACACTGGCTATTTGGAAGTTATTTTTGAATGTTTCTAAAATACGATGGGTGACCTTTGCTGACAACACGCATGCGCATAATTCCAATTTTGGAAGAGAAATTGTTCGCAAAGGACAAACTCTAGATTTGGCACAAATTAGATGACAAGAAACACTGTTATTTTCATAAACAGTTCTTAAATATATACAACACCCATATGCCTTTAAGCTTGCGTCTGAATAAGAATGAATCTCAATTCGCTTGATATTGCGATTATTAATTAAACATCGCGGAATTTTTAACTCTGATAGTTCAAGAATGTTTGTAGAAAATTGAATCCATTCGTTACTTAACTCTAAATTTAAACAGTCGTCCCAATTTAAATTCAATAACCAAAGCTTCTGCATGAAGATTTTGGCTGTTATGACAATTGGAGCAACAAGCCCCAACGGATCATAGATTTGAGCTATAATAGCTAAGACGTTTCTTTTAGTAATTGGATTTACATCTATGTTCTTGGGCAGAGAAATAGAAAAGTGATCTGATTTCGGCTCCCAAAAAACACCCAGCACTTTATTGGAATTACTCTCAGAATTTATAGAGTAGTTTTTGGATTCAGTTTCTGAGGTAAAATTGTTCATAAATTCAATGGAATTTGAACACCATTTATGAAGTGTAAATTGGCCTAAATTAAGTAATTTTATTAATTGGGTTTTCAGTTCACAGAGCTCCTCGAAAGAGTCAGCTCCAGCCAACACATCGTCAACGTATGTTTGAGTTTGGATTGCCATAGCTGCCAACGGAAATTCTTTTTTATACATGTCTGCCAATTCAACGAGACAACGAGTGGCTACATAAGGTGCAAAATTTGTTCCGTAGCTAACAGTTAACAATTCAATGCATTTAATATCATCTGTTATATTTTCTCGCCATAAGATGTTTTGTAGGTAAATGTGATCAGAATTAATCAAGATTTGCCGGTACATCTTTTCGATGTCTGCAACAACAGCCAACATATAAGCTCTAAAGCGACACAAAATGTCAAATAGCTCTGGCTGAACAACAAGCCCTTTTAGACATATGTCGTTTAATGAATATCCCGAGGTGGTTTTTAGGGACGCGTCGAAGACCACTCTGAGACGCGTTGTAACTTTATCATTGCGAATCACACAATGGTGAGGTATAAAATATTTGTGGTTATTGTGAATATTTTTAAGATCAAGAGGAATGTACCGTGCATGACCTAAGTTGATGTATTCTTTAATAAACTCTGAATATTGGTCAAACAATGACTTATTTTGATGCAATCTTTTCTCTAATGAAAGAAAACGTTTTTTGGCATATGAAAAAGATTCGCCTAGTTTAGAACTCTCAACGGGCGATTTAAATGGCATATCCACTTGAAATCTACCATTATCCAAAATTTTTGTGGTATCCTTAAATATTTGTTCAGAAAGTTCATCTTCACTTGATAAAATACGTCCTTGTGGCACATCTTCAACTGCCCAGAATTTTTGCAGCAAATTGTCGATTTGATTGAAATTAATGAATAAAGAATGTGAGGGAACTTGATCACATGTTATAAAATTTGACAAGATTGTTGGGGATAGGACACCTCCTACCACCCAACCAAGATGAGTATTTTGTAATATGGGTAGGTTGTCCCCAAGGTTAATCAGACCAGGTAAAAGTAATGAATAATAAACATCTGCTCCTAATAACAAATCTACGTGATCTGGAACATCATAATTTGAGTCGGCCAATACAATGCTACAAGGGATTTCTAATCGATCTGTTTGTAGAGGGAATTGAGGCAGCTTAGAAGAAATGAAATTTGTTACTGAACAATTTACTTCAAATGTTTTTGTTGGGTCAACCTTTGAGAACAATTTAATATCTATTCCTTCACTTACTTGCATGTGACCTGATACACCACAAATTGACAAGTTTTTATTATAGGTAGGGTATTGTAGTCTTTTCGCTAATTTATGTGTGATTAGTGATACTTGAGACCCACTATCAAGCACGGCTCTGGCAGATATTAAATGGCCATTGTTATTTGAAACATGTACGGATGCAGTTGCCAATAAAATATGAGATTTTTGGTTTATAAAAAGGCTTGACATAGTGTTGGATTGTGCCCCAAGCTTGTCACTAGTGGAAGCTTGAGTAACCTCCGAATTTTGTATTTGTTCTATGTTAGAAGCTTGATCTGAGTTACTACTCGATTTGTTCATGGAATAACCTTTTTGTTTGTGATTGGTAGGCCCACGATTGGAATCAAAACTCGAATTTTGTTGAGCATTTATTGTATTATTGTGAGAATTATTAGATTTTGACGAATAATCGACAGAATTTCCCGCATGTAATAGGGAATTATGAGCTTCGCCGCAAATAGGGCAATTCTTCCACTCACATTGACTTACATGATGTGGAGCAAAACATTTTAAACATAACCGATTTGAAAATATAAACTGTTTTCTTTTATTCAATGGCAATTCTTTGAATTTAAAGCATTTAAACATGTTATGATTTGACATTTTGCAAAACAAACAACTTAACTTTTTATCTACATTAGCAAAATTAGAGTTTTTACGAGGCAACTCTGGCGAAACCAAATTTTCAGCAGCCTGACATCTTTTCTCAACGAACTTGAGGAACCCGTCTAAAGTAGGTAAAAGAGTAGGACCTCTTTCCAATTCATACCCACGTCTAGTGTTAATGTCTAGTTTTTGGGACAAAATATACACCAAAATCAAATCCCACTCTGCTATAGGAACATTCAAATTTTTTAAGCACTCAGTGTGCTGTTTAACTGTGACAACAAAGTTACGCAAATTCATTGAATTACTTTTATTTATTGATGGAACGTCTAATAGGCCCTTGATGTGAACGTAAATATTCGCTAACTTATTTTCATATCTTTCCTTAAGTATGTCAATTGCTACTGACAAATTAGAGGCGACCAATGGTAAATTTGAAATTAATTTTTGAGGTTCACCCAGTAAATTTGATTTTAAATAAATAAGTTTTTGTATTTCTGCCAAATCATCATTGTCTAAAACAAGGGCTTTAAAAATATCATAGAAACCATTCCAACTTTGGTGCCCACCTGCAAATTTGTCAATTACAATTTCAGGCATCTTAGATTTTACCTCTGTTTTCATTTTGTATGGAATTTGCGTGATGACCTTGTTGGTTTGTACCTTGAACGGTAGCATTATCTTTAGGAGAAGAATGATCAATCAAAATTTTTAATTGAGTTTTTAAAGTACAATATTTTTCTTCATAGTCACTAGGGTCACCAATCTTATCAAGATCTGTCTCGGAGCCCTCAATGACGTCCTGAGACTCACAAAAATTTTTGAAAGAAGTTTCAAGTAGCTCTAACCTGGTATCATATTCAAGTTTATGCAATAAATTACCTGCATTTGCATTGATAAAATTCTCTATTCTAGTGATACTACCTTTAGCAGTTCTTCGAGCGGCGTGCGCTTTTAATAACAACGCATCCGGATCCATGTTTGATTACAGGTTTATATACGTAAAAAAAGTTTGCAAACTGTGTGCGAAAACTCGCACGTCAAATGTTGAACAGTTCAAAAAATAAAGAATATATTGGAAACGTCTGACCTGAATGAGTCCTTGACAAAGTCCAATTCACAATCGGTCCAGTCCAATTACCAGATACCAGACACACATTCCATTTTCCAATTTTAATAATTAGGATTTATCGCTGGTTTTATGCTCTGTCCGACTCGAGGGATCAAATTTATGTATGGGAATAAACGAACGATTATTCCTTAAACACACATAAAGCTTCAATAGCTCTTATTTCACTTGGAAGGATTGGAAATCATTCAAATTATCTTGAATCGTTGATAAAAATCAAATATATTTTATGAAGTAGAAACTTTTATTTTTGACATTGACAATTTTTTGTAACTGACAGAAAAACTTCCAAGGTTGAATTGAAAATAAATATTTAAGCTATCATGTTAGCAGTTAGACAAGTTAGAAATTAAACACTAGGTATGTCACGAAAACCGGATGACTTGGAAACGACACTAGCAATGCAAAATATTTACGAGAAAGGAAATAAAATTGAAAATTAAGAGAAATCAGGGAGGAAACTGAAAGAGAATTGAGGGATAGGAACATGGAACGTTAGGGAAACATATGAAGAGGGAGCAATGAAACAAGTAACGGGAGAAATGAAGAAGTTTGGCTACGATCTCATCGCATTATAAGAGACAAAAAAGGAAGGAAAGGAAGTTATTGAAATAGACGACTACATATTCTTTAGCAGTGAAGTAGATAACACAAGGTCGGGTACTGGGTTTCTAGTAAGTAAGAAAATTAAACATGCCATAGTTGAATTTAAACCGGTTTCTGGAAAACTATGCTTGATTTAATTGAAAGGAAAATATCAAAAGATATCATTAATAAATATACACGTCCCAACAAAATAAACGGATATATAAGGTAAAGAAAGTTACTACGATGAACTAGATAATATATTTGAAAGAATCCCGAGATATGACCTGAAAATAATCCTAGGAGATGCGAATGCTTGAGTAGGGAAAGAAGAGATATACAATCCCACAATATGTAGATTAGGAAAACATGAACACACAAATGAAAACGGCCAGCTGTTGATCCATTTCGCAGAAGAAAAGGGTATGCGAATAGAAAGCACATCTTTTGAACAGAAAAAATATATAAAGGCACCTGGAGATCACCTGACGGATCATACACAAAGAAAAAGACCATGTAATAATAGACGAAGACAGAAATAAGTGTATAACAGATATAAGAAGTTATATACGGGCCAGATGCAGACACTGACCACTTTTTGGTAGGAATAAAGCTTAAACAAGAAATACCACTGTGAAGAAATCGAAAAAGGAATCAGAAGAAACAAAACACAAGGAGTAGATTGACAAAGCACGAAGAAAGAGAGCTGTATATGGAAATGATAAATAATTATGCTATACGGACAGCTCACGATACAAATGATATAGAAAGTATCTGGACAAACATAAAAAATGCACAGTAGTAGCATTTGGACACACCCACGAAAAAACTCCATCAGGAAGGAAGAAGTGTTTCGATGAAGAATGCTAAAAAGAAATAGAGATACAAAAAGCCAGAAGCCTATAAATGATAAAAAAACACAAGAATCAAAACAAACATACACAGAACAGAGGAAACACTGTGAAAAATTATTCAGGTATAAAAAAGGAGAGTATATAGAAAAACTCCTGGCAGAAGTAGAAGAAAGTTACAGTAATAAAGAAATCAGAAGTCTGTACCAGGGAATCAAAGGCGAAAGAAAAAGCTACCAACAGAGACCAGTGTATTACAAAAATGAAGAGGGGAAATTATTAAGAAATGAGCAAGAGACCATAGAAATGTGGGAGGAATACTTTAAAGAACTCTTAAGTCCTGCGAGGCATGTGGCATATGAGATAGAATAGGAAGATCTAGGACAAGAAAAAACCCAATATATAGAGGACCCACCAACTTTAACTGAAATTGAGTAAATAATAAATAAGCTAAAAACCTCTAAAGTCCAGGAAATGACCACATAACAGCGGAAATGCTTGAATATGGAGGTGAAACCATAAGCAGGTGGGTACACCAACTGATTAGAAAAATTTCGGAGCAAGAGAGATTTCCCAAAGACTGGAATGAAGCGGTACTAATTCCAATTTATGTAAAAGGAGAAAAAATGGATTGTACAAACTACAGAGGTATACCAGTGTAGATTCCGAGAAGTAAGATCGGTTATAGATCAGATATTTACCTTAAGAGAGCTGCAGGCAGAAAGCGAACATAATAAAGAATCATATGTGCTATTCATAGACTTTAAGCAAGCAGAAGAAATAGGAAACAACTATATATAGCCTTAAACGAACTAGAAATTAATGGGAAACTGTTTCGATTAGTAAAACTAACATAAAAAGAAACGGATAATATGGTGAGGGTAGGAATAAGAACATCCGACAAGTTCAACGTGCAGCAAGAATGTCTAAGGCAGGAAGATCCCCTGTCGCCGATATTGTTCAGCTGTGGACTAAAATATGTCATAAGGAAAGCCGAAATCAACAGAAATGGGTTATTGTATAATAAAAAACATTAATATCTAGCAATTGCAGATGATTTAGTAATCATAACCACAGGGAAAAAAGATCTACAGAATGTAATATTAGAATTAGATGGAACTTCAGGTGGGATTAGAAATAAATGAAAATAAGATGAAATATATGACATGGACAGAAAAAGAATACAATCAGCAAAGTACTTCAAACATAACAACAGAAACCGAAAAAAGTTACGAATTCGCAGAAGTAGAACAGTTACCATACCTAGGGACAGAATTCTACAGAAACCCTGAAATAAACAGAGAAATACAAAGAAGAATGATGGCAGGGAATTGGTGCGTTCATTCTCTTAAAAGAATAAGACAGAGTAGAAGTATTCACAGAAATCTCAAAATCGGCATATACAAAATAATTATTAGACCTAGTAAATAATTTTCAAGTGAAGTATGGACATTGGGGACAAACGAAGAGAAGCTGCTAGGAGTATAGGAATGGAAAATGCAATTAACAACTTCTGTACTATTGTCCACAATCCAGGATAGAGAACTGGTATTGGCTTTTGAAGCCAGAACTCTTGATATCCACGTTTGAATTCTACTTTCAGTTCATTGTTAGTTGTGAGTTCTAATAGCTCCTCTTCCAAATTTGATGAGCCTTCAGTATCTGTGTTTTCGAAAGGATCTATAACTCAACTTGGTATTTCCATGTTTGAAATATCTTGGAAACGCTTTGTACAATCAGCATGAAGAACTTCCAAGTGGTGGCACTAAGTAAGTAGATCTTCCGGTTTTGCAGACACTGTTGATAATGTGGGAAAATGGTTGTACTCACGTCTACCAAGATTTCTTTTGAATATAAGAAGTTTTCCTGCAAAAGCAGCTATGATCTTCTTAGTTTTAATAAAATTTAAATCATCACCTTGCAATTGTAGATTAACTTGATTAAATGCTTTATACAGGTGCGTCAAATAAGCGATGTAATTTTTTGACGTAATCAGGTTTTCGCGCAATTGTTGGTTTTCATCAAGAAATTCCAACACTGAGTCAAATAGATTGAAAAAACGATTCAGACAAACACCTTTAGAGAGCCAACGTACTTCTGTGTGCAGCAGCAAGCGATTGTAGTCTTCATCATTTTCATTGCAAAGCTTATGAAACAAACGGTCATTCAATGAATTGCTTCTAATGATATTGATTGCTTTAATAACGTTATTGAGGGACGCATGCAGACGTTCATTCGATTTTTTTGCAACCAAATGCTGACGGTGAATAATACAATGTACAGCGAGTATATTTGGCACTGCTTTTCTCAAATGTGCTATAAAACCCTTATGACGCCCGGTCATTGCTTGAGCACCATCAGTAGCAGCAGACAAAATATTGCTTATAGGAATTTCTTTCTCTTGAAAAAATTTTTGCATGATATTAAATATAGAATGTCCGTTTGTATCAGATTCCAAATTCTTAGCTCTTGATGAATTTTTTCTCCTTTTATAAATCTTACGTATGATAAGAGTACAACTTCGTTACTTGGTAGAGCTGATTCATCGAGTTGAATGGAAAATTTGCAAGTCTTTAGGTAATCGCATAATGATATTTCAACGTCATTCGCCATTTCATCTATTCTCCTTTGCACTGAATTATTACTGAGAAGAATTTTTTTAATGATATCAAATGGTGTCTTATGATGGAGAAGAGTTTTTAATATCTCTTCGACTGTCGGCAAAATTAATTCCTCGCCAATGGTGTGTGGTTTTCCTGACTTTGCGATTAATAATAAAACGTTATATGAGGCTCGTAGCCCATCATCGTCTCGTTTAGAAGACGATGCAAAGAGGTTTGATATAGTTGGCTGTTTTAAATATTGTTTTTCGAGTTCTTGAAAATAGAATATATCTTTGTTCTTCTAATCAGGATGCATTTCATGTAAATGCTCTTGTAGCCTAGAAGGTTTCATAGCTTCATTTGAAAAAACTTTTCGGCAAATTAAACACATAGGTAATGAGTTGTTTGTAGAAGATTCCGCAAATCCATATTTTATATATTCAATACTGTATATCCGGCATTTCTTTTTTAATTTAGAAGTAGATTAAGCTATTTTCATACGAAAATTGAATTCTCAATAGATTTATAGATAGTAATGTTTATAATATGACACACCACACACGATTATTCACTACGGCAGAGCTTATGATTCACGACTATATAACCCTGCCAAGCACATACAACTAACTAACAAAAAATTCGTAGAGCTGTTGCTTTTATACGTTTCATTTCGTGCATGATTCAACTATTCTGTGTGAGAATATGTCGAAACATGTTATTTTGTATGAAAATCGCGCGTTCGCTTATCAACGTGCGAGGACAAGTCATATACTTCTATTCTGAACTAAAAGAAATTATTATAATTATTAGTATTATTATTAATGCCCATTTAAAAATGCTTATTAACCCTCATTAAACCATTTTTATTTCACCATATCTCTTGACTGCCTATTATTTGCTTTTGAATCCGCTACCAACCCACTAAAAGGCTGCAGCGCCCACAGGGGGGCGCTATCGCCCCCGTTGCGAACTAATGTAATAATACTACAAAAGTCGATTATTGATTACTTCATCACCAAACAAGAATCCAACATAAAAACATTAGACGTCAGAGCTATGAGAGGGGCAGATTGTGGTTCTGACCATATATTAGTACATGCAAAAATATATATTCCATGTATTATACCATTACAACAAAATATACAGACGGAAACAAGTAATTCACAATATGACACTAGAATAGAAAATTACAATATGGAAAATCTAGAACATGACAGTACCCGATATTTATACCAGAAAACACTTAGAGAAAAACTCGAACAGGAATCAACAACGGAACAAAAGTCCACAGAAGACGAATATCGAACTCTGGAAAGATGCATAAAGGAAGCCGCTGATGAAGCTATTCGACACAAAGCAAAAGAAACCGATGAAAAACCATATTAGTGAGACCGAGATATTGAATCCAAAATACGGAAAAAAAGGAATTACATATAAAAAGAATACGGGATAGAAACAACGTAGAAATTCACGAAGAGTACAGACAACTGAATAGAGAAGTAAAAAGAGAAATAACAAATAGGAAAAACTCAACATGGATGAATAAATGCAAATACATTGAACAACATATAGGAGGAACAAGGAGCTCGGAAGCTTGGCGAATAGTTAGGCACCTTAGAAAGTGTAATAAAAAAAATAACATATTGAAATGTGTATCAAATAACGACCTAAAGGAACACTTCTAAAAACTACTACAGGAGAATAGAGACCGATTTTTACCAACACATCCAACCAAAGAAGAACAGTTACCGAACAGAATATCCATAGAGATCTCGAGTATTTAAAGAGCCATACAACAAATAAACATTAAAAAAGCACCTGGTATTGGAGGAATTTACCCAGAACTAATCAAGTATGGACCCAAAGAACTGTTCGAGAAACTTCGAAAGCTATTTGAAAGATGTATTAACGGCGAACCTCTTCCAAAAGAATGGTTAACATCATATATAACACCAATACACAAAAAAGGACCGAAAGACAACCCACAAAACTATAGGGGTATTGCTGTTATTTGTACCATTGGAAGGCTCTACTCCCGCATACTACGAGACCTAATGGAAAAAAAATAGAGCATAAACAGCAAGAGGAACAAGCAGGATTTAGAGCAGGACGATCCACAATGGACAATATATTCTCTCTTTAAATAGCCTTCGAAAAAAAGAATGCAGAGAAATAGAAAAGTTCATATTGCGATGATCGACTTAGAGAAGGCTTATGATAGCGTGCCGGTATCGGATATGTGGAACGCTCTAAAAGGACTCGATATTAATAAAAGCCTCATCAGAGCAATTCAAAACCTTCATAAAAATAACTCGACGAGAATAAGAAACGGACAACACTTCACATCACCGTTTTCCACCTCCAAAGGTCTACGGCAGGGATGCTGTCTATCACCTACGCTTTTCAAAATATACCTAGACAAAGCTCCATAGAATTGGACTAAAAGAATTAAATATATGGGGCTGCAAATTGATGAAAACAATCTATATATCTATATAGTCTCTATTTCGCCGACGACCAAGTAGTTATAACTGAGGATCAAGATGACTTGAATTACATGATAAGGAAATTGAAAGAAAGTTACCAGGAGGCAGGACTGACCATCAATTCAAACAAATCCGAATACCTAATTATCGGAAACGATGACACAAATAACCTAGAACTGGACCAGGACCTTATAAAAGGAGTGGGAACTTGTAAGTAGTTGGGAGTTATATTTAACAAACATGGAAACAGCCAAAATGAAATCATGGTTTGGACACACAAAGAGAATGGGAGAACATAGATGGCCACAACGAATACTGGAATGGGTCTCACAAGAAAAAAAGAAAATAGGACGACCGAGAAGAAGCTGGAGGAACGAGATAGATGAAGCCATGAAATTGAGGGATTTGGAAGAAGATTTGTGCTTCGACCGAAAAAATTGGAAACTGGGAACGGAAAGGCTGTAAAATAAATCTGTATATATATATATATATATATATATATATATATATATAAGAAAACGCGGACGATCTGCAAACACTACACAATAAGGTAACTGAAGCGAGTAAGCAGTTGGGCCTAAAAATCAGTAAGACCAAATGTATGGTCGTCAGTAAAAACCATATTTCGAAAACTCGTCTACACATGAATGGAAAAGACATATTACAAGTAACATAATTTGAATATCTAGGATGTATACCATAATGAATGGGATCCAGATGAAGAAATAAGATTGAATGAGCTAGAACAATCTTTCTCACAGACCAAAGCCTGAGCTTCAGTCTAAGATACCCTACTGCCAAAATGTTTTATCTGGTCCAGTCTATGGGGTGGAGGCATGGACGTTGGAAATAACCGCCATAAATAAGAACGAAGCCATTGAAATGTGGATATTTTCTGGATTGATCATGTGAGAAATGGAGAAGTACTTCGAATTTCCGGCCTGGTGGAAACAGAACTTTTTGACAACATTAGGGGAAGAAAAATATCTTCCCTGGGATATATACTGCGTGGTGATCGTTCCCACTTGGAATGACTCATTCTTCAAGGATAAATTCTCACGGTACAATTTAAACAACGAATCAACATCGATTTTGTGTTAATGTCTGGGCAGGAATAGTAGGTAATAATTTGGTAGGTCCATCTTTTTTTGATAATTTCTCGAATTTCTCCAAAATGATTTATCTCCTATGTTATGTAATATTCTTCTAAACGTTCGGAGAGACATGTGGTTCATGTACGATAAAGCCCATCCACACTTTCTAAATGATGTAAGAAATTATCTTAATAATATTTTTTCAATTGAGTGGATCGGTCGGGGAGGTCCTTTTGCATGGCCACCACGTTCCCCTGAATTAAATACAATGGATTCCTTTTTTTGGGGAATATCATAAAGGCTCGGTATATGCAACACGTGAACACAAGGATCAAACTCATTGATAGAATATACGGCAGAATCTTGGAACGCTCTTCCAAGTTCACAGAGAAATATCTTCCGTAGACTCCGGAAGTGTGTAAAAGTGCAAGGTGCCCACTTCGAACATTTATTATAGTTTTTTTTGTTTTTATTTGATAAGTTGTAGGCTAACCAACTAAATTTTTCTACATTTCAATTTTTTCGTTATGTAAGTAACACGATGTTCGACATTATGCAGTTCAATTAGAAATTTTTGTTTGTGTTTTAATACCTCATGTAAATATTTGAATAAATAATTACAATTAATGATCATTTTCTTCAGAATGTCTGTTTATGACGAATGGTTTCCTTGGCATGTACAACGATCTAAAAATCTCCTAAAGCATAAACTTTATCGAGTTAACCTTCATGGGACGGACATCAGAATTATACGAAAAGGACTAACTGGGGTCCGAGGAGACCCCATGCGTAAAATTGCAGAAATGTTGTATTTTTCTTTAAATCAAATATATAGAAAAGAAGTTTTACTATTAACCATTTATTAGTCAAAAATCATCACGAAAAAATACAAAATACCCTAATCACTAATACTACTAGCTACATATCATTTTAACATTTTTTACAAACTATCTCCGATTTTGAATGTTCTAGGCACACAAAGTTATTACACCTAATACATATTTTTCTGGTTTTCCGTCTTTTCCTCTTTGACACATATGGCAGCGCCTCCTGGTAATATTTTGTAGTTCAACTCTATGTTCTGTTGCATCCAGTAGTTCGGGAAAAACGTCTGTCATATGCCGTTTTCTATTCGTCTGAAAGTATTTATTATTATATCGCCGGAAAACGTTTTACTTTATGAGTTCTTTTGCTAGTCTCAAAACATACATTTTATGTTTATCCAAACTGTTTTTCCGCCAATCCGGGTTTTCCAGTAACCACAAATTATAAGCATTTATTCCTGCGATATCTATAAGATGCGAAAATATTGCCATTGGCCAGCGGTTTGACTCTCTCTGCACTGTATATTCTTTGGCCAACTTATCTGAGGTGTCGACAGCACCTTTTGTTTTGTTGTAATGAAGAATAATTCCTGGTTTATAGTGCTGTTTTTCTCCAGCTACTTTACTATCAGTATGCTCACTTCAAAGTAAGATGATAGCATGTTTTTTTTTGGAACATAGGATACTAGCGTTCTATGATTTCTAAAAGCAAACATACTTGAAAACTCTTTCTTGTACGATGCCGGTAGAAGTTCCCTGGGAATAAATGTTTCATTTTTCCGGAGGGTTCCACATAAAGTGATATTTTTTTTCCACAACTTGTCAGCAAGTTCTAAACTTGTAAAAAAGTTATCGGTCGTTATTCCAAATCCGCCTTCCAAATGGTCTGTCAAATCTAGAACAACCCTTTGACCTTGACCCTTCTCCGCTTTGTTACCTTGTTTTCCTGATAATTTATAGATACATAGGAATATAAAGTTTGCCTATATTGCTTTTCAAATAACTTACCCAAATAAACTTGCATGTTTGCAATATAAGAAGTGGTGCAGTCCACAAGAGCCCATATTTTGATTCCATACTTATCAGGTTTACTCGGAATGGTGCCTTACCCCTAAATGGTACAAGTTGCTCATCTAAACATAGATGGTCGCCAGGATTAAGTGTTTTTTACAATTAGAAGTGAAAATATCGAATATATCTCTTATCGGAGCTAGCTTGTCTACTAATTTTCGTTCTTGTCTTGTTTGAAAATTATCAAAGCGTAAAAATGAAGTAATTTGTCTGAATCTGTCTCTTGGCATTGCAGCAGGAATTATAGGACGACAGTAAGAAATATCTTGACACCAGAGCATATCGATAGCCTCTTTCGATCCGTGAAGTGTGCCAAGAATAAGCAACAGTCCAATATAAGCTTCAATCTCTGTAGAATCAACAGGTACAAAAACTTTAATTTTATTCGGATTTTCTATATTCCATTTATCATAATATGTTTGTGCCTTTCTGTTTGTTTCGGTTACTATTATGTTCAGAATATCCGGAGATAGGAAAAGAAGAAAAGCGTCTTTTATACTTGAGATATCAGAACTGTAATTTGTAGGCCTAGAGCATGTCTCCGAATATTAGCTTTTGAACGTCTAACTTTTATGTTTCCTGGATCTTTTGACCACACAGTTCCATGTTTAGATTTATATACTAGAATGCCCTGGCTGTTACTAACTGTTGGTTCTTCTGGGTTCGTTTTCTCTATACTTTGATCAACAACTATTACATTATTCTCTTCCTCTACTTCTGTGACAATGTCTTCTAAGTCACTCAATGTTTCCTCATTGATAACACTATCAAACTCTGGATCATCACTTTCAAGTATACGTAACATTTCATCGTCAGTAAGCCCCTTGCGATTGTTTGTAAATAAAAACTGACTAATTTTCAAAATGTTGTACCCTACTCGCAATATCACAAGAGACTTACCCGAATATTCAAGTCTAAAATTTATATCGCAGTGCGGGGAATCCCCCATTTGAACTGGTAATTTACATTTTACAATTATATGGGTAAATTCGCTGTGAGTAAACAAACGTTAAATGTATGGGATTCCCCGATTTTACTAACAGTTACCGGGATTATTTTATCGGACGTAAAAGGCTGATCGGGGTCCGAAGAGACCCCTGGAATATAAAACTATTTTTGTTCATACCAGCGAATAAAAACTACTAAATACATCATATTTTATCAAAATAATTCATAAACTGCAGCTAGATGCAAGATCAATGTTTAAAAATTTGAGTTTGCGAAGATACAGCAAAAACATACGTCATGGGGTACAAACGGACCCCGGCCAATCCTATGAAAGTTAAACAAAGAGTACCTTTTTTTTTAAAAAAATCGATTGAAAAATTTATGATTGCTATCTTTAAATTGTACCTGAAAAATTTACAGATTGGTAACCATTGGGTATGAGCCACTCCTGGCCTTCAGATAGTAGTGTAGAATTATTTATTCTGTCAAACACTCAACATGTACATACATAATCATCCAATATATATTCATAATGTTCCAATGTATAATTTAGAAAATATACTTTAATATAGGTTCTGATTTCGTAACTTTTTAGGCCTATAACTCAGAAACGAGGGGTCGTATGAGAAAAATTTTCCTATGGCATAGCATTATTTTTGTGTCATCTACTCACTCCCGAAAATTTTGCCCGGAACACCCTGTATTTTTTATTTAGTACATGTTTTTGTATCCAATTATAGTCATAAAGATATTAAAATTTTGAACGAGTCACTATACTTTAAATCTCAATCTGATATAAGAATAGAACTATTTATACTCTCCGTCATTGTATGTTTAATTGCATTTCAAGAATAATATTTACTTGATATTCATATACGAATGTTTCATCTTTCACAACATAAACAACTTAAGAGTCCGCCTAATCTTGATGAAATAAACCGATATATGGATTCTGCTTGCGTCGCGCTTCATGTGATGTCTTTCAGTTGAAACCTGTTCGCAAATTTACCGAAAAACTTTGACTATCGGATTTGCAACAGATTTAACTGTCTTTATACAATCAAAAGAACTCGGCACTAAACTCAATCTGAACTCTCTAGAAAATCTTGTTAGAAAAACTACTTCGAGAGGAAAATAATCTCATTTTTTCGATTTCCTTGAGGAACTTGTTACAATAACTTCTTGCCGAAAAGGAATGTTTTCCCGGGGAAATGTAATACGGACTTTCATTATCAGAGATTACATTTCCCTTGTGTGTATTCCTACTTTGAGGGTTATTACTACCTTACGTTAAAGGGTCGCTTATTTCTCATTTTGCGAAGGATCGATAGCTTACTATCTACTCCACTTTATACCGAGATTAAAAAGGACTTTATGAACTCCACAGTGGCTATGACAATTCCATTGAGCAGAGCAGTATCTTTCAATAACTAATCAAGATACTTTGGAGAACGGTTATTCTGATTTATTAGATGTTAATTACTTATAATGATGTAGAGACAAAGTTTTAAAAAAATAAAATAATAAATAAGGCACTATAGATAATATTTGTATAATATATGTACCAGATGTCCCAAATTCAAAGTGTATCTTTGGGATCTCGAAAATGATAAGAGATAGAGAAGCTGTTAGATTGCGGCACAGGTTATTTTTGAGATAATATGGGTTCGAATTTATATTCCGTATACGCTCTGTTAAAAAATGAAGTAATAAACTTTATTAAATTAGAGACCTTTTAAATTCGTATATCCAATATGTACGTGATTACCCATATTAGTAGGCAAAATGGAATTGTTACTATCGTAGAAAAAAAGGTTGGGTCCTTTGGTGATATTGTGGTGATATTAGTGGACCAAATCAACCTTGAAGACACTGCCAACAAAATTCACGAGGCACCAAGGAAACATAAGAATTAGTTGAAAACAAATTGGCAAGAAATTTAGGAATTATATACAACTATTAACGAAGAATGATTGGCCTGAAAGTATAAACTAGAAATATACGAGGAGAAAAAAATAAGTACACCGTAAAATGTAGAATATGTGAGAATCAGAATGATCAAATCGCCACTTATTCAGGAGAAACAATGTGCAACAAAGATAAAGAGGTTGAGGTCTGTGAAAATGGTGAAAGATAAAATATTGGAAGGGAGAAGTATAGTGAAAATGGTTAACGGAAATAATTTGCTATGGTGTAGATAAATACAAGTAAATAAAACTGAGCCACGATTGAAATAAGTATGGAAAAAGACCAAGAAGAAAGAGTGAATTTCCAGCTCCAGTCTCAGTCATTGTCACGGTCTAAATTGATCATTAAGTTTTGGCTAGACGCTCCTTCGAATAACTTCTCTATATCGACTACGTCGCAATCATAATATTTAAATATTTCCTCTATCAAAATTAAGTTACTACTGTGTTTATTATGGTAATTATCGTCACCTTCACCATATTAGCAAGGTTGTTTCAGTGTTGACGTTTTTTTTATCAAAAGGTTAACTCCAATTGTTATTCTATTTTATTTAATTAAAATACCTCACAATTACATTAATTTTAGAGTTCCGTTAACGCATTGTTTATATTTGAGTTTCGATTTTTATTTTTCTGTAACTACTTTTCTTTTAATATTATTTTTGTCAATAGAATATTGTTGGTAACTAAAGATTATCAATTGTTGACTTTATTAACCTCTTTCATATTATTTAGCAAACTCACCGATGAACTAATCCATATCTAATGTATATTTTGTATATTATATTGTTATTTGTCCTTGTTAGCACATCCATGGTTGTTTCCAGGTGGTAATTCGAAAAATCTCTTGTGAATAGCTGGGATGTGTTATTTGTAAACTTCTCTATGTGGTAATCGGCACTAACATTCTCTATTGATATGTATATTAGGCTATTTAGTCTGAAATTGGGAAGATACAAATGATATTGACAAAAATGATAGTTGTTTTGGTTGATAGTTTGAGTGTATCGACTTTTGATTGTCTTCACTTCTGGTTTTTAGGTTACTGACCTGATAATTCCGGTGGGTTTTGTTCTGTTTCACTTCCTTTTCCAGTACTTAAGTTGATATTTGATAATTCTAATTTCTTGATTAAATTCAGACCCATGACGAACACTTCGTTTTAATTTCTGGGACAACATTGGAATAAACACTTGGTGGAGGAAACTTTTATATCACTTTTCTCCCTGGTTAACAACTCCGGTTATTGAGCACTTGTTTTGTCCAGGAGTGCACAATATTCGAGTAAACAATCCTAAGTATGTTTATTCATAACAAAATATATTGTTTATATCGGTTCTACTTGTCGTGATGGTGTGCGCTATGAACACATGTTCTTCCTTCTGCTCATACACTGGCTTAGTACTATTAGGAACACAGTTGCCGATTGTTATTGAATTTATCGAAAATCCATGCATTTTATAGTTCATTCCTTAATCTAATTCAGTTGAATGTCCATCTGATTTATTCTGGTTGTTAGCCGAAAATTAAGTTTGGCATCGGAGTTTAGTTTTACGCATGTGGTATTTTGGCAACGATCCTAGTGCGAAATTTGGGAAACTCTCTTTCTTTTTCCGGCCATCTTTTACCACAGAAAGCAATATTGAAGAGTGGTTAGAGATTTCAATCTAAAATTTTATTATCCAGTTTGTATGGGATTTGATTGAAACTCTATATAATTAATCTCCATCTATCAATTCAGTTAGCTCATCTTTCATTTATCTTGGCTATTTTCTGAATTTTTTGAGGAGATTTTATTGATACTACTACGTAGGATTTTTTTGCCGTTCTTCAGGTAAGCTATTCAAATTTTATAACTGAAGAGTAATTTTCTCGATTCTGCTTGTTATGCTAAATTTAGCGTTTTATTTATTTTGCTTTTTTCCTATTAGAATTCTATGGTGGATAATCGAATCACGTTTTCTGGACTTGTCGATTTTATTCCAGACACTCAGTGGTTACACCCCGTCTTTGACTTGGATACCGTATTTAGTTATTTCGTTGTTGAATTGTTTGGACAAGCGCAAGCATACTATATAAAAAAAAACCCTGCTGGCCAGAGGTGAGTTAAGTTTTTTTTAATGATTATTGTTTACCACTTTTTCAATTTTGCTAATTGATTTGAGTTTAAATTGACGTGATATTTGATTTCTTGATTAATGTTTGTTTCTCAGTTGACAATATGAAATAGTTTTATTGTTGTTCCATATTTTTCAACGACTTCATGGGCGGGGGGTCAATGTTTTCGTAAACCTTTTATTTCCTTTTTTTTTCACAAATGGGGTTCAAGTAATTTGTGTAATGTAATGACCTATGGGTTTTGGACTTCTTTTAACTTATGTGTTTTTAATCACAATGCTCCAATTTTCTTATTTTCCGTAATTATTCCATTTAACTTTTTGAGTATAATTAAGTAATTCGATAATTAATTTTATACAATTATTATGTAAGTATCCTCCGTTTTCCCTGTATCTTGTGTTGAGACATTAGAGATTTTCTATGTTTTCCTCTCTAGGGTTTTTTTTTGGCGGAAAATTGCCTGGACATTGACTGCAAACCCAGTGCTACACGCCCTCAAGTTTCCCACAATTCAGCGATTCTCAGGGACAACCGGAAATCAGCGAAGTCTACCTTATTATGAGTCTTTGTTTGTTGCGTACTGTTTATGTTCCTTTTTTTTTTAATTTTCTAGTGGGCCAGTCGAGGCCATAGTTATTATTGAGCACTCGTCATTTTACTTTAAGCTAATTATTAAAGTTAAGTTAACTTGTTGAACACGTGATCACGTTGCGGTTTATAGCTTCAAAGATATTATTATAATAAAAACAAAAAAAACTTATTGTAACTTTAACACCTATATATTTCTTTATTTCTATGTTTCTTACCATTTTTTTTTATTATTATTATTAAATTGGTGACCTTTTAAGAGACTGTGTTTTACTTGGCAGACTGTCCAGGAGGCATAAGTTACTTTGATTTGGCTGGTAGAGTATCGGCCAGTTCGTGATCACCTAGAGACTTCCGGTTTAGTCGGTAAACCGGTGGCGCCGAACCTACTTACAGTATACTCCCTAGCCGGTGTTGCTCGCACCTTTTTAAACCACTGGCCAGTACTATACCATAGCCTATTGTTTCTGCTAATTTGCCTTTAGTCTAAATTCACTTTCGTTTCTAAATTTTGTTAAAATAATATATATATATATATATATATATATATATATATATATATATAAAAGAACAGTTGGTCTTCATACCACCTGTAGAAATTTCAGAAAAGAAAACTTATCAATAAATAGTGCGTGGCATCATCTCTCGGTATCATGGAAAATATCTCCTGGTACTAAAATGAATTTGAATATAATAGACACTTTCTATTTTTTGCATATATTTTTATGGAAGATCACTTTCGTAACTACGACGAGGAGGTTGGCAAGGTCGTACTAATTGGAAGAGGATTGGTGACGTCGGCGAAAGAGATCCCAGTACGTGTGATAAACATTAATGATTACCCAATTACTATCAAGAAGACAACCAGGATTGGATTCTGGCTATTAGTGACCTCTATAGTTCGTCAAATAACGACAACTAACAATTCCAATGCCAGATTCGAACAGATGTTATCAGTAGATGATCAATCTTGGAATTGAGCTAAGAACAGGGAAATTGGAGATTATCTCTTGCAGTACCGAGATCTATCCGTATCAAGAAGAGGGAAGACTGGTAGAACATCAGTTGTTAAACACAAAATAGATAGTGGTAATGCCAAGCTAATTATGCAATCAGTTCAAAGACTAGAACGAGCGAGGAGAGAGAAAGCTGAAAGAATAATTCGACAGATGGAAGGAGAGAAAGTAATAGAATAATCTAATAGTCCATGGGTATCTCCAGTAGTGGACGTCAAAAAAAAATGATGGAGTTTATTCGTGTAATATCGCTAGCTAAACAACGGGAAGATCAAAGACAGCTACTGACTGCCTCAAATCGACGACATTCTAAACAGTTTGGCTGGCAGCAAACTGTTTCCCACTTTGGACCTGAAAGCTAATTATTGGTAAATACAAATGGACTCAGAAGTCAAAGAGAAGACTACTTTTATCACCGGATCTAGATTATGACAATTCAACGTCATGCCATTCAGGTTCTGTAATCCACTGGCGAAATTTGAAAGACTCATGTAAAATGTCTTGAGAGGGTTATATTAAAAAATATGCCTGGTCTATTTGGACGACATCGCAGTACTGGTAAAGACATTTGGTAAACACCTGAAGAGTTTGGAAGATGCACTCAAAGGACTCCAGTTAAACGCGAAGAAATATCAGCTATTTCAAAACCGAGTCAACTATCTGGGTCATATCGTGAGCAATGAAGGAGTGGGCACAACCAACCGACAAACACAAAATTAAGTGGTTCCTTCGACTCTGCACATACTACAGAAGTTTTGAGATATTGCTGAGCCACTAACTCGACTCCAGAAGAAACAAGTTTTCATTGGGAGGAACACTGTCAAACTGCTTTTGATACCTTGAAGACACATTTAAACACGGCGCCAATATTAGGATATCCATTACACAAGGGCAACTTCATTCTTGACACTGATGCAAGCCATTTGAGAATTGGTTGACTGCTCTCATAGATTCCAGGAGGGGAAAAAAGAGTACTGGGATACATCAGTAAAGTCCTCTCCGTACCAGAATGAAACTACAGCGTCACAAGAAGACAACTTTTGGCGGTAGTGAAGTCCGTAGGAAACTTATACCAGTATCTCTATGGAAGGAAGTTCTCAATCCGGACTGATCATGCAGCACTCAAGTAGTTGATGCATTTCAAGAATCCCAAGGGCAAGATCACTAGATGGATTGAACGACTTCAACATCGACCATCGAGCTTGTGTGAGTCACCGAAATGCCGACTGCCTGTCTAGAGGACCGTGACCAGCAGACTGTTCTCACTGCAACAATGCGGAATTTGAAGAAGCAGTAGTTTCAAGAACTCCAGTAGTCAACGGAGAATGGTCACCCACTAGGGTAAGAGAAGATGAAAAGCTGGAGTACCACGTGGAGAAACTAGCAATGCCCAGGATAGAGAGCAATCAGTTTGATTGGCGTCTCACCAGGAACATCATAGAGCTGATCTTCCAACATACCGGTGTCCACAGATTAGTTTGAAGCTACCCGATGAAAATGGTGCCCGTTTATTTCTATACGATAGGAAAGTGTAGAATTAGTTTCAGTGGCCGATTTAAACATCCACTCCCAGCGACACAGAAGTGACAGGTGGAACTTTCTTTTAAGGAGGGCGTAATATTATGAAACTGCACATTCTAGTTGTCCCTGAAGCCAACTCTGTTCTAGTTCGATATCTAAAGATTAAATTTTGTCGGGAGTGCACGGTTTTATGGGAAGGACCAGCTATTTTCTTATGATTGTTTTTATAGAGATTTCTAAGGAGGTCGATTAGCTGTTAGGAGCCGCAATCGAAAATTTTCAGGAATCTGAAGGTTAGAGATGGTTTCAATATATAGGAGACTACCTACGAGCAACGAGTCAGTATACATTTTGATTTCGTAGCCAACGGAGCAGAATAGGTTAACAATAAAATTGAACTGTGAACAGTGTAACCAATATAAATTAGAATTAAGTGTATATATAAATTAAGCATAAGTATATAAATAAATCAAGTGAGTGTGTATTAATTTATCTAACACGCTATGTTGAAAACTATTTAAATAGAACAACAAAAACGTTATAGTATTCTTTTCTCATTCAATACTCCATGGAATTCTTCTCAACATTAATTAAACTGCACTTTGCCGGAGAAAAATGATTGCAACTGTTATCCTATATTATTTGGAAAACATCTATATCAATTCAACACCTACGGAAACTCAGTGATGCATTCACATATTATATCGTAAAATTGAATTCATATTCTCAACAAATCGCAAGTGACGTAAACGCCTCCAATTAATTGTCAATGAGGTGTTTGAGAGCTAAAATTATATCCAGCGTGGGAAGAATTTCGAATTCGTATTGGGAATAAGTAATTCAGAAGGGAATCGTAGCTAAAATTGTTCCAAATTCCTATTTCAAAAAGAGAGAGTGCTCGAGTCTGTACGTGGAATGCATTTCCGATCACAACTAGTCTCCACGGATTTTTACCAATTCCAATGCGTTACGCTTCAATGAGCTTATTAACGTGTACATTTACTATACAAAATAGAGATTTCTTACGATAAATGTGGAATCTTGAGGTATGTTATCGGTGTATTAGAGTGCCTTCAAGTTCATATTATCATGGAAATATGTATCTAAAATATTTATACTGATACAATTACAATATTCACTTTGTAAATAAATAGAGTACCTCCCAAATTTGATAGTTGCAATTAGCTGAAATGGCTAACCGTAATTAATTATATTGAGAGAAACAGGAAAGAAATATGAAAAACGCCGTATTTTCAAATAATACGATTATCAATTTAAGTATTCGCCAAACTAATACGCAACAGATTGAAAACTTATGAAAAAGGAGTGATAGGAGATTACAAGGTAGGAGTTCCTTCCAGCAGATCAGCAATAGACCAAATTTCTACAAGTGAAAGCATTCATAACAGTAGCTATGAACAAAATGTCGACTCATACTTGCTCTTCTAAGCTGGTATACGACACCATCTCTGTATCTGTAAAAGTTGGAAGGGTGGGTAGACCCCACAGCACTTAGGCCACAATTGGCCCATTGTGCATCCTTCTGAGGTTCAGAACTTCATCCAGCCTACTTCTCTGAAGTAGGCTATAACGTCGCCTGAATTAAGTTCCCTCATACCAGCGTGTGTTAGCTTATGCTTGCCGAATACATGAAACTTAAGATGAGAGAGTGTTTGACATTCACAAAGAATGTGCTCGACAGTCTCATCTTCTTGCTCACATCCTCTACAAAGTGGGGTGTCAGAGAGACCCAGTCTGTGGAGGTGTTTTCGTAGGTGGCAATAACCAGTCAGAATTCCCGTGGCTGTTCGTATGTTCCTATGTTCCGCCTGTTCATAGTCACGTATTTTTTGGGTACTTTGCTGTCCGGATTTCGTAGCAGTTCCTTGGCAAGCCTGCAGCCTTCTGCGTCGTCCCATCTACCCTTAAACTTATTAAGAGAGTGTTCCTTCAATAGGTCGGCCGTCGCTAACTCCGATAGACCAATGAAAGTGCCTCAAATACTTTTGGGAGGCTGCCTTCCTGGCTAGCGAGTCTGCAATACGGTTTCCTTTCGATTTCTCATGGCCCCTAATCCAGCCTAAAGTGACCGTGTTGTTGTTACATGCTTCGATTAAGGCCATGTGACATTCTAGTACTAGGCCTGATGTAATGCGTGGTCTGTTCAGGGCTAGTAGTATTTGTCTACTGTCTGTAAGGATGTATATGTTATTACCTGTGGCTTTCCTTTTGGTAATCTCTTTTGCAGCGATGCAGATAGCAGTGAGCTCTGTTTGAGCTACACTTGCATTGCAGCCCATTGCCCATTTTATGTTTAGATTCAGGGTCTGGAGAAAATTCCACATCCTGAGCCCACATTTGATTTAGACCCATCTGTGAAGATGCGTATTGCGTCTTCTTCCGTTGGGTCCTGTTCGTTGTTTTCAAAAGATTACCTTGTAGGGCCTGTGGAAGGCATATCGCGGTGGAATCGAGTCCGTATTGGCCTGCAGCAGTGAGACCTCCCTGAGGGCCTCATGCCACAAGTTACGTCTCAGTTTACCGGATGCTACATCAGGTTGTATACCGGTAGAGCGTAGACGTGTCATGGTCATTAAAACAACCTCCTTGATTTATATGTCAAGGGCAGTGAGACCGAGGATTACATCCATAGCTCTTGTTGGTGTGATTCTCATGCCTCCTGTTGTGTTGAGGCATGCTGTTCTTTGGATTTGATCCAGTTCACGGACGACTGTAAGCTGGTTTGCTTTAGCTCCCCAGGCAATCGCGCCGTACGTTAGCATAGGTCTGATGATGGCAGTGTAGATCCAGACAGCAACCCTAGGTAACATTCCCCAGGTGCGGCCGATGGTTCTACGACACAGCTCATAAGAAATATATGCTTTTTCAACTCTGTTTTCTAAGTGAGAGTTCAACGTTAACTTACTGTCGAAGGTGACCCCTAAATATTTCACCTCTGAAGAGAAATTAAGTTTGGTACCTAGGAGCTTTGGGGCTTGATGTTTTGCAAGCTTCCTTTTTTTCGTGAAAAGAACCATCTCTGTCTTCCTGAATTTAGTGACAGCGAATGGTCTCTGCACCATTGTTCTATGATATTGAAGGCCTCTTGCATTAAAGAGCAGTGTGTCTCCTCGAATCTTCCTGTTAGCAGAATCACTAGATCATCTGCGTATGCTATTGTGTAGAAGTTGCTTTCGTTGAGGTGGCTGACCAAGGAGTCTAAGACCATATTCCACAGTAGTGGCGAGAGTACCCCTCCCTGTGGACAACAATGGTTACATCAT
Source organism: Galeruca laticollis (assembly GCA_963921935.1). NCBI lineage: Eukaryota > Metazoa > Arthropoda > Insecta > Coleoptera > Chrysomelidae > Galeruca > Galeruca laticollis. The sequence goes on from OY998182.1 coordinate 138,056,566, forward strand.
CCACACTGATTTTTATCGCTCTTTTTGAGAACATGTTATATATCCAGCCTTTATGGTTTGGGGGATATTTTTGTTGGAAAGTGCATTTGTTATTTTTGGAAAAGTGGTACCTATCAAATGCTCCTCCTATGTCTATGAATACACCGGGAGCAGATTTTGGTTATTCTTTATATAAAAAAACATAAAATAATAATTGAGTGAGTCTGGATACCCCCATCATCAACTGTTCGATCGACGAACAACACACTCAGGATGTTGATCATGTTTCTGATAATAACAAGGACTGTAAATTTATTCTGTTTGGGGATTATAATTTGCATTTGCGGCTGTTTGGTTTAATGATGATTTTGGTTTAAATGTAAACTGTCAAGCAAACTCGCCTGCGATCACCTTACAAAACTCTTTTGGTTATTTTGGTCTTCATCAAATAAATACCATCACTAATAGTCGAAATGTGTTACTCGACTTTTTTATAAATGCATGGTATTTGTATCTCTGAACCATTGAATCTACTGTTACCAAACAGTGTACATCACACAGCAATTACTTGCCACTTACAATTCAATAAAGAGCAGCAGCTTCAATGTGGAGAGTTGTATTTTGATTTCAAAAATGAAAATCATTTTGAAATTACCAACTTTTTGGCCAGTGTCAATTAGAATGACATGATGAAGTGTAATTTGGATCAGGCTCTTCAGACGTTTAATGAAATAGTTTACTCCGCAATTGATATGTTTGTACCGCTGAAAAAATTTAGTACCTCAAAATTTCCCGTATGGTATAGCACTCAACTTAGGAAATCAATAATTGAAAAAAAGGGAGCGCGTAAAAGATTTAAAGTCACTGGAGACATAGATCAGTATCAACAATTTAATAGTCTCAGAACAAGATGTAAACTGCTTCAGGCCCATTGTCATCAACATTATATTGAAAATATTGAAAGAAATATTGCTCATGATCCCCTTCGTTTTTGGAATTATATAAGCAGTAGAAAAAAATTATATAACTTACCCTCCAGCATGTTTTTCGCAGAGGCAACAAGCAGTAATAAGAATGAGACTGTGAATCTTTTTGCCTACTATTTTTCCACAACTTACACTGATAAGAATTTTGCCCAAATTCCGGAATATGCAATAAGAGAGTGTTTGAATGTTTGCAATAACAATATTGAAATAACAGAAGTAATAGATCAATTAACGTTAGCCCCTTAAAAACTTTCTTCTGGCCCTGACGGAATTCCTCTCCATTTCATGAAAAAATGTGTATTTACGCTGACAAATCCCCTTCAAACAATGTTGAATATCTCCCTATCATCGGAAACATTTCCTAAGTATTGGAAACAAAGTTTTCTCACTCCAGTCCTCAAATTCTGGAGCAAGAGATGACATTGTAACGGAAAAAATCGCCCACTCGTTGAGAATATCATTTTGGAATAACGTACCGTACGAATCACAGATTTCTGAACGTTCTTAAAAGAAGAACTATTGACAGACCGCAAATCAGCTGTTTGATTCATAATGGACTGTTCTTTATTTTTACATTCAATGGTACGTGCCATCCTCTTGTTTACATGTGTACTCAGATTACTATATTTTACTGAGTGTAGTTATTTTCCTTACAATATTAATCCAGTTGGTGATAAACAAGTTGATGGACAGGCTATTAAAACACTGAACTAACTGTATAACTAAAAATGATGGATGTATGAAGCAATTCTGATTTGATATTAAGGTAGGAATGTTTATTTATTACGACCAACACTGCATGATTGTTGTCTTCCAATGTGATAGGTCTATACTAACGAGAAAAACCGTAACAGTTGTGTTAACCTCTCAGACCGGAGTCTTGTATGATTTTCAATGTCATTGCTCTCCAAAATTTATTTACATCAACACTGAAACATGTTTGTCGTCAATTGGCATGTCCGTATGTATATAAATTAATAAATAAAAAACTAATTAAACTTATAAAAATGACACTGTAAAGAAGAGAATGTAGAATTTCATTAGATCCTTAATTTAATAATAAATACAAACAATAGAGAACACACTTTTGAAAATATTGAAGATACCGAATACCTGGTAATAACCATTACCAATAAAAGTCAAGAAGAACACGGAAGCTAGAAATTTGGGATAGGAAAGTACTAAGATGGATATTTGCAGCAGGTAGAACTGCAGAGAATGGAGAAAAGCATAAATTATGGTATAATAAGTGTATAGGGAAGACCAAAAATAACTAGGAAAGTCCAGGCACAAAGAACTCGATTGCAGGGCCACATGGTACGAATACCAGACTGTTTATGCACCAGGAAGGTGCTTTTCACTAAGGAAATCATTGAAAAGTGATGATAATGACTCAGAAAACAATATCTACTAGAAGTGCAAAACGATTTGAGGGAAATAAATATGAAATAAAAGAATAATGTTGCAACAAACAGGAAATACTGGAAACATATAGTTGAAAATATAGAAGCCAAGAGCTTGTTGCGCTGATTTATACAGTTCACAAAATAAAACCAAAATAGCGTGTAATAAATTATATACTACCAACTAGGGCGTATATTGATTTAATTAGTTGTTTAACAAGTTGAATTACATTTTTATCCGAATACATCATATGCACAGCCAAAAAATCCACGATCTACAGCTGTTACACAAAATTTCTTATCGGCTCCTGAGCTCAAAGCTCCACTGCATTTGATGCCGTTGCTCACTAATGATATCCAGAAAAATAAGAGTATACAACAGCTTTTGTACTGTTTAGTGTTTTAAATGAAACTCACGTTTTCTAGTTAATTCCACAATATAATAAAAGTTATTGAAAATTCTAAAAAATTGACAATTTCTCAGAATTCTCAATAACTTTTATTATATTGTGGAATTAACTAGAAACCGTGAGTTTCATTTAAAACACTAATATGAGCAGATTCCACGAAGTAAGGGTCGAGACAGTTAATTTCATTTTTACTGTTTCATTTTTACGATCCTCTCATGTGTCTATAGCCAGAACTGAATAGTCCAATACATACACAAATAAACGGTTTTAAAGACTGAAACTAACTTTTCCTAATTTGTGGCCCTGAACAATATTCTATCATAAAATTGTTAATTGTATACACTTCGGGGAATGTATCGTGGTAACAAACCGAAATTTCTCCAAAAATAACCAAAAATGTAGGATATCTGAATTTATAGGACCCGCTGTACACGCTCTAGTCAACTGAAAATCAATAGGATACATCTGTGAGACACCATGAACAATATTCAATCATGAAATTGATCAATCGTATACTCTCTGGAGGATGTATCGTGCTAACAAACTGAAAATTCTCCAAAAATGACAAAAATTTGGTACCTCAAGTACCATAGCACCCGTTGTATTCGCTTTAGTGAGCTGAATATCAATAGGGTTCATTTTTGAGACGCTCTGAAGAATATCCTATCATAAAATTGGTCACTTATATATACTCCGGAGGCTGTATCGTGCTAACAAACTGAAACTTCTCCAAGAATGACAAAAATATCGTACTTAAAGTACTATAGCACCAGTTGTATTGGAACTGTTGAACTGAAAATCAATAGGCTTTATCAGTGAGATGTCCTGAATAATATCCGATTATAAAATTGGTGACTTGTTGAACTCCGGAGGCCGTATCGTGCTAACAAACTGAAATTTCTCAAAAAATGACAAAATGTCGTACTTCAAGTACCACAGCACCCGTTGTACTGGCTCTGGAGAGCTGAAAATCAATAGGGTTCATCTGTGACATGTACTTAACAATATTCAATCATAAAATTTGTGACTTATTGCCCTCAGGAGGCTGTTTCGTGCTAACAAGACATGTAAGGGAAAGTGGCCGACGACAACGACGACGACATACACACAGGATTTTTTTTCAGCAACCGTTTTTTGTGTCGTTGTTGATGGAAAACGTAAAAATAACTCAAATTTTTTTTTCAAAATTCCAACTCATTTTACGGTAAACCAACACTTTCTCTCGCATATTAGATAGGTAGGGAGGAAAAGTAAAATCTTTAACTGCTGCACCATCAGTTGTAAAATTTTGAAATAAGTCTCTTATTATAGGTGTGGAGCTGCTAAACTTTTTGACATTACTTCCTAGCCATCTGGTGTTCATTCATACTTGGTGACTGCAACTTATGACCTTGTAGAAAGTAGAATGATCTGATACTATTAGACTTTAGGTGATATTTATTGCTCGGGATATTCCTGTATGATTTCTAACTATCCATTAATTGTGAAATTAACTTGTTCCATCAGTTTGATGTGTCTAAATCATAATGAAATTATTGGCATATTCATATCGTTGAATTGTTGTTATTATTGGAACATGATATTATTTTCTCTGTATATTCAAAGTACCCTTGATGGGATCGAGGGCTCAGTTCCCTTTTCCAATCGACGTAAAGTTGAACGGGGGAGGGAGGCAGAGCCCAGGAGATAGGTTTTGCACGGAGAGTCCTAGAACATTGTACCTCCTTAAACTGTTCCAAAATCGCTGGGTGTCACAATATGATTGCGAGGGTGTGCTAAAAGATAACACCCTTCACGTGGTGGCCCTATTGCAACTGAACTTGGCGGATCTAGACCAAGAGGTCGATAAAAATCCCTCAACCCAAGGCGTCAAGCCATCCGTACCTCTGGAATACCTGGCGGCCTCCCAGAGAGTCAGATTTATTCCCCCAAAAGGGTGACTGTGGAAATGGACAGTAATAACTCGGTACTCGTGGGACCAAAATGAATGACACAGGAGAAAAATAAAAAGCCCCTGAATTGGAATGTGACCAAGAGACCGCAGGCATTCCTATTCAGAGATCCGGTACCAATTCTCCTACAGCGAAGAAGTTGCTAAGTTCTGGGGAGAAGGGTAACACTTTAAAAAAACCAGGAATGCTTTCGCCAGCGAGAGGACCAAAGAAGAGGCTCTCGAGAGGTTAAGTGATACGGCTTAGGAGAGAAGAAGCCCTCGCCAAAGGCAAGACGACGAGGAAAGACAGACAGTTGGCGTGGAAGGAGCAACACCGTGCTCCGGCTGAACCACCCTCAAGCAAATCCGGTTCCTCTGGAACCTTGGGCGCTGGGGTGAAGCCGAGGCAAGGTGCGAAACCAGGAGCCCAACCGTATTCATCCAAACAGGATACTCCAGGAGGGAAGAGGCTGCACTCGTAGCGGACCCTGGAAGAAACTACAAAGATGGCAAAAAGATCCAAGGCAGAGGGAAGCTCAGTGAGAACCTTAAAGGCACCTGAGTACTTTGTCGAGAAACTGATGGTCTAAAAGATGGAAATCGTCCATGTGAACTATCCAGGGACAAAGCTGGACAAAGAGAAAACCTTAAAGATCATAATGGAGCTGGGAAAACGTGCACTCCGGGACATAGACGTCAGAATATCCAGCTGCCATCCTGAGAACGGTGCGGTAGTTGTAAGTTGCGCAAACTCTACCGCCAAGGTGTGGCTGGACGCTCAGTTCAAGCAACTGAGTCCGTTTGGCAAGATTCAGTTGAGATTAGAACCAGACAGAAACCTGGTGAAGAGGTGCAAAGTCACAACTTTTGTACCACAATCCACAGAAGCGGAGACCAAGGAATATGAGATGCTTAGTCTAAGGAGCCAGAGTGGATTAGATACCAAGCACTAGGCTGTCGTGGATGGCAATGTAACGCCAGAAGGATAGTTTCTGGTCATACTCTTCAAGTTGCAGGAGAAACCAAATATTGTAAAGATGACTGCAGTGCTGCAAATTAACCTGCACCACGGTAGACCGGCGACGGCGACGCTCTGCCAAAAGATCTTGGCTGATGACATAGGAGTGGTTCTCATTCAAGAACCATGGACTGCCAAATGCAGAGTTAATCTACGATACTGATAATGTCAACCTAAGGGCTCGTACTTTTATCAGGGCAATTAAACGTTGAAAATGATGGATCTCGACATCACTGTGACAAGGGTACACATGAAGGCAGGTGATGAAAATATAAGAATCCTGCTTGCATCAGTGTACCTGCCACACGACTCCACAGAAGCACCTCCGTTCATGGAAATGAGGAGGATTGGAAAACACGGTACAACAACGGGGAAGCACCTCATCTTGGAAATGGACGCTAATGCCCACCATCTGACCTAGGGAAACTCCAACACCAATAACCGGGGTGAGTACCTTATTAATTACCTAATAGAGTCAAATTTAACTTTATTGAATCAGGGCCGCAAGTCAACTTTCTAACAAAGAAGGAGGAATTTGCTTAGGGAAAGAGGTCCTGGACATTACTTTGGCCAGCCACATTGTGGCCAGCAAAATTAAGGACTGGGAGGAACCCTCAGCGTCGGATCATAACTATATATCATTTACTGTTAAGTCGACCTAGAAAAAAAAGACCCAAGAATACAGATTGGGAAGCATTAATATCTGAGAATAGGGGTGCACAATAAGCCTAATTGATGTCTGAGCGGCAGCCATTAGGGCACGCGAACCCCTACCCCCTCGTGACTAAAAAAAATTCCCTAGATTGGTTACTTATTTTTTCAAATAAAAAATAATTCAATGTAAATAATGAATCCAATATCAATTTTTGCTTCGAAAATGAAAGTGTGGGAAGCCGTCAGAGAAAGACAAGTGTTTTTCTACTGGAAATGACTCTAATCAATCATATTTGACAAAAAAAAATGTATTATGAGACAAGAGCGAGTTGGTGATCATAACAAGAATATAATGCATTATGCAGAACAAAGTGAAAAGTTGAAAAGAACTTGGGTTAGCGAAAGCTCGACTTCCTGGAGTGATATCTTCCAAAGTGGTGTTAAAACTTTATGAGGGAACGCTTATCGGATTTTCAAAGTCGGTAAAATGTTCGGATGATATCAGTAAGAATATATCCATGGTAAACATTAAAATTGCTTTCGCTCGATAAAACCCCAGAAAGAGAGACGAAAACAAACTCGTTGGCTCAGACCCGCAACATTCCCATAGCGCGCCATGTGGCTTGATCTCCATCAAAGTCTTGCTAGTTGTTACATTTAAATGACAAACACACATAGTAATTCATTTAAAGCGACAGTAAACCTTAATAAACCAGCGTTTAGTTTGAATTAAGATTTCGGATAGATATACGAGGTACTTTCAAATTGATTAAATCCACCATTCGAATATCGTATCAAATTTTTCGAACAAAAACAAAAAATTGATGAGTTTTCGAGTGAAGAGCATTATTTAGTTGTAAAACTTCTTTTATTTTTAAGATACACGAATAAAATTGAAATGAAATAAATTTCTGGAACTTTGCATACCTTAATAAGTTGCATATAATCAACAGAATTTCTTTGAAATGTTAGTTTAAAACCCAGATTTTATGTTAAATAATATTAAAACCAACGTAGCATTATTATATTATCGGTTACTTTTTGAACAAGGAAACCAATATAAGAGCTGAACATCATAAAGGTATTATGTTACTTTTCCGCCCAACCTTTCTATATGCGAGAAAAGTATTGGTTTACCACAAAAAAAGTTGGGATTTCGAAAAAAAAATTCGAGTTATTTATACGTTTTTCATCAACAACAACACGAAACAACGGTTTTTAGAAAAAAAATCCTGAGTGTATGTCGTCGTCATCGTCGTCGTTGTCGTCGTCGTCGTCGTCGTTGTCGTCGGCCACTTTTACTTACATGTCTTGTTAGTACGATACAGTCTCCGTAGTGCAATAGGTCAGCAATTTTATGATTGAATATAGTTAAGGACATGTCACAGATGATCCCTATTGATTTTCAATTCACCAGAGCCAGTAAAACGGTTGCTATGGTACTTGAAGTATGACATTTTGTATTTTTTTTAGAAATTTCAGTTTGTTAGCACGATACAGCCTCCGACGTTCAACAAGTCACCGATTTTATGATTGATTATTATCCAGGGCATCTCACTGATGGAAGCTATTGATGTTCAATCCACCGGAGCCAATACAACAGGTGCTACAGTACTTAAAGTACGATATTTTTGTTATTTTTGGAGAAGTTTCAGTTTGTTAGCACGATACAGCCTCCAGAGAGTATACGATTGATTAATTTTATGATTGAATATTGTTCAAGATGTATCACAGATGTACCCTATTAATTTTGAGTTTATTAGAGCGAGAACAGGGGGCCTATAAATCAAGATATACTGAATTTTTGTTTATTTTTGGAGAAATTTCGGTTTGTTAGCACGATACATCCCATGAACTGTATATAGTAACAATTTTATTATAGAATATTGTTCAGGGCCACAGATGCGGAAAAGTTAGTTTCAATCCTTGAAACCGTTTATTCTCAAATTAATCTTACAGTTTCTGAATAATAATAGAACATCTAGTTCCATTTAAAAAAGTGATATGAGTAGATTCCATAGAGTATAGGTTGAAACAGTGAACATCACCATGAAGGTATAGTCTATTTTTATGTACGAGACAGTAATAAAATCTTATTTCTAATGCAAAACATATTACGGTCATTTCAAGTATTATAACAAAATAATCTAAATATTTCCTAGAATGTATCTAAGCTAATACATGTTTTCGGTCGTTTATTGACCTTTCATAACCATACGCTATACAGAACAATAGAAAAGCGTTGGGAGAGGCCAAAAGCTATGTGAATTAAATATTACATAGCCGTATCATGAAATTATTTTCAATAAGTATCTATTTACTTGCCAATAAATGTTGTTTTATTTCAATTCCAAGGATCTCTTACAGTAATCGAATTATAAGTAGTATAACACAATAGGATTATCAAAGTAAGTTTCTTAGCAAACTGATCTGTTAAAGGTCATTAAAAGTGGCACCATCACAAATGCTCCCTAAGTGTAGGCAAACGTAAATGAAAAGACTGAAACACAAACTGTACTCTCAGGGTAAAAAAATATAAAAGAAAAGGAATAAAATAAAAAGAGAGTAGGTTCTTTCCAAACTGATAATGTGAATGGAGATAACAAAGCCAGTTCTCAGGGCTCTGTTATCAGAAAGAAGTTAGATAAACTAAGGAAAGAAAAGGAGGAGAAAAGAAATAAAATAAAGATAAAATGAAATTTAATTGAGGGCGCCACTAATTTTTGTTCCTAAACAAAATTAGAAAAAAATAATTCACATATATCAGCCAACTCTTAACTGCTGTTACCTGCTAGTTTTAATAAATGTTCACAAAAAAAATGTGCTGGAGGCAATGTTTTAGGTATTACCTGTATAATAAATAAAACTCCTGGATCAAAATATGTATAAATATAATGAATGTGAAATAAACGAGTTATAAAATTTTATAAAAAGTGGTTAGTAGGTGTCAGTATGACTGAACAAAAATAAATTTTGACCCTAAACGAACAAATAAAAATGATATTGGTGAAGCCATACAAAATAAAATTACTTAACCTAAGAGTTGTTGTTCGAAGGTTGTATTCCGGAAAATCTTCTTCAATTGTATAATTGTCTGTACTCTATACAGGTGAACAGCTGCGTCCTCGGTAAGCTCTTACAGTACAACCATTACTTCTAATGCCATGCTATTTGGAGTTAATACAATAGCACACTTCTTATGTCAGGTACTTTGGTAGAATTTACTCAAAAAAGTAGATTTGTCCTGGAGTTTCCGCAGTAATCCCACGAATTTGTTCTTAGAGAACAAGTTTTATATTGGATCAAACTTTTATCAGAATTTCTGCGTCAACTAACCTCTCGAAAGATGTATCGTATAGTCGCGCATTCCGAATTCCTATTAAGGATTTTTTTTGGAACGAGTTAACCTTGACGTTAATTCCACCAACACTCAATTAGTTGAATTTAAAATATAGACTAGGAAGACGTGTGGTCTATTCCACCAATAAATTCAATATTCGTAGCAAAATTATTTATTTAAATCAATATTCGAAATGTTCACTGCTAAGTTAACGTTTCAAGACCAATTGTCATAAAAAAACTGTACATTATACTATTTAATAATAATTCAATAGATGATGTAATTTCAAAACAATTCGTCGAAATTAAAATGAAATTATTTTAAAGAGTCAGACATTTGATACATAACACATTTTTATATGATTAGCTAATATGTTATTTAATACAAGAAATTTCAGGAATTTTTAATAAATAGTATACGTTATGTTAATATTTATATGTATAACAATTTATCAAAACAAAATCTTCATCTATGTATATTCATTGAATTTTTATTTTAGTATATTTGAAGTTGAAAGATTATTATAATTTCATTGTTACATATCATCACAATAATTTTATAAATAACAATGATTCGATATTTCTGATGTGACAATACTAAATAGTATATTACGTAATGAGTGCGGAAAGTGACATCTTTCACACGAGTGGAAAGTATTGTCTCACGAGGTGTAAGCCGAGTGAGACAATCCCACGAGTGTGAAAAATTACTTTCGCACAAGTTATGTACATTATTTTTCCTACGACCACGCGATATACTTATACAGAATCAGGCATGTACAATCTTGCGTTTTATGTAGATGTGAGAGGTTTTATATATGTGTATTTGTAATTACTTTATATAGTTTTGATTACTTACCTTTGAAAGTGGCCCAGAAAATTGTGATACTGTAATGTTATTTTTTATTTATTTAAACGTTTTTTATTACGGGTGGGATAAATTTATACACACACGTTATGTCAACTAACTTAATTTATTTATTCACTACACTATTCACTTATTTATATTATATACACAGTATATGCACTTAAACTAATTTATATGAACACTTCACTAATTTATATTCACTTCTTTACTGTTTATGTCACGATGTCAAATTATAAACTAAATCTCTCTCGCTGGTCGGTCCTTTATATATTAGTGTCTTTTTTACTAGATAATTCTAGATTGCGGCTTAACCAAAAACACTTGGCTCTCTGGCTCTTACTAGATAAGACTGGTCACAAAAACAATGTCTAGATAAGATTTTTTATTTTATTTTATTTTATTTATTTGGGATACAAACAGGACAAACCCATAGAAGTATCCACTAATAGTTACACATAATTTTACAAATTAGGTAAAAAAGAAAATATAAATACAATTATATAACTATATTAAATAAAAATAAATACAAGTATACAAAGAAAAGAAAGAAAAGAGAGAACAAGAGTAGGTAATAAAACTAAATTAAATTTGCAAAAAATAGTCTTTCAGTAGTTTTTTAATCGAATCTGCACTGTGGTGAAAAATATTCATTTCAACAATACTGGACAATTTATTGTAAGTATTTTTTATTCTGTGAGCAGGAGAATTTAGAAAATAATTGGTGAGTGCCTGATGTGTGATAAAGGTATAATTGCTTCTAGTTGAGTGGCTGGGAATACGAAGTGTTATGAAGTTTGTAAGTTCAAGGCAATCTATATTGTTATCGAGGATTTTGTGAATAAACAGTACATCCGCAATTTGCCTACCATGATCTAGTGAAATTATCTTTAAATTAGAACGAATACGTTGCCTATCCTATAGATAGTCACAATCGTGAACAGTTCTAAGGAATCCCTGCGTATCCGCCATAATTTTAACTTTCATACATGGCTTAGACAGAGTCGGATTAGGAGTCTACACTAGTGCGCTATTTCGCAACATTACTCCCTCCTTAAATGGAAGTTCCTCCTGAAACTTTTGTGTAGCCGAGACTGGATGTTTGAATCGGCAACTGGCCCCATTTCTACACTTTCCGATCTTATGGAAATACCAGGGCACCGTCTTCATCGGATACTGATAACGGGGGTTGTAGCTGCAAATTAATATTTGGACACCGGTATCTTGGAAGATAACCTCTACCATGTTCCTGATGACTCGCCAATCCAACTGGTTACTCGCTATCTTAGGCATAGCTAGGTTCTTTACGCTGGATTCTAACACATGGTCTCGGAGGTTTCGAAGAGCTTCCCACACATCGCGATAGGTAGATCGATCTTGAAATTTATTTTCAGTTACCACGTAGAAGACGTACCGCGAATTATGTTTCAGTTTCAGTGTCTTGCCAGGGGCATCGAAAGACGGATGCCAACTCTCGTGCGTTCTTGAGACGGGCGGGGATGTTGTATGCCAGTGAATAATCTTCCGGGAGAGTGAAAAAATCTTAGAGTTCTTCTGAAGTGACTCCATATCTAGCTTTCCCGGTACCTCCATACGCGCCCATAAATTCATCGAAGGTAGGGTCAGACACTTCTCGAATATGGTTTACTCCTTTCTCTAGGTCATGGACGGTTTTGGTGACCTACTTTTGGTTTTCCGTTGGGGATCTCGCTTATGCGATATATAACATCATTGATCCTTTTCTTAATTAAGTATGAACCTTCGCAGGTTTTTTTTAATTTTGGAGAAAATCCTTTTCTCCTCGTCGGGTTGTGTAACCAGACTTTGTCCCCTTCTTTGAAACCGCCTACTGTGGCCTGCGTGTCGTACCGACTTTTCATTCTGCCGCTGACAACTTGAATATTTGTTCGAACCAAATCATGAATATCGTCTCGCCTTCTTCTCAAATTGGATCACGTAGTCTTTCCCTGCTAGATGTTCTCCATGCCGACAGCCAAATTTCAGGTCACAAGGAAGCCCCATTTCATGTCCAAACAGGATTTTCGCAGGTGTTTCATTGGCGGCAGATCCATAAGCCAATGCGAATAGGGAAAGATACTGGTCCCAATCTCTCTGATGGCTGGAAACCATTTTGGACAGGCATTTTCCAATAGTCCTGTTCATTCTCTATACCATTCCATCTGACTGTGGATGTAATGCTGTTGTCCTTGTCTTCTGCATCTCCAGCTTGTCACAAATCTCCTGAAATATATGGCTTTCAAAATTTCTTCCCTGGTCACTGTGGACTTCCAAGGGGGGACAGTTGTGGCCTCTTTATATTTTCCTTTCCTCTTCTAGGTGCCCTGTGCTACTGCTAACAGTTGGTCTGAATATCAATTCGAACTTTTTCTCTTCCTTGGCTTTGTCGATGCGTAGAAACCTCCTCTCACCGCCTGGCATTAGTAAGTTGCATCTAATAATTCAGCCCTAGATTCATTTCCAAATTCTTTCTTAATTTTTTTCCCAATTGTATTGTTGGTGATTATATTTGGAAAAACATGGTAAAGTTCAGAGGAAAGTATGACGCTCGCGGACAGTATAGGAAATTGTGACCATAAAAAGTTGAGAGTTGCGATTTGATCGTACAACTTGAATGCTGAAAAACAATACATTTGCCAAAAAATTCTGAAAAATGGCCTATTGTGAGACGTTTTTAAGAGATTTTTTCGAATTATACAAAGAACAAGAGTGTCTGTGGAAAATTAAATCGCCAGCTTATCATGACAAAAATGCTAGAAAAAGAGCTATGGATACTTTGATTGCGAAGATTCAAGAAGTAAAAAATGATGCAAATGAGGATTTTGTAAAATAGAAAATTATTAATTTTAGAACATCATACAAAAGGGAATTAAAATTAGTAAAAAATTCCATCAAGTCTGGGGTAGGGACGGAAGAAATTTATAAGCCAAAGTTATGGTATTTCGAGTTGCTATCTTTTTTGGGCGATCAAGATTTACCAAGAACACCTGTTTCTACTATGTCTGATGAGAAAGAGGTACATAAATAAAAAGAATATTTTTCTGTAGCTTTATTTTGCCAGTGTTCAGCACCTTCATCATTAAAATAATTCATAGAATGTTCACTTGTAATTTTTCCAACCTGTGACAAACTTCTGTTGTTCAAACTTTGTTGTAAATCTGTAAAATCATTTGAAGTAGGTCGAAGACCTACCGTAAGGGTTCCAGATTCGTGATTTTCAAGATCCCAATGCTCAGTAGGAGTATATACTTGAGGAAATTTACTTCGTAAAATATTGTGCAAAAGACAATATGCCATTACTATTGTTTCAATTGTTTCTAAATTAACATTAATTGCCGTATGAAATGTGCAAAATCTAGCAGCTAAAATTTCAAAAACGTTTTCTATTATTCGTCGTGCTCGTGATCATCTGTAGTTGAAAATAGCTTTCTGCTCGCTTGAATTTCTCTCAGGAAATGGTTTTAACAGATTTTCACCTAACGAAAAAGCGTCATCCCCCACAAACACGGTAGAGTTAGTTCGCTATTATGTAATGTTTCTGGCTTAGGTATTTTTGAGTTTCTAGATTTTAGTTTTTCATAAAATTTTGTGTTATTTAATACCCCTCCATCGGAAATCCTTCCATTAGTACCAAAATTACTGTAGATAATTTCATAATTGGCATTAGCAACAGCCATAAGCACCAAGCTATGAAATCCTTTATAATTATGAAAATAGGAGCCCGAGTTTGCTGGTGGGACTATCTGAACAAGCTTGCTGTCTATAGCACCCAAACAGTGGGGAAAGTTCCATTTTTCCTCGAAACTTTCTGCAATACTCTGCCGCTCTCTTTCAGTTTTTGGAAACTAGAACAAAAAATATCATGTTAGAACCCCCGCAAAAACATAAGATTTTCTTCATTTATTTTATGTGTTTAATGAAATGTGCTAGCGTTTTATAAAGTGTAGTGTATAAATAATTTACTGACCAAATAATAATAAATACATTTTAAATTTTTAGATAACTGATCAAGAAAGCATTCACACTGACTTTGTGTTCTCGCCGCCAGTCGAAGAGAACGAAGACTCACAAATATCTGGACATTCTGCCTTGTAAACAAATACTTCCTCTTACAACAAAATGCCGCATCGTGGAAAAAAACGTGAGCGAAAAACAGATCCCCGCGATGGTCTTTTAATTACAATTAATGACAATTTGAATCGACAAACAGCAGAAAAGCTTGAAAAAGACAGATTTAGTGTTTATGGAGAAAATGTCGGTATGAAATTAAGGGCTCTTCCAACAAATCAAAGGATTATGGCTGAAAAATTAATTAACGACGTTTTGTTTGAATCAGAGTGCAATAACTTAAATAGAGAATGGAGGTTACAACCACCAGTCAACAATAATGCTGCAGTTAAGGCCGGTTCAACTACAATATTTCAAAGTTCTAATACTTTCACAGAACTACAGCCTCAGTATGCTACAAATTATCCAGCATCTACATCCCAATTACTTCACACCTTCAATGTTAATGAAAATTAATAATTGATAATTGATTACATTTTTTTGGAGTGACTTTTAATTTATTCTGGATGTTTTTTTTAGTAACTCAGTTGAAATATTAGGAAAAAAATGTTTAGGTTACCTTGATTAGATTTGTATAATGTTTCGGTTTGTTACCATTTTTTTGAGAATGACGAATATTTTCAAACATTATTTGTTGCAATGTATAGTTTTATTTGATATTAAACGTAAACTTCAAGTTTTTTCCTCATAAATTTTTACCTTCAGATAATCCTTTGCAAAAACTGTGTAAATTGCAGCACAAGTTTCGGGTATTATCCTGCCTAACGCTTGAGGAGAGATGACAGTGGAGAGCTTCAGATCTTCGTAGCTTCTTCCCGTTGCCAAGAATCTAAAATTTTAATAAGATTTAAATACAGTAAAAATTATTATTTATTAAAATTTATATTGACGTCAGATATTTAACATCGGATGATGCCTGATGATGTTGTACAGTTGGTTGTATAATGTCCTATACCTATACTTACCTTAAAATAGCTGGAAGCCGTTCATGTGGAGTTATTGAAGAACGCATAACTGTGTCTTGTTTTTGGATAATAGGCGTTACTGCTGATAGCAATTCAACATTAATAGATTCATCCATTCGTAGGTAATTTCTCCAATCATCGAGATATAATCTCAATTCTTCTAATAAATTTACATGACTGTAGGTATTTCTTTTCAGTAACCACTTTTTACACCACCACCTACGTTTTCTGTATTTTTTTCTTCTTTTCTCGGTTAGACAAAGCGCAAGAGCCCCTAGAAGTATATTTTCTTCCGACATTTTCAGGTTGAAAGTAAACTCGTACTGCGAAATCTTAAACGTGTGTGTTCTTATTCGCTTTTCGACAAAATTGTACTGTAATTGTATTCAACAAAACCGTACTGCGGTGTTGGATCATGAGTGGCGGGCTTTAGATGTGAGTTCTACCCCATCCTTCAGGTTACAATAAAACCGTTTACACATTTTGAACAGTGCCTGTGATAAACTGAATTACAATAAAATTTACTGTTTCGATATTCCAATATTCTAATACAACATTGTACGCATCAAAGTTGGTTGACAGAAGATACTTAAATTATTCGAAAATATTGGCTTTAACGTTCCTAAACTTGAGCACTGCATTTCAGTTATATGCGGGATGTTCTCTGGCTAATTGCCTTTTCGATGGCCATAATAAATGTTAAAAAAATATCTTTCCAAATTAAAAATAGTAATAATAAAATTGTACAAAGTCAATGTATATGTTTTTTCGAACAAATCTGTTTATTCTCTATATAGAATAACAATAAACCTCGATTTTCAAATCTCTCATTTTTTCTTATAGAAACTTATTAAGTTTAGTGCAATATCATGTTAACGATTGAAATAACACAATCCTTGAAATTTCTCTCCATTTAAATTCAAAACCTTATAACAATAGCTGTAGTTATTATAAAAACCTTATATAATAGAACAGCGTCATTGGGTGTAAATTGAAATAAGAAACATTATATGTTATTAAAGAGTCCCGCAATAAAACCCTCCGGAATCGGCTGAAAAGGCATGAAATCAGGGCTATTTCTTCGTTGAGATTAAGGTACTTTCGTTAATGGTTCTTATTACGTCAATATGGCACTATTTGAAAAGAAACGGGGGCTTCCCCCATTGTTAGGAGCCTTTCAGGGTTTAACTTAACTCTAATGGAGATGTGTTTGTGGGAAAAGGTGTGTTCTAGAATGTTATTATGGACCAGGAGGAACAAGAGGCAAATCAACCAAGTATTTGAGGTGTTATGTTGAGAGAGTTTATTGCCCTGAAGTAATTTCGCGAATATATGAGGTTAATTTAATTGTACAATGGAGCAATTTTCTATTAGCAATAAACTAAATGTATATTTGTACAGTTCATGTGAATTTTGTGAATTATATTATGATACAACGGTTATTGATTAAATTTCGTTACTCTAAATAATGAAAATATTTGATTTCATTAATTGAAAAATGTAGTGTTCAATATACAATCAACTATTCAACAATTATAACATCTTCATAACAGAGGAATAAGCATTAATTAATGAGAGTCAGTAATTCGATATGACTGGATGATTTGCTAATTCTTTCTCTTCCCTTCTTTGGTGTCTGGTATAATAGATTGCTGCCGCTACGAAGAGGACGTTGAGAAGTTAATTTAGAAATTCCGCAGAAAAATGAATCGAGTTACTCACCTTGTATTATGACAGTAATAAGAATAAATGGATTTTGGTTAAAAGGAAACAAAAAATTATTTTTTATTAAGAAATTGTAGTTTTATTATCATTGATCTGTTTCTACAATTAGAAGGATACTCTAATTTCTCGCTCTTCAAAACTATTCGCTGTAGTTTCCTGAAATTTAGGTACAATCGTTATCTTTTCCTACATAAGCTTCAGAAGTATTTCCATTTTTCCGTTCATAACATACTTCGCTTAATGATTTTATATCATGCAATATTCAAGGTAATTTGTGGCAATTTTGTACTTCGATACAGGATGAATTCGATATATTATGATAGAGGTTTGAGAATTATTCACTTGTGAAAATATGAGAGTATGAAGCGATAGTGAAAAGGTGTATTTTGAGATCCCGAAATGAAGTTATTCATTACATACAAGGTATAACATCAAATAAAAGATAAAATACACGACAGTGCTTGTTGTATTATTCCAAGTACGTTAGAGTGACACATAAACAACCAAACCAAGGTAATAATAAGATAAATCCGAGAAGAAATTGAGACAGCGTTGTACAAGGCTATTAAAAATGATTTGGAAGTCAGTTAAATTGCAGAAAAGGTAACAGGAGCAATAATCAATAAACATTGAAACTTCAGTCTTAGAACACCAATTTTCAATACACTATATTTAACAAATGTTACAGCACTATAACTTATGTAGGAAATATAGTCCAGGCAATTTAGGAAAAATCGCTTAGTTTTCCACGATCAGTATGAAACTTTGTATTTAGATGGTGGAAAGTGTGTACAATGACATATCTTTATCCGTGGTCTGAAAAAGTTTTTTGTCATTGTCAAAAGCACCGATATATGTCGAATTTTAAGGAAATTTCTCATTTTTTGCTTATAACTTCATTGCTAGTGGCTTTACCAAAAAAAAGTTAAATTCTTTTTTTTTTTGTCATTAAAAGACCTACAAAAGTAGACGTTGGAAAACCACGGAGATACAGACCGGGAAAGTGAAAAATTAACTGTACAACAAATTTAGCGAGTTGACGAAAAAAAAAATACCACATAATTTGTTATTTACAGTATTGTCTTTACATGAAAAATCACGTATCTCGTGGAAATTTCTCCCTGCAAAAAAAATTAACGAATGTCAGCGGAGCGCTCGGTTTTCCTTGATCGCGCGCGGCGGCTAGCGAGGCGGAGTGGTGGGGATAGCGGATTTCACTTTCCCGGTCTGTATCTCCGTGGTTTTCCAACGAAACTCAATTTTTTTTTTAAATGAAAGCTATTTTTATGCACTTTCGATCTACGTCAAAAAAAATTATGAAAAGAAGACGAATCCGCACGAGATTTCATTTTGCAACTAAGGGGATTTCAAAAATAAATTCCCTTGATTGCAAAATTCAATTTTTTTTTAAATGAACGTCGACTTCCTACATAAAATAATGAAATCTACTCATAAAAAAATCAGCACAACCACATTCAACGCACAGACCAAGTTATTTGTTATTGCTGTTAATTTGTTTATAAGGCCATAACTCATGAACCATTAAACGTACAATCTCCAGCTTTTGCACACGTCATTTATTGATAGTTCAGAGTATTTTTGCACAATTACAAGAACCAATGACAATTATTAAGCTACTTTATCATTGTTTATATAAAAATAATAATTATTATTGTGTTTTACTGTATCTCTTTAACAAATTAATATTTTTCAACGCGTGACGTCTACTTTTGTAGGTCTTTTAATGACAAAAAAAAAGAATTTAACTTTTTTTTGGTAAAGCCACTAGCAATGAAGTTATAAGCAAAAAATGAGAAATTTCCTTAAAATTCGACATATATCGGTGCTTTTGACAATGACAAAAAAATTTCTCAGACCACGGATAAAGATATGTCATTGTACACGCTATCCACCACCTAAATACAAAGTTTCATACTGATCGTGGAAAACTACGCAAAATGATGATTTTTGGGCTATC
Source organism: Galeruca laticollis (assembly GCA_963921935.1). Classification (NCBI taxonomy): domain Eukaryota; kingdom Metazoa; phylum Arthropoda; class Insecta; order Coleoptera; family Chrysomelidae; genus Galeruca; species Galeruca laticollis. Next base: position 138,075,907 of record OY998182.1, read on the forward strand.
TCGCCTGGACTAATAATAGTAGGCGTCATAATGAATCAAAATATCAACGAAATGAAATAATTGTTATCACTGAGGAAAGTGACATGAGCTATTTGAAATGGTTCATATGGATCAAGCTACTTGATCTTTCAACCTAAGAATTTAACATAAACGAGACCTCGTAGAGGACAAACTTCAAATAGAACCTGACTACCAGACAGATCTACACGAGAGAATAAATTACAGGAAACAGTCAGCATGGAAGCTATCAATCCAGCTCATCAAATGATTCAAATAACAAAACATCAAGAAATTATCCAATTAAAATGACCATCACGCAAGCTCAAGTCCTTTAAGCAGGCTAAATTATCCTGGTCACAAGAAGTAGAAAGCACTGAGAACTCTACTACAAAGTCACTTACACAATTTCTTGTCAAAGTACGAAAAAATTACCAAGAAAACTATCGTCCCAGAGAGATGGACATGCCATACAAAAAGAAGCAAGTAGAGGACACAAACGCGATGACCTCAATTAGTCAAATTACAATTACAAATGGACGTCACAGAATCACAAGCGACAGAGTTCATTAAACCCCAAAAAACAACATTTTTTAGCAACTTAATCAAGCAGACCACTCGACAGCGGAATATTACCAAAACCAGTAATAAATATGAAACACTATCAAAAAAATCGGAAGACGAAACTCAAGAGAAATCTCAAATGAAGAGAGAGAAACTAAAACTCCATAAACTAGTTGCTTCAGCTTCTAGCTCGGATGATATGAAGGGTTGAGTCAAGAGAAACCGTAACAGCATCGGCAAAAAAGCCCTACATCTTGTCTCCCAATTTTGATCTATGGCAACGCATCGGCACACAAAGATGGGCATAGGTTTAAATAATATATCTCCAAGACATTCGAGATTACACAGCTAACTTGATAATTCTTTTCATGAAAGATGTCGAAGATTTCGATATATTGATACAAATATTGCGAGAAGAAAAAATACCTTTCCCCACGTACTATAGGAAAGAAGAGAAAATTCACGAGTTTGTACTCAGGGGATTAGCCAAAGGACTCCACATAGACGAAATGAAAGATGAACTCACCAAAGTGACCAAAAAAGATGTATATAGAATGACTACAAGAAAAAGACCGCTATACCTCTTAATAACTGAACTCAAAATAACGTTGGATTTCTTAAACAAAAATGTAATGGTGCTGGAGGATACAGTAGGAGCATCGTAGGCAAACTAACTCTAGGATCATGCCACATCAAACTGTGGCAGAGCCCCACGATGTCTACAATGCGTTGCTCCTTACCTCACCTCGGAATGTCCAAAACGACGCACCAAATCGTAAAAATGTGCCAACTTTAAAGGGCACCTCCAGGCCAATGCGGAAATATGCTCTAAATACATCAGAAGATGAGATTGGCTCGAGAAAGGAGGATCCAGAAATAACAATATCAAAGAAATTACACCAAAATATATTCCAGCTCCCATCCCGACTACAAACCCATGTACCAAGAAAAAATTACTCGCTCGTCAAGAATTCTCCAGATTACCACTTCAACCGCTTACCAAAATATCACTAATTCTTGTCCCACCCAACAAGCAAACATGGAACCAACAGATGACAATAACAAATTTTCGCAACTGAATAGTTTGCTTATAAAACTTCATGAAACTGTTAACTTATATGAACTCAACAGGGCCGTAGCTGATGTCCTCTACGAGATGAAGGCAGCTACGAATAAACTGGATAAGTTCACTATATACAATAACTTTGTCGCTGGTACAGACAAATATGACACCTATTCAGGTAGGTGCAAAACAGGAATTGAAAAACAAAATTTACACAAAATAAGTTTCTGTAATGTACGTAGAGTACTTAACACGCTTCAACCCATCAGAAATTTTCTCTACATTCATAAATCTGGTATTTTCTTCTTAATCAAGACGCTCCTTAAACCCAACAAATTCGTGAATTTTAAAAACTCCGAATATAGTCTTTTCAAAATAGATGTAGGTGAATGTATTGAAATCTTTTAATTCGTACAATGTTATTATTACCACATGCCGACTAGTTTTAAAATAACAAAGTCATCTTCGGGGCGGATAAGCTATAATTATGATGGTAAATTTAATATACCAATTCGGATTCTATTCAAATGACTGTAACTTACAAGTCAATTCAAAAACTTCACAAAGGACGGATAACAGCATATTCTTTTTAGACATGATTGCTTCGCAGTTGTCAGCGGTAGCGGTATCGCAGTATAAATTAAAAAAAGACATAAATTTCCAACTCTTGCAACAAAACAATTATTCTCTTGAGCATATTTCATTACTCACAGACACCAAAATCAAAGTTGTTGGGACACACAGTTCGCCAAATAAGAAATTATCAGAAATACAGAAACAGACTTTTTCAATATCACAAAAACACACAATGGGGTTAAAATTTAACATTTTCTTATAGAATTGATCCTAATGTCAGTTTTGCTTCATTACTAAATCTCTATATTCTGTGTCAACATCGAATTGCATTATGTATACCTAGGTATATTAAGTTTTTATCTTCAAATTTGCAGATGCTGATATTGATCTACCACCTAGAGCTGCTGATACTACAGACTTTATTTCTGATAGCTGTTTGATAGTTTGAATTCCTGCCAAAAGACTGCCCCAGCAAGTATACTCATTAAAGGAGCCCTAGTGAATTATTCTGAACATCAGAAATATTGGGAGAAACAATTAACTGTATTGAAAACAATGGAATTTTTTAATAGTAAAAAACAAATATTGCAATCTGTTCCATCACTAAAGAACTGAATTTTTAGTATTGGAGGGGTTTATTCAATCGAAAACGAAATATTTACACAATAGGGAATATTTTGTGATCGTTTCAACAAGATAGTCTGGACAATTTTTTTGGAGCTGTAAGAAGTTATGCATGTGTAGCATATAGTACCAGCATTAAAGGCTTTAATGATTAGTAATTTTATGTCAAAGCAATATACAAACAGCAAATTGTGAGCTAGATGAGAGTGACGGAGCTCTTACAGATCTAAAAAGAATTTTTAATAGGTGAAACATCTCTAGTCAACTCCAGTTCAACTGAGCTATGCACATTAACAATTCTAGCATCAGTTGCTTCACATCGCAAATCGCAAGAGGATAGAAATATAGTTACACATATAGGTGGGTTTATTGCTCGCAAAATGTTTCATGTTCATGTTGTCGGAATTATATACTGCACAGGAGTCATGATTAAGATACAGATTTTGTAGAAGCAAGGCAGTATGAACATTCTAAATTAACAAAACGTGGTACATTTTTTACCTTTATAGTATCAGAATCTTTGTCTACATTGTTCTATCTTATACCAAGATTGTGTTACAAACAAAATCTATCAAAAATTTCACAAAAAACGCTGTCAGAACAACGCTCTTTCGACCTGATATTTTGTGAGGAACGTATGAACAAAGATTCTCTATTAATTAAATTCATAGTCAAATGTTGCCTCCGCTTCTGGTGTAAAAATGTTAATACTATTTCAAGAGGAAATGATATTAAATTTTCAAAATTTATAAATGCTAACAAGGATTCGACATTTGTTGATCCAATAATGAAAGCAGCTCATATCAAATTATGTTTTCGAAAGAAACTCTTTGAGAAGACACTACAAATGAGTATATTTCGTGCAGAACCCTCCTTGTTGAATTATTTTGAACTAGATGTCAGACAACATGGTTTAAAGAATAACTCAAAATGAATTTTAAGAAGAAAACTAGCGGAATCTTTAGAAATAATCTAGTTATGTAACTTGTTGTGTGTAGTGTATGAGTTATAAAAATGGAGTTATTTTTACTAAATAAATATCTAATTTCATAAACTCCTTTTATTTAAAATATTCTTGACTTACCATATAATTTTTGCTAGACAAACAAATTCTATGTTGCAAGTTTTTTTTATAAATTAAATGACTGTTCACCAAGACAACGAAGATTGTAGCTGCTTATTAAAATATAAATTATAACTGAGTGTTTCACTAAATCCTGCATCATCAAAAGTTTGAATTATGGCCAAACATTTTCGTATGTTCAACTCTGATGCAAGATTTGGCGAAGTATTATTATCAGTTATAATTTATATCTTTCAATAAACCCCTGCATTCTTTGTTATTTTGGTAAACAGTCAATTTATTGTTAGAAATATTAAAAAATGTTGCTTTCATGAGTAGTTATTTTGAACTTCCTTCAGATGTTAATTAAATATCAAACAATATTTTGAACCTAAATTAATCCGAAAATTTAAGTATACATGGAAAAAAAAGGCTTTTCAAACGTTAGGTATGCCATTCTGCCTCAGGTAGCCCTACAATTCCTAATACAAAAACTAATAATAGAATATAGTTTACAATAACGGGAGATTTTTATAATATTGGAATCAAATACTGGGTTCTACAACCCTGTATTATTCCTTCTGATAATTTTTCAGTAAGCTTTCAAAATAATAAATGTACACAACAAGTGATTGCGAAGAATAAACAGGGCAACATGACTAAATAAGTTGCCACATTTCTGTATATAGATAACACACAAAAGTTTTTCATCCATTATTTTCAGTGTAACTCAATGTCTACGGATCAGTTTTGGTGAATATTACAGAAAATATTTCAAATACACCAATTTTTAACTCTAGTAATAGCACGAACACAATAAATAATAATTGAAACATTGTACTTTAATCGAATTTTGATTCATACTTTCTGGTCTTGGAAAAAATATTATAGTCTATTACTTGGTTAGAATCGATACTTATATTTCCTCAAGCTCGCTAACGCTCGAGCTTGTAATATTTTACTAGTATCGATTTTTTCCATTACAACCTTGTTACAGAATATAATATTATAACATTTCACGATATAATATTGGTAGCTTGTTGTATTGGATCTAAATGAACAGTTTTGGTTAATAAAAAAAATGAATAATAAAAGTTTTTTAATTTCCAAATAACGTGATGCTTATGCTTTTTTGAGGAAGTAGAATCTATAATCTAAGTACTAAGTCTTTTTTCGCACCAAACAAAGAGATTCTGGAAACCAGAAAAATCTTAAGCGTTTTACAAGCAAATGTGAAAGTTTGTAATTTAGAATAGAAGATCAGCTATACTAGCCCCACCCTACCACTCTCCCATTATCTAGACACTTAACTAGCTTGGTGCCAAGTATACGTGATAATTTTAGAAATAGTGCGATCTAGTGGTAATTGTTGAACTAATAATTTTTTTCAATAAAAACAAGAAAAATCTCAAGCGTTTTACGAGGAAATAAGACACTTTGTAATTTGAAGTAGTGCGTCAGCTATACTAGTTATTATGCATTATGTGAGACTTATAATTCAACTTCAATTAGAAAGTATTATAACAAAATTCAAGTTATACTTAGTGAAGTTTCATGTACTATGAAAAATGTATTCATAGTATTTGTCACTGAAGGACCAGTTAATTTCCTCATTACAGAAACAAATTTATGTCCAAAATTACCACACATTCAGTTCTTCAACTTCAAATAGAAAATACATGTGGTTAACAAGTTACGGTAAATCAAACTCACTCTCAAACGCTTGAAGTTTTCAAGTGGTCTCAAAGTTTTAGCTCATATCTGGTAATTCGCCGTAGATTTATTCTGTCAGATATATTAACTTTTCGTGCAGAAAATCATAACTTCATTGATTATTTGGTGGAGATGATCTGAAAAATGTTTCTGTCAGCTCATGATGGGTTACTATTTTTGAACATTCATTATCTCCCTCAATCCCAAAGAATACATGAGAACATTTTCAAATGTGTAATAAAATAATTCAGATTCAAATTATCACGATCATGAAATATATCTTGAAATATACGAGCTGACATTTTTATTGGTTATACTAAGCATTCAATAAATCCAATCAATTTTAAGTGTCATTCGACGATTACTATATCTACTACATTTCTCATTTCTCTATCTCAGGTAAATATGGAGTAAACTGAAATATAAATAACCAAAATTTCTGTCAACGTATTAATAACTAAAACATATTTCAACCATTGTTGTTGTTAAATAATTGTAGAATTTATGGCAACAAATGCCATTCAAATCATACTGTAAATTTATGGTTCACCCGTGGGCAATGAAAAGAACGAAGAAGTTTAAGAATTCTATTGGAGTTTTAAATGAAACTCACGGTTTCTAGTTATTCCCACAATATAATAAAAGTTATTGAAAATTCTAAGAAAATTGACATTTAAAACACTAATATGAGCAGATTCCACGAAGCAAGGTTCGAGACAGTTAATTACATTTAAGAATTCTATCGAAAAATTTCTGATGGTCTGCAAAAATTCAAGTAACAATAAATAACATATATTATGATGGGTCACTTTCATGCTGAAATCCGAGAAGGTTAAAGAGGTCAAGCAGGGGCACCTCACGAATTTGGACAAGCTTATAAAAGAGTAGAAAGATTCCATGTAGTTTATGAAGGAATCGAAATTATTGTCAGGAACATATGGTATGAGCTCCCTTAACGACGCTCATACACCTGAAAGGCCCAATTCGATTATAAAAGCCAAACCGAATCTTCAAGAAATTAGTAGTATATTATATATTCATGAGTAAATGTTGAATAAATGCCATCAAAAGAGTTACAATACTTCCTGTAGCAGACATTGTATGATACCATCAACCTCTAAAGATATAAAATTAATTACTGTTTCAAATGAATCTTACTGTTTCTAGATAATCCCACAATGTATTGAAGAAATGTTAATAATTCTAAGAAATGTGACAATTGTTTCGATATTAAATATCATCGTCAGAATGACAGAAGTTACATTCAATTAGATGCCTGATGTTTAATGAAATGTAACTTCTGTCATTCTGACAATGATATTTAATATCGGAACAGTTGTCAAATTTCTTACAATTTTAACATTTTTTTCAATATATTGTGGAATTATCTAGAAACAGGAAGTTTCATTTAACCCTTAAAAGCCCTGCGTTACTTATATGCAACGGCTGCAGTGATTCATGAAGTAGATTACTGTGCTTAGGTTTTTTTATTTCGATGATGGATGGCGCTGCCAATGTTACAAGAGACATCATTTTATATATTCTAAACATTAGTTGCTGGAATATTGTTGGTAATGTTCGTTTTAAAAGCAGACAAAAAACAGCTGATTGATAAGAGAATGAAAAATGGAAACCAATTTCGGGTAAGTGAAATAAAATATTAAAACAACATCACTTTAACCTTAAATATCTTTAGTGTAATCATTAATAAGTATCTTTTGGACACTCTTAGGTAAGATTCAGGAAAACTGTTTTGTATTTTGTTATAGCTTACCTAAAAATTGTGTGTTACATATATGCCCCCCTATAACCGGTTTTTTTACAATAAGCCATTATGTGTGAATATAATAAAGATATGTGTGTCTTTTGATAATTACATTATTTTAGAACGTATTTTTGTTCTGTTAAAATTTAGGGTTGAACATTATGAGATTAGAGTTTACAATTGATTGTTTCTGATATATTTGTTTGCCTTGGTATTTAGTAAGTCTGGATTATTTCGCCAGTTTAATTGTTGTTGTTTTCTTTTCTATAGAGAAGGGTTTACTCTTCAAGAAGCCGTGGAAATGGTTATAACGACGACTTAGATGTAGACTCAATATCAACTGAGCCTCCAGATGTTAACGTCTTTACTGATGAGGAGTCTGGTGATGAGGATACCGAGGCAGATGTGAATCATCTTCCCCCTCGTCAATTGCAAGCGGGTGCTGAGATAAAATTCAAAAATAATTCGGAAATTGAGCAATAGGATGAAGCACATGCATCATCAAATGTTGATAGAAACCCAATATCACAAGAGGATAATGCTCGTAGTGTACCTGAAAATATCACTTGGGAAAAAATTGAACACGAATGGATCAAGGGTGAGTTTCAGAATGTGGAATTACATTTTGCAGTACCAGATTATTCCAAATTCAGCAATCTTTCGCCAGTTCAAATGTATCAATACTAATTCGAAGTGGCTACAATGGAAAACCTGGTAAGTGATTTTATTGGGATTCTCAGTCCAATATGGGAAATCCATTAGTCAAAAATTGTATGAGGAGAAATAACTTTTTTGACATAATGAGATACTTACACTGTGCTGATAATACCCAGCCAGATGCACATGATAAAGGATGGAAACTTCGTCCGCTAATGAACAGCCTTCTTGGAATATTTTATACCAGAACAACACACCAATTTTGATGAGTCAATGGTCAAATATTATGGGAAACGGTTCATGAAGGGAGAACCCATCCGATTTGAGTTTAAGATTTGGTGCTTAAATACCTAAGATGGCTACTCAATTAATTTTGATCTATATCAGTGAAAAAATCCGAGGTCAAATGCAACAGATGAGCTCCTGTATGGAAAGTGCGCAGCTCCTCTAAAAATGATGATGAGGGAAATGCTAGAAAGTAAATTTGAACTGCCATATAAAATATATGTCGATAATTTATTTACAAGTACATATTTACTAAAGGATATGAGATATGAAGGATATTGGTGCACAGGAACAATGCGAGACAATCGACTGCCAAAGCGCATACCTCTTCCCGCAAAAACGACTTTCCAAAAATCAGCAATACGTGGGAAACATTACTGCGTACTTGACCAAACCACTGGAATCGTATTTGTGAGATGGGTGGATAATAATATTGTCACTGTGGCCTCCACATGTCATGGAGTTGAGCCAATATCCCAAGTAAGAAGATACTCGCAAAAGGAAATGAAAGTCATAACAGCTCCACAACCAAATCTGTTTGGAAAATACAATGCATCAATGGGAGGAACGATTTGATGGACGAAAATGTGGGAAGGTATCGCATAGGTGTCCGTTCCAAAAAATGGTGGTGGCCTATATTTTCCTGGCTAATTGACGTCTCTATTCAAAATGCCTAGGTCTTATATAAAAAATCTGGAAAGTCTGTCACTCAACTTCAGTTTAGCCGAGAAATAGTAAATACTCACCTGTCAAAATACGGTACCGTTTCAAAAGGAGCTGAAAGGCCAACATCTTTGTTAAGCAGTAGCCATGGAATCATAGTTAGTGATGCTATTAGATTTGATAAAACCGATCATTTGCTAGTCTACATACCAGATTAGAAAAGAAGGCGTTGCGCGATGGAACTTTGTAACTCAATTACAAGAACAATGTGTAGGAAAATCAACGTTGGCCTATGTTTGACATGTAATCTAGGGTTTCATACTAAGTAATAGAAATAGGTAGTTATAAAGCCTAGAGTTGCATATATGCAACACATTTTTTTTCACTTAGAGGTAATAAAACAATTCAAAATTTTCTTTAGTAGGTTTATTATCCCTATTCTAGTACAAACAACTCAAAAAGAACGAAATAAAATGAAAAAAAATTGATTCGGGCTTTCAAGGGTTAAAACAGTAATATGAGTAGATACCACGAAGTAAGTGTCGAGACAGTTAAATTTATCAAATTCATGTTAAAGAAAATATTAACAACAATAATAAAAAATGAATACATTCAATGCATTGGACAAAAACAGAAATAAATACAATTATGTTCTCAATTTGTCATGAGATGTTTCCTAATCTAATATATTTGACAGTATAATATGAACATTACTCAACATTTGAGATATTGCATATATTTTCAAATTCTTTTGTTTCTTTTACATCGTTGCGTATGTTAAAAGACAATAAAAATTATGTATTTTGCATTGTGTATTTGTAGACAATGAACAGGTCAGTTCAGATTATTTTGAGTGTTTATTATCATTTTATCAATATCATCTGTTGGCTACATTCAAAAATAATGATCCGAATGGACCTATTCGATGCGTACAATTAAATCCAACCCTTTTTTCTTTTAATATTTTTTTCTCCTAAATTTGTAACGCCCTTTTTCTTCTACTGAAGATGTATTCTCTATTTAAATGAGCTTTTTTTGTGGATCACGGATCTCTCGCGTTCAAGAAAAATACGAAGAGTAATGTAGTCTAATCTAATTGGAAAGTTGATGTCGACAGAGATTGATGCACGTTGCTATAAAAATCCACTTAGTGAAAACTGGAGATGGTTTCGAGATGGGATAGGATGACGGGGGTGCATAAGTTTCTAAGGGTTATGTAATTGTATGTCTCCTCGATTTGTAAAGAAAATATTGTTGTTTACACAAGAAATTGACATTTGTATTGATCGACGTTTCTTATCAGTATGTGATGTGAGTAAATAATTATGTGGTGATTATTATTTGTTCGAGTTGATTGATCTAATTTGAGCATTATCGAATAGACCATGATTATAAAGGTTTTTCCACAATATTTTGAACTGTTTTCACGTCATATGTGAGGTTAGTGAATAATTATGTGACAACCTTCATTTGTACGATATATTTGGTCTAATTTGAGAATTAGTTTGGTAGAAAGGTGTTACATATCGTATTTTTGGTTATGACAATACGTTTTAGTATAATTATTGGAAGGTTACTTTTTTGTATGACAGACATTAACAGTAACGGAAATAATGTTCTGTTACCTTCAAGAGATAAAGTTAAGTGGCAAATTCAACATAAATTATTTGTTTTAGTTTGTGATATATAATACTTTCCTCATATAGAGTGCATTAGCGAATGGAAGGGTTTACCGAAAGTTTTCTGAGGATTCAAAACTCATTGAGTGAATCTTTACCTCATAACTAACTGTCGCCCTCAATATAAAAATGATATTGTAGTGAAATTCAATAAAGGGTATAAAATAATTCACTTTATTTATACTGTTGAACTATTTTATTGAATCAATAGTTTGAACGTTCTTAATTTCTATCTGAATAATTCCTAAACATCTGTCTGTTACCAATATATTGAACAAACTGTGAAAAAATTAAATAAATCTTCACAAAACAATGTAAGCTGTTATATGTTTGAGGTGAAACGATCAGATATCTATTGAAATATAAAATTTATCTTCTTTTGAAATACAGATTCACAGGTTTATTCATCGTAAATCTGACAATACTTATCATGGTTGTAATAACCTATAGAAGGAAGTTTTATACAGTGTAGTAAGGAGTGAATATTGTTAATATATAAATAGCAGAGAAAAGATAATTTTTCTAAATAATATAGGTACCCTTCAACATATTACGATATGTTGAACGTTTGATACGATGATTCAGAGGAGATATACCAACCTTTTTTCAACGAACTAAAAATTGCTAGGATATCTACAGTTATGTTTCAAACCGGAAAAATGTTTCACATGTGTCGTTAGAAAATTTTTCACTCGAATATCAATGAGAAACATATTGAAGGATTCGTTTTCCAAATTTCTCTATTCCCTTCTACGAAAGATGATATCATTCCAGGAACTCTGGAGCAACTGCGATAAGATATCCTCTATGGTTACTAGACATTATGACGAAAATACTATTTGATCAGGCTACGATAATGTTAAAAATGGACAACAATTATGAAATTCCCATTAATATATATTGAATTCAAATATTTGAATTAATATTTATCATTGAAATTGATAATATTTTATTAGTAGAAAGTTGGGGGATACTTTTTTCTTAGAAATACCCTATGAAACATTAATTGTGTATACAGATTGATTCAATTGTATTCGGACATAGGCTAAGGATAGGTTATTTGGAGCAAATTATGATGATCGTAATAAATATAACTCAATGAAATATTGGTGCGAAACAAGATATAGGGCCGTAATAGTTAAGTTTTTCTGTTTTTCCTCTGATAACGTCACTTTATATTTATCAATTAGTATCAAAATCATCACAGAAGCATAGCTATAGCCAAGGAATATTATTTTATGTATTATTTTGTATTTGGGAGAGAACAATCGGATGGTATGTATTTACTAAACAGTTTTTGTTGGAAAAAGTGGAATGATAGACATTTTTGATGTGTTTAATACATCATTTAATAAAACTGTATTTTGGACATGTCTGATAAAATATACAAAGCTGGTGACGTGATTGTTGTTATTATGACCCTTATAACATAATTACCCATTAAAATATGATGTTTATATAGTGTAGACTGCCAGAATTTTCAAGTAACAATTATGGCGAATTGTCTAAGCGCCTCCACCAAATTTTGAAGTGATAGGTAATTCGTTTTTATATAATTCTGATGAATTTATTTTGGACAAACAAAAACAGTATGTTGAACACAATTGATTTTATCACAATATGGATAGGCAAAAATTATTCTAAAAGATATTTTTTCTACTGAATGTTATTTGAATTATTATTATTAGAACAAATTCAATTGTGGATACACTAATGAGCTACTGTAGTAGATCACTGGCCACATAGATTGGGATGCGTTAGAGATTATGCATATTTGACTATCAATGTTTGAAAGACAGTAATGATCATAGATGAGACCAAAATCATACTTTAATATTTCCATACTATTGTGGTGGAGTCTAATAAAGAAATTGTAAATATTTCAGATAATAATTCAATAGTGAATCTAGCTACAAAAATAATTGATACATTACCACACGCAAATATAGATACATAATTCCGAATTAAAAACAATGCAAAAAATCAACAATATCAAAAAACTTAAAATGATAATAAAGAACAGAAAAACTTATTGTGAGTCGTCTTCTGATTATTCATTTTGCGCGTAAAGATTCGTTGGTGTATTAAAAATGTTATGAAAAAGACTCTGTTCTAGATCTCTTAGAAAATTAGTGTCCCCTCATGTCAAATTAAAAGAGCGATAACTACGAAATCCATAATTTACAAAAAACCATGAGATATTATGTCTAATAAATTTGATCACTTGTAAATAATTGAGTAGATGAGGATTTAACTTGATGAAAATCCATACTGAATGATGGAATAAAACAATATAATTTGTTCAAATCTTCATTTATTTGAACTAATGTTCAATTTAAACTTCTTGACGCGTTTCACTAACACAGTAGCTTTGTCAAAACGAATGAAGGTAAAATATGAAAATGTCTCAATTTATACAGTGCCTAAATACAGAATTATATTCACTAATCTTAACAATAGTATTGAAAGAAATTACCTGGAAATTCATTCACTACAAACATTCCTGAGTTATCTTCTAGGTAAAGATGTTTAATGAAGGAGACTGATTGATATCTATTTGGTCGTTAATGAAGTTACCTGAATATTTATTTTTGTTAATCTCTAGGGCCTCTAATAAATTTAAACTAAAGGATTCACCGACTACATGTAGAATTTCAAGATTTGGGTCGAAAATGTGTCGGTTTTCTAATAAGAGATTTGAATAGTTAGAATCTAATTTTTTGTTGTCATAGCTGTTTGTGTTCTAGTTTTAAAATTTCTAAAAGTTGTACCGATATAAATTTTATCACAGTTGTCATTACCACATTTCAATTTATAAACGCCTGATTTGTAAAATTATGAAGATTTAGATTTATTATTTTTAATGAATTTGGATAAATTGTAATCAGTTTTAAAGGAAATATTCATGTCAAAAGTTCTTGAAAATGATTTAATTTTTAAGGATGGTGTCCCAAAGTATGTTAAGCTTTCAAATTGTTGATTATTATTTTTATCTGAAGGGAATACTTGTTCTAAAGTTTGTTTATTTATCTTTTCATTTATGATATTGTCAATTAAATTTGGATCGTAATTATTATTAACTGCTATTTGTTTTATGATATTCAATTCTTTGTTATAATTATTAATATTTAATGGGACTGTTAAGAGTCTGTGTATCATACAATTGAAAGCTGCTAGTTAATGACTGAATGGGTGGACCGAACTATTATGAATTGTAATATATGTATGTGATGGTTTATGAAATATAGAAAAATCACGTTTATTATTTAATTTGAAATTGTGAGGTCTAGAAAGTTTATAGACTTATTTTCTTCAAGTTCTACGGTAAATTTGATATTATTGTGAATCTAGTTTAGGTAAGTAATGAAGCTCTCTAATTGTCTATTTGTACCGACAAAGCTAGCTAAAATGTCGTCCACATATCGGTGCCAGTACATACATTTTTTACTAAGGGGGTGTTATTGAAGTATTCTTTCTATATTATCCATGAAAATTTCTGCTAGTAGGATGCTGAGGGGGTTGCCCATAATCAAACCATTTTTACTGCTATAAACCGCTCCATTGAAATGAAAATAATTTTGATTCAAACACACTTTTAATAAAGTAATGATATCATAGTGAATCATAGGATTAACATTATTGTATATGAGCAAGTTATCAACAAGAATTATAGTTTCTTTAGGATGTATACTAGGGAATAGATTTGTTACATCGAACGATATGAATTTAGAATTATGGGGTAGTATATCTTGGATATTATTAATTAATTCCGTTGAGTTTTTAAATGAAAATCGAGGTATGAATGAACAATATTTAGAGATGACATCTATGAGAATCTTTGAAATTTTGAATGAAGGTGCTTTGAAATCAGGAACAACTGGCCTTATTGAGTACGCCTCTTTATGGAGTTTAACTAATAAATAAAGTTCAGGGTGTTGCGCATTGGGTAAATGGGTAAAAATAATTTATATTTTTCTTTATCGTTAATTATTGATTTAGCGCCAAATACTGCTAATTTAATTACTTTCTGAAATTTATTAGTTGCGTATTTTTTAAAGGTCTCAAATTTGCTTGCCTGAATAAAATTATTGGTTTTTAATATATAATCTTCTTTAGGTAATGCTATTACCGTATTTCTTTTATCTGCTTTTGTGAAAATAAGACTATTTGATTTTGATTTTTGTTGAATTGATTTAGCGACTGATAATTCAAAATTGGGTTTGTTAAACTCGACAAATTCTTTTTTAATAATATAAACTATATAAACTAAATTTCTCTCGCTGGTCGGTCCTTTATATATTTGTGCCTTTTTTACTAGATAATTCTGGATTGCGTCTTATACAAAAACAATTAGCTCCCTGGCATTTTCTAGATAAGACTGGTCATAAAAACAATGCCAAGATAAGATAGTCACAAAAAATCGTAAACAGTTCTAAGAAATCCCTGCTCATCCGCCATAATTTTAACTTTCATACATGGCTTAGACAGAGTCGGATTCAGGGTCTACACTAGTGTACTATTTCGTAACAATATTTAAATAATCTTGATGTTATTTTAAAGTCAGAAGATCTATTTTATTTTTATCAATAAATTTCGATATGTTTTTTGTTAAAAGGGATTAAAGTTTCTTCGCGAATTAAATGTAATCCACTGGCCCAAAACCCCGAGATAGTTATTACACATCAAAATTAAAAAAGAATGCTGCTTCATATTTAACATGAAATATCTCGAGAAATATAGACTTTATCGTTATGAGGAAAGAGTACATTATTTATCTAAAAGGTATAGAGTAATCTATAGTCCGTTTTTAAAAGGCATGGAGTAATAAAACCTCATTAGGTATGCAAAACCGATACAGGGTGTATAATAAAATATCTCCGAAGTTTATTTAATTTTGTACTAAAATTTCTCATTTGTTACGAATTTCAGGTAGACACCCCGTCACTCTGTATTCGGTTGGTTCGTCTATTGTATTGAAAGGGTCGCTCTATTGTATTTGCATGAACAAATAAACAATTTAATCCTCAGAGGCGTGCAATCAGGACAAAACAAACTTGGTATATGAATATGAAGGCACTATGAAATTATAGTTACGAAAACTATTCAATAGATTTCACAATATCGATTCAATAAAAACACATTTTTTTGTGTTCCTATGAATAGACAATTAACATAAAATATTATATAAAAAATAGCAAATTTTTTCTCAGTAGGTATCAACTATACTACTAATATACCGTTTACAATAGGAGAGGAAAAAGGAAAAATGCAGGAATAAAGTACGAATTGATGTAATATTTATAAAAAAAAGTCTAACAAATAATAGTAATAACTAACACAAAAACTAGTCTATATATCAGAATCAGACGATTCTGTTGAGCTTCCATTATTAACATTGATTATAAATGGTTCAATCATGTGTTCACTTATATGATCCATTTCACACATATTTAGTTCTTCTTGTATCACGTGCTCAACACAATTCTTCCAGTTTTCTTTGGTTACGTTACCTAACGTGACTTCGAATAAAACTTTTACGTCACTCATTTTGAATGTCGTATTCTTTCTTTGAACTTCCCCTGTCACTTGGGCCCATATTAATTCTATGGGATTGAGTTGACAGTGATAAGGAGGAAGACTCAGCACCGTTATACCACGCGCTGGTGCCATTTGATCTACAACGTATCTACTATATTTGTGTTTATGTGATTTGGCCAGTTGCAAGAGCTCATTTTTCAGCGGGTTATCTGGGCATTCAATATTTTTCTAGGTTAGCCAATCGTGGATATCTTGTTTACGCCATGCAGTTGAAGGTTATTTCTCCACTAACCTGGAGTGATAACTTGCGTTATCCATAACAATAACTGAGCCCGTTGGAATTAGATCTTACATTTGTGAGAAATATTCTTCGAAAACGTCTGCATCCATATCTTCATGATAATCTCCGGTTTGCTTCGACTCAAAGCACAACAATCCCCTTTTAACAAAACCTTCGGCACTTCCGATATGAGTAATGATGAGTCGATGTCCTTTTCCTGCTGATGGATTGAGGCCTGTTGACCACCCTTCAAGTGCTGCCTGCCTCCGACGTTTGACATTCGTGTCTTGCCAAAACATTGAAACAGTATGACCTTCAATTAACCAAGTCTCATCCAAATAATAAATTCGTTTTTGATCTAGTCTTGCTTTCCGAATATTGCGCAAATAACTCCTCTTTCAAATGACAATGTCGTCTCTATCAATCAACATTGCGTTCCGATAATTTTTTTATATTCAAATTCAAGTTCCTTGAAAATTTTCCATAATGTACTTCGAGACATTTTCGGAAAATCTGAATCTTCTTGAACCGAAGCCATAATTTTGGAGAGAGTTGGGATCTCTTTTCTAAAGAAAAAAGCATGCACCTTACGCCTTATTCCATTCTTCAAGTCGTCATCCATTTCAAGTTTGGGTCGGCCTGAGGACTTTGCTGGGGCTGTGATGTTTCCATTTTTTTTCTCCTTCATTAAATTATAAATTGTTGTTTTTGAAACACCCATCATTGTTGCAGTAATCTCCACCGTTTCATCAACACTTCCTGTCAAATTATTGATTTTTCTTCTAGTTTCTTCGTTCTTCAACGAGGAATAGCAATTTAATATCAGATTTTTTTTCGTTTAGCGACAATGGGCCAACTTTAGGTCTCTCCGATGGTGATAAATCCTCCATATCTGGTCGAATTTGGTTGGAACACTATATAGTTGGAAGGTGTAGTTAGGTGTTTGTCTCGTGTGATGAGAAGAGAACTTGTATAGATGAACAAAAATAAACACGAGTTAACAATAACGGTAAAAAATAATAACAAATAACAGTAATAATGGGGAAATCAATCAACACAGCAGTTTCTCCAGAACAGAAGAACTGTAAATTGAAAATATTCAACCTTTCCACTACTTTTATGGTTGAAAAGGTCTAGTAAGTACATTGTATTATGGGGGCATTTTCTTATAACTGAAAAGACTATATTTCACAATAATAAAACCATTTTTGAGCTACCTGTTTGTCAAGTTTCTTCAATTACCTGCTATTTGGGTGAAATAATCGGCAAATGGGGTTGGTTTGGATATATATATATATATATATATATATATATATATATATATATATATTATAATTGATAATTTATAAATTGGATATTTTAATAGCCTCACGTTGGGCCGACAATTTATAATTGAATGATGATAATTATAATTTATGATAATTTTATGGCTAGCTCAGATTATATTATTTGTTTATTTTATTATAGTTTTATATTTTATCGGAGAACATGAGAAACTTCTCTCGTTGGGTTCTGGATATGATAATCAAAGATTGAAGAAATACATATACATAATCTTACCTTTTAATTACAACCTCTGAAAGACATAATATCTATTAAATAAAACGATTGAAATATGATAATATTGATATTGATACTTTAACCATAGATGTAAGAATAAAAGAAAACCAACACATTAATGTAAATATGTTTAATAAATGAATTTCAATTTTTAATCTGATTAGAACATAATAAAATATTTTGTAACTGTTAATTTATTTTGCACATTTATTCTTAAGGAATTGTGCCACCCTATATCATACATACATTCTTGGAAACAAAATGATATAATTTCTGCGTCGGCGCTATATCTCCAAACGCATGCGCTGCTACAGTATACATGTAAGAAAGAAGTTTCCTTCCATACACAACGTATAACGTATATATTCAACACACTGTTAGCGTGTCTGTGATGAAAATTGTTGGTTATAATTATTAAATGTTTTTATAATCAATTACGTATAAGTAATACTTTATAAACTATATGTGTACGTGTATTTAAAAAAAAACAAGAAAGTGATAGATGAAAGTTATGCATGCAAAAGCTGAAAATAAGTAATGAAATAGAATTGAGCACGCATGATGTACGTGATATTTTACGAGGATAAATTTACAACAGGTGAGTTTCAATATTATCTTAAAATTATAATTCTCTATAGATGAATTTTATAATGCATTATATGTTACTGTTCTTTGGCCTTTTTATATGATATATATCAATTGAATGTTCTATTGAATTTTGAGTGTACACTTTAAAATGTTTATTGGAATTCCAAATAGATTTAATCAAAATACACAGACCTTATCTTTCTTGCTATTACTGCCGGCTGCACTTACATCTTCCAAACTTGCCGATATCTCCTTAGAGATATGCTCCTACGGCACTCTTTAGTACTTACACAGGATCTGATACACTTATGATTAGTTTGTCATAAAATGTTTATATAATTTTAACTTTTAACTGTTTTTTAAAGAAAATTTTTGCAGAGAGCAATCTTACAGAGACGCATCCCTCATCACCATTCTAAATTCACTCACTTGTTTTTCAAAATCAACAACTATCCCGGCTTCACTAGTCCATAGCACTCTTATTTGTTTTTTTATCACAGAAATTGTTATTCTCCAGTCTTTTAGTGACTATTTTGAAAAAACATAAATTTATTGTCCTGGAGGGTATTGACACTGATTCATTTAAATCTCTATCGTATTAAGGAATTTTAATTAAGTCCTTCTTTCCTCTTACAATAGTCCATTTTCTTATATTTACCTTGTTTAGCTAACCTATATGTAATTGATTCTAATTTAATTTTGCGTCTTGTTTGATACTTATTATACATATACTCCTTATTATTTTTGTTTTTGTAATTAAATTTTATATCTATAATCTATAAACAATGATTTAGGTTGGTATTGAAAAATTCCCTAGCATGACTTTACTTCCTATAAATATTCATTTCCTCAATATGTTTGGGGCTGTGTTCCAACTATCTTTCCCATCTAGTTTCAACCCTTTTCAATGAATGAATGAATACATGGTATTCTAAATTTATGCTACTACAAAAATAATATGTAAATAATGTTAAATTATCGTTAGACTAATTATTCTTTTCTCTTACTTTAGGTTTCAAGCTATTGTGTGACATTTCATCCTGCCGAAATTGTTATGGCTGTGTTCAGTGCAATTCCGAATTCCATGACTTTGACAACCAATCAGAATTACTGGTACAGGTAATATTTACTCTTTAATTAGCTAATATAGTGTTGTAATTTCTATTCTTCATCCTTTTCAAAATTTCACATCAATATATTATCCAATCTATACATATTTCAATCTTTTTATATTTTAATCTTTGACTTTTTATTGAGTTTATTCTAATGGTTGTGTCTACTGACACTTCTTACGTTACAATAAGACTTGTTTATTATGTTTGTTTATTTCATTATTTTTACAAAACTAGAGGATTAGTTCAACTCCCCTCAAATTTAAATTTTCAAAAAGGAAGCTTTTAAGTAGCCTTTTTAAAATTTCAATTTCAACGTTCCGGCTAATAATTATATTCTACTTAATTCATTACTCTTTTCTTTATATACAGAAATTGAATTTGAAGAATCCTATATTTAAGTTTATTACTATTTCTATCTTAGACTTAGTTTCCATTATCTAATTCTATCCTATCCTATTCTAATTATTTTTACAAATATGAGACCAATCATTCTGGTTTGAAATATCTTAGACATCTTTGCTTACTCTTAGTATATTATTCTATATTATTGTTTTATTTCAATTCCTATACCAATTATTATTCATTTATTCACACCGTAGAATCTTTATTCTTTGAACTATTTCTTGCTTATATTTTTACTTATACCTTTTTCCTTCACTTAACAATTCTTTTAATGCTCTCCTATCCTTATCTTATCTTCGAATTCAAAAAAAAAATTATTATTTCCAATATTTCATATATTTTCATATCTTATTGTCAACCCTTATTCATGTCAATATAATTACTCCTATAGTCTAACCTTTTTCTTTGCTTACTATCCCTATTTATATTTATTTGCATAATTCTTAATTATAACTCATCAACTTCATTTCTTCAATATATTAATTACATTATACTTTATATATATTTCATTTCTCCCTATCTCATAATAATTAATCATATCATTTACTATATAAATCTTTGCTTCCATATTTCATTGTTACTTATCTCCATAATTCCTATAAAATTTTATTTGACATGAATATCTCAAATTCTATATCTTGATTTAAAAAAAACTTTCTTTCCTTTCCACCTCTTTTACTGTGTTATTCAAATGATAACGAGCCTGTCCTTCCTAAATCCTACCTGTTCTTATTAATAAGTGTGAATTCTGTTTCTTATCCCCTCTACCTAATAAATTCTTACAAAATTTCTTAATATTATATTATCGCTTTTATTTCTGTCTGTCTTTGATATTATATATTTCTTTATAACAAAATGTGTCTCTATTTGTTTGGTTTTTTTTAATCTACATAGCTACTCTAACTTTCCTTATAAGTTAAATGTGAAGTTACTTTACTTTTACTTAAAATCATTTATAAGTTTTTAATAATATATTTTTTTTTTATATTTTATAGATTCTTAACTGCGATAATGGAAACAATCTAGATGTATCCTACATATGAAAAAATTGAAAGCCTTATATCTACCTAGTATCTAATATTTTATGTTACATGGAAGTGCTACTTATGCAGAACATTGGAATCATTACATCTACCTATAATATTACTATTTATATACATGTAAGTAACATAATATTATCTATTCCTCTTTTTCTTGTTTCATTCTTGTATCATTCATTGAGAGTTATATTTATAAATTGACTCAATGTTAAAAACACCCCTAACCATGTTTGTTCCCGGGTATACCAATTTATAACTGTTTTGTGCATTTTCAGTTAATACTTCATAAGGTCCCTCGAATGGCAATTGCAATTTAATACATTGGTCTTCTGCTTTATTGGATGTTTTTAGTGCTTTTATTATAACCAATTCTCCTTTGTTAAATCGTGTTATCTTCTTGATCTTCTTGTTCTGATCCCGAATATATTTCTCAGCATTCCTCTTGATTCTTATATTTACCTTTTCTAATATCTCTTCTAGGGTAGTATCTCTATTCACAATCCAGTTTCGTTTCGGTTGAATACCTTTCATCAAATAAATTGGACTTTCGCCTGTTACTCCATGTGGTAAATTATTAATAAATTCTTCAATTCTATCCATGTTTTCATCCCATCGAATATGTATCCCTTGGCAAAGTATTCTTAAATATTTCAAAATTTCTTTTATATATCTCTCTGCTGGATTGGAGCTGGGTCTTCTTATACTAATAAATTGTAATTCTATTTGTTCCTTGTCACAATATTGTTTTAATTTTATACTTTCAAAGTATGTAGCATGGTCGAGTATTATTCTTTGAGGTCTCCCTACTTCTTCTGTGTATCTTCTTAAACATTCTATTACAATTTTAGCTGTAGATCTCTTACATGGAAAAGTTTTAATAAATTTGGTGTATACATCTACTATAACTAATAAATTCTTATTGCCCGATTCACTTCTAATTAAATTTCCGATAAAGTCCATTGCCACAGTCTGTAATGGTTTATCTGTTATCATAGATTTCGCTGTCATGCAGTTATGGTAATTTTTTTCTTTGGCCAATTGACATAGTTGACAGTATTTGCATACTTCTTTTACTACACTTAAATCCTTTCTCGACACATAATTTTCTCTAAACACATTCCATAATTTTCTCGTTCCTATGTGTCCATTCTCCTCATGTAAATTAATAATAATTTCCTTTGCAAACTCCTTACTTATCACAAATACTTCTCTGTCCTCCAATTTCTTATACCATATCTCATCGATTTTATAGGCACCCTTGACTTTCTTATCTTCAAAATGTCTCTGATCTTCTTTAATCCTTTCCAATGTAAATATCCCCTCCGTTTGGTATAATTGGTTTATTCCAATTTGAAATTTTGTCTGATCATTTCCTACTTCATCTGCTCGACTTAATGCATCAGCTACAATATTTAGTTTCCCTGGAATATATTTGATTTCAAATTCATATTCCTGTAGCAATAATATCCACCTGTGAACACGATTATTGGCATAACGGTTTTTTAACATGGCTGTTAATGCTGAATGGTCGGTTTCTACAATAAACTTAGCTCCTAATAGATAAAATCTTAATTTACTTATGCAAAATACTACACTAGCCATCTCCAATTCCGTTATGGAGTATTTCCTCTCTGCTGGTTTGGTCACTCGAGATATAAAACTAATAGGTACTTCACATCCTTCTTGTATTTGAACTAATACACCTGCCAATCTTTCTATCGAAGCATCAGTTCTTAAGATAAACGGTTGATCGTACTGTGGATGAAAAACTTTTAAACTGTTTAGAAAAATTTCTTTTAATTCCCGAAATGCCTTTTCTCTTCTCTCATCCCATTTCCACTTAGTATCCTTCTTTAATAATTCTATGAGAGGAATTTCTCTCCTACTTAGATCAGGTATTAACTTCTTAAAATAATTAATAACACCTAGAAATCCACGCAAAGTTCGTAAATTATTCGGCGTCTTATACTCCAAAATTGCTTTAATTCTCTCAGGATTCATTGTTATACCAGTGTCATTTAAAACATATCCTAAATAATCCACTTCTCTTTTATAAAACTGACATTTGTCTAAATTTAACTTGAGTCCAGCGTTTTCTAATTCATTTAATATTGTTTCTAAATGTTTTTGATGTTTCTCTTCTGTTTCAGAAAAAATCAAGATGTCATCAATGTAGTGGAGAGTGAAATCTTCATAAGGATTCAAGATTGTATGCAGAGTTCGTACTAAAGCAGCACAAGAGCTTTGTAATCCGAATGGCACCACACAAAATTGGTACACCACTCCATCTACCATGAATGCTGTGTATTGTCTACTACGATGTTCCAATGGAATCAACCAAAAGCTATGCTTTAGATCTAATTTTGAAAATATATTAGCTTTTGTTATTCTTCCAAATATACCTTCAATATTTAATGGACTTTCGTATTGTTTTTTTGTAAATGTGTTTATATTCCTAGCATCCAAACATATTCTAATATCTCCCGATTTCTTCTTTACACATGTTATAGCACTTATGTATTGTGAATTTGATCTTTCAATAATACCGTCATGTAACATTTTATTTATTTCTTGGTATACCTCTTGTTTTAATTTATACGGAATCGGATAGGTTTTGATTTTAAAATTTTTAATTTCTGGTATTACTTCTATTTTATGTACATATCTGGTTGCAACACATACTTCTTCATTAAATAGTTTTTTATGAGAGTCAAGTAATTCATATACTCTCTGTTTATATTCCTCCAAACATAATTCATCCCTCATGTTTCGTTCTTCTTCAACAATGTGATTTAATTGTCCAATTGCACATTCGTTCTTCCCTATATCTGTTGGATCTTTCGTCATAAATGGTATTGTATGTTCATTATATATTATATTTTGCTTTTTATAATCTATTATAATTTTATGTTTATTCAGTTCATCTGTACCCATGATTATGTCATATTTTAAATTTTTTACTATTAACAATTGTACTGATAAAATCTTGCCATTTAATTCTAAATTTGTCATTATAGTTTTTGTTGCTTCATACAATTTTCTTTCATTTGCCCCTACTAATGATATTTTATGCGTATTTATCACCATAATATTGTCTTGATTTAAATTGTCTACGATATTTTGATTAATGATGGACACTTCTGAACCCGTATCTAACAAAACTCTACATTTAATGTTTTCTAAAATTCCCTCTATAAATATTAATCTAGTTAATTCTTGGTTTGTATGATCTTCGTCTAAAATGAATTCCCTAGGATGTTGATATTTAGAAGAATAGACAATATTATGCACGTAAGAGCAACTTATTAGAAATTCGGATCAGAACTCGGGCCCTGATCAATATCCCTTCTTACCTCTTCCTGATTTTGTATCAAATTAACTTGTCTTCTGTCTTCTTCCCTATTGCCTCTCTGGTCATAATTTCTTTCCCTGTTTTCATTTCTGCGATCTTCTTCATTATTTCTTCCATCCCTTCTGTATTGTTGCCAATTTCGATTTCCATTTTCGTTTCGTCTTCCAAAATTTCTATAATTTTCCCCATTTTCGTATGGCCTATTTCCATTATTTCTATTACCATTATTGTTATTCTGATATCCATTCCTGTAATTCCCATTTCCATTTCTATAATTGTCATTTCTAGGATTTCTATCATCCCGTCCTTGTCCTCTTCTCTCATAGTTTCGATTCCCATTGTTTCCATAGTCATTTCTTCTCTCATTGTCTCTGCGATAATGTCCATTTCCATTCTCATTTGATCTATTCTCTCGTATATCATTGTTGTTAGTATAGCTTCTTTCCACGCGTTGTAAATAGCTTGATAAATTATCCATGGATTTTATATTGTGTAGCGCTATTGTTTCCGCTACTTCTGAGTTAAAATGTCTTCCGACATACAAGACTAACTCTTCCTCCTTCATTCCAGGCTCAAGGTATTGGGCTATGTTGTATAACTGCATCGCATAGTTGTTTAGATTTTTACTCTTCTTATAATCGAACTTGCCAAAATATAGCCGTTCCCTAAATGTTGCCTGTTGCAATTCTCCCCAAAAATAAGCTAAAAATTGTTGTTCAAAGTCGCCCAAACTCTGGATCTGTTCTTCTTTATTACAGAACCATAACAAAGCATGGCCCTGTAATATACTCCTTATAATGAGTTTTATTTCCATAATGTCCCTGAGTCCTTTTATTTTACTGCGAATTATCTTCAGAAATACCTTGGGATGTACATTATTTATGTTCCCATCGAATTTCACCCCGATTTCGAAATTACTATGGAAATTTCCAGGACATACATTAACTCCACAACTTCTTCTAAAATTCTCTTCCATTTCCTCAACAGTATTTCGTAACTTCCTATTCATTTCTTCTATTTCTTGACTTACTTGTCGATTTATATCTTCATTAATTGCTGAACTCATCCCAGTTCTCTCTTCTATCTTGCCATCTAAATCCTTAAATTTCCTATTTACATTTTCTTTTATCTGTTCTACTTCCTTTGTTAGATGATTCGACTGTTTTGAGACTTCCACTCTAATATTTTCTGGTAAATTCTCTTCTATATCTCTTCTAAATTCTGATACTTCTTCTACTATGATCTTTTCTATGTTTTCTCGAATTTTCATACCGTTTTCTTGGATTTCTTGTCTCAAATTTTTATTTTTATTCTCCATTTCTTCTCTTACCTCGTTAATATTCTTCTTAAATCCTTCCTGGTTCTCCTTGAGTTCCTTAATCTCCTTACAATTTTCCAATTTGACTTCATCTATTTTCTTTTCCAATCGGTGCATGTTTGTATGAATGTTGTGAATGTCTCCCCTAATTTCTTCCTTCATACTATTCATGTCTCCCCTCATCGTGTCCATATTTATCCTATTTTCTTCAAATTTCTGGTTCATATCTCCCTTCATTTTATTCATATCTGTTTTCCTATTCTCCTCCATTTTGTTCATATCTCCTTTCATTGTCTTTATGTTTTCATTTATACTCATCAATATTTGCTGCATCCATTGTTCGTTGGCATTAGTTCCTCCTTGTGTTTCCCTGCTCTCTTGTCTTCTATCTTCTCTTTCTTCTTCCGCTTCTTCATCTCCTGTCGCACTTTCTTCAGAAGCATGTCCTTCAGCTTGCTGACCTTGGATCAAATATTGAACCTGGAAATCTCCCATACCATGGCTCCTTTCTTCTCTCTCCTCTTCTGATCCGCTATCATTTCCGACCTGCTTTCCATCTCTCAATACCATTTTCTTATCCATGATTTCTTTGTTTTTTAATTTAATTTTTTAATATATTATTTTTATAATCGCCCCACGTTTTTGGGTGCCAATTTATGATTGATAAATTATAAATTGGATATTTTAATAGCCTCACGTTGGGCCGACAATTTATAATTGAATGATGATAATTATAATTTATGATAATTTTATGGCTAGCTCAGATTATATTATTTGTTTATTTTATTATAGTTTTATATTTTATCGGAGAACATGAGAAACTTCTCTCGTTGGGTTCTGGATATGATAATCAAAGATTGAAGAAATACATATACATAATCTTACCTTTTAATTACAACCTCTGAAAGACATAATATCTATTAAATAAAACGATTGAAATATGATAATATTGATATTGATACTTTAACCATAGATGTAAGAATAAAAGAAAACCAACACATTAATGTAAATATGTTTAATAAATGAATTTCAATTTTTAATCTGATTAGAACATAATAAAATATTTTGTAACTGTTAATTTATTTTGCACATTTATTCTTAAGGAATTGTGCCACCCTATATCATACATACATTCTTGGAAACAAAATGATATAATTTCTGCGTCGGCGCTATATCTCCAAACGCATGCGCTGCTACAGTATACATGTAAGAAAGAAGTTTCCTTCCATACACAACGTATAACGTATATATTCAACACACTGTTAGCGTGTCTGTGATGAAAATTGTTGGTTATAATTATTAAATGTTTTTATAATCAATTACGTATAAGTAATACTTTATAAACTATATGTGTACGTGTATTTAAAAAAAAACAAGAAAGTGATAGATGAAAGTTATGCATGCAAAAGCTGAAAATAAGTAATGAAATAGAATTGAGCACGCATGATGTACGTGATATTTTACGAGGATAAATTTACAACAGGTGAGTTTCAATATTATCTTAAAATTATAATTCTCTATAGATGAATTTTATAATGCATTATATGTTACTGTTCTTTGGCCTTTTTATATGATATATATCAATTGAATGTTCTATTGAATTTTGAGTGTACACTTTAAAATGTTTATTGGAATTCCAAATAGATTTAATCAAAATACACAGACCTTATCTTTCTTGCTATTAATGCCGGCTGCACTTACATCTTCCAAACTTGCCGATATCTCCTTAGAGATATGCTCCTACGGCACTCTTTAGTACTTACACAGGATCTGATACACTTATGATTAGTTTGTCATAAAATGTTTATATAATTTTAACTTTTAACTGTTTTTTAAAGAAAATTTTTGCAGAGAGCAATCTTACAGAGACGCATCCCTCATCACCATTCTAAATTCACTCACTTGTTTTTCAAAATCAACAACTATCCCGGCTTCACTAGTCCATAGCACTCTTATTTGTTTTTTTATCACAGAAATTGTTATTCTCCAGTCTTTTAGTGACTATTTTGAAAAAACATAAATTTATTGTCCTGGAGGGTATTGACACTGATTCATTTAAATCTCTATCGTATTAAGGAATTTTAATTAAGTCCTTCTTTCCTCTTACAATAGTCCATTTTCTTATATTTACCTTGTTTAGCTAACCTATATGTAATTGATTCTAATTTAATTTTGCGTCTTGTTTGATACTTATTATACATATACTCCTTATTATTTTTGTTTTTGTAATTAAATTTTATATCTATAATCTATAAACAATGATTTAGGTTGGTATTGAAAAATTCCCTAGCATGACTTTACTTCCTATAAATATTCATTTCCTCAATATGTTTGGGGCTGTGTTCCAACTATCTTTCCCATCTAGTTTCAACCCTTTTCAATGAATGAATGAATACATGGTATTCTAAATTTATGCTACTACAAAAATAATATGTAAATAATGTTAAATTATCGTTAGACTAATTATTCTTTTCTCTTACTTTAGGTTTCAAGCTATTGTGTGACATTTCATCCTGCCGAAATTGTTATGGCTGTGTTCAGTGCAATTCCGAATTCCATGACTTTGACAACCAATCAGAATTACTGGTACAGGTAATATTTACTCTTTAATTAGCTAATATAGTGTTGTAATTTCTATTCTTCATCCTTTTCAAAATTTCACATCAATATATTATCCAATCTATACATATTTCAATCTTTTTATATTTTAATCTTTGACTTTTTATTGAGTTTATTCTAATGGTTGTGTCTACTGACACTTCTTACGTTACAATAAGACTTGTTTATTATGTTTGTTTATTTCATTATTTTTACAAAACTAGAGGATTAGTTCAACATATATATATATATATATATATATATATATATATATATATATATATATATATAACATTTAATATTAATTATGTTATAATAATGATATAATTAATAGGTTATTTGAATAGCCCACTTCGTTGAGACGAAATTATTGTAATGAATTTTATGTATGTATAGAGTATGAGATTCTTTCTGTTATCTGGGTTTAACGGTTGTGAATAAATTCAGTTGATAAATAAATAAACATTTTACTTGAAAAAAATATTTTAATTTTATTTATAAAAATTTTATGCGACGCCCATGTATGGGTCAAATGAAATTATTGATTTTATTCTTATGTGTGGCGTTCTGTGCGCATGCTCAAAAACATGAGGTAACGATGCGCTAGAGTAAACATTTGATAGACGCGTCGGGTCTGTTCAGTTTCACAGCGAGCTTCTATGCTGTGTCATAGAACATGTTTCAAATTATATACAAGTTAAAAGAATTTATGCTGGGAGATTTATACATACAGAAATACAAATAATATGGTACAAGAAATAGTTATGAAATTTATATACATAGAGTTTAAATGTTACATAAAAGAGTTGGATGTATCTTTCTTAAGTTTCTTATTTGAGAAATGCGTGAGTATTAAATTTTATTTCTTTAGATTGGCCATTTATCATTTAGAATTATTTAATAATATAGCTATATTGAGTCTCTAATTTTAATTCTTTTTCAGATCGATCATTATTTCAAAGTTTATTTTACTCATGAGATTTTAAAGAAAACATTTGATTGACGTTAATGAGTTTTCTTTATAACTCTTGTTGTACAACAATACACTGACCTTGTGTTCAGGAACCAGGATCTGCTTCTTGGGACTCTGGAAAGCAGCTTCCGAAGTTTACAGTTGAATAAATATGTGAAAATATGATTTTCACTCTGGAAAATCAGCAACAATCATTGGGTAAGTACATGTGCATGTTTTATCAATAGTTTGCTATGTTTTTATCCTCATTTTGAGAATAATTTCTTAAAATTTCTGGAGCACTTCAAAACCCAACCTTCTAGAAACGAAGCCAAGCCACCGACCCTTTATCTTCAACTTTTTTCAACAATCAACAATCAGTCTTTTGTTTAATTCAACTCACTATATTCAAAAATGTTTGTTACACTTGTTGTTGTTTGAAAGTTCCTTCTGTCATGTCACATAAACCAATCACCGTTTTCTTTTTTTTTAACGCACTCAAATTATGATTTCACTTTACATTCTAATTTCTTTACCTACATACAAAAAATTAGTCTCACTAAAAATTGTTTATTCAATATTGAAGTTCATCTTATTATTATGGGACGAATAGTTTTTCTTAGGCGATATACAATAGTCTTTAATATCAATGTTCAGTTCAATTTTCTTATTATAATTAGCAATTGTGTTTAGCCATCAACATAAATTCTTTTAAAACATTTATTAATATTCCTTAATCTAATTATTTATGTTCATTATATTCGATTAAACACATTAATTAATTTCTATTCATTTCATCTATGAAATTACTCTACTTCCAACGTTTGTCGCTGATACATATTGACATCTATATTTTGTCGCTAGCGTATGTCGCTAAGCGTATTGGTATTACAGCGTTAAATATTCTAACCCATATGTTTCTAGTAAAAATGCGTTATAATATTGGACAAAATCCTTTTTATTTCAAATATTTATTAATTCATGTTTTTTTTCTAGATTATATGTTCATTGTTTTTTCTGACATGAGGTATTTAATACGATGGACGATATTTACTCTATGGCTTTGGATATATGATCAAGGTAATGTTTCTTTTGTCAATTCTATGTGAGTCTTCTCAAATTATTAATTATATACATAAGTTGTATTACTTTTTTAGTTAATATGAGCAATTTTAATGTCTCGTATTTATGATTCTAATAAAATATAGTCTAATGTTTTAATTTCTAATCAGTTTCCAACTAATCTGTTTTACACCAGTGTTTCTATCTTTATTTATACGTTATAATATATATGTATTCGTATAAAATTGTTATTAACATTTATTTTATTATTTATTGTATGTAGGATTATAACTACCTGGAGCTTAGTGGAGGGTCTCGTCTACGCCCTTTTATACATAATAATAAATTCTCTGGAAAACTGATGTCAGTGATATAATCCACAGTTTATTATATTATTGATAATTTGAAATTTCATTTTAAATAATATTACAAAACGGTTATTTTTGGAAATGAGATAATTTTAGAAGCCTTAGCTTCTTTTAAATGACTAAATGTGGTACGCCTATGATACCGGCCAAAATGAGTGATTTATTACTCCATGCCTTTCAAAAACAGAGTATAGGAATTGTGCTCAAATTCCTATTCTGTAAGTGGCGTAGAATTTGGTAACGATTAACCAGTCACTTGCTCCTATCGTAATTATTTAGAAAGTTAGTTTCATTTAACAAAGTCATTAGTTTTTGTTTTTTCTTTCGTATTAATTTTGCTCCTACTGTGCTGT
Source organism: Galeruca laticollis (assembly GCA_963921935.1). Lineage (NCBI taxonomy): Eukaryota > Metazoa > Arthropoda > Insecta > Coleoptera > Chrysomelidae > Galeruca > Galeruca laticollis. Next base: position 138,107,082 of record OY998182.1, read on the forward strand.
TTCGAAGTATTTTCATTCCTTCGAATCTCATTTTTGAGTACTACAATATAATATTTAGTTGTTGATTGACAGTATTCTGCTTTCAATGTCTTGGCCATATTTATCGTCTTGTGTAATTGAACTGCATGAGTCTTCATATATTTCCACTCTTTTCATTGTTTGGTCTTCGATTTGTAGATCTGTGCCTTGTTTTCCTATGCAAAGTATTTAGTTTTGTTAGCATTCACTTGTGAGCCCCATTTTCTTAATTTCTTCAATAGCTTTGTCATCACTTAACTGATATCGTCTTCATCGTTAGCGATTATTATTTGGTCGTCGGCAAAGAGCATTGTACGGATGCTTGATTCGTTGAGGGTTTCCTGCAACTATATCTTGAATAAGGTTAAAAACAAGCTAGGACAAAGTTTTAGCGCCTTTGTAGCCCAATTTTTCAACGCAGTAGAGTTAAAAAAATGTAAATAACTTATTAGTTGACCCTAATGTAATACTCGGCAGTTTTCTCTTCTATTAATTAATGTTGATAAATGGAAAAGACAAGTTAGTATTATTTTTCCTGGATAAAATTACTATTGCTTCTGCAGAAAATTATCAATCAGTACTAAATCCCTATGTTCAACATCAAACAAGGAACGGATGAAATATGGAATTAAATTGTTGAGAAGCATGCTGAATTTAGTTTTCAAACTTTCACAGTAACGAAAAATGAACTTTCGACTAATTTGAAAATCTCATTGAAACTAGAATTTTCCGGATTTACAACGTTCAAGTAGAAGAATAGTCTTATCAGCGACATACTAAAAATTTCCGCGGCATTAAAAACAGCTCGCAGCAATAATTATCCTTGACATACTTTAGATTGGCAAGGGGTTGCTAGTCTTATTCCAACAATCACTGTCAAATAAGAAGTATAATTTCACATGGACAATTTTTTTGAAATTGATTATATCAATGAAACTTTTCGTTGAAAATTTTAAGATAATTTCGTTAAATTTGATGATCTTTTCTAACAAAATTTTATTTTTTATGCTGAAATTATTTTTATTAGAATGTGCACAATAAGATTGATCAATACTTCCCTCTATTTAATGTTTATGAAATAAAATACTCTAAACAAATTAAAATAAATTCATCATATTATAATTTTCCTTTGAAATACAAACTACAAATGATATGGATATTTGAAGTTCGTCATTGTGTTTTGATAACCTCTCATCAAGTTTCTTGTCTGCGTATCCTCCCAAGCACCCACCACGGGCGTTGTCTTCGGAGCCGTTGAATTTTTTCTTAATATGAAATTGATAGTGGCAAACTGGAGGCATCCTAATTACAAAAATTGGAAATTGATGAGAGGTTCAGCGATCCGTAACGATCGGGCTTAAGACATTATCCAAAAATTAGGAGGCAATTTAGCCGGTAGATCGTTAACCCTGCGTTAAATGGATTGATGTGTTAACCGTCTGCCGAACAATATAAATTTCAATTTAGGGAGTTGGAACGACAAAATTTATAGTGAGACCCAGTGATATTGGTTTTATATTGAGTTTATGTTGATGAACGAAAAGACGTCCTAGGGTAAGATTTATAGTTCGGTTCAGAAACGGACTAGCGCTTCCACCATTTTTCGTCTAGTAGGAGGTTACTAATGAAAAATCGTCACTTCGCGAAATGAAATTGCTTCCACGTATTACGCCTTGTGTCTCTGATCTTCTGATGATAATATTCGTGAATATAAGAAAATTCCTAACTAGTATTGACTAAATTTACAGTTATGGAATTTAAATGTAATAATTCATTCAGAACCCTTCCGATTACTGAAACATTACATTGAATTTTCTTAAAACTTGAGATTTGTATGAATATGTTATCATAATTTTTCATTTGGATCACAATTTCTTACTAAAATTGGTTAATTCGATATTTAATGAATAGGAAGTTCGAATTAACCTGTAAAACATCATTTATTGAATATATCCAGTATCGTATTGTTACGAACTCGCACACCGAAGTTGATACTAAGTACGGTCCTGTAACCTTATGCTAACGATGTTAAAAAACTGGCCGAGGTATCCGAGAGGTGTGGATACACCTGTCTCGGGGAAAACACAATTAAAAATACAAGTCAAAACAAATTCACTAAATTTAACATTATTGCATCTTATTGAACAGTTTTGAATAAAATAAATAAAATAAAATTAGGACCAAAGTGAATATATGTATATATGGACAATATTAGATTTAAGCGAACCCAGAAATTTGAGTAAACGTAACTTCTATGTTTTTAAAGTAGGTGAAGTAATATGTGTTTACCCCACCATAACAATTATTTCAATTTTTTTTTGAAAACAATAATATTACTCGTATTCTTGATAATATCCGGAATACAATTATAGATGTTCGGAGCTAGAAATGAAAAAGATCGTTGACAGAAGTACTTTATGATTCTCGGAGCAATGTAGTGGCTTTTGTTTCTAGTTACATATCTATGTGCAGTTAAGTTTCTTACATCTTTTATTGTGTGGTATTTCATAGATGCACATAGAAAGTACAACTGTTTCAGGTCAAACATGTTGCTTTCTCTATACAATCGATCTGAAGAACAGGTATATGATGATCTTTAGAAATCTTTTTTGAATGATTTCTAACTGATGAATGTGAGTTTTCAGGGCACTTCCCCAAGCCAGTATACCATAACGGAGGTGACTTTCCACTAGTGCGAAATACATCATTCGAAGATATCTAGCAGGGATGAATTTTCTGAGGTATTTAAATTTGTAAGGGACGAATTGTAGTTTTTTTATAATAAATTCAATATGGAAATCCCACTTTAAATTTGCATCTATGATAATACCTAAATATTTCACATGTGTTACAGGTTTGATGCTAAAATTTTATCCGTTTTGTGATATTTCAAGAGGTTTGAATAGTTCGAAGCTTAAATTGGAGCTAAACAGTCGTAGGTAATATGTTTTTTTGAAATTTATGGTAAGTAGTTTATTATCAAACCAGGTTTTTATTAGTTTTAGGTCAGTTTCGGCTTTTAATTTCAGCTCATACCAGTTATCTGCTTTATAACTAATAGCAGTGTCATCAGCGAACCCAGTTATATGTCCTGCACTGCGCAATGAAAATAATCCGTTCATGTAAAGATTGAGTAAAACGGGACCTAAAATTGTTCCCTGAGGTACTCCATATGTTACATCCCTCTGACCGCTCGCTTGTCCGACAAACCTTACTATCCGCTGTCTCTCTGACAGGTAACTCCTAAATAGTTCTAAACAGTTCTAAACAGTTGTTTCGTATGACAATTTTTTCCAATGTTTGCAATAGATTGCTTTGGCTAACAGTATCAAAAGCTTTGGCTAGATCTAAAAAAACACACAAACAAACTTTATTATCATTTAATGCTTCATAAACTTTTGATGTTAAATTTAAAACGGCATCTTGTGTGGATTTATTTTGCTTAAAACCAAATTGCTTGGATGAAATTAAATCATATTTGTTTATAAACGATGTAAGTCTATTTTTCAACAGTTTTTCAAATATTTTTGCCATGTGTGGAATCAGTGATATAGGTCTATAATTCGCGGCAAGGGTCTTATCTTCATTTTTGTATACGGGTATGACTACAGTCTTTTTGAAGGATTTGGGCCATGTACCTTTTTCTATACACATATTTATGATATGCACTAGAGGATCAAGAATAAATGGTGGAATTGCTTTTAGACATTCTGCACTTATCTCATCAATATTTTGCTCTTCAATTCATTTATAATTTTTCCAATTTCATACCTATTTGTGGGTAATGAAACTATCGAATTTGGCAAAGACGCACTATCACCATATGTTTGCTGATGCTTACCATTTATTTGTTTGGCCAATCTCTTGCCTATTCCTGAAAATACACGATTAAATTCATTCACAATGTCACATGGGTTTGTCAATATATTTCCCATTAGACCCTTAATAGCTTCATAAGGCATTTTTACTTTTTTGTTCCACTCAAATCTTGCACCACGCTCCATAATGGTTTATTGTTATTTGAATTTTCCATGATCATATCCGTATAAATTTTGCGTTTTGTCTTTTCGATAAACGAATGCAATTCATTTCTATACACCTTGTATTTTACAAGTAAATCACAGTCATTGTGATGGAGCTTTGTTTGTCGATATAATCTATTTTTTCATTAATGGATTCGATGAGAGCTTTTGTAACCCATGGCGCAATTTTTGTGGTTTTTCTATTTCCCTTTCTGAAATAGGTACTTTTATTGATGTGTTTCTATATCATTGTTATTAATTTTTCTGTTGCAGGGTCTGGATTACTACAATTTAGTATAATATCCCATGATTCTTTGGATATATGATCTACAAGTTTTTCATAGTTGACATGCTTAGTATAATACTCAGCTACCTTTTTAGTTGTTTTATCATCAAAAACTATTTGCAGCGCTATTGTATAGTGGTATGTTATATTAGTTTCTATTACTACAGGGATAATATTTTCTAGAATGTTAGCTCTTGACTTAACAAACAAATGATCTAAGCCAGCTGCCATTCTGGTTGGGTTATTAATGGTGGATGTAAATCCACACTCACTCAGGCCACTTACATATTTCATGGTATCACTATTTGAATCCAATAAGTCAATGTTAATATCTCCAACAAATAGACATCAATTTTCAAAATTGATACTACTGTTATATAGGAAATTATTAATAAATTCAGGTATACTTGGATTATTATTTTCCTTAGACGGTGATCTATAAAAAGCTAGAATCGTTATTTTATTGTTATTACTGATAGTAACAGTCACTTTTAAAATATTTGTCGGCCCTAATCTTAGGACATCATATTCGAACGAGTATCTGCAGTTTATGTAAGCCACAACTCCATCATATTGATTCAGATCGCCGTTGTATATTATATTATATCCCGGTATGTTATACAAATTGATGTCAGTAATCTTCCAGGTCTCAGTTACTAGACAATCAAAATCCGTAACATTAGATAACGAAAGTTTAAGCTCATCCTGATTTTTGCTTATACTTCTGATATTGTTATGAAGTATAGTAAAGTTATGGTTAGTTTGGTTAATTTTGAAAATCTCATCACATTCTCTAAAATCTCTTACGTTATATGTTTTAACAATGGGTACATTGAAATCCCTTACATACTGGTCCATTATAGAAATATAAATAATGTAACAAACAGTTAAAATCTGGAGTTGAAATCAGTCACAAACTAAAAATTAAAATTAAATAATAGCATTAAAATACATGTTGAGGACTGTGCCTATACGTCCAATAATAATGAAGTACCACAACCAAGTACAACAAAAACTAAATCTAAATGCACAATCCAATTAGCTTAAAAAATAACGAATGAAAAAATATATTACTAACAACTGCTGTATAACTGCAATTATTTATTTTTCGAGATTGCCAGAGCCAGTCCGGGATCTGGTATTTCGATTTTGCGAAGGTCCCTGGTTTCCTTGAAGTTTTCCTGTTTTAATAGGAGTATTTGCTAGGTATTCTATTTGTTTTTTATTTCCTACCTCTTGTTGTTCTATTCTTTTTGGTTTTATTATAGTTAATTCTTTGAGGTCTTCGTTCTTTTTATTTGAGTAGGGAGTTGGTGGACCACTATGGGTTTGGTGTATAGATTCGGTTGCTTGCTCAATTTCTAAGATTTCACCAGCTGTATAGATAACGTCGTTTACGTACAATTTTCCTCCTTTAATGTACCATTTGTTGTTTGATGTTTTTACCTTGTTCAAATGTCTTCTCAAAGTCGCAGTAGTTTGACGTTGCGCTGGTGTGAAGTCATGGGATATAAATATATTTGTTTCTTTAAGCTTGCTGCTGGTTTTCAATATCTCGCTTTTAGTGAGATATGAAATAAATTCTACTTTCACCGGCGCCTTCTTAATTCTGCCCAGGAGTATATATCATTTATTTGTTCTTCTTGAATTGTCGTACCCAACAATTCAGATAATTTGTTACAAACAGTTTCGACGGTAATGTTTGCTATCTCTTGGTTTAATCCAAATACAACAATATTATTCTTTCTACTACGTCTTTCCAAATTCTCCACCTTTTTTTCCAAGTTCAAACTTTCTGCCTCTAGTTCTCTTATTTTCGCATTTAGAGATTCTACCCTTAGAAGTATGTTGACTTCTGATGCTTCTATAGCTCTTCTTAGTTCCTGTTTACTATTTTTAATTTCTTCTAAAATTTCTCTTGCAGCTTGGCTGCATTCTTCCATTTTACGTGTATGGTTACCTTTAATTTAAGTACTTATCATACAAAAAAACTTGTATATGATAAGGATTGTTGGATTTGTTTTGATCTAACACTATCTATAATAACTATATAACATTTTTTATATAATTTTGTTATAAACAACTTATGTTATCATTAATGTTGATTTATTGTTTATATTTAATTTTATTACAATATTTTTGTAAACAACTACTACAAGATTCTTGGTATCAAGTACATCGATACGGAATAATCAAATAAAAAACTGCAGTTATTGAATTTAAATATATCTTCCTCCTGTGAGATTATCTGATTGTACTGTCTCAGTAATATTGCCAAATGTTCCAACATACACATTTCCGTCAATAATCAAATCTAAACTGGAAAGTAGCCTCGACAAACTTTATTATTGTCAATTACCTCTCCAAACCTCAAACACTGGCCTGGATCAAGTGTCATTGGTCAAAATTCACTGATTTATGATCACCACCTCTCTCGCTCTTATACTCGTATGGCGGTCACTGACGAGGACAAATTAAAAATAACGCATTCGAATGTCACTCAGTGGAAACGCTGCAATAAACCTAACTACATGACAGCTCAACAGTCCTATATCGATGTGAAATTCACTTGAAAATTGAATGGGGAATAATGCAGATCTTTTGTCTCTCACACTCGTTCCGGAAATATGAACCGGTTGAATTTTTATCTGGAATTCTCTTTACAGAATCTGCGGAATTGAATTATATTTTATTTGGAGTATATTCGAAAAAAGGATTAGAGAAATTATTATCTGATGCGTTCAAGTTTAATGAACTACGTTGAAACAGAAGATTATTTAACCAACTATTGTCATTATTTTTGGTTGATTATACTGAGTTTTGGAGAATTGGAATGCAGCAAATGTCCGGTATTATCATGGATTCATTATAAATAGTAATAATTTGTATTCGCCGGTTATTTCAGATCAAAACAGATGACGTACGTTCATTCCACAATGAGCAATTCTCTTTATCTGCCAATTATATACGATATTGGATGATTATTGTTTCATTCATTCCATTGTTGTCCAACCGGACTTCCACCCGGACGTCGCATTATACAATTAAACCATATATAAGAATAACTGCCTGTCATTATTATAACGACGTGATATTGGAAACATTTCAAGCAACCAAAAGACTACATTAAGAAGGAAGCTTAATCTTGACATTATTGTAAGTGTCTATGAAAATAATAACAATGATTCACTGGAGATTCAGAAACAGTGATTGAGAAGAAATGAGTGATTGAAAAGAGGAGTGAAAAACTCAACATTGTATTGGTAGAATATATATATATATATATATATATATATATATATATATATATATATATAGAATTCGTTGTTACACACTTTCGGGAAAACATGAAAATGTGAAGATCAATTGTACTTAGAGACTAAAGCAGTAGAGCGAAAAAGAATAATATTGAAGGTAATGATAATTTGAGCCCATAGAGAGAAGAGATGAATTTTATATATACATACATTAATACACTTGTATTGACAGATAGTGATATGTAGAGTTTAAGGAATTTGATGGGTGCATTATTTAGTGATTTCAGTAATTGGAAACTTGCTTACAAATAAGATTTCATAACAGGAAAGTTAAGCAACGTTATTAAATCATACGAGCTCCAAGAACTAAACAATACAAAGAAAAAAAATGATCGATAATAAAAGTAAATACAATTAAGTGGGTGAATATCTATAAAACTAGAGGATGTGTGACGACAATTCATAAACATAGGACTTCCATCATCTGAAGATGTGTGTGGAGTAGCAATTTTGATAACCAGAAAAAGACTGGTTCCAATCAAGAGATAAGTTAGCAAGTGGCAATGAGAAACACCTACAATAAATACAATTGGAAGGTACCACAGATGTGAAAAAAATAAAGTGAGTCATTGTTGACTTTTCTGTTATTGACATATTCCAATTTTTCGATACTCAATCACTATGAATAGTTTTTAGTTCCTCCTTGACGATAATTTAGGCCTACCTGAATATTTATACTGTTATTTATACAAAACTAAGATTAGCTTTTCAGAGCATATTTTTATAATCCTCCTGTTATTCTCTTCATTATTCTGTGTTATTTTTTCACTTTGTACACATAAATAGTTTGTAAAATAATAAAAGGACTGAGATCAACAAAAAAAGTATTCGTTGCAAACTTCAACTGAATTAATAACGATGTGTCTGATAGAAACTTCAAAATCTAGACATTTATTTTAGAAACCTTCTACGTTAGTAAGATAAAGCCTGGAATATTTTTGCATGATGGGCTTCATTTATCAATAGCTGACCCAAGTAGCATACAAAAAAAACAAACAAGATTCCTTTTGCGTATAATAAATTTCTGCTAACAAGATAAAAATTCAAAGCCTGGGTTCTTTTCATTCAAGAAACGAAATTTATATTCATTTTCTGAAGCTAAATAACTGAACATGCAGCGTCTGATATGATTGAGCACTCATTTATAGAATCCTTCCTTTTTTGACGATATTTGCTATTCATTGGCAGAGGCGGAGAAGAAGAGGATACTGAATGAATTCATTCATCAAGTTCAAAGTTATTTTATTTGTGGCTTATTATTCATTCATATGTCAATATCCGTCTCACCCATGTAAATTGATCGTATCAGCCTTTCTCCTATTCGCGTTTTGATCTCAAACTCTTCCAGCAATGTCCATTCAAAATCGTGGCACAACGCTGAGTGTATGTTCAAATTTGAGAAATGCAGAATTGAACGGAGGGCTAGTTTTGGTGGACGCAGTAACTGATGCTATTATTATAGTATTATTTGTGGCCAAAATAGTTAAGAACAAACAAAAATGTGTGAATTGGTGAGTTAGTGTAATGTAGAACTTTGAAGATATATCGATCGCAGGTTATTTTGGCGATGGAACAAGATATTTCACTGAAAAAAATCGGCAAATGTTGAAATTTCGCCCAAGATAACGTTCTTTTTTGGTCTTTCTACTTCCTTATTGAATAATTTCACATTGGTTGAGACGTAATAACTATAAAGTGAGGTTTATAGGAATCACCAATTTTTACCACAAAAATTTACATCTAATTTTGAAGAAACGTTAAGTCATTTAAATGATTTTGTAGAATACTTGTAGAAAAGTAAGAAGAAAGCTTGTGGAAAGGGCTTGAATGAATCGAAAAACCTTTTAATAGATGCGTCCTTATTGGCACATCCTATTGAAGGAGTAAAATTGAATGCTTCAAACTGTGCGACTGGGACTGTTTTGGAGCAGACATTTGACAGATTAACGAAATCAATAGATTTTTATTCAAATAAAAATAAGTACTATAATACTACCGATATTGCCTAATTTCGCTTCAGTTAAGCTAAAATCGCCGTGAGCGGAAGTTTAGAGTAAGTAACGGTTATTTTGATATGTGTCGTAGCACTAGAAACAAACATTCGTGTAATTGCTGTGAGTTAAAAGTTCGGAAACGATAAACTTGATTTTGAAAATTAAATTTTATTATTAAAGCCCAACAAAAGAACTGATTACAAGAATATGGTGTTCTACAATTTATAGGTTTAATAAAGGTATTGTATTTCTTGCTACGTTGCATTGTGCAAGGATGTAACTTGTATAAGCGACTGTACCCTAATTTTCCATATTATGTATTAGGATTATATGTTATCTAATGATAGATAATTAACTATAATTAATTTTTTCTGACCCTCAATTTTTTCTAGGAAAAATATAGCATCACGTGGAGCCAGTTCGGACATGCCTAGAATATACCGGCGGCCCCTTGGTGTAAAGGAGAGAAGAAGCTTTGAAAAGGCCATAGACGATGTTAAAAGTAAGAGGAAGTTACTGAGGGAGGATGCGGAATACTACAGAGTACCAAAATCGATTTTGAATGATAAAGTGAGGGGGAAGCACTGTAGATCTACTGGTGGGCAAACAAAATTAACTAAAGAAGAAATGAAAGAATTGGCACACGGAATTTTAACTGCCGCCGAATGAGGCTTTCCATTAACTCAACTGGATACTCGTCAAATCGTGAAAATATATTTGTGAAGTTCCGGAGAAATGACTGGATTCAAAGACAACATGCCTGAACTAGAATGGTTTTACGGCTTAATGAAAAGGAATAAACCATTAACGGAACGCCTTGCACAGAACATCAAGAAGTGTAGAGCAGAAGTTAATAGGAAAAAAGTTACGAATATTTTTATAATCTAAAGACTGTTATAGAAAATATTCGTCCTGAGACCAAAGTCAATGATGACGAGTCCAATTTAATCGACAATCCTGGAAAAGTAAAAGTCATTTGTAAAAAGGGAACCAAACATATAAATATAATTACTGATTCTTCTAAAAGCAGCACGTCAATTTTGATGGCTTCTAGTGCTTCAGGTGTTTTGTTGCCTTCCTTTGTAGTATACTGAGCTGTTCACATTTACCCAGCTTGGATGGAAGGGGGTCCAGAAGGTACCGTATATAGTAGAACGAAAAGTGGATGGTTTTCGACATTTTCGTAGGTAATATAGGAGAAAAGTTTTATTTGGTGACAATCTATCAAGTCACTTATCATTGTTTGTGATTGAACAATGTGAAGCAATTGGTATCCATTTCATTTATTCACCCCCCAATACTGAGCACTTGTTGCAGCCCTAAGATGTTGCGTTTTTTGGCCCCTTGAAACGACACTCGCGTGTAGTCTTGACTGATTGGAAACTGAAAAATAAAGGTGTCTTGCCTAAATCTGAATTTCCGCGTGTTTTAAGAAACTTTGAAAAACCTTTAGGCCCAAGTGTCGAGAAAAATATCAAATCAGTTTTGGAGAAGTTGCCCAGTGAGACAAGAAAACACACGACAATTCTATTGAGCACTGGAGAAAATATTTTTCTGATTATTTGAAAGAATGCAGATGTGAAGAAAAAAGAAAAAAACGGAAAAGAGGGAGAAAGCTGTGTACTTCCATGGCAAAGATGTGAGGGTAGAAGATCTTTACCAGGAACAAAATAGCAGTGTAGACGAGAATGATGATTTAGAAAATATTTGCCTAGAAGAAGAAAAAAAGAGTTATGAAGACGAAAAATAGAACGATCATGAAGACGAGAACGAAAACTCTGTATTTGAACAACCTTCGAACAGTTGCGATTCCAGGGAACTAGAAGTTAACCAAAATCTGCTGATTCACATTGGAGATTTTGTTGTGATTTTGGTCCCTTGTGGAGAGAAAAACAAATTTCGATATTTTGTTCGTCTTATAGACAACATTTATGACATAAAGCAAGATCTTTATTTAGTAAAATATCTAAGAACAAAAGAAAATTATTTATTTTATATTCACCGTTGTTTCTGATGAAGGATTGTGCTTGAAGAAGATATTATTAAAAAATTATTCTAAAAGACACTTCTTCAAAACCTTCCCGATAACATTAAATCTGAATTTATTACAATTTCAATTGCTAATATTTTACAGTTTAAGACATGTTTCTGAATTATTTATATATTTTTCTACAAACTGAAAACTGCCGTTCTTCGTGTGATTGATCAGAACTGTAGTGTGAGGGGGTTAGTAAGTTTGTTAAATATAAACAGAACCACATTGCAGCGATACGTTAATAAATGTAAATCTTCCACGACAGATGAAAGGAAAACCTTTCTTTTCAAATCGAATTACAGTGTTAATAAGGTTTTGCCAGCGGAACTCGAAGAATATCTTGTAAAATACTTTATAGATGTAGCAAACATACATCATGATCTCTCAAGGAAACAAGTAATGGAATTTTCTTACCAATTAGCGATTGCAAATAACTTGAACGTACCGACTAGCTGGCATACAAATAAATCGGCTGGTTTGGACTGGTTTTATGAATTTAAGAAAAGGTTTACTATCCTCTCAGTGCGAAAGCCAGAAGGCACTAGCCTTGCCAAGGCTACTGCATTTAATAAAAGCACAGTTGAAACTTTTTTCGATAATTTAGAAGAAGTTTATACTCAGTTTGGAGACAGCTTGTCCCCTGGATGCATATATAATTTAGATGGAACGGCACTCGCTACTGTTCACAACCCCCGTAAAATTGTGGCTCAAAAAGGACAAAAACAGGTTGGTCAGGTGACGTCTCGGGCACACTATGCCGTTTGTCTTTATATTCTGAAAAAATTCATAGGTCATTCAACAGTCTTTTTTTGTTTTGTTTTGTATTGATATAATGTTTCTGAAATATTATTGTGTCAAGTGCGACAAGCAAATTAGAGATAACGGTATTTGGTTTTGAGCAAAAAATATTAAAAAAAAAATGGACACACTGGACTCCTCTCTCCCCTACTTTAAGGCTATTTTCTTCAATTTGAATACAAAGTCAAAAACTTGGTGATTTCAGTATCAGTATAAAAATAACATGTTCGAAAAAGGCAGTAATTACAATGGCAAATAGTATATTAAGTACAAAGTGTGAAAAAGGTTACATTAGTCACGAGTTTTACTAGGCACCAGTGGAGCGAAGCGGAACGAGTGCGTTGTGAAACAAGTGACTAAAGACTTTTTTAACACGAAGTGCTTACAATACTTATTCTTCGCCCGCAGGAAGGAAAAAAATTATATTATATTCCAATTATATTCATAACATGACGATAGATGGCCGACGGCTAACTGACAAATCAAATGACACAGAACAACAAAATTATCACGGAACATGAAATTTTACAAACAAAAGACACACTTGATTGGACGTTTAAAAAACAAAAGATAAACGAGATGTGACTTTTCGCATTTTAAACACTAGTGTTCAAAAAGTCGTTTTGTGCATGTCAAACCCGTGTTCAAAATGCGGTTTTAGTAATGGAAATAGAAAAAATGTTTGTTTGTACTCACCCATCATTCATTAAGCTCTCCAATGAAAAGAAAGGAACTTACCTGAAACAAATATATGAATATTATATATATATATATATATATATATATATATATTGAAATTATAAATCAATTGACAATATATACAAAGTGTTCCGGGACTTGATGTAAATAATTCGGGAGTAAGTTACCTACTCACTTCCGAATTTTTGGCCTCAAGTCTCGGAGCACGATGTATACGCGACAAAACAACAACACTTTTTTGCAACATTTTTAAAGGGTTCTCGAATAATTGTCAAGGAATTCGTTGTAATCGTGTCACATTTTCATTGATCTACATTAAACGTTCATACGTCATAGAAGAAGATATTCAGATAAACAGCTCATGATTATTTCTAATTTGAGCATTTGGAGTTAGTTTTCCAGTTATATAAGCAGTTACTCTATCACATTTTTGGAACTATCCATAGCATAGTTCATCCAGGTATTAAAGCAACTCAGAAATTGGTTCATTCTCGTTTTTATGGCCGACAGTTACCTATTGGTCATTGTACGAGGTGAGTGGAAGCATTTATATTAAAAAATGTTACAACAGACGATTATTCTGAGGTTTTATTGCATCAGTATATTCCTAGATTTGGGGTTCCTTCTTCAATTACACATCATCATGAAAGACAGTTCGAATAACACTTTTTTTGGAAGATCTTAGTGACAAAATGTGAATTAAAAGTGTTAGATCCAGTGCGTATCATCCAGAGGCTAACGGTATTATAGAAATATTTCATTGTTAAGCCGGCAATTATGGAAATTAATGATAAAAATTTGAAAAATAAACCCCCTTTAATTATGTTAGGTATTAGAGCAACGATGTGAGAATATCTTAAGTGTTATTCAGCAGAGTTAGTCTTTGGACAACCATTAAGACTTCCTGAAGAAATAATTTCAGATTACCGTGATGAGGTAGATTCATATGCAATTTCAAGAAAATTACGTGAAACATTTGCAAATTTGAAAATATCATAGGCTGTTCGTCACGGTTCGTATAGAACTTTTTCATCTACAGAGTTGAAAAATGTAGAATTTGTTTTTGTTAGAATTCCGGGTATTAAATCTTCCTTGACTCCACCTTATGAAGGGAATTTCAAATTTGTTAAAAGAGATAATAAACTTTTCACGATTTTAAAACATAACAGAGAAGTGTTTTTAAATATTTCTTAAGTTAAACCTGACTTTTTGTTAAATGTGTTAAGGATTCAGTTTAGAAGAAAGTTACGTTTGTTTTGAATTGATATTTTTTCTTTTGGAGGAAATCTGTCAATCATTGAATGCCATCTTTGGGGGGGGGGGATTAATCAATCTTGATGTGACAGATATTGTAAGGAAAATAAGATTTCATGTTTTCGTGCTTTGATCACAGAACAACGAGGGCGAAGTCAAAAGACGCACATCTGTTTTTGTCATCTCGATTTCGATTATTTACCTGGTGTTATGGTTTCTATGTTTATATATTTATTTTTTCTAATGATGGAAAAAATGAAAATCACCTCATTTTATTCCAAGTCTAATATTTAATTAGGACAATTTTATTTATAAAATGTTGAATTCGTTAATATTGGAATGAAACGACCACATTCTTTTTAGGTAATTTATATGGAGTGATTCTCGATGCTTCTTTCCATTGACCATAACAAATATTTTTAGTGACTCAACTTTTTTAGCGATTATTGAGGTGGTAGAGTGTACAGAACGAGTATTGTCATCAACATTCTGTGTAACACAAGACAAAATGGCTTGTTTCCAATGTCGCAAGACAGGACATCTTGTCGATCATTGTCCACTTCTATTTTAGCAAATTCAAGTCAACAACAGACTAACACGACTCTCTATACCTACTATATTTTGAACTAATAACGCCACAACAAACACATCTACTCCTAGTATCGATCCATTGGAGTAATCAACACACCAATTTCATCATCAACTAATACTCCCAAAAGACCCGTATCTGAAGAATTAAGTCTCACTATAATCTCAAAATCAATTTTTTAAGAACGTACCAATAAAGAAAATTAAGACATCAACAGTATTATCTACCAGCCATTTCTTTAAAAATTTCACCTGAACCAGTCAAAGCATGTGTAACATACAATTCTGAAAAACTACCCTTAAACTACGAACAACTAGTAGACCTGTTTGAAAACACTCCTGGCTCTCATAATACCTTGGAAATAGTAAAGGACTACACGATAGACGATGGATCTCTAGCAACTGTGTTGAACAAAATTCACTCTCTGCTCACAGAGAGACGAATTAAAACACGTATCCCTAAACTCAAACAAAAAATATACAGCCACATAGGAGACGAAGTCAATTCTGAATCGATGGCTACATAAAGTGATTCATTCTCTCAAGAATAGAGCTCTACTTTATAAACTTCCATCCCACACAAATATCTTCTCAACAGAACTATTCGCTAAATATCAAGCTTCAACACGTATTAACGAAAGCAGCCATCAGAACTGTTGCGTTACCCTAACAGACTTCCTCTGTTCCTTATATTCTATACAAACATTTTTTTCCAAACATCCTTTGGTTCATCAATTAAGAAATAACTCTACATTGCCAGAGAACGAGACAAAGAAGCGAAGAAGCTGGTAATGTCAGTATAGATGAAAGTGCTGTATCGATTTCAAAAGTGTTAACTTTGAAGAGCTAATCTTCTTCTTCCTGCAGTGCCATACAAATTATTGTGTAGGCATTTATGGTTTTCTCAACAGATGTTTCTATCAATTACAGCGTTTGGTAGTGTTTAGAAGAGGTAATACTACACGTATTAGGAGTATGTATATAAACATAGCAAAACTGTTAGGTAAAGTTCGGTTAGGAAACATTGAGGATCGAACATTCACAGATTTCGCCGGTTACTTTATTCATTATATAGACCGCTATATTTAACGTTTTTTTAGGAAAACGTTGCTCTTCTTTCCTCATAGATTCTGTTGAGGCGATATTGGATATGTGTTTACTCTTGATAGATCATACTGAGAGTTGTCTATTACTACGATATACGTATATCTCCACGAAAACTTCACCCTAAAATTTCTACCGTATATCGGAAATAAAAACGATTTGTGGATATTTGAATTTATTAAAATTGATACTGTGATATATCTCACGTTTCTCCCCTCATTTATAATGATCTGATTCGGTATTTCCTCAGACCAAAAATTATTTTATAATTTGTTCTTTACACTTGCGACACCAAGAAAATATACCCTTTCGGCGTATCGCCCTTGTTTATTTCCGTGAATGGAAGGATGATTGACTGCCATGTTTTTATTTTCTTGGTTTTTAGAGAGACGAGTTTAGTAAAGCTAAGGACGAACCCATGTCATTCTGTCAGAGGGATAGTCATTAATATTTGAATATGGAGTATGATTTGCAGCATACGAAAATAATATGTCTAAACGATGACGGGTTTCGTTGAAATGTCCTGATTATCCAGAGGTGGCTTTTAGCCATATAACTTCGCATAATTAATATTATATTGGAAATAACTAGGTATAGAATTAACCATAAGTCCTATTTAAGGTTTGTGAAAGAACCAAACTCTGGTGCTATAAATGTGTGTCTATTACTAATGCCCTTTTAAAAGAACATGGCGTACGTTGGCAAGCGAACGCTGTTGATTGTGATTTTAGACTCACGTACGTCAAAATGACCAATATTATTCCAAAAATTAAAAAATAGTTTCTTTAATATATGGGTTAATTTCTTCATCAGCATTTGTATATTTTAATATTTTAGGGAAAGGTGCCTAATTTCAGATTCCTTTTCAAAATAATCAAACAATTTGTCTAAAACAGTATTATTTTTTGTAACTAACCAGTATATGATACATTCTGAAGAAAGAGAGTTGATATCAAAACATTTTAATCATAAATAAATTAAAAAAAAGGGTGTTGTAGTTGGTGCAATTTTTGGGTTTTTGGAATTTTAGCTCCCAATTTCGAACACCCTATCCAAAACTGACTCACTAGTTATTCCAGTAACAGAATATTTATTATTCCAAGGAAAAGTCACGTATATGCGACTTTTTTGGACGGAATTAGCACATTATTCATGAGCCCATTTCATACAGTTTATCCACTCTTCTCATTGCGCATCCTTAGAATACAAACCGCTACAGAACATGTATTTTGCGGCTTCCACTTCGTCGACCGCATCCTTATCTGAGTCGTCATCTAGGATAAGAATACTTCAGTAATTTGCTGACTCATCACTATTATAGCGAACTTTCCTTTCTCACTTTTTTCGTGTTAGTCTTGTTTTTATTGCCTTTTGTTATTGCTGATGCAGTCTTTTTCTGTTGCCTTCTGTTAACTCTGAGCATAACTTAATTTTCTTCTTATTTTCTTCTATTTCGTTTTTTCGCATCTGTTCTCGCAAACTTTCGTCAAGCTGATCTTCATAAGGCGAACTGGTTATCAGTCAATGGATCAGAAGGGGGTTCGCTTTTCCTTTTGATACCACTTTCAGTGGGTTTAACTAATAAACCTGGCTTGTGGACTAGCTCGATAAAACTGAAATAGATCTATTTAGAAAGCTTCATAGGTAATTGGGTTTAAATTGTTGGTCTTGAAACTATAGTACTTGTAAATGATACGAATAAGCTAACTTGACAAACGATTTTTATCCAAATCTAAACAATTGTAAATAAAACTGAGCAATTTCTAGGTGAACTTATATTTAATTAATTCCAAGTACCATCTATATGATACATATAGAAGTTGTATTGGTATGGTTCAATTCACTTATTTTACTAATCAATTGCTGTATTGAGAGATGAAAACGTAAAACACTTGTTGTGTAAGACTTATTTATAAGTCTTTTATTTTAATGTTTAATATTTAAATTTGAGGTTAACTTGTAATGAAAATTGAAGGCATTCACCTGTTTTATGCAATCTGGCACAGATGCTTCATAACAAGCTCCCAACTTGGCCGATTAGCGATCCAATTTCCAATTGTCTAAAGATTTGAACAACTTGCAGTAATACAAAATGGACGCCGCCATGCAATTGAGAACATCATTCCACCGTTTCCAGGTACCACCCGATTCTCTTGCAAAACTTTTACTTCCTCAAATGTATGTATAACTTCTTCTATAGTACTTTTAATTGACTACTCAAAACCAAAGATGTGCGGCTATGCGCTTTTCTTGAACATGACACGTCCAGTAAAGTAAACCACCTTGAAAACTTACACTGTTTATGCAAAAAAAAGATCCTTGAGTGTGGTATAACTTTAGCTCTAGTTGAACTAACACCCAAATTGTTCTATAAATATGTCGCTGTAGACAAAAAAAATACCATGTGGCCCACTGCCTGGTATTAAAAAAATGAGCTGTGCCTTGATTTATTCCTATATCTCGTGAGAAAACGATGTGTCGTTACAAGAGAGTCTCAGATCAGGAAAAAGGCGGAAGTGACGAAAAACTGACAGATGCCATTTTCCTTGTTTGAATAATCAAATAATGAAATTTATTGATTTGACTTATCAGCCAACTATGATGATCTGCAAGTTGTACGGTTGGTTGCATATGTTTGACCTAACATTATTTGCTAAAAAATATGTTATATTTTTTTCTTTGTTTCGGAAATTTCCCAAACAGTCAACTAGAGCCTTGTCGAGGTTTTGTTCCTTCATTTTCTTGCAGGATTTCTCTGCAAGACGGTGAGGGACTAATTTCTTCTGCTCTTATAATATTTCTTCTTGGTTTTCCCAATAACGTGCTGTGAACTATTTCTACCGGCGGTGTCCTTTCTCTTTGCCTCTCAATTGTTTCTGCTGATGGTGTCAACTCTCTCATCGTTTCAGTTGTTTCTGCTGATGAGATCCTTTCTCTTTCCCTTTCAATTATAAACTCATGTTCAGAAAAAATGTTCATATTAAATGGATAAATCCAAGATTTGCTGAATCCTTTAGCAAATATCTCTGTGGTGGTACTTTTTAACCACATTTGAATTTGTTGGGAATAATACGTTTTGAAAGGCGATATAAAGGATAAACCTAAGGTTTGCATCTCTTAGGAAGTTTGTGGTGGGATTCACACAATGGTAACGTACTTATTGCGTTCGGCTGCGATTACATCCATATTTCTTGTGTGGCTGTAGTGGCCAAAAATAATACGTAGCGTAGTATCTTCGCGATATGGTTTTACATGAGAAATAAAGTGTTGTAACCATAGGGAAAATATGTGCTGCTGAATCCGCCCAGACAGATGGCACGCTGGAATCGAAGCTAGTGGAGCTCTATCCAGCAATTCCGCTTTCATATTCGGCCTGAGAAAGATGAATAATGGTAGGACATATCCACCAGTGGCAGTCTTGAACATAACTACCGTGACTTATGCTCCTCTTTAAGCAGCAATGACTGCCCCAACCTGCTTCTTACCCTTCATGGTTATAACACGCAAATTTTTAGATTGCACCGTTCTTACCCCTATCGCATCATCATTGTATACTCTTGCGGGATTATAGTTGATGGCAGGTCCGTCATGGGACCCCCCTCCCCCCCACGGTTAGATTTTTGTTACCAAAATGCTAGCACACATGAAGGGCACCTAGCACAACAATTTTTTTATAGCTAGCACACTAACAGCTCACAATAAAAATGCTTTTGAATTTGGGTGGGGCCAGGTTAACGCTAGCCCCCCCCCCTGGGGAGTGGGACGGTGGTCAGTGAAATGACGCTATACTTACTCGATGAATAAATAAATGGATAAATGAATAGGTTAAATATATATGTAAAACGGCTGGTTTGATTGTTTCTTACTGTAGTTACGAAAAATTTTCGGAGTATTCCACTCATATGGTAAAAATTCCAAATGAAGCAGGATCTTTTCGAAGATAACTTCTTTTCGGAGATAACTCTCCGGCCGATAATTTTATTTTAAGTCTGTATCTAAGTAACGTCTAAGTAACAGTTGTTGTTATTATCATAATTTCATCTTGAAATATCATAAAAATGTCACGGTTTGAAAACGATTCTTCAAGTTTAACCAAAAATAAGTGATTGAGAATGAACCAAAAAGGGTGATTAAATACCATGTAATGTTGTTTAAATAATATAAATTTCGCATTAATACAGTTTTATGTCATCTAATCGAGAAATATTCTATCGAATTACACTCATGAAAATAGTTAGATCATTAGTTTTACTTATATAGTCCATGTTGCTTGTGATATTATTAGAAAGAATACACATTATTACAACCATCAGCCTTTCGGGGAAACCCTTTCTTAACCCAAACATCTGATTCGGCCAGTTTGGATGTACCTACAAGAATTTTATTTACTCTTAAGACCCATAAAAATGGCATTATTAAAATGATTCAAATTTTAACTATAGACTTGGTTCAACGACCCTTTTAAAAAGTCCGATGAGAACTTCAGATGGATTATACCTAGTTTTTAGAAAAATACAAATACCTATTTCATCAATTTTGCTGCTTTCCACTTAATACCCATATTGTGAGAAAGCAAAAAAATTAGTCCACTTACTTCAGTCCGCCAACTTTGGTGATGCGCCATGTTGAATTTAGAATGACGTCACATACCTAATCATGGATTGGCATGCAAACTAGACGTATATACAGAATTTCAAATCAATTGGTTGAAGATATCTGCTTCAAAACTGAGTTGCAAGTTCGCAACCGAACAAACATACATTGCCAGTTACATACTAAAAACATACATAGTAGTGTTGGTGTCTTATGATATGCCACAGAAATATTTGGAGCTCTGGTTAACCGGCTCTTAGAATTCAAAGCTGCACGTTCTAAGTTAACTTGGAAATTTAAAAAGAATCTGATAGTGAAATGCAAAATTTATGTTATCATTAAAATGGTTAATTGACCATCAACTTCGGCAATAAATATTCTGGCAAATTTAAATATAAAGTTTGAGTGTTTCTTTTAAATGAGGACTACAGTGAACCCGAATCAGTCTAAAACATGTATTCTCAATATATTGGAAAATTTTTAGGGATCTCAGCCGCCCCTTCCCAGATTGCCCAACTTTGTCCAAAGGGCATATCCAACACGGCTTCGCTTTTTTGGACATTTATTTATCCAACATTCTGTACGCAAACGTTTGCCGTTGCTTTTTTTATAGTGTGACGTAATTTGCAACTTATTCGTGCACGGATTGTTTCTCATTCCGTGACTAAATGGTTGAGTTTAATTATTTTGTTGTATTAAAATTACTATTATTTTAAGAAAATTATTTTTAAAAGTGAAGGTTTTTTGTATTCTTTCGTTTTCTAGCATTAATTGAAAATAAATTGATAATTATAAAAAAACAATAGTTAATTATTAATTAATCAAATACTCTGCTAGATGGGAAAATATAGATATCACGCACAATCTGGCAACATTTCTTTAGGGGCCATTTCTTATAGGAAAATGATGTTTAGGGACAAATACATCCAACATTTTCATTCATTCGTGTACGCATAATTTTGCAGACGCCCCCACCCCCTGAATTCAAATGCATTGTTGATGTACAAGCTATAAAAAATTGTGTGCTAGGTGTCTTTTCTTTGTGCTAGCATTTTGGCGAAAAAATTCCAACCGGAGGGGCTAGCGTTAACCTGGCCCTACCCGAATTCCAAAGCATTTTTATTGTAAGCTGTTGGTGTGCTAGCTATAAAAAATGGTGTGCTAGGTTGTGCTAGGTGTCCTTTATCTGTGCTAGCATTTTGGCGAAAAAACTCCAACCGAGGGGGGGGCTAGCGTTAACCTGGCCCCACCCGAATTCGAAAGCATTTTTATTGTAAGCTGTTGGTGTGCTAGCTATAAAAAATGGTGTGCTAGGTTGTGCTAGGTTGTGCTAGGTGTCCTTTATCTCTGCTAGAATTTTGGCGAAAAAATTCCAACCAGGGGGGGGTAGCGTTAACCTGGCCCCACCCGAATTCAAAAGCATTTTTATGGTAAGCTGTAATGTACTAGCTATAAAAAATGGTGTGTTAGGTGTCCTTTATCTGTGCTAGAGAAAAACTTAAATGCAGCTAAAATCATTAAAATCGGTTAAAAAACGAAAAAGTTATACATTTGTTCATAAGTTTGAACCTTCTTCACCCATTATTTGAAGAATAATGGCAAAAAATCTAAATTTATTCATAATCTCATCAATATTCCAAAAATTGTATATTTAGGACACCTTCAGTATGTTTTTTTGGAGTATTATGTTTTCGAGTGTTCATTCCACCCCTAGCGGATATTTTAGAGACTGCAAAATATTTTCCGGCAATTTTTCAGGATTCCTTACCTAAAGGTAATTATTTGAAAGTTGTACCATGATTCTTTTCTGAGATGTGGCCTACAGTCGTTCTTAGTTGTTCATCCTGTACATTTAAAATGAAATAGCAAAAAAATAATAAAGGATTTAAAACGTTTATTCACTATTAAAGAACAGTAAAACATTACGTTACATCAACAGAAATCCAATCTGATTAAAGAAAATTCTATCATTTACTTACGGTTACTTCTTTCGAGTGCCTCAACCATTCCATAACGTACGCTTCAAAATCCTTATCTGTAAAATATTTGAAGGTGTTCTGAACAACAGCTAATAAAACAATTACTTTATATCAAATTGTGCCCATGGAGACCTTTGATCGATCATCATAAACTACATCAAACTTGATTTTCAGCCAATTGACTGGGACCCATTTTCCATAAGATACATGCGGGGTTCTTCAAAGGAATAATAACATATTCTATTTCAAGAAGTGACTTTTCATGATTTACCTTCTATTTCATGCCTCACTCCATTTGGCAGGTAAATTCAGGTGTGCTATGAAAATTCATAATTCTTTTCTGTATAAAATAATATACTATTCTCATCTTATTATTCTCATCCTGGAACAAATTGTATATTAACATCGTGGAATTGTAACTTAATGACAACTTAGCATTATTAATACACTGTATACAAAAAAAACAAAACAAAAAAAAGATATACACATTATCAAGTTGAATGAGTTTATAATTAATTGTATCCAATTGAGTATCCAATAGCTGTGTTTCTACAATAATAAATAATTGAATGCTGTTTGTTGACTGCAGCATTCAGTATCATAAGTTACATATTCTTCAACTAGTTTAATATAGGTACCATTGTAAGGGACAAATACAGCTTATTTATTGTGTTCAGTGAATTTTTCAAATGGAAATGAGCTTTTTAACAGAAATTTCTGTTTCTAAAGTCTTAAACAGTCTCTAATTGTTCACAAGAGTTGTAAGTAATAATGTTAAAATTCTCTAAACCTTCAAAACTATATTGATGGCTAAGACTACTACTATAAAAACTAAAACTAGAGATACTTGATTCAATATTTTTTGTACTGTTTAATACAATGTTTGTATCAGACTATCTGAAATAATTACTTCCCTTTCATTACATAATTACCAACTATTTGTTTTTCATTTTATTTGTATAAGTAGCTTCTGAAACATCTTGAACATTGAAAATGTTTTCTTCAAAATTTTAATATCTGCGAACATATGAGCATGTTTTATTAATAATAATAATATTCACCCTACTGCAATATCAAGTTTTTTGTAGGGTATAATGCATATCTAGGATTCGAAATATTGTGAATCGTTATCAAAATATACTTACTAGGTAACTAAAATATTTTATAAATTGAAAAAACCCCTATTTTGTAATATAATGTTAGTGTACAATTCCGCTACATGGAATTTCAATGTATAATAGCCGATTAGAGTATTGAATGAGTATTAAGTTTTAATAATTATTTTTTTGGAATAGGTACTTACCGATAACGATTGTTGTTCGTCCATTATAACTAAGTATAGAAACTGTAGCTTAGTAGGAGCTAACGAAAACGAAGACCACTTTATCCAAGTGCTACTTGCAAAATATGTGCTTCCTGCAAATAAAATATAACTAAAACACATAACTGAAAACCATCCGCCATTTCATGCTTGTCATTTTTGTTCACAACTACGGAACTACTGTATGTTTCGTTCATCAGTTCCTCTTCTGTTTTCTTCTTTTATATGTTGCTGTGATGTTTAATATCAGATATTACTGAGAGTTTTATGAACTAACGTCGTACAGACGTAATAAGTACGATGTTAATAAAAATTATTTCGAAAGATGTTAAAGTAACTGCAACATGTGGTTATCTTAGAAACATGTTAATTTGTAATATTACAGTAACGTTCTGTATGTGACATTAGTGAGAAGTATACGAATTAACGCCGTATGAATGTTTTCTATAGGAAGTTATTAAAAAAAAGTTCATAGGATGTGTATGTAACTACCCCAGCAAACATGTTACACGTGGGCCTCTAGAGGCACTTTAAAAACAACCGACGGACAACGTAAGTGGGCTACAATCATGATACGTCGCCGGCCCGGCTAGCCCGTGTCGCGACGGCCACCAGTAGGCCTCCAGACTACCACCCGCTTCGTTACATAGCGGGACTTTAGCGGATTGACTAAGTTAGGGTGAACCGATATTGCATTGTACAGATTATGGCGCGATTGCGGGTATCCTACTAATCAACCGCCGGCCTCCCACTGTTGGGGCTTAATCAATGATTTATGCAAAACTACAGGCTATATATATATATATATATATATATATATATATATATATATATATATATACTTAACAATGAAACATGATGACTAAAACAAAGAAATATAATGAAAAATAGAAAAATATTCCATATATAAATATAAAAAAAATATGTTCGCCAACAGCTTTACTGGGTCCGGGCTCACTATCAACACAAAGATTACTACTTCTACGAGGTATATTATCTACTATAACCTCAGCTTCTACAGTGGAGACTATATCTTTAACAGCATTTTTCGCAAGACGCTGTTTTGACTAGTGCGCTTTGAGGTGTTCTAGAGGAAACATATATTATGATGGTATGTGATGCAACAAATGATGTATGTACTTACGTTTCTGTGTTTCCGGACACATCTGCTCGTGCCTTTGCGCCGAATAGATTGGATACAACACACAAATCTAATAAAATTGTCGCTACAGTGATTAATTATTTATTACCACACCACAACACAACTAGACTAGGTTGATTTTCAACACGTGTTCAACACAACGTCTAGCAAATAAGCAGTAGTGCCAACTGCCAAGGTGATATTCAGTAATGCCAATGTTTTATTTTCATTACAGGACGCATGCCGGCATGCATACTGTGTCAAAACGACATCGGCGCGACTATCGCAAATTTTCAACGGGTAATTTGTGGCTAAATTACAAACATCCACCATAAATATGCGTATGCTCAGCCAAGGCGGCAAAACTGATATCATTCCAATTATTTACCGACATCGCTGTGCCTATGCCGACATCTAACCGCAGTTAACAGCTATGGCCCGTCTATTTACCGCTCATTCATGATTGCTGGGACGAATTCGAGTATTACTGTGTACATCAAAAATATGTTTTATTTACATGACATGGATGTTAATAGAGTTGGTGATAAAATTAAGACATCTAGGAGATATCTTATTAACGTTTTAAATAAACATCACGAAAAGTCTCTAGAAAGAACATCACAAAAAATACTTGTTATGTTTCTTGTTTAGTGGGTACCTACTTACCTATTTGACATTTCACAATGCGTCAAAAGTAGATAACTATGAACATGTCGAGTAGTGAAGAATTATCTTGTACACCACCAGAAATTTCTGATAAAGCTAAAAGTGTCTGTGAAAATTTAGTTCCAACTAAATAAAAAAAAATCTATCACAATGATTTAACTTGTATATGCATAATGTGCGTAATTTTTCATACAAGTCTTCGTAGCTTAGTTGGTAACGCTTGCGGACGTGGCGCATGAGTGCGTTGCAGATCGTGGTTCAGATCCTGGGCGGGTTGAAATTTTTTTTTAGAATATAGTCTATTTTCTTGAAAGAAAAACTAATTGCATTGTTTGTATATTTCTCTTTATCAAAGTGGAATCATTGCAATTAAATAATGGTATTTTTTTACAGGTTACCTTAATTATGGGAATTATGGGAGCTCCTTTGAAATTAATTCTTGTTTCCATTTTATAATTTATCGGTCGTAGAAAAAATAGTGTATGCAACTCTCATGTATTGATTATTAATACACTCGCATAAAGCATACGAAACTCGCCTTCGGCTCGTTTCGTATCCCGGTTAATGCTTGTGTATTAATAACTTTCATTACATGATCGTTGCATAATATACTAATTTCTGCTCAGCCGCAAAGCAAGTGAGAGAGAAATATGCCGCTGTTGGATAAAATATTTCTTTAGAATATGAACAATCCGTTTAAATTTGCACTCACATGTCTTGATTTGAAGAAAAAATACCTTTCTGGATTTAAGTATATTATTCATTGTTGTACAACGTAACACGAAAGTATAAAAGGTGACTAACAACTGCAAACCTACATTCGCCAGGACAAGTACAGTTGTAATGTGACATTTCCTATTGCCGTGGCAGAGAGCCCTTGAATCAACTCAAAGGATTGTAGTCGCTTCTGGCGTAACCATTGATTCTATTAAATCCTTTATTATCTCGTTACCAGTGCAACAACGTTAGTATAGGTGCTTTGAGATAACTTACATAAGCTTAATAATACGGTAGGGGTTAATGCTAAATATATCTTGAATTCGGAGTTGAATTGAAGGATGATAGGAAGATTTTCCATTAATTCAACTTGATTAGAGGGATCAAAAACAAATTCTTAGTAGAACCAACAATGACAGACGAAAAACATTTATTAATTCCCAGTTATTTGAACGGACGTATAAGAATTTTATATATGATCAATTACAATTCTTACAAAAACGCGATTTGTTTGTATCTGTGTTAAAAATAATATCTAAAACACAGTATCATTTGAAACGTGACTTTATATCGTAATAGAATACTATTCTATCGATTAGACTATATCATTGATGAAAACAATGTCAAAATTTGATGACTCCCTATCTACTGCGAAAGCAGTTAACCCGTAACCACAGACGCGGGAACATTTAGACTCCTCGTTCATTGCGATTGCGCTATTTCTAGCCACTCCCACTATCTACCGCGCTTAGCGGTTCGGTACCTTACCATCTTCCAGTATTAGGCTGGTAGCAGAAGAGTGTAGTTTGTGTTGAGCGTTTTTGAGTTGTAATTAAATTTCAAATTTTCGACGGGGTCAAGAAGACGTCAGGTCTGTTTTTACGTTATTTATTTTATTTTACCAATGCATTATCTTCTTGTTTTTTTTTAAAAATTAGAAATGAATTTCGACGATCAACCTGGTCCTTCCAAGGGGTAAAGTATGGCGACAAGAACTACGAAGAAACATTACTAAACTGAGCTAATGAGATACTTTCCAGTGACAGTGACGCAGATTCCGACGCTGAATATATTCCAAGTGACCATGAGAGCGAATCGGAAATGGAATTGGATGAAGATATGGAAAGAAAAGAACTCACAAATAAAGAAAACCAAAGTGAAAACTCAGAGACACACACTGAATCCAATTATTTCTATGGGCGACACCGTTTCAAATGGGCCAAACAGTCTCCATATAATAAGAGCACACGTATTTTGCAGCAAAATATTGTTATGAAATGTCCAGGCTTAAAAAAAGTAAATAGCCAAAATGCCGATCCTGAATAAGTCTGGTAATTTTTTTTTTGATGATAAGATCCTCACGTACATTCTACAGTGGTCTAATGCGCGCATGCAAATTATCAGATCAAAATATAAAAATATAATTAACAGTGACACTCGGGACATTGATATTATAGAATTCAAAGCCTTTCTCGGATTGTTACTACTAACATCTATTTATAAATCCAATCATGAAAATATTTGATCGATTTTTGCTACCGATGGATCAGGTAGAGACATATTTAGATGTGTAACAATCTCCAATAGGTTTGCAATAATTCTGACTTGTTTACGCTTTGATGATCCCGAAACTAGATCCGAAAGAAGAAAAACAAATCCTTTAGCTCCGATTTCAGAAATATTCAATGCTTTTATTGAGAACTGTCGTAGCGTTTACGCTTTAGGTACAGGAGTATGTGTAGATGAGATGTTAGTTTCATTTCGAGGCAGGTCAAAGTTTAAGATGTATATGCCTGCAAAACCCTGTAAATACGGTATGAAAATAATGGCCCTGACAGATTCTCGAACCGCATATCTTTACAGTGCTTACATATATTATGGTAAAGATACTGATGGTTTTGATTTAGCCGACGAAGAAAAAAAATACTCCAAACCAACACAGGCCGTGCTAAAACGTACAAAACCAATTCACGACACAAACCGAAATGTTACTGCCGATAATTGATTTTCCTCGATAGAGTTGGTAAATGTGTTGAAGACAAAAAAACTGACCTATGTAGGAACTTTAAAAAAAACGAAAGGGAAATTCCAACGGACTTCCTACCCAGTAGAAAAAGACCTGTTGGCTCCAGCTTATATGGTTTTACCAGGGACATGACTATAATATCCCATGTACCAAAACAAAACAGGGCAGTACTATTGGTCTCTTCAATGCATCACAACGAAAGTATTGACAGTGATAACGGAAAACCAGAAATAATATCTTATTATAATTGTAATAAGGGTGGAGTCGATACTTTAGACGAAAAGTGTAGCGTATATTCAACAAGTCGACGAACACAATGATGGCCAATGGCTATCTTTTTCAGAATGCTAGACATTGCATCTGTTAATTCGTTTGTAGTTCATCAGTCCTATAGAGATAATGCAAAACTTGAACGATATGATTTTATAAAACAATTAGGAATGAAGCTACTGGTTCCAGAAATGAAGCGAAGGTTTCAAAATTTTCGCATTGCCCGTGAAGTTAGAATGTGTATCGGACGTGTACTGAAAATGAAGGACGAACTGGATGAATATAATAACGAAGAGGAAAAATTTAAAAAAAGAAATAACTGCAGACGGTGTCCTTCAAATAAAAGAAGAAAAACATCTCATTTTTGTCTTATATGCAAAATTCCCATTTGCATGGAATGCACGAGACGAGTTTGTAGATACTGTATAGCTTGAAAAATACAGGTTGTAAACCTATTGCAAGTTTCGCCATGATTTGTTTTTTTTGTGGCTAATATGTTTTTTCATGTCGTATTTGTTAGTGTGTTTAGTTTTCAACACCAAATAGTATATTTGTTCATTTTTTTTTAATTATTAATACCAAGTTTATGGATATGTCAAAAATACCAAAATTTTGTATCTTTTCATATATATGTTCTGTAAAAGCTGTTTTTTGTTATAAATCGAATAACTTTCTTAGAAGGTACCTTGAGGATGTTGTTTTGTTGGTATAATGAAGATATAATTGTTTATTTTCTTATTTTACATTTGTTAGAACGTTTTGAACATAGGGGTCAATGTGACCACACGTCTGTTATAGTGTAACTAAATTATCACGTCTGTGGTTACGGGTTAATTCCTATTTTTCTAATACTGGTTCGAAACTGAGTAGTGGAATTCAACTATGTTGAAAATCTGATACTCAGTATCAAAGTCTTATACTACACATATGACACCTACTTATTCTGCTACAATTGATCAAATAATGAAAAATCCGAAACTCAAATGTGGTGTAGTTCATAACATTAATATTAAGACAATTACCCCTTGTTCAATTATATTGAACCCCTAACATAGTAACATAGTAAATTTGCGTATTGATAAATCAATTTGTTCAAATGACCTCAAAATTGCCGAAATTAAATCTATTCATAAAATTAATAGCAAATACTTAATCTCCAATTACCGACCAATTTCATTAATTCCCAACTTATAGTTCTGTAAAGGAATGATGTCGGAAAGTAAGCTAACCAAGACAAAATCCTCTACTACTTTTTTGACAATGAGTTGGAATTATAGTATCAATTTGAACGTAAAGACGTGTTGTGCTCGAAAGTCGCTTATCTTATTCACAATGAAAACCGGACTCGATTAAATAGCAATTAATATTATTAACCCGGCATCACCCAGGTGGGGTCTACCGCGCCACCCGTAAACTTAATTATGTTGTATTTTTTGTTTTCTATCAGGCATGTTATTATGGTTGCCTATAGCTTCCTAAAATATGAATATGAAGACGGACGATATGCGCTTTTAGTGTTGACTTGGCCAGCAATAGAGAAACATCGCAATACATTGAGTCGAGGTTTGACAGACCCCATCTGGGTTGTAACGTATATAGTATTAACATTTTGAATTTGTACACAGTAAGATGAGTGTTAATATGAGTTAAAAATATACCATTTACAATAATGTAATTTAATTTACAGCATGTCCAATTATGATAAAGAGCAAGCAAAACTTATGGCGCTTTGGGAGGAATGCAAGGATGATGAGGAGGAATTTCCAGACTCTGAAGATGATGATGAAATAGATCACGTAAGTGTCAACAGTAATCATTCTGATAGTCAAATGATAGAAAATGATACCGAAAATGCCGAGGAAGAAGTAACTGATCACAGAGGTTAATATTATATGGGTAAATACGCTATTACAAAATGGCTCAAGCATTGTAGCAATAAAAGAGTACGAACTAGGACAGAAAACATAATTGCAAAATTACCAGGATGTAAACCCTATGCTAAGGGTGCGAAAACTCCCTTGGATTGCTGGCTATTGTTTTTTGACTCAACAATTCTTGATGGCATTACACATTGCACAAATATTATGATAGCCAAAAAAGCTGTAGGCTATAAAGATAAAGAGTACTGTGGAAATACCAATATAACTGAAATAAAGGCTTTATTTGGTATCCTGTACCTTGCTGGTGTATACAAAAACAGCCATCGTAATCTAAAAGACCTGTCGAGGGCAAATGGAAAAAGCGTTGATATATTTCGTTCAGTAATGGCTTTCAATAGAGTTATGTTTTTACTTCAGTGTTTACGCTTTGACAACGTCGACAATCGACAAGAACGCTTGAAAATAGATAAACTTGTAGCCATCTGGGGTGTGTTCGAGAAGTTTGTTTCAAACTGCCAACAAGCGGGTGAATATTTAACAATCGATGAAAAGTTAGAGTCTTTTCGAGGTCGCTGCGCTTTCCGCCAGTATATTCCCAATAAGCCAGCTAAATATGGAATAAAATACAGGCAATGGTGGATTCTCGTACATTTTATGTGCTAAACATGGAAGTTTATGCAGGAACTCAGCCAGATGGGGTTTATCAATTGAGTAACAAACCTGTAGATATTGTGCAAAGATTGCTAGCACCGATTTCTGGTAGTAATCGAAACATCACCTTCGACAACTGGTATACTTCCTATGAGCTGGTATATATTTCACGTGAAAGTCATAATTTAACGTCGGTGGGAACCCTTAAGAAAAACAAGAGGGAGATACCGAGAACGCTCTTAGAAGTAAAACAAAGACAATCTACAAGTTCAATGTTTGGATTCCAGAAACATACTACAATGATATCATATGTGCCAAAAAAGGGTAAAAATGTGATTTTACTTTCTTCTCTTCATCATGATGACATGATCGATGAATCGACAGGGGATACAAATCTACCAGAAATTATTAGCTTTCATAATTTTACCAAGGGAGGCGTAGATGTCGTCGATAAATTGCAGAATGTGGCCATTGAGAATAGTTTTTTCTCTAATGGATACAACAGGAATTAATAGTCAAGTCATTTATAGAGCTAACACTAACGACAATTTCAAGAAACGTCGAATTTTTTTGGAGGAGCTAGGTCTGGCTTTGTTAGAACCAACTATGCAACTTTGAAAAAATGATCCCCGACTAACCAGAGAACTTCGATCGAAAATAGTAAACATGTTAGGTGAAACACAATTACCTCCACGTAAAATGCAAAGAAAAGGACGCGGTAGATGTCAGGAGTGTCTCAGAAACAAAGATAGAGAATCAAAGTATTCCTGTGAACAGTGCGGAACATTTTTGTGTTTAGAACACATGCATTTTTTGTGTCAAAATTGCAGCCAAACTGTATGACGCCTCTTTTCAACATTTTTCTTCTGTCTACCACACCAATTTAATTTGTTTTAGAGTGAACATTTCTGTTACAATTTTAACGGTTTCTTTTTATTTTTATGAATAATTTCTGTAGTTCCTTAATTTTTAGTACATGTGTGATTTTTATGAAGCAAAATTTTGATATATTTTGTTTTTTGAAAATATTATAATACATTTATAATTCTTATGAAGTTTGCGTATTTTTCTTCTAGTTATAAGTATGAAAATAACACTTTTGCACAAAAATATTAATGAAAACTAAAAAAAAACTTGTTTTTTTTATAATGAAAGTCAGTTCCATTAGACCCCACCTGGGTGATGATGCACAAAATTTTCACCTGGGTGATGCCGGATTAAGTCGAATGAGAAATTTACCAGGTCAATGCAATAATGGTTATCCCATTTTTAATTGTCTTCAAAATACTGTAAAATACTAGAACGATATTCTCAATTTGCAAAAATTATTTCACAATTTAGGATGTTAAATGATATGACGATGGCCCAAAAAAATGAGATTGCCATCCAACCTAATAAAATAATATCAATAACTTAAGCAAATATACAAAATGCTTCACAACAAAATCACCAAATATTGAAATAAACGCAACAAGAATAATTTACTATTAGAACAAATGTCTCAGCAAATCCAACAACGAATTGATCAGCTGCAGAAACAGGTGACTCAAATGAAAGTCGAACAACAACCTGCAGATTCAAATAATATAGGAAATGTAGGGAGATGGTCTAGAAAAAATTCGGAATATCAACCCTCTTATTACACTGACGAAGAGGAACTAGAATCGAGAGTTGGTTGGACAGAAAGAAGTTATGAGAGAAAAAAGAGTAATATACCGGAAAGACCTACCGCACACACCCCATCAACTCCCTATAGCCAACAAACAAAACAGCAGGTGAATAAAAAAACACCCCCAATCATAATAGATAAAAGTGAAAACTATGACTAGATATATAGCTTACTATCTATTAATGCTTCGTCAAAATCAATAGCCTCAAAAGAAATTTAACTTAACTAAGTAAATCCAGAGTACTGCTGAGATTTGACCAAAATATTCAATGAAGCAGAAATGAAATGGCACTCTCATGATAATAAACTAAATCGCCCTTTAAGAATGATTGCAAAAGGAATAATCACAAGATTTTATAATGAAACGATACTTAACAATCTTAAGAATAGCAAATAGCGAATTTCAGATGTAGAGAACATTATATAGAAAAAGTACAATGGAAAGAAGGGAATACCTAATATTCGACACTAAAGAAGATGTTAATAAAATATATGATATATTGAGAATGAGTGTAACAATTGTGTCTATAAGACGACCCAAACTGATACCTCAGTGCAAAATATGTCGAGATATTGTCACAAAACAACAAGATGCGTTGAATGTGTTGAAGAACACTTCACAAAAGATTGCGGTAAACGAAAAAATATACTACCCACTTGCGTCAACTGCAAAGAGTAGCTTCCTGCTAATTACAGGGGATGTGAAGTAGCTAAAACAGGTAAGAAGTTATAAAAACAAAACTAATGCTCAGGCAAATAACACTAGACAACAATCACAAAGAAACGCTGATGAAACATCAACATCACAACAGAACAGACAAGCGATAAGATGAGGAAATAAATGCTTCGTATTCCATGGACGAAGCATGTTACAAACGAAAATGTACTTGCATGGTACTTCGCAGATGAACCCGAGAAGATATTCAACTTCCTCAATATTCAACAGGGTAAAACACCCGAATATATCAGAAATGGCCATCCACAACGAGAAACACAGTCCGATAGAGCCAGAAATATAATGCTTGCAGTGAATGTCGGGGAGGGGCAAGAATCGCCATTTTTGGAATTCTTCGCTTCACCATTGCCAATGGATGATGAAGCCCTTGTCACCCAGCCTGATAACGCTGGCCCACTCATAAAGATCCTCACGCCACCGCCACCGACTTATACACTTGACGACGACGACGACCAATATTCACCTGGTGCGATCTACGATATTTTTAAAAACCATCACCACCGAAGTAGCGGCGTCCCAGAAAACGACGCAGACTAGATATTTGTCTGAAACCCAACGAAACTCCTGAGTTTAACAATCAACAACGGGACACCTTCAATAAAGCCCTCCAGGCATACTCCGAAGTCTTCGCCGATGATGAACTAGTTACTCCGTATGCTGAACATCGCATATCCACAGGTGAACACGCGCCCGTAGCTAGCGCTCCATATCGGATGAGTTCTGCCCGTCAAAACATGTTAAGACAAAAGCTCAACGACATGCTAGAGAAAGGCGTAATTGAGGAAAGCGATACGTCATGGAATTTCCCCGTGGTCCTCGTACCCAAAAAGGACAACGACCTACGAGTATGTGTTGACTACCGTAAGTTTAATGCCATCACAGTAACCGATAAATATCCACTCCCACGGATCGACGATTTGCTCCACGTCGCATAAGGCTGTCCGTTCATGTCGTGTCTCGACCTTCAGTCGGGCTACTGGCAAATACAAATCCACGACAGTGACAAAGTTAAAACAGGAATCATAACACCTTCTGGAATCCATAGATTTAATAGGATGGCCTTTGGATTACGAAACGCCCCCAGTAGTCTTCAGCGCCTGATGGACAGCTTCAAATCTACCATACCGTCTTAGTTTAGCTCTATGACCTCATTATCAGATCATCGTCATTCGACCAACATCTCCGTGATTTGGAAAAAGTCTTTGAACATTTACGGACGTACCGACTGAGAGTAAAGAAGAAAAAATGCAATTCTGGTTGTTCCACAATAAGGTATCTTGGACATATGATAACTGAGGATGGCATTACGACCGACCCGGAAAAAACGTCGGCTATATCCAATATGCCAGTTCCAAAAAATATCAAACAGCTGTTGTCTTTCATACAGACTTGCTCCTGGTACATGCGATTTATAACTAACTTCGCGCAGATTGCTAGACCACTAACGAATCTTACAAAGAAGAAAGCAGTATGGAAGTGGGGATCAGAAGAAGAGCAGGCCTTCGGAAATCTGAAAGAGAAACTGGTATCCTCGCCCATATTAAAACTAGCCGACATCTCCAAACCATTTATTATCAAGACGGACGCCAGTGCATACGCAATAGCAGCGGTTTTGGTCCAGGGGGAGAGAGAAAACGAGCACCCGATAGAATACAGTAGTCGCTTGCTGACAGCAGCGGAACGGAATTATAGCACTACGGAGCGAGAAGCGCTTGCGCTAGTGTTCACAGTAGATGTACAGTAAGCAAAATAATTCCAACCTACGTGGACTCAGCACCACGGTTAAGTGATTGAACGCTCCGTTATAAAATTTTGTTTGTATTTTATTTCATGTTTAGGTTTTTACGTTTAGTATTTCAACTATTATTTTAATTTATTGTAAATATTATTGTGTTGACTAATTATTTTAATAAATTTTAATATATTTAACAAATTTACAACATTAAGTTATCAGCACCTCCAGGAGATAAAACAAGGTCATCTTGTTGGAGATACATCTCTAATTGGTATACTTCCGTGATTCAGCTTAAGATGAATGACGCTAGGGTCTTTTCATATCAAATTTCATGGATTTCATTTATTCTTCTCAAAGCATGTTAGATTTTATGAAACAATACATATAATTTTCCAAATTATCATCCACTATAATTGTAAGTTACTATTCTTCTCACGATTGTATTATGGGGTTGTGGTTACTTAGATACATGACAAAATATTCTTTTCATGTTATATTTATTCCCTTTTCCTTATCAAATAAGTACCGTGGCTGATGATTGAGCATGTTGCTTTCCGCCAACCCCCTCTTCATTTTTATGAAAGCGACTTGAATTGCTTCAATACCATAGTAAGATGTAGGGTTATCGTGAATAATAATAATATTTATCACATTCATTCCATGAGTTCAAACTACAATGTCAAGTAAAGCCTCATTCTTCACGAATCGTTCTAAAAAACGATTCTCTCAATTTCAACCTTACGGTTGAACATTAGACACTCCCAGATAATTGTTCTCTTTTCCTGTGGATGATATCTTCTCACTAAAAACTCTATCTCTCTATTTTTTATTCCAAAGTATTTTCTGAATGATCAGTTTCGAGTGAGAATGAAAAATGATATGATATAGTTTAATATTTCTACCATTTTCTATTATTGTCCATTTAGTGAAATTGTAGAAAAATCTATCTAGTTTACTCTACATTACATAACAACCATGTCACGTACTTCCCCAATTTTTCCAGATAGACAGTTCCAATGTACTAATTTATCAAATGGTTCACAACAACAACTGCTACGTAGTAAAAATAGAGAATAAACTAAAAATACTATCACGGCTTACCTCATATCAATTTGTTTTATACAAAATAAATCTATCGTGTGACAAGTCAAACCCATAGTTCAACTGATAAAAGCCGATGTTTCCATTAAACGTCAATTTAACAATACTGCATACACAACTACCACTTTGAAAAAAATATGTACCTATAGTTTTTTCAATATCGACTGAATGTGATTTACGTTTCTTTCCCATAGGCGTACATTTTAAGCAGGTTAGATTGATACTCAAAATTGAGTTTGTGATCAAACAGCTTTGAAATCAGATTGGTTGACACAATTTGTCTAGTAGAAATAAGTAAAACAAATAAACATGAATTATTTAATAATCAGACCCAACATTACTGTTATGAATAATTACAGTTTCTAGATAATTCCACAATATATTGGAAAAATGTTCGATATACTTAATTTATTTGATGTATGTATTAATCGCAATTATTCCATTTTTGACAATGATATATTCATTAAAAATTAAAGTTTACAAATGGGAAGCCACCAATTTTGGCAAATATTTTTATGGATAGATTAGAAAGAAAAATCTTTGAAAGTAATAATTCAAAGAATATCTTATTTTAGGATAGACATGTAGATGATATATTAGCTTGTTTTATAGGTAGTGAACGACAATTAGATGTATTTTTCAACCATATTAATAATTTACATCCAAAAAGTAAATTTACATTAGAAGTTGAAGAAAATAACTCAATCAATTTTCTTGATTTAACTCTCCAAACTTTCGAATTTTTAATGTTTTTTCAATTTCTTCTCTCCATAAAAGTACTAATCTTTTGCGTGCTCAATTCCCCAAAAAAACTTTATTAATCAGTGAATCAATACATTTTTCCAATTTTTCTTAGATGCGATTCCTTGTCTTTTAATTTTTGTATATAATTAAAAATGTCGAATGAACTTAACCTATAATCTTTTACCTCCACACAGTTTTGTATGATTACGTGTAATTTTGATGTCATCATCAGTTTTGCTCAGGTCAATTAGGTGAAAAATCAATTCTTATATGAACAAAGCACCAATGCAACGAATTGTTGATTTTCATCAATATTGGAACAACCGTCATCCAGTGAATATAAATATAATAAAGATAATGTTTAAAATATACATCGAAATCAAATAATGGATTTTAGAGGCATGACATGATTTTTATTCTATATATTGTTATCGTTTTATATATGTATGAATAAATGATGTACACGATTAATTATAGAAACAATATACATTTTGTTGTATATTTTTACGATTCATTTCAAATATTTACCTTAAATTTTCATGGCAATTTATTATGTGAAACTAAATATAGAAAATATAAAAAAAATCATATCGATAATATTCTGTAATTGAAAGTTCATTCTAAGGGTTTTTACATGTATTTTGAATAACGTTTCTTAGAATCTTAACTGTTTCAAGGACTATTTCACTCACTTACGAAATGAACCAATCAGAAGCTCTAGTCAAGTTCGGCTTACCGATAATACCAAACTTGACTCTTGACTCTGATTGGCCTATCAAGTTCGGTGTTTTCAGATTTGTTTACAGTGCATGTGACAGTTAAACGTCAAATATAAGTGATTACGCTGTGCACGCATTCAAAAATGAGTAGATTTGGGATGAATTCTATCAAATCAATCAACGAAAAAATCGATGAAAATGTACCGAAAAATACGAGGAAATCGAAGGAGTACATTTGGAAGCAATTTACCAGATTTTGCGATGAACGAAAATACCTATTAGATGAAGCAACGCCTGTCAAGAGACTAGCTATTATTTTGAAGGACTGGGGCTTCAACATGAGGAAAATCGATGGTTCTGATTACAAGGAATGTGTTGTGAAGACGATTTGGAATGTGAGTGCTAGATTATTGCAAGAAAAATTCTATAATGAATATGGACGAAGTTTCGACCCATTCAAAGATATTATTTTTCAATCGGCCAGAAATGCGCGAGATACAAAACGCAAGTTGCTTCAAGGTAACGTACAGAAACGAAAGATCAGTTCGGCACCGTTGACCCATGAAGAACATCAAGCAATATGTGTACACAATGGGATGAAGATACACCCACAGGACTCCAAAAGAAATTTTTCCATATCGCAGCAGTAGATTTTGCTTGGAGAGGAGGTGAAGCTGCATATTGTTTGTTAGATTATTTTAAAGAAGAATTAGATATTAAGGGGGCGCCTACCGGCAGAATCGAATATAACACAGTTTTTTCAAAAACTTGCCAAGGAGGTGGTCAGCGATGTGCGAACAGCAAATGGTTGATTGAAAATATGCAAAATGCAACAATGTGCCCCGTGAGACTTTATAAAAAGATGATTTCAAAACGAGGTAATAATGTAAGATCTAATAGGTTGTTTCTCACCGTGAATGGACATTGGAAACCTGGTGATCATTGCACTCCTTGGTACAAAAATATGCCTCTAGGGATCAATACGATCAGTAAATGGACCAAAACATCAGCTCAGAATATAGGGCTTGATGTGAAAAAGCAAAAAATTACCAACCATTCAAATCGAGCAACTGCAGTCAGTGAACTTTTATGTAGAGGAGTAGAAGAACAGGAAACCATAAAAATTACTGGACATTCGAGCTCTAATTCGCTGAAACCCTACATCCGACTTAGTAAACAACATCACGAAAAGCTTATAGCAAATGTCAGAAATTATAGCAATCAAGATGTAACAAATATTGCAAGTACAAGCGCGTGTTCAAATAATCAAGCTCAAAACATTGTATATAATAACTGTACCATTTATAATAATTATAATTGAAAAATATTTCAGTATGTTATGGTTATTGTTGGTAGTGTAGTATTTCTTTCGATGTCAATGTTTTCTGTTCATTGAAATTTATTGATTTCTCAGGTCAACTTTTTTGCCAATTTCCTCTAATCCTGCCGAATTTCAGATTTTTTATCTTTCACTCTGTTTGTGAAATAGTCTAATAAAATTCCACTCGTGATTGAATTTATCTCATAAGTCTGTCTTTCATTTATGATCTCAACTGAATTGATTCGAGGAAACACCACGAGTCCGCAGGACTCGTGGTGTTTTCTCGAAACAATTTAGTTTCGTTCAAAAATGAATCGACAGACTCATCGCGAAAATTCAATCACTTGTGGTATTACTACTGATAAGTATATAATCACAAAAAGTGTGTTATGAGAAAGTATTCCACCACTTTTGAATGGAACGTGTGGTTTTATAAGAATTAATAATGATTTTGAGGGGTGAATGGAAGATTTGTGAAAAATAATCAATTCTGTACGCGAATTTACATTCACTCGAAATGGACTTGGAAGAAACTTTGTCGGTATATTGCGGTAAGTCACTCAGGGTATCTTGGAATTTGGCAATTTTTCAATAGTGCTCTGTTGTCTAAAAGCCTAATAAAAATCGAAATTGATTAGAAAATCACTAGAGATAATACTGTCATTAATCTCAGATATATAAAGTATAGAATAACTGCACCTATATTCGCTTGGTGCAGATACTCTCACCTCCAGTCTAGTCTTCCTATTGTATAGCCTTGTTTTTGTAACATATACGCACCTCGCATGGTTAAATAATAATTGACCGCTATATTCTAGGGTTACAAGAAAGAACAAAAATCCAAAATGGACTAGAATTTTGAAAAAGCACAAAACAATGCTAGTTAATTGTGTACTTTGAATTCAAATCATTACCATCATTTCTGTTCATATACAGTGCTTCTCAAAAGTACCCCATCTTTTCTTTTGAACGGTTATACTTAGACTGATGAAATTTTAACCGTGAAAATTAACTATAGTGAGCTTCTCTACTAGTGGTAACAGATGACGTAATAGGCATCGGTAACGTCACCAGGCAACTGTAATCAATAATATTAAGCGGGAGCTTATGACAAGTGACATCTCGTTTTGAAGATGTTTAGAATACATATTCAATTTTTCTTATTTATTTGGATTTACGATGTTTTTGATGGTTAAAATAAGTAAACACTAAAATTTGAGTATCGCTTTTAATGAATAATGATTCAAAAGTCCGCCTATGGTTAATTGTCAAAGAAAAGCTGAAGTTATTTAATTGACGTTTTTACATGCGATAATATCTTGGATTTTCAGTATGATTATTGTCTAACGAGACGTTTAAGAATCTACGTAAGCAATGGTACGTGCTCTAGCTGACAAAGTGACAGCTATAATAATAAGTTTATTCTGGAAAAAATATACATAATATTAACAATACACATATAAGATGAAACAATATCATCCGAATAAACCAAATAACCACGGAAGTATAGGTACATACTTGTTTGTGGTATAAAAAAAAGTACATCTACTAAAAATATTTAAGAATTGAATTACGTATTAGAATATATGAATATAAAGCAAAGAAAATAAACAGTATGTATAACAAGAAAATTATTACGACAAAACTGGTAAAGCAGATACAATAATACAAATCACAACAGGTATTGAACAAACATATTATACTACAACTCTCTTAAGACCTGTATAGGTTGCGCGCGAGCGCTCTCTTCTTCAATTCACGTTTCAAATACATTTTATCCCTATTTCAATTTGCTGCTAGATGCATCACACTCTTTTGTCTAATTGAGTATTCCTTTATTGATTCCAACGTTTATATCTCATTTTTTTTGGTTACATCTTAAATCTACACATTTAAAATATCTCTCTCAATCAGAGAGTGAACAGTAGACCTCTCAACATGTAAGATAAATGATTTCATATATGATTTGAAAAGCCCTATCGAGTTAATTTCTAATAAATAATTTTTGTATGCGGTTGGTAAAAAGTTATAAATTATGGTACTTAGAAATTTCAATGATTTTTGTCCAATGGTTTTGGTTTTTATAGCAATTTCTATATTTTCTTTAAGTTTGTATCGGGTGTTGTAATTGTGATCGATTGTTTGAAGTAGTGTTGATTTATTCTTATAAATGTTTATAACGACATAGTAGAAATATGTCTGTCTAATATCCAATAACAATGTTTCTGAGAATAGAGAGTTAGTTGGGTAAGTATTTGTTTTTTTGTAAATTATTATCAAAAACCTTCTTTGTATGACTTCTAATTTTTTCGGGTGTGTTTTTGATGCAGAACCCCAGCACAATATAGCGTAGTTAATTCTGGATTCAACAAGTGAGTGGTACACTACTCTCAGATAAGCAGGTTTCAAGATAGTTCTCATATATTTGATTTTGTATAATAGTGGTCTTAAATTGTTTGCAATATTATTTATATGTAAATCCCATCTAAGGTGGGAATCTATAATTACTCCTAGATATTTAATACTATTCTTCAATTCTATTATTTTTTTTCCTGACTTGTCTATTCTTAACTCGGTAAATTGGGGTAACCTATTTTTATAGCTACAGAATGGGACAAATAACGTCTTTTGAAAATTAATCGTCAGCTCCCTGCAGTCAAACCATTCAGAAATATTGTTAAAATCTGTCTCAATTTCTTCCTTCAGCTCTTGCCACGTATTACCCTGGTAAAATATCGCCGTATCGTCAGCAAAACCGATGATGCTTCCTTTAGTTTTCAAATGAAACAAGTTATTAATATATATTAGGAATAGGGTTGGTCCTAGAACTGTGCCCTGAGGTACTCCAAATTTGATTCTCCTATTGTGGCTAATACAAGCTTCTATTTCAACAGCTTGTTCTCTATCGCTCAAGTAACTTTTGAATAAGTTCAATGGAACTCCGCGAATTCCTATATCCTCCAAGGCCACCAGGAGCTGACTATGAGATACGGTGTCGAATGCCTTGGCAAGATCCAGAAACACGCATATTGATGGCTTAGTTGTATCCAGTGAGGCATAGATTTGGTTTATCGAGGCAACTATAGCATCACTTGTTGAAAGTCCTTCCCGGAAACCAAATAGAGATTGTGATAAAATATTGTATCTATTTAAATATGCAGTTAACCTAGATTTTAGGGATTTCTCGAAAATTTTTGCAACTGTTGATATTAGAGAGATAGGTCTGTAGTTTGATCCCATTTTTTAAGTATTGGAGTGATTATAGCCTTTTTAAATTCTGCTGGGCACTTCCCTATTTCGAAAATGGAATTGATCAAATCTACTAAATATGGAGCGATCACTTCTGCATTTTCTTTGATAGCTTTAGATGTAATGTTGTCTATACCTGGTACCTTTTTGTTTTTCAATGTTTTAATAATGTTTAATACTTCTGACTCTGTCACAGGTGTTAAAAAGAAGGATGTATTCATCTAAATTCGATCGTTTTTGCAGACAGGATTAGTTGGAATATTTATTTCTCTTGCTAATTTTTCTCCAACGTCAGAGAAAAAGTCGTTAAATTTTTGTGCTATATGTATATGTTCCTTAGCCGTGGCTCCATCCTCTGTAACTATTTCCTCTATTTTATCTTTATTTTGATTATTATTACTATTTTTACAACCTTTTATCAGAGTCCACAATTGCTTCGAACTATTTTCACTTTCTGTTATTCGCTCTGAGTAATAATTTAACTTTGCTGCCTTAATAGTTCTATCGACAATTCTCCTGTAATTTAAGTACTCTCTCTTTTTTTCGACATTTCCAGGATCTTTAGAAAGTTCCCTGTAGAGTTTATTTTTTCTCTGAATAGAAGTTATTACACCCTTTGTAATCCATTTTTTC
The DNA here is from genome assembly GCA_963921935.1 of Galeruca laticollis. NCBI lineage: Eukaryota > Metazoa > Arthropoda > Insecta > Coleoptera > Chrysomelidae > Galeruca > Galeruca laticollis. The sequence continues at coordinate 138,150,348 of OY998182.1, forward strand.
CTTTTCATGAACCCACGATTAACTTTCGTCGCAATCGTGTTAGATGGAATGTATGAGCTTAGAGTTTTTATTAAGTAAGTTGCCTTTTGATCTACGTCAATATGGTTTTTATATTCGGTCCAATCATGTTTGCGCAAGTGTTGTTTCAGTTTGTTATAGTTTACGTGTTTCATAGTATGCTCCTTTTGGGATTTTAATGTTGGAGATGATGGGATAAATGCAAAAATCCCCCTATGGTCACTTATAAATGAGTCATACACAGACGATATGCAATTATGTACGTTGTTCTTCCTGCTACTATGAAAAATGTGATCGATGCAACTTTCAGACAAACCATAAACTCTAGTGGGCTTAATTATTGGCGAAAGTGGAAATAGTGTTGTGTTCATGATGCTAAACGTTCGGCTCGACCAAATATTGGTATTTTTAAACAAAGTGGTATAGTTGCAGAAGTTGTAGTAATCTCTTCTTTCTCCACAGCCCAAGTAGCGTCAACCTGTGGAGCCAGTCATAGTACAGTACACAGGGTGTTGACCAAACACACATTACATCCATACAAATGTGCATCAAATATGTGCACTAAAATTCTCCAACAGCCAGACTACGTAAGGACTATTTGTTTTAGTGACGAAAGTACTTTCTTCCTTAACCCTACGGCGGGCGCACCTTGTAAGATTACGGGAGCGGGCACGCTCCGGTACTGAGGGCCGCAAGTGGAAAAGGGCAGTAATGAGAGTAAAATTTCAATATTTTAGACAGACAAGAGAGTAATAAAAGGTGAGAGACTTCTTTAAATATAAATTTATTTATAAAACGAGACTGAACTCCACTCAAGTATAGCTATTATCCCCATTCCGCAAGAATCGTATATACTCAAAGTAAGTACATACTTGAATTAAGAATACGAAGATAAATAAGTAAATGTATTGTTTGTATGTATGTTTGTTTATTCTTAATCAAAAAAATTTACAATGAAAAAGATACAGGTTATATAGAGACAAAAAGAACGAATGATAAGAATAGTATACTCGATAGGTGAGTGAACACTTGTTCGAGTTGAAATATCAGAATATTTAGATTTATATTATAAAAATCAAATACATAGAACATAAGCAAACAAAAAAGAAAAAATAACTAATATCTAACATCTCACATGTATCCTCTAAGTTTTGACATTTTACAATATATAATTACGAAAGAAAAGAATTTAGGTTTATTTGTTGAGTTTGTTTATACTACATTCATTTTTCTATAGAATTATGTACCTCATGTCTGGATCTCTCCAAAATATACAATTTTAATTTAATTTTGAATGAATGTTCGCTGTTTAATACTTTCAATGATTCCAATAACGTGTTGTATAATTTTGGAGCCAGGTAAGTATAAGATTGTTGGGTGATTGTTTCTGTCATATGGGGTACAGGTTGGTGTGTTTTCTGGCGGGTATCATAGGAATGTATAGTTGTTTGGAATGAGTCCTTTGTCTTGCGAAATTTAGTAATTGTACAATAATAGCCTTATATCCATCACTTTTGCGTCTATATACAACTGATCAGATGAATATTGGTATGGTTTATTCAGAATCACCTTTAAAAAACGTTTCTGTGTTATCTCCAATAAGTGTATGTGGGTTTTTGATGCAGCTCCCCATCCCACTATTCCGAAGCGAAGATGACTTTGGACGAGAGCATAGTATAAAAGTTTTAAGGAATGCGTGGGAAGTAGTTTTTTTAAATACTTTATTTTATATAATATCACTTGTAACTTTTTTACAGTTAACTTTATATGTTCATCACACCTAAGATGTGAGTCGATTGTAACACCTAAATACTTAACATTATTCACAGCTTGGATGCGGTAATTACTATCATCTGCATTGATAGTTATATGGTTAAAAGTGGGTAGGCCAGATTTATTGCAGCTAAATGGGATATAATTTGTTTTGTCCAAATTTATTGTGAGTAGTTTATGAGATAGCCATTTTTTAATATGTTTAAAATCATTTTCTGCTTTTTCCTTAAGCTCATCCCAGGCGTTAGCGGTATAAAAAATAGCTGTATCATCAGCGAAACCAATAACGTGAGCGGCGCTACCTAAAGAGAAAATATCATTCAGATAAATGTTAAATAAAAGTGGTCCTAGGACTGTGCCTTGCGGTACCACAAACTGAAATTTCCTGGACTCGCTATAGACCTAATCTATCTTAACGCTTTGTTACCTGCCAGGTAGATACTCTTTAAATAATTTCAAGCAGTTACCCCTAATACCTCTAGTACCTCTAGTGAGTTGAGGAGTGAGTCGTGGTGGACGGTATCGAAAGCCTTGGACAGATCTATGAAAATACATAAGCAAGCTTTGTTTTCAATAAATGATTTGGTAATTTTTGATGTTAAAGCTAAAATAGCATCTTCAGTTGACGTTCCATCTCTAAACCCAAACTGCTGTTTAGAAAGTATTTGATATTTATCTAAGTACGAAATTAATCGTTTTTTGAGAGCCTTTTCAAATATTTTTGAGATATGAGGTAATAAAGGAATTGGACGGTAATTTGTAATCGTACTTTTGTTACCTTTTTTATACACTGGGATTATTACTGATTTTTTAAAAGTTGAGGGCCATACGCCCTGTTGGAAGCACTCAATAATTCAAAATTTTAATGGTTCAACTATGTATTCCGCGACTGATTTGATTGTTTCCGCTCTAATATTATCTGCTCCAACTGCTTTTTTACTTTGTATATCATGGATAATAGTGAGCAACTCATTGGAATCAAGCGGTGTTATAACAAACGAATTACAGATGCTTTTCCTAGTTGGTACGTATTTTATATTATTAGCTAAAGTTGTGCCTATTGTGAAATATTTTATTAAATTCATTAGCGATACTATTTTCATTTGTAATTAATTGGTCGCTTTCATTGTAAACAGAATTTATAGTGTGTTTGGTTTTTTTCTGTTTACTTATATTATTAACTATGCCCCACAATTTGTTTGGATTATTATGGTTTTTATTGAGCTCCGTGGTGTAATAGTGGTATTTTCTTTTTGTTATCAAAGGATTAAAATAATTTTTATGAGTTCGGTATTGCGTTTTAAGAAGTAGATTATTGGGATTTTTTTGTAGATTTTTAACCTCTTTACCTAGAAGATAGCTTAGGAATGTTTGTAGTGAATGAATTTCCAGGTAATTTCTTTCAATACCATTGTTAACCTTAGTAAATAGATTTAGCGCTGTATATATTAAGACATTTTTATATTTTACCTTCATTCGTTTTGACAAAGCTACTGTGTTAGTGAAACGCGTCAACAAGTTTAAATTGAACATTAGTTCAAATATATGAAGATTTAAACAAACTATATTGTTTTATTTCATCGTTCAGTATGGATCCTCATCAAGTAAAAGCCTCATCTATTCAGCTTTTTAAACATTTTATTTTTTGTATTGACAGATTTTAGCAATGCGTTGGTGAGCCAGGGTGCAATTTTTGTGTGTTCTCTTTTTATCAGTCGTAGTACAATTACCAATAGTGTTGCTAAGTATAGTCACAAATTTATTGGTTACAGTATCTAAATTGGTTGTACTATAAATTGAATCCCACGTTGTATTATTTAGGACATTGTTTAATTTATTTATGTTAATACTTTCAGCATAATGTTTTTTATTTATACATGATGCGTTCTTTGAGTTTAGCATTACTTGCAAGATAATAGTTGCATAGTCAGTTATATTCGTCTGGATTACTATAGGCACAATTTGATCTATAATATGTTGTTTTGATTTTATGAATATATGATACAGACAGGATTTTTCTAGTGTGGCAATGTTAATTGTAGAGCTATATCCGAACTCATTAAGGGTATTATTATATTCAGTTGAAATACTATTGATTTCTAATTTATTTATGTTTAAATCTCCAACAAAAAGGTACATTCTTCATCATTATCAACACTTCCTTCAAAATAATTTTGCAAACATGTTACAAATGCGGCCACGTTAGAATCGGGTGACCTGTATGCTGCAGATATAACTACGCTATTACTTTTATTAAGTGGGATTTTAACCTGTAGAACGGTAATATTTGGGTAGGTCTCTATTATTTCATAAGTATAGTTATAATTACTCTTAATGTACATAACAACACCATCATTTTGCTTGTATTTACTCTCATTATAACTGATATCATAACCTTCAATATGGTGTAGACTTGTATCCAATATATTCCATGTTTCAGTGAATACAATGCAGTCTATATCAGAATTTAATGTTGTGAGGAGAATTTTGAATTCATTCAGATTTTTGTTCATACTGCGAATATTATTAAGTATTTCAAAATTTGAATTCAATTGGTTAATGGACAAAACCTCTGTACACTGTTCAATAGTTTCTAATTTATATGTCTCTATATTCGGTACTTCGAAATCTCGTATATATTGTTCCATGTCAAAGATACACACTAATTAAACAAGAATTATTGATAAAAACAATCACGAACTCAGACAAGGAAATTTAACTACATATATTAATATACAGATAAAATTTGCAATTAAAAAGCAGAAAGACGTGATAATAAAGAATAAAATTTAAACTATTTATAGTTAATTAATAAACTAAAATTTATTATAAAGATCTAGGTAGTATAGTTCCTTTCCATTATTTAGTCTGTGATGCTGAGCGAGTTTTCGGCTTCTTAGTGTCAGCGTTGACTATCAGTGATAGTTGTGGATTTACCTCACTTGTTTTTTGGTCTTCAGACAAATTAGGAGTATTGGGTGGGCTGATGGTTTCTGTTCTTGATATTTTTGTCAATTCCTCAAGAGTGTGAGACTTGTTATCCAAAACCAGTTTATTATTTTTAATAAAATATTTAGAGTATTCCCCTGTTTTACGAAACATGAGGTACGACTTTATATTTTTGTAAGTTTCTCTCTCTTTTGGTATTAGGTCATTGGAAATTGAGAGTCATGAACCCTTGAGATTTTTAATATTTGTAACACTGGACTTTTTCTTTAAATATGATACAAATTCTACTTTAACGGGAGCAGACTCTGGTTTTCCTAGCGGATAGAAATCATTTATGTCACTTTCATTTATATTAGCATTTAAATTCTCATTTATTTCAGTGCAGATATCTTCAATTTTAATGTTTGGAATTGGTTTGCTTAAACCGAATATAACAATATTGTTAAGTCATTTTTTCCTATCTATCTGTTCTTTTATGATTTCGACCTCCTCTTCTACACGTCTGATCCTTGTGTTATGTTCTTCAATTTTTAACAAAAGTTTTTTCTCTGTTTCATCAATGGCACATTTCAATTCAGTTTTTGTATTTTGTAGCTCTTCTAGTATTTTTTCGGTTGCTTCTTTTAATATTTTTTTAATAGTCAATTGATTCATTGTATAGATTAAAAATTCAATAGTGTGTAGTTTGCTTTAGTTTATTATTGTTAATAATACTACTTGTAGATAAAATTTTAATGAGTTATTTCCAGTTCTGAACGTAGAAATTTCGTGAGGTCTAGATGTTCCCAGCCATAAATATTCATTTCTAGAAATAAATACTATTTTATAAATCTCCGTTTAATATTATATCTGGGGTAGGATCATTCTTGAGCAACTTAGTGTAATCGGATAAGTTAGAATAAAAGAGTTACTCACAGTTTTCTTCAGTTTAACAGAGGCGATGTGAAGAACGTCACCTTGAACTACGAACTCATATCCTATATTGTGGAAGTAAAGTATTCTTTATTCTTACGGAATGTGGAGAATGGCTATACTTGAGTGGAGTATTTGTTTTTTCCGAGCAGATATTTTTAAACATAAATTTATTTAGAAATGCCTGTGGATATGATGTACACACTATATGCAAATTGAGTGAATGAAAACGACGAATACTCAGTGTGTATTAATTTATTACTTTTAGGCTAAGCGCTTTCGGCTGTTAAGCCATTATCAAAGCCGTCGTCATTTAAAAAGTAATTGTCAAAGACATCAAGCTGATCAAAAACAATACTCAATACTCAAGATCTATCCAACCATCGTTATGATTGAGTCATTCGAATAAAAACTTTAAATACCCTATTATAAGGGTGTAAAATTATATTCACAAGATGTAAATACACTCAAAATTAAAAAAAAAAAAAAAAAAAAAAAAATTAAAAAAAAACTCACTCACACACAACTTTTTTAATTTTGAGTGTATTTACATCTTGTGAATATAATTTTACACCCTTATAATAGGGTATTTAAAGTTTTTATTCGAATGACTCAATCATAACGATGGTTGGATAGATCTTGAGTATTGAGTATTGTTTTTGATCAGCTTGATGTCTTTGACAATTACTTTTTAAATGACGACGGCTTTGATAATGGCTTAACAGCCGAAAGCGCTTAGCCTAAAAGTAATAAATTAATACACACTGAGTATTCGTCGTTTTCATTCACTCAATAAATTTATTTATCATACAAAACTAAATAATCATGAATATTTTACGTAAAAAGTATAGTGTTAAAGATATACATAGGTATACACGAAATTCTTATATAACTAGGGTTTTTAAATGAAACTCAAGGTCTCTAGTTAATTCCACAATATAATACAACTTATTGAAAATTATAAAAAATTGACAATTGTTTCGATAAATCAATATCATCGTCAGAATGACAGAACTTACATTTCATTTTATGCCTACCTGATGTTTAGTAGTTATTTTTGGCTAGACCAAGAAGTAACCTAACTTGTGATTGGCTTAATATATGTTTATAGAAAAGAGAAGAAGATGTGATATTACAAATATTGAAGCTTAGATATTATTAGCCCTATGGTGATATCCGGGATATCATTTTTCCAATTAAGATCGGTATAACTGTGCAATGATATAGACAGTCAATTTCTTATATAACTAATGATGAAACTTTTAAGCTAAAAAATAATAATTTTTAGTAATTAATCAGTCTTCTTCCATGAGGGGATACAAGCAACTATTGCACTGAACTGTTTTCTTACTATTGTTACTTATCTATGACCATATGCAAGAGACAAGTTTTTTTATTATTATATATACTCTCAACCCCCGGTCCTGAGGTTAGAAAAGGAATATAATAGTTGGTTCGGAGTGCTTTCTGAAATAAACAATGCAGGTCCTTTCTCAAATATATCTCTTTATTACGATGTGCTTCGAAACAAATGATGACGATACAATTAAATGCCTTTAAAAATAATCATAATAGATTACCAATGTTCGAGAGCCCCTTTCAAGATATATACGTATATATGATTAAGGTTCACAAGTTTGTACTGCCAGCTTACAAGTAAGTTCAATTAGTTTATTATGAAAAAACTATTGTTACTATAATAACTGGTTAAATGGGGATCCTATATCTACCACTTATCTCATGGACTATGTTGCTATCCAATAAGGGGAGTACTCTATACTATTGTCCAAATTGTCAGCAACGAGTCACACGTCAGGAAAGTTTACTTCTTTGACTCAGACAGTGTTACTAACTAGAGAGCATACAGAAGAACAAGAAAGCGGTGTTATCCCAATGTGTAGACTGTAGATCCAATGGTTAAGAAATATCCGGTGTAATATAATGGGAACAAAAGTGAAGTCAGAAATAGGATAAAACAGAAAAATTAGAAAAGGTAAAAGGCCTAAAAGACAAACATTTACTTTAGTATATCATACGGTGTTGGAAAAGTATAAAGTGGAGGATATATCATTTATTTTCAAACTTACCTAAGTTGATATGTGGCCTTGAAGTGGCTTTGGCTTAACCAAAGTTAAGTTAATAAATATATTTCAGGTGATTTTAAAGATACATATAATATCCACATATATGGTACTTATTCAATGGTACATAAGTACATAAAAAATATAAAATATCTCTCAAATTTTGAAATTAAATCCACAAAATGTGATTAACGTTTTAGCAAGTGCCATGTTATTCTAGAAGGAACCAAAACAAAAAAGTAACTTTTTTTTTTTGCAGACCATTTAGCGATTTCAACCTTGGAAGATAATTTGAACAAATGTTTGTTTATAAATGTTGAGGCCAAATTAACAACAAAATCAAGAAGAGAAGAGGAAGAAATCTAACCTTGGATTTCTAACGTGAATTAACCGTTATAATTACAATTTTTGAAAGTTAATATTCTTAATAATATTTTTCCCTTCGTAGGAGCTATATTCAATGATGAAGAGTAAAATTGATGAAGACTAAATTCGATAGTGTACAAGCGCTAGTTTGTAAACCAAATTCTCTGAAATGGTAAGAAAGAAGTATTATAATAAATTAATTTGTTTCACTTGAATATTTTATTATACAGGGTGTCTCAAAATTGACGCCCGTCCTTTCAGAATATGAATCGGGGGGCTAAAACGAATTAAAACGTAAGAATAAAAAAATTGCGTTATGTTCATGGTTACAGAGTTACTGACAAAAAACAAAGATCTAACAATCAATGTTTACACTTTATTAAAAACGAATATTTGTTACAAAACAAGAAATCAATTCATAAAAGGTGTTCAAACAAATCGCCTCCTACTTCAATGCAAATATTTGCACGATTTATCATTGAATCACGAACCCTCTGTAGCATGTTTTCATCTATAAATGTCACAGCAGCGTGAATACGAGCTACTACATATTTCGCACTCTCAACAGGTTCAAAGTAAATTTTTTCTTTCAAGAATCCCCAGAAGAAAAAATCTAATGGATTTAGATCTGGAGATCTAGGACGCCATAGTACGGGTCGACCTCTTCAAATCCAACAGTCGGGAATGTTTGATTTAGTAATGTTGTCACTTGTCTACCATAATGTGCAGGAGCACCATCATGTTGGAACCAACAATTCAATCTAGTTGCTAATGGAACTTGATCGAGAAATGGCAGTGGTAAATTGTCGTTAAAAAAATGAAAATACGATGCCGAATTAAGTCGGTTAGGTAACATATTTGGGCCGATTACATTATTATTTAATAATCCAGCCCAAATGTTTACTGACCATCGTCTTTGGTGACATCTTGTACGTATTAAATAAGGGTTTTCATCTCTCCACTCGTGCAAATTATGAGTATTTATAATCCCTGTCTGGGTAAATGTACACTCATCAGTAAACATAATATTTTCTATAAAATGTGGATCATTGTTTACGTTATCCAATAACCATCTACAAAAATTAATCCGAAGCTCCATATCTCCTTCATGTTAAACTTGAACTTTTTGAGGCCTAAATGGATATAAGCCATTCCTTCTTAATAACCTATGAATGGTATCTTTTTGGAAATGCGTTTGTCTCGATGTAACTCGAAGACTTGTATTTGGTCCCACTTCAACAAAATCAAGAATTTGCTCTTCTTGGACGACGTTGAGCGTAGAATGGCGTCCTCCCTTATTTAATCTGGGATTTAAATTACCTGTTTCCAGTAATCTTTGTTCAACCCGTCGTATAGTTTTTGCATCAGGGTGCCGTCGATTTGGGAATTTTACGGTCTAGCTGCAGCACTGGCATTATCATTATGCGCACCTAATACTTTTAACATATCAACATATTCTCGATTGGAATAATAACGTTCCATTTTTAAAACAAATAACCGTATGAAATTATACTTATACCTAATATGACAAAAGTTGACAGAACTAATAATTAAAATTTAACATTACCACAGCAACCTATGCTACTCATTTGTCTTTAGCTGACTTCGTTTTTAATAAAGTGTAAACATTGAATATTAAGATCTTTGTTTTTTGTCAACAACTCTGTAACCATGGACATAACGCAATTTTTCCATTCTTACGTTTTAATTCGTTTTAGCCCTCCGATTCATATTCTGAAAGGACGGGCGTCAATTTTGAGACACCCTGTATACTGCATGACCCATCATGCTAATGTAAGCTACTCCTTTTGACCCGTAACACTATGTCCTTTACAAACAAATTGATGGCAACTGTCACAGGTAACTGTTTTCTTATTATTTTTATACGCACTGCATACATGACAACGTCCGCTAGGATTCTGATTTATTGTAATGGATACATCAGCTGGAGCAAGGTACTACGAAAGAAATTCTGTTATATCTTTTGGAAGTGTCTTTATTTTAGCTGGTTCCCAATTTATTTAGGAAGTGCCCCCGTCTAGTTGCTACTTCCAAAGGTTAGGTGCTATTATATACAATTTCAGAATTTATTCCTGCTATATCCAGGATGCGAAAAAAATTGCAAGAGGCCACCTTCTAGTAATTCGTCGGGTGGTATAAGAGGCACACTTTTGATCTACTGTATTAATGCCACACTTAGTACTATTATAGTCCAAAATAATTGTTGGATCATTTGTTGCCTTATCAATTTCCTCTTTATCATCTACGGTAGATAGTATTATTACAGCCTTAATTTTTTTGGCACATGGGAAGCTAAATTAATTTCTTCCTGAAACCCGAATAACGAAGATCCAATTGGACGCGATTGATTTGGAAGAATTTCCGGAGGAATTTATTTCTAATTTTTTTTAGTGTACCTATCAGCATAAGACCATTTTGACGAAGATACGCAGCCAGAGGATAACTGGTATAGTAATTATTGGTGGTCAGATTTCTATTTGAACTTTTTAATGGATCAACTAGCTTCTGCACTATATCAAATGGCTTATTCGATGTTTGATAGCGTTCATCTTTGTTGCCCGTAGTAAATTTCAAAATTTCATGTATAGAATGTCGGACTGTCACTAAGAGCGTATATTTTTATACCATATTTGGCTGGTTTTTGCATAATGTATTGCACAAACCTGCAACGTCCTTGAAATGGATGGAACATCTCGTCTATAGTTATAAATTCACCCAAACTGTAATTATTCATACAGTTATTTACCAAAGAATATCATCATCATCATCAATCAGCCTGTCGCATCCACTGCAGGATATAGGCCTCCCTCATTTCTGTCCACTGTCTTCTGTCTTGAGCGCTCTGCATTCAGTTTGTAGTCATTCTTCTGATATCGTCCGTCCATCGCGTGGGAGGTCTTTCCTTGTTTCTTTTGTCAGTCCTTGGTTTCCACTCGAGCAGCCTTTTTGTCCATCGTCCATCTGTCATGCGGGCCACATGTCCAGCCCAGTTCCATTTGAGTTTTGCCACCTGATAGATAACATCCGTGACTCCTGTTCTCGCCCTTAGGTCTTCATTTCTTACGCGGTCACGGAGTGACACACCAAGCATCGATCTTTCCATCCTACGCTGGGCTACTCTAAGCTTCCTAGCGGATGTGGCTGTCAGAGTCAAAGTTTCGGCTCCGTAGGTCATAACTGGTAGAACGCACTGATTATAGGCCTTTCGCTTCAGACACATTGGGAGATTGCCCTTAAACACTTCCCTCATTTTACCAAATGCAGCCCAAGAGAGCGTAATTCTTCTTCTTAATTCACATGTTTGATTGTCTCTCGAGATTTTTATCTCATGACCCAGGTATATACCAAAGAATATACACATCCCTTATAGAAGCTAATTTATCTGTCTTTCCGCGATCTTTTCTGTTGTTAATATTGTCGAATCGTTACGCACGTAAAGTTCCGACTGTTGTGCACAGTTCTTGAACATTAACACGATTCCCTTTTTTACCGCGATTATATACAGTACACCAAAAAGTGCCTCAATCTCAATGAATATTAGGATGTAATTTCAAGTTCTGTGCCTCTGTTTCTTCTTGTCCATTTTTCTTAGCCGTTTGTGTTTGATATAAGTACGATTTGTTATTATAACTTTGTTTGTCAAGGTTTCATTACAAATTTTTCCATGTGTGTTATTGAAAAATAGTATCTATGCTCGAACTCCTTTTTACTGGCCAAGGCAAGTTTAAATTACGGATATCAGTAAGACATCGACTGACGTCAATATATATTTTTCAAGATAAAAGTTTATAATGCAAGTATTTGAGTTTGCACTTTTCTAAGAGAGAAAAAAGAATTTTTCCAATACATTTCAAAACCTCTTTAAAGTGAATTGCCATTTTGTAGCAAGCGTAAAACATTAGTGAGTTAGATGGTAAGAGCGCAACTAAATCCCACAAAAAAGAACTCTCATTAAATACAAAAAGACTTCCTAAAGTATAAAACTAGCACAGGCGTAGCCGACACCGCAGAAAAGTTCATCTAATTGTGAAATGAAGATCGATACAGGATATAAAATTCTCTTCATTAAACAATGACAGTGCCGGATTTCTGATAATCAAAGAAAGAAATTGTGAACATCTCATCCCCCCCTTTGATTTGATCACTGCACTTTGGAACGTAACCTTTTCCATGATTTAGGATACCTTCCAACGTATTTTTATAATATTGCGATCGGAAATTTATCAAGTTTTGATAATTATTGTACCTGTAAAAATCCGTTTAATTGGAAATTATAATATTCAACCGATGCAGATGATAAAGCCTTTGAGCTATTGATATTTGGAAAGTTACTCGACATGAAATGCTAATATGGAGTTAAAATAGTATATGCTTTTAACAATTTATAATGATGTGCTTCTATTCCGATAGTTTCCAGAAGAGAGAGTTATCGAACTGCGGAAAATATTGCTATGCTTGATATCCTAGGAAACTAAAAGTCATAATTCAATAATTCAGAAAACGATACCACGTTTTTGCATTCATAATCTTGATCGATCAAGTAGCTGTATAACCATATTTGTAGTGTCAATAATGATGGAATAATGAGTATATTTGGATAATTGGTTCGTATTGAAATTATTGTATTAAGTAACAGTATATGTGATGCTTCTTATTGACTCATACAGCAACAATGTCTATAAACAGACATAGGAAAATATTTCTAATCATTACATATAATATCTAAATTTCGTATTTGGAAAAGCACTCAAACTAAATATAATTACCAGTGTGTAGAGCACTGAACTTTAGATTTGAGATTTCCGAGTACACAGAAATTCAAATCAAGATTGACTGCCCGTCACTCGCGCCTTGTCACGTCTCGTCTCCGCCGTCTTTCATATATTTTTGCGCTATACGGCAGACACTTTTATTTATTGATTTATTGTTGAACAATCCGAACATGTATATAACCTAATTTCATGGATTTATAAACAAGTACAATAATTTGAATAATAATGAAAATAGGAATAGGGCATAGGTTAGTATTAAAAAATAATGTAACCAACCAAATAAAATTTACATTAGATCTGGATGAAATCCTGATACAAATTCGAATCAAAACACGAAAGTAGCGGAACTCTGTTTGTTAAGTTATTAACGCATATATACTTGTATTACCTAGTTAGTGTAATTTTTCAAGTACAAATGAACTGATTTCTTATATTGCCGCAACGACATATTAAAATCAACGTTATACACATTATTTACAATATTAGCAAATTTCAACATGACTTCAAGAGGTGAACACAAATATGTTCTTATTTTTTCAAATAATAAAGAAAAACGAGTTACCCTAATATGAACTTTAAAAAGAATTAAAGCTAACAGATCACTACACTTTGAAATGCTATTAACTATTTTATACAAAAATACCATATTCAATAATCTACGTCTCGCTGTTAATGATATAACATCAAATTCTTGTCGTAAGAAGGTTGATCTTACATATGTACAGTCAGGCCATTTCCGATATCTTTTGAGATACAGATACTGTAGCAACTTATTTTGAATTTTTTCTATCGAGTCCAAGTGCACCTGTGGTTGACTATTCCAAATAACAGACCCAAACTCCAATTTTGATCCAACCAACGTATTGAATAGAAATTGTATAGCGTTTCTATTTGTGAAAATGAATGTTTGTCGGAAGACAAAACCCGAAGCTCTGTTAGCTTGCGCTACTGTCCTCTGGATGTGTGTTGTGAAAGACATTTCATAACTGTAAGTCACACCCAAATTTTTGATTTCCTTAACCCATATAATCAAAATAATAATATTTTCATTACGAGAAATTGACATCATGCAACATTTATTTACATCGAATAATAATTTATTTTCTTTGCTTCAATCTACTAGATTATTCAAATCTTTTTGCAGAAGTACGCAATCTCTCACTGACTAAATCTTCTCCAATATTTCAAAATCGTCCGCAAACATAAGGCCACTGAAAAATTCAACAACACTGGGTAAATCGTTAACAGATAAAATGAATAGCAATGGACCTAAGTTCGACCCCTGCGGGACCCCTGAGTTTGCATGAAATTTTCCCGATGTATTTCCGTTTAATCTTTCCATAAAATGTCTATTTTGCAATTAGCTACCAAACAGTTCTAACAACGCGAATGAGAAGCCAAAATTACAAAATACACATTCTGTATTCTATAAAGTTGTTATATACTTTAATAATGATAATAGTAACATTGTAACGAAGTGTTCGTTACTGGCATGTTAAAGTTGATGCGCCGAGTGTAATTTCATTTTTAGATTATGTCGCCGAGTATATATATTTAATTTAAATTATGCATCAACCGTCATATATTCGTTCCTTTGTACCTAATCATGTTGAAGTTTATGCGCCGAGTGTAATTTCATTTTTAGATTATGTCGCCGAGTATATATATTTAATTTATATTATGTACCAACCGTCATATATTCGTTTCTTTGTACCTAATCATGTTAAAGTTTATGCGCCGAGTGTAATTTCATTTTTAGTTTTCGGCCGCTGAGTATAATTGTTTTATATTACATATCACCCGTCACGTATTAGTTTCTTTGTTATATTTTCATTTGATGGTGTATGTCACCGAGTATATATTTGAGTTAAATTATTTGATAGTTTATGTCACCGAGTATATATTCATTTTCATTATGTATCACTCATTGCATATCCGTTTCTTTGTTATACTTTCCTTTGATGGTTTATGTCACCGAGTATATATTTGAGTTAAATCATTTGATAGTTTATGTCACCGAATATATATTTAATTTGAATTATTTCATTGTATATATTTAATTGATATTATGTATCACCCGTCACATATTCGTTTCTTTATTTATAATTCATTTAATATTTTATGAGCCGAATATATTTTCATTTTACAATTTATGTCGACGAGTGTATCTAATCATTTGTATATTGACTTATAATTAGGGTAAAGTATTGTGAATCTTCGTGAACATTTTATTTTATTTTATCCCCTGGTTTCGGGGTAGAACCAAATGTTATAATAGATTAATATTTATCCAAATTCCGATATTTTTATTTTCTTCTTAGTTGCGATGGAGGGATCAATTTTTTTCGGAAGTAAAGTATTTACTTCAATTTTAAAATTCAACATTTGAAGGTACTGGTCTCCCCACTGCAACAAGGTAGATATGGATAGAAGCGCGCAGGTCGAGAGGGAGGTGGAACCGTGAGGTTAGACGACTTATATTATTTTTAAAAATAGAGAGAGTATCGAAGTGCCAGCCGACCGAGCCAGAAGTGTAACTTATTCATCGTCCGCTGTAAATTATTTTAACTTTTCTTTTGCCGATTTACTTTTGAGTTTTTTCTGTGAGGAAAAAAAATTTCAGTGATAACTTATTACTGTGAAGGTAAGAACTTTAAACAATAATAATTCCGAAAATATGTGGTCTTTTCAATGATAATTTAAAACATTTAGATAGTTGACTTTCATTTTAAAATACGTTGATATATCTAGTACATTAGAGTGTGGTAAACCATTTATATATCGTATCTGATTTAATACTTTTTCCGATTTTCCTTTTTCGTAGTTTTCTTAATATTAGTATATTATTCTTCTATTTTGCAAGGAAAATTCCTGATTGAAATATCCGTCTGCGCCAGGTATACCCAAACTAGGGCTCCCGGATATTTTAAATCTTGAGTTCCCAACTGCAATACTTTTCCGAGTCTCCTTTTTGTGAATTTAGTTGATATTCGCCCCGTGTTGTGATACAAATTTGGCTTATATTAGTTCCGTTTCGAACATTTTATTCTTCTATTTTGCAAGGAAAATTCCTGATTGAAATATCCGTCTGCGCCAGGTATACCCAAACTAGGGCTCCCGGATATTTTAAATCTTGAGTTCCCAACTGCAATACTTTTCCGAGTCTCCTGTTGTGAGTTTAGTTGATATCCGCCCCGTGTTTTAACACGAATTTGGCTTATATTAGTTCCGTTTCAAATATTTTATTCTTCTATTTTGCAAGGAAAATTCCTGATTGAAATATCCGCCTGCGCCAGGCACCCCCAAGCTAGGGCTCCCGGATATTTTAAATCTTGAGTTCCCAATTGCAATACTTTTTCCGAGTCTCCTTTTTGTGAATTTAGTTGATATTCGCCCCGTGTTTTGATACAAATTTGGCTTATACTAGTTCCGTTTCGAACATTTTATTCTTCTATTTTGCAAGGAAAATTCCTGATTGAAATATCCGTCTGCGCCAGGTATACCCAAACTAGGGCTCCCGG
The DNA here is from genome assembly GCA_963921935.1 of Galeruca laticollis. Lineage (NCBI taxonomy): Eukaryota > Metazoa > Arthropoda > Insecta > Coleoptera > Chrysomelidae > Galeruca > Galeruca laticollis. The sequence continues at coordinate 138,166,761 of OY998182.1, forward strand.
ATATTTTAAATCTTGAGTTCCCAACTGCAATACTTTTCCGAGTCTCCTTTTTGTGAATTTAGTTGATATTCGCCCCGTGTTGTGATACAAATTTGGCTTATATTAGTTCCGTTTCGAACATTTTATTCTTCTATTTTGCAAGGAAAATTCCTGATTGAAATATCCGTCTGCGCCAGGTATACCCAAACTAGGGCTCCCGGATATTTTAAATCTTGAGTTCCCAACTGCAATACTTTTCCGAGTCTCCTTTTTGTGAATTTAGTTGATATTCGCCCCGTGTTGTGATACAAATTTGGCTGATATTAGTTCCGTTTCGAACATTTTATTCTTCTATTTTGCAAGGAAAATTCCTGATTGAAATATCCGTCTGCGCCAGGTATACCCAAGCTAGGGCTCCCGGATATTTTAAATCTTGAGTTCCCAATTGCAATACTTTTTCCGAGTCTCCATTTTGTGAATTTAGTTGATATTCGCCCCGTGTTTTGATACAAATTTGGCTTATATTAGTTCCGTTTCGAACATTTTATTCTTCTATTTTGCAAGGAAAATTCCTGATTGAAATATCCGTCTGCGCCAGGTATACCCAAGCTAGGGCTCCCGGATATTTTAAATCTTGAGTTCCCAACTGCAATACTTTTCCGAGTCTCCTGTTGTGAGTTTAGTTGATATCCGCCCCGTGTTTTAACACGAATTTGGCTTATATTAGTTCCGTTTCGAATATTTTATTCTTCTATTTTGCAAGGAAAATTCCTGATTGAAATATCCGCCTGCGCCAGGCACCCCCAAGCTAGGGCTCCCGGATATTTTAAATCTTGAGTTCCCAATTGCAATACTTTTTCCGAGTCTCCTTTTTGTGAATTTAGTTGATATTCGCCCCGTGTTTTGATACAAATTTGGCTTATATTAGTTCCGTTTCGAACATTTTATTCTTCTATTGTGCAAGGAAAATTCCTGATTGAAATATCCGTCTGCGCCAGGTATACCCAAGCTAGGGCTCCCGGATATTTTAAATCTTGAGTTCCCAACCGCAATACTTTTCCGAGTCTCCTTTTTGTGAATTTAGTTGATATTCGCCCCGTGTTTTGATACAAATTTGGCTTATATTAGTTCCGTTTCGAACATTTTATTCTTCTATTTTGCAAGGAAAATTCCTGATTGAAATATCCGTCTGCGCCAGGTATACCCAAGCTAGGGCTCCCGGATATTTTAAATCTTGAGTTCCCAACTGCAATACTTTTCCCGAGTCTCCTTTTTGTGAATTTAGTTGATATCCGCCCCGTGTTTTAACACGAATTTGGTTTATATTAGTCCCGTTCCGAATATTTTATTCTTCTATTTTGCAAGGAAAATTCCTGATTGAAATATCCGCCTGCGCCAGGCACACCCAAGCTAGGGCTTCCGGATATTTTAAATCTTGAGTTCCCCATTGCAATACTTTTCCGAGTTTTATTTCTTTGAATTTGGTTGATAGTCGCCCGTTCTTTAACACAAATTTGGTTTATATTCAAATCTGGAATTGCCCTCCGTTTTCATTACCTTCCCCGAATTTTCTTTTAGTGGGATTTCGTGATACCCTTCTTGATTTTGTTAAAAGCTTAGGGAAATGTCTGACGAGTAGATATAGAGTCCCCGATCTATAGTATTGTTTTCCCGATTGGATAGTTTTTTTTTTAGTACCACCGGACCCGTTCGTTACATAAGGGTCTATCAAATACATGAATGAAAAGACCACCAAGCTTAACATAGTTTTGCTTGCCTTTTTTTTACCGCTTCTTTTATTTGCATGAACGCTATTCTATAATTACAAACCACTCTCGCTTATGTCCTGCCCGCTTCGTCGCTAATAATACATATGTGCTTTTGAGTATTGTTTATTTTGTATGTATATAACAACTTAGAAGGTGTTAATGTAATAAAACTGAAATAAACCGGTGTTGTGTTTTATTGACCTATTATAGACTAGTATTTCCTTATGGTAGCGTAGTTGTTTGGCAGCACGAATTTTAGCTTCTCCGTAGTGTGGATCAGGATAATAACAGTTATTTCAGGACTAGCGAGAACATTTGTTTTATATATTTAGGAATATCCCGAATTTTGACGACAATAGACCCCTGGAATTTACCGTACCTCCATCTGAGGCTACCTGGAACTCTCGACGAGGGAAGTCGAGGGGCCGTGGAGACAACCACGTTAAAAATCTGGCGCCCGAGAAAGTGTAAGGTTTCAAAGGTGTCAGGAGTGACGTTTCCGAGACGTTCCACGCGCAGTGCAGCGCGCAGTCATCGCCTCTCTCACTTGTAGGGGAGGAAAACGCGTCACATCTTGGCGCCCGAGCAGGGACCTTAATTTGTTGTTTAAATAGGAACTGTTTAATTTTTTTTTTAGGTTTTCCGTATTCTTGATTAGTAAAGAATATTTTTCTCCCGTATTACTGATTTATTGATTGAGCAAGGACCTGAAATTGTTGGCTAAGTACGAACTGTTTTATTTTTTTCAGGTTTTCCGGATTCTTGATTATTAAATAATATTTTTTTCCCGTACTGCCGATTTATTGATTGAATAGAGACCTTAATTTATTGTTTAAGTAGGAACTGTTTTATTTTTTTTTCAGGTTATCCGTATTCTTGATTAGTGAAGAATATTTTTTCCCGTATTGCTGATTTATTGATTGAACAAGGACCTTAAATTGTTGTTTAAGTACGAACTGTTTTATTCTTTTTCAGGTTTTCCGTATTTTTGATTATCAAATAATATTTGTTCCCGTATTGCCGATTTATTGGTTGAGCAGAGATCTTGAATTGTTGTTTGATGCTGATTAAGCAGGGATCTTGTATTGTTGGTTGAATACGAACTGTTTTATTATTTTTCAGGTTTTGCGTATTCTTGATTATTGAATAATATTCTTTTCCGGTATTGTTGATCCACTAGTTAGCAGGGACACTGGCTGTTTGTTAAAACCGGAACCGTTGTATTTGGTTGTGGAATTTTATTGTTTCAGTGTGAAGATTTGTGTAGGGACTTTGAGATTATCGAAGGAGTCCGGTGATAATTTGGTTTCCACGGCGTACCGTTATATACTGTTGTGACTGTTTTCCGTCTTATTGTTGAGTGTTTATTAAAACAAGGATTTTATATCTCGTTTCGAATTATCTTGTCGTTGCTGTGAAGGTTGAGGAAGAGGCTTCGTTGCTGTGAAGGTTGAGGAAGAGGCTTCGTTGCTGTGAAGGTTGAGGAAGAGGCTTCGTTGCTGTGAAGGTTGAAGAAGAAGCTTAGTTGCTGTGAAGGCGGGAGCCGTACTACCTTGCTGTGGCTGTAAAGAGGCGAAGGAAGGACGAGAAGTTGCGACTACGAGGGATACAGAAAGAAGAGATAAAAGTAGATGTCAAGAGGAAGTACCGAGGAATTGGACATTGCTTTACCATTTGAACGTGAAGTTGCAGAGGAAACATTACCCGTTCCGTCAGCATCGACCCAATTACCCGTCGTAAATTCCATAGAAGAAACTACAGACCATCGCGTAAATTGGGTATATCTACTGAAAAACGAGGGTCTTACTGCCCAACTACGAAAGAGGAATTTATCGACTGCTGGAACCGTTCCTGACAAACGAAGAAGGCTCGTCAACTTTTTGAGACGAAGACATATTTCCCCACCACCCGCTAGAAACCAAGGAGATCTTGTGGATTATCTGACCGATATGGCGACCCAACCGATAAATGTACACGATTGGAAGGTGTCTTTTGGGAACCGAGGAGATCCGGCCGCTTTCATAGAAAGGATCGAAGAAATCTGCACTGCAAAGAATGTCCAGAAAGACAACTTGCTTCCGGTATTACCGGAATTACTATCAGATGAACCCGCCTCTTGGTACCGCAACAACCGAAGTCGGTTCACAACCTGGGACGAATTCGAGGCTGAATTCAGAATTTTCTTTTATCCAATCAACTATGAAGTCGATTTGGAAGCCGAGATAGGAAGACGTCTTCAAAGACGAAATGAATCCGCTGCAACGTACATGACCGAGCTACAGACCCTGATGAGGAGGCATGGGAAGCTAACTTCCGAACAACAGCTAGCATGGCTGTACCGAAATCTTTTACCCGAGTACCGGCTGCAGATCCGAAAAGTAGACTTCAAGGACTTTCCTACGTTCTGTCAAGTGGTGAGGGAATATGAGCTCCTGAGGAAGGAACTCCAAAACGCACCCAACCCCAGTGGACCGAACCGTGGACCAGCCCGTCCGCAGCCAGTGAGTACCCCTAGATATGGACAGTCCCACAATCCGCCGTCCGATCCAGTAAGAGAAGCCATCCCTGGTACCAGCCGTCCGTTACCGAACGATACTCATCACGGTCCGACACGTGATAATACTCAACGACCGTCTGGCTCGTCTTCACGTCCACCAACCTGTTTCCGCTGCGGTGAATCCGGACACTACCGAAACAATTGCCCGAACCCTCAGAAGATATTCTGTTCACGTTGTCATAAGGAGGGAGTATTTTCCCGAGACTGTTCCTGCAGGAGGCAGGAAAACTAATCCGAAGCTGTCCCGAGGAGAGGCCGACACAGCTTCCGCAGATATTTGCCTCTCATGCCGAAACGCCAGAAGAAATGACCGATTCCCGACCGCACATCGACGTTGAAATTGAAAACCGCAAGTTCAGAGCCCTATTGGATACTGGAGCTGCTAAATCATACATCGGTGATCAGATAGCTAGGACATTTTCCCAAAGAAAGCAAACCATAGCCCGTCAAGCTGCGAGAGCCCGTTTAGCTAACGGAATTTTAGTCCCTATCACCGACACATACAAGCTAAAACTGAACATCCATGACGTCATTATGGAAGGGCCATTCGAACATTTCCCTGGTCTGATAACTGATATTGTGTTAGGACACGATGTCCGTCAAAAGTATAATTTCCGGTTGGAGCTAGGAAGCGGGAAAATATACATGGAAGACAAACTAGTGATGCACTCACCATCAACCAGTCCTGTTGAGATGTTGGAAGTAGTGAGCCCACTCACTAAAGAATCCGATGCTGCTAAACCGACCCTAAGTATGGACAATACCGACAAGTGTCTCTCAGAAGACCGTGTATCTGAAGTCTCTGCGTCTTCCCTGGTGTTAGGGGTTGACAAAGAGCAGTCTGTTTCTGAAGTCTCTGCGTCTTCTCTGGTGTTAGGGGTTGACAAAGAACAATCTTTTTCTGAAGTCTCTGCGTCTTCCCTGGTGTTAGGGGTTGGCAAAGAACAATCTTTTTCTGAAGTCTCTGCGTCTTCTCTGGTGTTAGGGGTTGACAAGGAGCAGTCTGTTTCTGAAGTCTCTGCGTCTTCCCTGGGGTTAGGGGTTGACAAAGAACAATCTTTTTCTGAAGTCTCTGCGTCTTCCCTGGTGTTAGGGATTGACAAAGAGCAATCCGTTTCTGAAGTCTCTGCGTCTTCCCTGGTGTTAGGGGTTGACAAAGAGCAGTCTTTTTCTGAAGTCTCTGCGTCTTCCCTGGTGTTAGGGGTTGACAAAGAGCAATCCGTTTCTGAAGTCTCTGCGTCTTCCCTGGTGTTAGGGGTTGACAAAGAACAATCTTTTTCTGAAGTCTCTGCGTCTTCCCTGGTGTTAGGGGTTGACAAGGAGCAGTCTGTTTCTGAAGTCTCTGCGTCTTCCCTGGTGTTAGGGGTTGATCAAGAGCAAGCTGGTTCTGAAGTCTCTGCGTTCTCCCCGGTGTTGTTAGGGGTTGGCAAGGAGCAAGCTATTTCCGATGTCTCTGCGTCCACCCTGGGTGGTTCAGGGGTTGACAAGGAGAAATCTAATACTGAAGTCCTTTCGTCGTCTCTGATAAGGGTTAGAGAAAATGAAGATGATAATAAACCTGGAAGATTGAAGTTATCTCCGGAGGAGTTAGGAGATAACACCAATTATGGCTACATAGGATGCCCGTTCGAAACAATCATTCCGAGTGAAGAAATCAATTTGACGAAAAATCAAAAAGAAAAGTTGAATACATTTTTGAACCAGGAACTTCCGCTGTTCGAGAAGATTAGAGGTCCGACTACGCTTATTGAGCATGAAATCCGTCTGCTACAGTCCCGTCCGATTAAACAAAGACACCGACCGCAAAATCCAAAGATGCAGGAAGTGTGCAATACCGAGATAGACGCGATGTTAGATGAAGGAGTGATAGAACCTTCTACCAGTCCTTGGAGCTCTCCAATTGTAATTGTGAAGAAGAAAGATGGAAAGAACCGTTTCTGCATCGACTTTCGCAAAGTGAACGAAGTTACGATGAAGGACGCTTACCCGCTTCCATTTATTAATGCTATACTGGATAAACTGCGAAAAGCCAAATATATTTCCAGTTTAGATTTGAAGAGTGGGTATTGGCAAGTTCCATTAACACCGGAGAGCAAACCCATTACCGCGTTTACCGTACCGGGACGTGGATTGTTCCAATTCACGGTCCTTCCATTTGGTTTACATTCCGCACCTGCCACTTTCCAGAGATTGGTTGACAGACTAATAGGCCCAGATTTAGATCCGTACGCCTTTGCCTATCTGGATGACATCATAGTTCTAGGGGAAACGTTCGAACAGCATTTGGAAAATCTGTCTGAGGTGTTCCGTCGATTGCGAGGAGCACGGTTGAAACTGAATCCGGAGAAATGCCACTTCTGTTTACCGTCCATGAAATATTTAGGCCATGTAGTCACTGGAGATGGAATCCGTACCGATCCAGAGAAAGTCGAGAGCATAATTAAATTTGCAGCGCCGAGAAATATCCGAGAGTTACGAAGATTTTTGGGAGTCGCATCCTGGTATAGGAGATTTGTGCCATCGTTTTCACAAAAGGTGGCCCCGTTAACGAAATTACTCCGCAAATCCCAGCGATGGAAGTGGGCGGAAGAGCAAGAAGCTGCCTTTGCTGAGATTAAAACATGTCTGTCAGAATCCCCTGTTTTAAGTTGTCCTGATTTCTCCGTACCGTTCACCCTACAGACCGACGCCTCCGAATATGGTTTGGGAATAGCCCTTACCCAACAGAAGAGTGGCCAGGAACATGTGGTAGCATATGCAAGTCGCACGCTAAGTCCTGCCGAGAAGAATTACTCCGTCACTGAGAAAGAATGTCTTGCCATTGTTTGGGGAATTGAAAAGATGCGTCCTTATTTAGAGGGCTACCATTTCACGGTTGTTACCGATCATCAATCTCTTAGATGGCTGCATTCCATAGTGAGTCCGTCCGGACGTTTAGCCCGATGGAGTATTTTTCTGCAGCAATATGATTTCGAGATACAGTACCGTAAAGGTGCTCTAAATCGCGTGGCTGACGCGTTGTCCAGAAATCCGCTACCAATGACAGCAGAAACCAATCCACCATCGATACTTTGTGTGACCGAGGTAACCGCCGAATGCTCATGGTACCGTAACAAGAAGGAAGAAGTCCTGAAGGATCCAGAAAAGTTCCCTGACTACTGCATCAAAGAAGGCCGTTTGTACCGTCATTTTTGGGATATAAATGACTTAAGAGAACCAGAGATGAGTGATCCATGGAAACTATGCATAGCGAAATCCGACCGAACCCGAGTTCTCGAAGAAAACCATGATGCCCCTCATGCTGGACATCTGGGAATCGCCAAGACCATTACTCGTATAGCCAGATCTTACTATTGGCCGGGAATGTTCCGAGACATCACTAAGTACGTTCGCAGATGTTCACAATGCCAGAAGTACAAACCATCCCAACAAAAGCCTCCTGGAAAAATGCAGCCATCTCCAAATCAACGACCTTGGGACACTGTTAGTTCCGATATCATTGGACCATTGCCGAGGAGCAAAAAGGGGAACTGCTATATTGTAATTTTCCAGGACCGATTTACCAAGTGGGTACAGTGCAAACCATTGAGGAGTGCCACTGCCAGTAGTATCGGTACCGCATTTCACGAAGAGATACTGACCGTATTTGGATGTCCCCGTACCGTTTTAACCGATAACGGATCCCAGTATACTAGTACGTTGTTTAAGAATATGTTGAAAGAATTAGGAATCCGACACCGCTTCACACCCCCGTACACGCCGCAAGCTAACCCGGTAGAGAGAGCCAATCGCACTTTGAAGACGATGATTGCGCAATATTGCGAGCAAGATCACCGAGATTGGGATATCAGACTAGCCGACTTGAAGTTTGCGATGAACAACTCCAAACACGATTCGACTGGGTTTTCGCCGGCCTTTTTGAATTTTGGACGAGACCCCGACATTCCGAAATCCCTTATGAGGGAAACTGAAGACAACCCGGAGAGCACTACGAAAGAAGGTACCGTAACCGAAAATCCTAAGGAGGAAGATACAATACCGCACCGCACGAGACTGGATCAATTGCAAGAGTGTTTTGACCTCGTCCGTTTAAATCTGTCCAGAGCATTTACCAGTCAAAGCCATTATTATAATCTACGCCGTCGTGACTGGAAATGCAAGTTGGGGGAAAAGGTTATGAAAAGAGAGTATACTTTGTCTTCAGCGGTTGATCATGTCGCCGCGAAATTAGCTCCAAAATACTCTGGGCCTTACGAGGTGATCCGAGTCGTCTCCCCCGTAGTATATGACTTAAGAGACGAAACCGGCAAGCGACATAACCGAATCCACATTAAGGATTTAAAACCGTTAAATTGTTAGTTTGTTACAGAATGAAACCGCGGTGCGATGCACCACCCCGTGGGAGTGAGCCGCTCCTAAGCCGCAATCCGTGCGAGGACCGGACGGAACGACAAGACAGGGAGCAAGCCCGAATCAAATTAGCTAAGGAAGCTGCCCGCCGACTCAGGGAGTCACCAGAACTCGAAGAATATGAGGTCGTGGATCTCACCGCTTCGCCCTCGTCGGCCGCCCCTTCCGATTCAGACACCGGAAACACCAGTTTGAACTGGAGCATCGATTTTGAGGAGTCAGAATTTTACGTCCCCACCGAAGGAGAACTAGAGGAGGAATTCGACCCAGGGCTATTCGATCTGGACCCATATGTGCCAGGAGCCACACCCCCCCCGTCACCAGAACCTGGGGTGCACCGTGAGTCGTACCTCGTGTGCACACTGGTTGAGCGAGAGACCGTACACACCCTGGATCCGGATTGCCAGGTCACGGAGAACGTGACGGAGACCGTGTCACAGTACTATTCGGGCATCCACCACACGTTCGTCCCGGATAGGAAGATACCCGAGACGACCACCAGAATCCCGGAAATTGAAGGACCCCCGGAAGCCCCAATACAGGTGATTCCACAACCGAGAGATCGCCAGGCGGAGAAGTTGGAAATCCTGGAGTTCGCCTTGGGGCACCCCCGCTCGGAGCCATGGCCAATGGAATGGGTGAAACGAGCCGCCCGTTTCCGACCGAGTACCGCCTCGGCCACGAAGTGGTACACACTCCGATTAACTGGTCCGGATGGTCGACGGCATAATGTACCCGTACCCCCTCCTCCCCGTGAGGGATGAACAGTAATTCCCCTCTGTCTGTATGACGCTTGATAGGCTCTGGTAGAGTAAATATCGGTAATACCGGTTAATTTTTTTAGTATGTCTTACTTTTCCCGGAGAAGAAAAGTGCAAAGTTTATTTTTTTCGATGGGCGCAGTCCGGTAGCCGTCTATAAAGGATTTCGTTTTATTTGTTTTATTATTTTTCCAAGTGCAAGAGTGCGAAGTTTATTTTTCCGCGGGATGTCGTCCGACAGCCTCTGACAAAGGATTGTCAAATTTATTTTGTTTTCTCTTCTTTTCTTTTAGTTCTGAGTAGAGCTAGCCCGTTATTGTTAACCGTGCGGATAATATGTATTTATTTTTCTCTTTTCCTCCTCGATAGATAGAGAGGGGGGGTGAAACCGAACTAAGTCAGGATGGTAGCGATCCTCCAACATTACCGGGGTGAGTAATGGGAATCTGTTTATTCTGTTACAGTGAAATTCCATAAACCGAAGCGGAATGGATCCTAACTCTGAACCGTCCTTTGAAGAACTAAGTATTTATGATACCGCCGATAGTCTGTCCGACGGTCCAGAGGATCTTTCCACCCGTCTCGACGAATTTAACCCCGTTCGGAATGGCTTCAAAAGAAGTAAGGAAGCCAGTGAAGTCTTCCGACTACGACCGGAACGAGCTGCTTGCCCTTCTCCGACCGTTGTTCCTTCCTCGAGGATTAACAGGAAGCGAGGCTACCCGGAATCGGAGCATCGCCTACAAATCGCCGACGGTCTCTGCTGGAGATGTGGAACCGCAGGTCACAACCGACATGCCTGTAATCGCTCGCCCATCCTATTTTGCTCCCGATGTGGTAGAGTGGGAAGAATGTCACGGGACTGCCCATGTGACCAGACAGCCACAGGTTCACGCAGAAATAGGCCGATGAAGTCTGTTGCCGTTCAGGTGCACTTGACGTCCCGTCCCAGTCCCGGTCAGCGACGAGCAACCCAGGAGAAGGCTGCCCAATGCAACCTGGGTAGTTGCTCCGTGCCACCACCTCCGCTAACTAACCGCCTACATGAGAAATACTCCCGTCTGCGTCAGGGTGCCAGTGTCCGAGGATTCGGGCCTCGTTCCAACGTCCGTAGCAGGGGCTACCGACTAAAGAAAACCAGGCCACAATAGTTCGCACCGTGGAAGACAAGCCCGGATCATGGAACAAAGACTTTAGAGTAAGAAATTGTAGCTTTGATAGATTGTTTGAAAAAAATGTAAAGCCCGCGAGCGGTGCTCGCGTCCTTTAATTTTTTTTTACCGAAGTAAGGGGGGGATGTAACGAAGTGTTCGTTACTGGCATGTTAAAGTTGATGCGCCGAGTGTAATTTCATTTTTAGATTATGTCGCCGAGTATATATATTTAATTTAAATTATGCATCAACCGTCATATATTCGTTCCTTTGTACCTAATCATGTTGAAGTTTATGCGCCGAGTGTAATTTCATTTTTAGATTATGTCGCCGAGTATATATATTTAATTTATATTATGTACCAACCGTCATATATTCGTTTCTTTGTACCTAATCATGTTAAAGTTTATGCGCCGAGTGTAATTCCATTTTTAGTTTTCGGCCGCTGAGTATAATTGTTTTATATTACATATCACCCGTCACGTATTAGTTTCTTTGTTATATTTTCATTTGATGGTGTATGTCACCGAGTATATATTTGAGTTAAATTATTTGATAGTTTATGTCACCGAGTATATATTCATTTTCATTATGTATCACTCATTGCATATCCGTTTCTTTGTTATACTTTCCTTTGATGGTTTATGTCACCGAGTATATATTTGAGTTAAATCATTTGATAGTTTATGTCACCGAATATATATTTAATTTGAATTATTTCATTGTATATATTTAATTGATATTATGTATCACCCGTCACATATTCGTTTCTTTATTTATAATTCATTTAATATTTTATGAGCCGAATATATTTTCATTTTACAATTTATGTCGACGAGTGTATCTAATCATTTGTATATTGACTTATAATTAGGGTAAAGTATTGTGAATCTTCGTGAACATTTTATTTTATTTTATCCCCTGGTTTCGGGGTAGAACCAAATGTTATAATAGATTAATATTTATCCAAATTCCGATATTTTTATTTTCTTCTTAGTTGCGATGGAGGGATCAATTTTTTTCGGAAGTAAAGTATTTACTTCAATTTTAAAATTCAACATTTGAAGGTACTGGTCTCCCCACTGCAACAAGGTAGATATGGATTGTGACGTGCTTTCTTTCCTCAGAAGAATTACGGACGTCACTATGACTCCCGTGGCTTTACTATCTACCAGATTTTCTCGGGCGCCAGATTTTTGGGATGGTTTACTCCACCGAACTCTCGGAAATGGTAGCGACAAGAGTTACCAGGGTAGCAACAGATGGAGGTTAAGTAATTCCAGGGGTCTGTTGTTTTTGACCTCTATGCCGTGCGAAGTGGGAAACAGGCTTTAATTGTTTACCACTATCGGAAAATGAAACTACCTGTGCTTTATAAAATTTCACAATTTATTTCGGTTTCGAAAGAATTTGGGAAAAAGGAAAATAGAACGAACTTCTTAACTATATAATTAAAACAACTAAATTTTAATGAAAACCCTTCAGTATTTGCGATTTATATTAAATTACTGCCCAGACCAAAGCACTTTATTACAGAATAAATGTTTTACGCTTACAAGCCTAACGTGCAAAGCTCTAATAGTTTTCGGCGATCGCCGGTGAAAATCAGCGAAAATTTACTAGCAGTACGGTGAGAATTACACAGAGAAAGCGTTATAAAGGCACTAGCAGTGTTCTACGGGAGCATTTCTTGGCATTTGTGTACGGTTTAGGATAGGAGAAACGGTAAATAATAGAGTTATCTCGGTTTTTATGCAGATATTTCTCCGGCCGTTGGTGCTAAAATCAATCGTGCAAAGATCAGTTAATCGGCAGAACCCGAAAACCTCTCTGGCGAACCTGCTATGGCAGCGAACGCACGTGAGATTATTTCGTTTCACGCCTTGGAAAACCCTCGAAGATGTCCCTGCTATGGCAGCGAACACAGACGAGATTCCTCCAAGTTGCCTATTATCAAATATTTTAAAGTTACGCTACCAAGGCCTAGAATAGAACGGCGGTGATTAATAAATTTCCCTTGGTTTTGTGCGGATTTTACCCCGGCCGTTGGTGCTAAATCAATCGCTCAAAGAACAGTTAGCCGGCAGAATCCGAAAACCTCCCCCTGGCGAACCTGCTATGGCAGCGAACGCACGCGAGATTATTTCGTTTCACGCCTTGGAAAACCCTCGAAGATGTCCCTGCTATGGCAGCGAACACAGACGAGATTCCTCCAAGTTGCCTATTATCAAATATTTTAAAGTTACGCTACCAAGGCCTATGGTACTAGATTCAACACACCCCCGAAATAATTTGAGAGTCCCTCAAGAATTTACCTGCTTTGCAGCGAGAATGCTTGAAAGTTTCCCAACGTTATTTCCTTTCCCTTGTGTTGTATACCGGAATTGGGATTCCCGAAATATCTTGAAAATCCCCCAAGAATTTACCTGCTTTGCAGCGAGAATGCTTGGGAATTTTCCAATTATATTTCTTTTCCCCTGAAGTTACAGCCAACAGTAAATTCTTACTTCGGAATCGTACACAAATACGCGGAAAATCACTCAAATTAAACAAGCAGTAAGCAAAATAAAAATCTATTAATACAATTACTAAATACGCTAGAAGCAAAATAAATCTCAACACCAGAAGAATGAAAAATAATTTCTAAATTCGCTTACCTCGCTGGCGAAAATCAGTCGGCGTTTTCGGTTACGGCGGAAACGGTGGAACTGTCGGAGCAGGAGTCACAAGAGCACAAGAATCAGGAGTCAAAGAAAGAGCTATTCCGTTCCGTTTGCCGGTTTTATACATTCTTTTTCGACCCCACTCAGGAGGTACCCTACTTAGCAATTTTAAGAACGGCGTCGACTGGCGTGCGCGAGCGATGCAGTAAGAAATACACATTAAATATATACCGGATGTATCACTATACATATTTAAAATTATTAGGAACAAATAAATTTACAGCTTTTGGTGAAAGAGGGGTGTATAAGCAAATAATGACGGAACTTAATAATAAAATGAGAAATAAAATAGGTACAGTTGAATGTCTGAACGAAAGAAGAAAAAAAAAATAGTAACATCGTTACATCCCCCTCTTTCTTCGGTAAAAAAAAATTAATAAGTGAAAGTGAAGCTTTCATTATATATTTTTTTTTTCCAATCCTAACCTAAAACGAATATTTTTCACACAAGGCTAAACTTCTTTACCCAAGAAAACTTGCAGCGGAGTGGATTCCAAACCTCGCTGGCGTTACTGGAGTCTGGAACTCCTCATACTCAGACTTGGATACGGGCGGGAAGAGCGTTGCCTCACTCCTCTACAGGTGGGGCGGTTCCGAAGCATCGAGTACCGCTGACGAACGCCGGTGATGTCTTCTGGAGTTTCCGGGGAACAGTCACATAGGTTGCATTGAATGCCAACATCTCGGCGGGATCGGGAAACTATGAGTGCTTGAGTTGCTACAGAGCGTCTTCCCGGCTCAGGTGAAGAACGGGACAGGGATCGGCAAGTAGCTCGGCTTACAGACGGTTGATTCCAGCGGGAACAACGTAAGGACGGCTTCATAACAGTAGTCCTAACTGTCGGCATCTTGCACAAACAATCTCGGGACATCTGACCAAAACGTCCGCAACGGGAGCAGAATAGGATGGCTTTTCTGCGAGTACAAGCGTCACGGCGGTGTCCGGGATATCCACATTTCCAACATAGATCCCTCTCAATGGGCAAGTAAATGTCATCGCATGTTGGTTCGCTCGATAACTGGCATGTATAGCTGGACTTCTGACCGGTTCCTCGTCTAATTTCTTCCGGTATTTTGTCTAGTAACGAGGACGTACTGGGCGCTGCAGGAATCTCCGGGTCCATTTCGTTACACTCGGGCACCGGGCTCACACCCTGCGTTACTTGGACTGACGGTCCGGCGGTCGTATCTAGATTGGCACTAGGTAGGTCCTCTGGCGGGAGATCATCTTCATCCAAACTCTCCATCCCAGATATGTCTAACACTTCAAATGAGGACTCGGAACCCATGGTGTATAGATTAAGAGGCCGAAAATCTATAAACGAAAAGACAGTTTAATTCTAGCCGGAACTGTATGCACGAACAAAGTTTCGGGTGCGGGAAGTGCTACACTTGACGTGAGTCTGACTGACACTAGGTTCAAACGGTTCTCCCCATGAAACAAAAGAAAATTCTTCAAAACATCCCTTAATTACAAAAAACTAAAAAAACAAAATCCTACACAGAACACGCGGACGCACTCACACAGTGCTAGCGTTCGTTAACCGGCGGTAGGTATACCTTACGCAGAACCCCTTGGTCATCGAATAGGTACACCCTACACCAACGTCGCGGATCGGAATTTGCGGGCCGGAATGGACGGCTACGGTTGACCCATTCGGTCGGCCACGGATGGTCCTTGGCTTGTTGGAGGGCGAAGGAAATCAGCCGTTGTTGTTCCGTTGGACCTGCTACCAACCGGGGTGGAACAGATGGGGCAGGAGGCGGCGGAAATAATGGGTCGAAGGCGTACTGGACATCGGACCGTTGGGTAATTTCTTCGCTGCACTTGACCCATTCATAATCCTCTGCCGGCAGGACTATCTCTCTCCGGATAACGGTTTCCAGCGTGACCGTCTCCACGTACGTGCCGGCTTCCGGATAGGGGGGTGACGGCGGCGGTGTGTTGCCCGGGACATACGGCGCTACAGCTATCAGGTCTTCCATGGAGGAACGCTCGGTATCCGGTACCCATTCGAAACCGAATTCAAAGTCCGACACGTCCTCCCAGGTCGGGACAAAATCTTCCGGGAACAGGGGCGTTTCCGGGAACGTCGAGGTAACAGGCGAGGGAGAAGCTGCGGGGCTGGTCACAGGGGAAGTTAGATCTATGATCTCTTCTTCCCGTTGCAGGTGTTCTCTTACTTCCGGGGTACATTCCCGTACCTGGGTATCTCGGCTTCTATCTGGCTGAGGTCGTTCGGCTCGGTCCGTTACTAGGTTTCGGAGAAGTGTGGGATCATTCCCAAGAGGCGGTACTTCATAGTTCGGTTTCATTCTGAAAAGTACTAATTACTAGCGTTTCCTGAAATCGGTTTCAAGTCTTTAATATGTATCCGATAATAACGCCTGCCTTGTGCATCTTTTAAATCGTACACCACGGGGGATAGAACTTTCACTACTTTATACGGACCGGAATATTTCGGGGCAAGTTTCGCGGCCACATGGTCTGCGGCGGATGACAGGGTATGTTCTTTTTTCATTACCGAATCACCTACCGTACATCTCCAGTCCCGGCGGCGTAGATTGTAATATCGGCTTTGCGTCGTAAAGGCTCTAGACAGATTCAGTCGGACTAGCTCGAAACATTCTTGCAATTTGTTCAAGCTAAGTAAGTGCTGTTCAGAGACTTCATTTTCGGCATTTCCGGCATCATTGGGTGTTTCAGATTCTTCTTTCGCCTGATCTTGTTCCACTTCTCGGCGTAGCGTATTCGGGACGTCCAGATCTCTTCCGAAATTGAGAAAGGCGGGAGAAAAGCCGGTAGAGTCGTGCTTAGAGTTATTAATCGCAAACTTCAGGTCGGATATTCTCAGATCCCAATCTCGGTGGTCTTGTTCACAATACTGAGCTATCATGGTCTTTAAAGTACGGTTGGCTCTTTCAACAGGGTTAGCTTGTGGTGTATATGGCGGGGTGAATCGATGGCGTATTCCTAAGCCTCTCAACATTTCCTTAAAGAGCTTACTATCATATTGTGTCCCATTGTCTGATAATACGGTGTGAGGACATCCAAACGTGGTCAGAACTTCTTCGTAAAAAGCGTTACTTATCGCGCTAGCGGTCGCTTTTCTGATCGGTTTACACTGTACCCATTTTGTGAAACGGTCCTGGAACATGACTATGTAGCAGTTTCCTTTTTTACTGCGCGGCAGCGGTCCGACAATATCGGTACTGACAGTTTCCCAGGGACGTCGATTTCGGGACGGTTGCATCTTCCCAGCTAACTGCTGTTGAGACGGTTTGTACTTTAAGCATTGCATACAGTCACGGACGTACCTGGTTATGTCCCTAAACATTCCTGGCCAGTAGTACATCTTAGCAATCTTCGCTATTGTTTTTGCAATCCCTAAGTGTCCGGCGGTAGGGGCATCGTGATTTTCCTGTAAAACACGGGATCTTTGTGACTTCGTCACACACAGCTTCCACGGGTCAGACAGTTCAGGCTCACTCAGATCATTCAGGTCCCAAAAATGTCGGTACATTCGTCCTTCTTTGATGCAGTAATCAGGAAATTTACCTGGGTCTCTCAACACTTCCTCTTTCTTGTTCCGGTACCAGGAACATTCCTCTGGAATATCGGCTATGCACACTTCCGCTGATTGCTCAGGGGTGTCCGGCAGCGGGTTCCTAGACAGTGCATCGGCTACTCGGTTCATGGTACCTCTTCGGTATTTGATCTCGAAATCGTATTGTTGCAAAAATATACTCCAGCGGGCTAAACGACCAGATGGACTAGATATAGAATGCAGCCATCGTAAGGACTGGTGGTCAGTTACCACCGTGAAATGATAGCCTTCTAGATAGGGGCGCATCTTATCAATCCCCCACACTATGGCAAGGCATTCTTTTTCTGTCACTGAGTAGTTCTTTTCAGCTGGACTCAGGGTTCGGCTCGCGTAAGCTATCACATGTTCATTACCATCTATCTGTTGTGTCAGGGCCACCCCTAATCCATATTCGGAAGCATCGGTTTGCAGCGTAAACGGTAGACTGAAATCTGGGCAACTTAAAACAGGCGCTTCAGACAAACAGGTCTTGATTCTGGCAAAAGCACATTCTTGTTCTTCAGTCCATTTCCAGCGGTGTGCCTTACGTAGTAACTTGGTTAACGGAGCTACTGTCTGAGAAAACGAGGGCACAAAACGGCGGTACCAAGAGGCTACTCCCAAAAATCTTCGTAGCTCACGGACGTTTCGTGGAGCTGCAAACTTCGAAATACTCTCTACTTTTTCGGGATCGGTACTGATACCTTCTCCGGTAATGACATGACCTAAATATTTCATGGATGGTAAACAGAAATGGCATTTTTCTGGGTTTATTTTCAGCTTGGCGTCTCGTAGACGGCGGAAAACCTCACCTAGATTTTTCAGGTGTTCTTCGAACGTTTCTCCTAGTACAATAATGTCATCCAAATAGGCGAATGCATGCGGATCCATATCAGGTCCGATAATTCGATCTACTAGTCGCTGAAAGGTGGCCGGCGCTGAATGTAGACCAAACGGCATAACTGTGAAATGGAAAAGTCCCCGCCCTGGCACGGTAAATGCAGTGATGGGTTTGCTTTCTGGAGCTAAAGGGACTTGCCAATATCCACTCTTCAGATCTAGACTGGAGATATACTTTGCGCGTCGCAATTTATCCAGAATAGCATTTATGAATGGAAGAGGGTATGCGTCCTTCCTTGTGACATCATTCACCTTCCGAAAGTCAATGCAGAAACGGTTTTTTCCATCCATTTTCTTAACGATTACCACCGGAGAACTCCACGGACTGCCCGAGGGTTCTATCACCCTTTCCTTCAGCATCAGGTCCACTTCAGAGTTACAAATCTCTTGCATCTTTGGGTTCTGTGGGCGGTATCGTTGCTTGATCGGAGTTGAGTGCAGTAGGTGGATCTCGTGTTGTACTAGGTCTGTTGGCCCTTGAACTTCCTCAAATTTCGGTAATTCCATATCGAGGAATCTTCTCAACGTTTCCTCTTGTATTACTGTTAGGTTTCGGTCTTGTAACGGCGTTATAGCTTCTATAGGAGATTCTTCGGTAGGTAACTCCCTACTGTCATCAAACTCTCCTAAATCAGACCGGGTTAAGCCGGTGAATGTTCCAAGTTCCTGGCAGTTATCAGTATTGTTATCAGAGTTTACATCTTTGCAGATTCTTCTAACAGCGGATTCTCGAGGATATTCTATACTAGATCTCCCTCTATCACCTTGGGATCTTTCCATGGCTGACTGGGAGATATCAGTCATTATCCTATCAGGTTTCACTCGAGAATATTCAGTATCAGATCTCCCTCCATCACCTTCGGCTTCGGGTCCGTTCAAGGCTGACTGGGAGATATCAGTCAATGTCCTATCAGTTTCTCCTAGAGGATATTCAGTATCAGATCTCCCTCCATCACCTTCGGCTTCGGGTCCGTTCAAGGCTGACTGGGAGATATTAGTCAATATCCTATCAGTTTCTCCTAGAGGATATTCAGTATCAGATCTCCCTCCATCACCTTCGGCTTCGGGTCCGTTCAAGGCTGACTGGGAGATATCAGTCAATATCCTATCAGTTTCTCCTAGAGGATATTCAGTATCAGTAAAGCTTACTCTAGCGATATCTGTAACAGCACCATTTTCCCTCGCAGTATCATTATCAGTAAAAATGGAACTAGCGGTGTCAGTAACGATCATTTCGCAGGACAACCCATGATTATTCTCCCCTAGCGGTGGCATTACTGTGTCAATGATTCCTATGGGAGAGGACAGTGTATCTGGTTCTCGACAGTTTACTAGCTTTCCGTCCTGGTAGATCTTCCCTGTACCTAGTTCTAAGCAGAAATTATACTTCTTCAGTGTATCCAGACCAAGAACCATATCAGCGACCAAACCTGGGAAGTGTTCCAACGGTTCCTCCATGATGACGTCATTTACCGTAAGCTGCAGATCATAGATGTCTGTGATAGAAACCAAATTTCCATTTGCTAAACGTGCTCTTGTCGAATGACTTATCGTTCGCTTTTGTTGGGAAAATTGTTTCGCTACTGCATCACCCACATACGATCTGATAGCTCCCGTGTCCAGCAAGGCTTTAAACTTGAAGTTTTCCATTTGGACGTCAATTTGGGGTCGCGGATCTGACGGTTCGGAAGTCGGATGTTCTTGAGAGGCTAAAAGATTAGGAAACTGTGACGGCCTCCCTTCGGGACAGTTTCGGTTTAGTTTTCCGGCTTCGAACAGGAACAGTCTCGGGTAAGGACTCCTTCCTTACGGCAGCGGGAACAGAATATTTTCAGCGGATTTCTACAGTTTGCTCGGACGTGGCCTGTCTCGCCACACCGCCAACACAGTGTACTGGAATTTCTCGGTATAGGTGTTCGACTAACTGGATCAACTGGGCGAGAGATACTGGTACTAGTTATGGGTTCTCGGGGCGGACTGGAAGCTGCATTTGGATTCCGAGATGCATTAGCCGGCGGAAAACGTGGATTAGTTCCTCTTCGCCATCCACTGGTGCTAGGAATATTTTGGAGTTCTTTTCGTAGCGACTCGAATTCCTTGACCTCTTGACAGAAAGTAGTAAAATCCTTAAAGTCCGTTTTACGGATCTGCTGTCTATATTCAGGTAGCAGATTACGATATAGCCAGGCTAATTGTTGTTCATCGGAGAGTTTCCCATGTCTACGCATCAAAGTTTGTAGATCAGTGATGTATGCCGATGCCGCCTCATTCCTCCTTTGCAGACGCTTGCTAATTTCCGCCTCTAGGTCTACTTCATAATTAACCGGATAGAAGAAAATGCGAAAAGCTCTTTCAAAATCCTTCCAGTTTGTCCATCGGCTTCGGTTGTTGCGGAACCATAGTGCTGGTTCACCAGACAGGAACTCGGGTAACACCGGTAGTAACTTATCTTGCGGCACATTCTTAGCAGTGCAAATTTCTTCCAGTCGTTCCAGAAAATTTGCCGGATCATCGCGATCTCCAAAGGATACTTTCCAATCGTGCACATTCAACGGAGAAGTAACGGGAGTAGTAGTAGTAGTCATGGTTATTACGGAACTCGTGCCTCCAGTGGTTACTGCAGTACGGTCAAGCTCTGGAGCTACCGGACTACTTGGGTTTAACCCTTCGCCTCCAGCCGGAACGGAATTAGTACTCCTTTGTACAGCTGATGATTTTTTTAGAAAACTAGCTAGTCGTCGGCGCTTCTCTCTTACGGATCCAGTTGGAGACAGTTGTCGCTTGGTTAGCTCATCAGAGAGTTCTTCTTTCTTTAGAGAATATATCCAGCCCACAAGCGGCTTATCAGTGGTTTCCTGTGGGGATGTACGTTTATCGTTACTATCCGTGGAATCGCTGTATTCACTAGTTGACATCAGATGTAATCCTCAAATCGGCTCGGTCGGTATATCCAGACAAGCAAAATACCCAACGCCGGTTCACCCTCGTTGGCGAAAATTTGAACTAGTTACCTCGAATAAACAAGTCCAGTTCGGATAATCAACAATAGAGAAAAATTTCTTCAATCAACAACAAATCAATCTCGTATTTCAGATAAAATAAAATAAAACTTAAGACTTGGCGGATCTTTAAACGTAGAAACCAATACAAAATTTCTCGCAGCAGGAAATACAACTCAAGATACAAATGTAAATTTAGAAATTGAAATCTCCAAGATACTTTCTAGAAAACAAATTCTAAGTCAAAATCAGCTTTTATTTCTATTCGATACCCATAACTGTAATATCTATTCAAAAGTGTATGGTCAGTAGTGAACGACGATACCAAAATTGCAGGACAGCTGGTATAATATATTATTGTTAGCGGTAAATAATTATCAAAATATTCGCAAATAAAAAGTCTAAGTATCAATCACTTTTTGCTTCACAAATTTTTAAGTTTGAATCAGCTTTGATTTCTATTCGAACCCCAAAATTACAATACCTATTCAAAATACTATTATCAGTAGTGAATGATGATAACAAAATTGTGGGACAACCGGTATAATATACTATTTCCAGCAGTAACTAATTATTAAAATATTCGCAAATAAAAGTCTAAGTAAGAATCACCTTTTGTTTCTATTTAATACTGAAAATTGTAATCCCTATTTATTGGTACAACCGGTATAATAATTATTAAAGTATTTCCATGTAAAATCTATTGATTCTATTTTATTAGCAAAATTACTTTTTAAAAGAAAACGATTACAATTCAATATTTCAGTTAACAACAAACAAAACTAAAAAAAAGCAATTATCGTTAACAAGAAACGACTAAAAAAGAAACTGGTTCTCCTAATTTGAAAAATATTTCTATCGGCAATATTTTATTGCAACTTCCAAGATATATTCTTTTACGCACTAAATTTAACAAATTAGATCCTACGAGATTTTCGAAATGTTGGTTGAAAATTTTAATTATGGATTTATGAAGGTTTACACACTCGTGTTTCCGATTCGGAATTTTAACATCAAAATTCTCTAAATAATTCACAATATGCGGAAGAAAATCCTTAATACAGTTACGACAACGGCTCCGGTTTCTATAACGACGGTCTCTGCTCCTTCAACAACGGTATTTGCTCTTACAACTACGGTTCCTGCTTCAATGACAACGATATCTGCTCTTACAATAACAGTCCTTGCTCCTACAACAACGGTTTCTGTATTTTTCTCACAACAACGGTCCCTGTATTTCTTACAACAATAGTCCCTATATTTTTTTTTACAACAATAGTCCCTATATTTTTTTTACAACAATGGTCCCTGCTCGGGCGCCATTTTGTGACGTGCTTTCTTTCCTCAGAAGAATTACGGACGTCACTATGACTCCCGTGGCTTTACTATCTACCAGATTTTCTCGGGCGCCAGATTTTTGGGATGGTTTACTCCACCGAACTCTCGGAAATGGTAGCGACAAGAGTTACCAGGGTAGCAACAGATGGAGGTTAAGTAATTCCAGGGGTCTGTTGTTTTTGACCTCTATGCCGTGCGAAGTGGGAAACAGGCTTTAATTGTTTACCACTATCGGAAAATGAAACTACCTGTGCTTTATAAAATTTCACAATTTATTTCGGTTTCGAAAGAATTTGGGAAAAAGGAAAATAGAACGAACTTCTTAACTATATAATTAAAACAACTAAATTTTAATGAAAACCCTTCAGTATTTGCGATTTATATTAAATTACTGCCCAGACCAAAGCACTTTATTACAGAATAAATGTTTTACGCTTACAAGCCTAACGTGCAAAGCTCTAATAGTTTTCGGCGATCGCCGGTGAAAATCGGCGAAAATTTACTAGCAGTACGGTGAGAATTACACAGAGAAAGCGTTATAAAGGCACTAGCAGTGTTCTACGGGAGCATTTCTTGGCATTTGTGTACGGTTTAGGATAGGAGAAACGGTAAATAATAGAGTTATCTCGGTTTTTATGCAGATATTTCTCCGGCCGTTGGTGCTAAAATCAATCGTGCAAAGATCAGTTAATCGGCAGAACCCGAAAACCTCTCTGGCGAACCTGCTATGGCAGCGAACGCACGTGCGATTATTTCGTTTCACGCCTTGGAAAACCCTCGAAGATGTCCCTGCTATGGCAGCGAACACAGACGAGATTCCTCCAAGTTGCCTATTATCAAATATTTTAAAGTTACGCTACCAAGGCCTAGAATAGAACGGCGGTAATTAATAAATTTCCCTTGGTTTTGTGCGGATTTTACCCCGGCCGTTGGTGCTAAATCAATCGCTCAAAGAACAGTTAGCCGGCAGAATCCGAAAACCTCCCCCTGGCGAACCTGCTATGGCAGCGAACGCACGCGAGATTATTTCGTTTCACGCCTTGGAAAACCCTCGAAGATGTCCCTGCTATGGCAGCGAACACAGACGAGATTCCTCCAAGTTGCCTATTATCAAATATTTTAAAGTTACGCTACCAAGGCCTATGGTACTAGATTCAACACACCCCCGAAATAATTTGAGAGTCCCTCAAGAATTTACCTGCTTTGCAGCGAGAATGCTTGAAAGTTTCCCAACGTTATTTCCTTTCCCTTGTGTTGTATACCGGAATTGGGATTCCCGAAATATCTTGAAAATCCCCCAAGAATTTACCTGCTTTGCAGCGAGAATGCTTGGGAATTTTCCAATTATATTTCTTTTCCCCTGAAGTTACAGCCAACAGTAAATTCTTACTTCGGAATCGTACACAAATACGCGGAAAATCACTCAAATTAAACAAGCAGTAAGCAAAATAAAAATCTATTAATACAATTACTAAATACGCTAGAAGCAAAATAAATCTCAACACCAGAAGAATGAAAAATAATTTCTAAATTCGCTTACCTCGCTGGCGAAAATCAGTCGGCGTTTTCGGTTACGGCGGAAACGGTGGAACTGTCGGAGCAGGAGTCACAAGAGCACAAGAATCAGGAGTCAAAGAAAGAGCTATTCCGTTCCGTTTGCCGGTTTTATACATTCTTTTTCGACCCCACTCAGGAGGTACCCTACTTAGCAATTTTAAGAACGGCGTCGACTGGCGTGCGCGAGCGATGCAGTAAGAAATACACATTAAATATATACCGGATGTATCACTATACATATTTAAAATTATTAGGAACAAATAAATTTACAGCTTTTGGTGAAAGAGGGGTGTATAAGCAAATAATGACGGAACTTAATAATAAAATGAGAAATAAAATAGGTACAGTTGAATGTCTGAACGAAAGAAGAAAAAAAAAAATAGTAACATCGTTACAGGATAGAAGCGCGCAGGTCGAGAGGGAGGTGGAACCGTGAGGTTAGACGACTTATATTATTTTTAAAAATAGAGAGAGTATCGAAGTGCCAGCCGACCGAGCCAGAAGTGTAACTTATTCATCGTCCGCTGTAAATTATTTTAACTTTTCTTTTGCCGATTTACTTTTGAGTTTTTTCTGTGAGGAAAAAAAATTTCAGTGATAACTTATTACTGTGAAGGTAAGAACTTTAAACAATAATAATTCCGAAAATATGTGGTCTTTTCAATGATAATTTAAAACATTTAGATAGTTGACTTTCATTTTAAAATACGTTGATATATCTAGTACATTAGAGTGTGGTAAACCATTTATATATCGTATCTGATTTAATACTTTTTCCGATTTTCCTTTTTCGTAGTTTTCTTAATATTAGTATATTATTCTTCTATTTTGCAAGGAAAATTCCTGATTGAAATATCCGTCTGCGCCAGGTATACCCAAACTAGGGCTCCCGGATATTTTAAATCTTGAGTTCCCAACTGCAATACTTTTCCGAGTCTCCTTTTTGTGAATTTAGTTGATATTCGCCCCGTGTTGTGATACAAATTTGGCTTATATTAGTTCCGTTTCGAACATTTTATTCTTCTATTTTGCAAGGAAAATTCCTGATTGAAATATCCGTCTGCGCCAGGTATACCCAAACTAGGGCTCCCGGATATTTTAAATCTTGAGTTCCCAACTGCAATACTTTTCCGAGTCTCCTGTTGTGAGTTTAGTTGATATCCGCCCCGTGTTTTAACACGAATTTGGCTTATATTAGTTCCGTTTCAAATATTTTATTCTTCTATTTTGCAAGGAAAATTCCTGATTGAAATATCCGCCTGCGCCAGGCACCCCCAAGCTAGGGCTCCCGGATATTTTAAATCTTGAGTTCCCAATTGCAATACTTTTTCCGAGTCTCCTTTTTGTGAATTTAGTTGATATTCGCCCCGTGTTTTGATACAAATTTGGCTTATACTAGTTCCGTTTCGAACATTTTATTCTTCTATTTTGCAAGGAAAATTCCTGATTGAAATATCCGTCTGCGCCAGGTATACCCAAACTAGGGCTCCCGGATATTTTAAATCTTGAGTTCCCAACTGCAATACTTTTCCGAGTCTCCTTTTTGTGAATTTAGTTGATATTCGCCCCGTGTTGTGATACAAATTTGGCTTATATTAGTTCCGTTTCGAACATTTTATTCTTCTATTTTGCAAGGAAAATTCCTGATTGAAATATCCGTCTGCGCCAGGTATACCCAAACTAGGGCTCCCGGATATTTTAAATCTTGAGTTCCCAACTGCAATACTTTTCCGAGTCTCCTTTTTGTGAATTTAGTTGATATTCGCCCCGTGTTGTGATACAAATTTGGCTGATATTAGTTCCGTTTCGAACATTTTATTCTTCTATTTTGCAAGGAAAATTCCTGATTGAAATATCCGTCTGCGCCAGGTATACCCAAGCTAGGGCTCCCGGATATTTTAAATCTTGAGTTCCCAATTGCAATACTTTTTCCGAGTCTCCATTTTGTGAATTTAGTTGATATTCGCCCCGTGTTTTGATACAAATTTGGCTTATATTAGTTCCGTTTCGAACATTTTATTCTTCTATTTTGCAAGGAAAATTCCTGATTGAAATATCCGTCTGCGCCAGGTATACCCAAGCTAGGGCTCCCGGATATTTTAAATCTTGAGTTCCCAACTGCAATACTTTTCCGAGTCTCCTGTTGTGAGTTTAGTTGATATCCGCCCCGTGTTTTAACACGAATTTGGCTTATATTAGTTCCGTTTCGAATATTTTATTCTTCTATTTTGCAAGGAAAATTCCTGATTGAAATATCCGCCTGCGCCAGGCACCCCCAAGCTAGGGCTCCCGGATATTTTAAATCTTGAGTTCCCAATTGCAATACTTTTTCCGAGTCTCCTTTTTGTGAATTTAGTTGATATTCGCCCCGTGTTTTGATACAAATTTGGCTTATATTAGTTCCGTTTCGAACATTTTATTCTTCTATTGTGCAAGGAAAATTCCTGATTGAAATATCCGTCTGCGCCAGGTATACCCAAGCTAGGGCTCCCGGATATTTTAAATCTTGAGTTCCCAACCGCAATACTTTTCCGAGTCTCCTTTTTGTGAATTTAGTTGATATTCGCCCCGTGTTTTGATACAAATTTGGCTTATATTAGTTCCGTTTCGAACATTTTATTCTTCTATTTTGCAAGGAAAATTCCTGATTGAAATATCCGTCTGCGCCAGGTATACCCAAGCTAGGGCTCCCGGATATTTTAAATCTTGAGTTCCCAACTGCAATACTTTTCCCGAGTCTCCTTTTTGTGAATTTAGTTGATATCCGCCCCGTGTTTTAACACGAATTTGGTTTATATTAGTCCCGTTCCGAATATTTTATTCTTCTATTTTGCAAGGAAAATTCCTGATTGAAATATCCGCCTGCGCCAGGCACACCCAAGCTAGGGCTTCCGGATATTTTAAATCTTGAGTTCCCCATTGCAATACTTTTCCGAGTTTTATTTCTTTGAATTTGGTTGATAGTCGCCCGTTCTTTAACACAAATTTGGTTTATATTTAAATCTGGAATTGCCCTCCGTTTTCATTACCTTCCCCGAATTTTCTTTTAGTGGGATTTCGTGATACCCTTCTTGATTTTGTTAAAAGCTTAGGGAAATGTCTGACGAGTAGATATAGAGTCCCCGATCTATAGTATTGTTTTCCCGATTGGATAGTTTTTTTTTTTTAGTACCACCGGACCCGTTCGTTACATAAGGGTCTATCAAATACATGAATGAAAAGACCACCAAGCTTAACATAGTTTTGCTTGCCTTTTTTTTACCGCTTCTTTTATTTGCATGAACGCTATTCTATAATTACAAACCACTCTCGCTTATGTCCTGCCCGCTTCGTCGCTAATAATACATATGTGCTTTTGAGTATTGTTTATTTTGTATGTATATAACAACTTAGAAGGTGTTAATGTAATAAAACTGAAATAAACCGGTGTTGTGTTTTATTGACCTATTATAGACTAGTATTTCCTTATGGTAGCGTAGTTGTTTGGCAGCACGAATTTTAGCTTCTCCGTAGTGTGGATCAGGATAATAACAGTTATTTCAGGACTAGCGAGAACATTTGTTTTATATATTTAGGAATATCCCGAATTTTGACGACAATAGACCCCTGGAATTTACCGTACCTCCATCTGAGGCTACCTGGAACTCTCGACGAGGGAAGTCGAGGGGCCGTGGAGACAACCACGTTAAAAATCTGGCGCCCGAGAAAGTGTAAGGTTTCAAAGGTGTCAGGAGTGACGTTTCCGAGACGTTCCACGCGCAGTGCAGCGCGCAGTCATCGCCTCTCTCACTTGTAGGGGAGGAAAACGCGTCACAACATTCCCATCCCTCAATCAGCAATCACTACAAATACAAATATCTACGAGAGATGAATTGATAAAGTACTAAGCCGAAAACATTTGTTAGATTCACAAAATACATATACTAAAAATTATGGGAAACCCCAATAAATTATACTCTATTAAAAATGATACCAATTCATAATTTACTTAAAAATTAAATTAAACGACAGTCCAACCTGTAATTATAATCCATATTTTAACATATTGTTTTTCATGACAAGTTATCAATAATTCTTCATTAAAAACTTGCTTGTCTTCTCCACCCATAGCCTATACTCGAACACTGGAATCCCTATCACTAGACAAATATATGATATGTTTACTTTTAGAATGCCGAAAATCTCGTCTTTCTTCTCTCACCGCAATTCTATTTATATTTAATTAATTAAAAAGTATATTATCTACGGGCAAATTATGCATACATTTTCCATATAACTCATATATGATCTTCCATTTGCAGCATCAACGATAATTTTCCATGCATTTATCAAAAAGATATTCAGTTCTGAAAAATAAAAGTTGTAACTTCTGTAAAAATATTTCTGAAGTTGTACGTTTGGCAGGTGTGACTTCGATATTTCGGTGAGAAAATCACTGTCACCACTAGTGATTGAGTTCATGTAGGTGTGGTGGTCGATGATTGAGTTTCATTCGCCCTGAATCTCGAACCGGGGCGCTATTCTTGGCAACGTTCCTGACGTCATGTATAAGCAAGCCCTGAATGCTCTATTTGCAAATAGTTCCTAAAAATGATATTTTCGTGCACCGTTCCTAAAATCAACAAATTGTATCGTCCTCACAACAGCGTCAGTTGACATTACAATACAAATGTTATTGGTGATTTTGTTATGTCAAATATAAAGGAGCTATTCAAATATGTTTATCAATTTCTTCTATAAAAATGAATTCTACAATCAGTAATAAACCCAAATTGCAGAGGCACACAAATAATAATGATTGGAACAACTTTATGGGGGGTGTTTTCAGCCCAACAGCAAAAGAAGTTTGAAATTAGGTTCATTACCGATACACAATTTAGAAGGTAAAGTTAGAGTAGTTACATTTGTTTTAGAACGAGAAACGATAACAATTACAATCTAATAAATTATATTAACCACTTAAATTTTTTCACCTAAAATTGTTATTATACATGTTATTGTTGACTTATTAGAACAAAGCAACTATTCGCTGAATATATTTGCTTATTTTAATTCATAGTCATCATTGGCTTATGTATATGAAACAATAATGTTAATAACATTTGACAACTTATGTGATATTCAATACAATAATTTTTTTTATTTTCTCATAAACGTAACACCCATTTAAAAATTATTAGTCAAAAAATAAAAATCTGCAACTAACAAAAATTACTACTGTTTGTATTGTGTAAAGTATTCTGCAGAGCAAATAGTTTTCTTTCTATGCGACTTCAGATTATAAATATTCTTAGACTTGTCCACTACTCCCAGTCCACCGTGATATAGCGTCTCATGTCGATGAAATGATAATTTTTTACTATTTTCTGGAATATACGCTTTGCTTAATAAAGGCTTGCAATGGCAGTGTCAAGATATTTCTTGAATCAACTCTCCCTCTTTTGAGTGGGTACAACCAAGTGAGCTTCTTACGAGTCTTCCTCAGATGAGAACTAGTGAAGAAGGCCTTGGAAAAGTCAATACCCTCGATCCGTCTATTTGGAGATTTCTTCACCAGTAGGACCTTCAGAAGACGGAAAGACTGAATTATTTTAGCTAGATCAACATCTTTACGTTGCTCAAGTCTTGTTTCATATGTGCTACTATGAGGAAGTTCAATTATAACTTTGCCAATTTCACATTCGCGAGATTGTTCATGATAACATAGAGGTATGGACAAGGTATCAGCTATTACATTCCTTTTGCTTGGTAAATTGAAGAACACTCACTAAACATTGTGGAAACGATTGAAATTTTCTAGTCCACGAACTAGAGAAACATTTTCACCGGGCACTAGGTACAACACCGACTCGTGCCCAGTAACTCTTACCGGTTTTCGCGTTCTAACGCGAGATTTTTTATCAAATACAGTAAAACAACAAGTATGGTGGTCAGGTGAAGCAATGAGACTGGATAGTTCCAGTGATTACTTGGGTTTTCAATCATTTGATTTTATATTAGATCCGAAAACATAACAAAAGTTAAAGGTAGGTTAACAACGATGCGTCACTACTGCACATGATTGACCAACAACTGCACATTCTCTCTCTCGTTGACCTTGATTCCCGATTGTCCAGATTAGGCAGGGGCATACTGACGCATGTTGCGTTACAGGTACAATATTTCTCCGTCAATAATTGTCTTATTTCCTTAATTATTGTCTAGGTATTACTCAACCTTCAATGTCATAAAAATTTTGTTATATCTTCAAAAGTAAAGGTTGTTGATTTTTCTGGCTATATCTATAAGTCACAATGTTCACTCTGTTATTTATAAAATGCGACATAGGGTTTCCTGTACAAAACTGTCAAACGCGAGCTAACTTTTTTACCAAATAGCGTTCGTGAAAAATGATGACGGATGATGAGTTGCTTCGTAGAAGGTTTTGCGAGCGACATGGAAGATACCGATGTAGTAACAGAAAATGACTAATTCGACGACCTTTTGGCTATTGGCAAAGCCTCCTGATTGCATTGTTAAATGGGACAAAAACTCATATACCATCGAAAATACCACCATATCTTATGCAATGCAGTTCGAATTTTATATCCATACAAGAGGTTTTAAACCTTTTTTCTGAAGAAATTATAAATATAATTCCAATCAGAAACGAATCGAAAAGTGGAAATTAAAAAAAATAGAAGCATTAATTTGCCTTCTTCTAATTTTTGTGTAACAAAGAACCCATATACGTTAATTCAGGATAGAAATCCAGTTTTGCGCCGTCCAATAGTGTCCAATAACAAATTTCAACAAAGTGAGATTAAACTATTTTTATATCTGCCAATAAAGAGAAATTACTGACAACCTATCCCCAACACGATATGTTTTATATATGTTCTCATCAAATTGTTAAGTGTTTCAATCCAAATGGACATTTTTGTGTAAATTATTAGCTGGTTCCATTCAGAGGAAAAGATGCACTCCGGTTTTACATAAAAAGTGCATTTGTACCTCTCTTGGTATATAATGTAACTTTTTGAGGTTGATATAAAGGTTTCATAAATGCGCACAACGAGCAGTTTGAATGAAATGAGATTTTCTTAACCAAAAAATCTCAAGTTATTGGTATTTTTAATGGTATTTTTTTAAATGTGGCAGATACGTTTCTGTATGATAAAGCTACCCTTTAAGTCGGTAGGTTAACAAAAAGTTTTATTCTTCTTTTATAGATACAGCAACGGATGGTTAACCGCCTGCAATTAATTAGGTCTTACCGCCATTAAAGTGAAACCGCTGCATTCAGTAACTTGAGCAACCAATATACTAGTGAATTTAAAACTTAAATGGAATATTTTCATCGCAACCGCAGATATAACAAAAGGAACGATCGCTTTTGAATCGAGAAAATAGTATTCAAACTTAATAGAGATTGAAATATAAATTCCTCATCGCATTCATAATAATATCTGCACTATTTGGATACGAGTTGAATTAATCTCATATAGCGATCAAATATATAAACGATTTATTAACCATTTCCATTTAAGTAGGTCATATCTATCTAAAAAGATGTTCCAGACTATCTTCTAACACACTTTCCCACTCGCCTTATATCTCTCGTGACCTATTAGAACATGGTCAAAGCATTTGTCTCGAAAAAATATCAGCTGACCTCACTTTGTCATTTTAACTAGACGAGATAATATTTTACTCGAACGTTTACGTCATATGAAAGGCCATTTCTAAAATTTATATTGATCCTATACCTTACCCGCACATGGTAAAATCATATTTTTCGCCAAAAACTGACATGGATAATTTTATATATTCTCTTTCACCGCAAGTTATGTAAAACTAGTAGCATTCAGATTTATGGAGACAACGGAAGGAAATAGGTTTATCCAGGTTAAGTTTGAATTATGTGCGGGTTTATTACAAGACGACTTAGTATCTTATATACAATATTTTAGGCAAGTTGTTACATACAAAATAGGTTACCAATAAACAAAATCATAATGAAATATGTAGTCTTCGTCATAACACAATTTTCTGGTGATGAATATTAAAAGCAATTTTAAGTGAATTTAATTTTGTATATTACCAACATTCAATTCAATGTGTCGATAAGGGTGAAACATTGACGGTATGTATGATTTCAATACTTTCTAATCAAATTTTTTAGAAAAGTTTTAGTGAGTAATGTATAAAGCATTTTTAACATGTTGACCACACCAGCAGCTGGATAAAGTATTGAAAACGTATTAATGAAAAATTAAGAATCACCGACAAAACAATTCAAAATCAACAACCATTTACTCGATTATTTTACCGAAATCATGAGAAATGAAAATAAACTGATGGCAAGTAACAAGACACAGTAATGACAAACTACCAAAACATGGTTAACTCACTTATAAACAAGTACAAAAACTAATCAAGGAAATTATTGTTTCAAAACTTTAACCAGCCAGACATCTCAGAAATTAAAATGATGAATTTACTAAAATTGTTGTAAACGGTCAATCAATCATTAATAAAAGTGATAATGCAGAAAAATTCGGAAGTTACGTTGCAGTATTGCCAAATTTCATTGTATATTTATATTAATGGTTAAATGGATTGTTCCAACATGGAAACGAGTTATAAGAAGCTTTTAATTATGATAGTTCGAGAGGTTGTAACAGAGCATGATAATTAATCTGATCGATTTGTTGAACATTTTATTGTAATGCTAGGAATGGTTTTAGTTTTCAGTTTGAGAGAGGTTAAAATCTTTAGTTTTTTCAGATTTGGCAACGTGAAAGATGTCGTTGAACACTTGGTTTGGTTTTTGTAAGTATTAATAAAAAAGATTCTACTGTTTTTACGTTTGTTTCCAAATAAGCAACAAACTCTTTGTGTACACATACTACAAATTGAAAAACTCTCGATAATAAACATAAAAATAAAATTCTAATATAATCAAAATAATGATTTTTAAATAAAAGTAATAATCTGATAGGAATTAATTTAAAAAATAAGACTTAAACTTTTCGATTCCTCAATGAATTTGAACCAAATGTTCGAATAAACCGCAATTTTGAAGTAAATAGTAACCGACCCGGTTATAAAATTCTTGACGACAATGTGTGGGCATTTGAGGTGTTATTTCCATAGGGGCTTGTAGAATTTGTTCCCTAAGTTCATTCAGGAAACTGGTCCCGTACGCCTGGAATCCATAGATTCTCGAATTCAAAGTGACCAAGAAAAATAGCTGGAAATAACTTTCAAGTTTCTAGGTCAACCGCTAGGGGGCGTAACCTGTGAAGAAAAATTTAAAAACCAGTTTTTTGTGAAATGTGCCCAATTATACCAAGTGTTAAATAGATAAACTAGAAGGAGGCCTAAATTCCGCACAAATTTGTTTAAGTATCGTCAACTGAGGTGAAGGTGGACAGTCGGGGTGAAGTTGGCAAGACGTAGTTTCTGATCAAATAAATTCGTGACGCCACTGACATTCGACCTTCGGCCAATTTGGCGGTGAGTATTTCATTAGTGTGAATGTAGTAAGGAAGTGTGTTACATTTGGCGCGGTTTTTTAACGGTAAGTTGATTTTTTAATTATGTAAACAATTGATTTAAAAAGTGCTATTTTGGCAATTTGGTTTTTATAACTATTCTATGTATTATACTGATGTTCCTAGAATGTCCATTTTTGGCCACAATATAGACTACAGTATAAGTAACTAACCTATAAAATTTTAAACTAATCTGCCACAAGTTATCGAGTCCAGTGGCGTCACATTAAAAAAGTTTCTTATTCCAGGGTACAGTTGGACACCAAGATGCCGCGTGTATATAATAGAAAAGTGGGCAAGAAACCCAACTGTAAGTATTTGCTTTCTACAATAAAGAAGGCGGAGGAAGAATTTAAATTAAAGAAACTAAGTTTTAGGGAGGCTGCGGAAAAGTATTCAATTCCGAAATCGACTTTATTTAAGCACGTTACAGGAATAAAAAATAAAAAGAAATATTGAGGTCAAACCGTACTAACTTCCTATGAAGAGACTTATCTAGCAGAAGGGATAATGAGTGCCATTAACCATAAAAGACGTGAAAACTCTAGTGAAATCATATCTGGATCGGCTGGGAAAAACCATTACAATTTTCCATGATAATGTTCCTGGAGATGAATGGGTGAAAAATTTCCTCAACAGGCAGGCTAGAGCCCAAGTCAGCTCTGCTGTTATGACCGCATATTTTACGGAATTGCAAAAATCTATAGAAAATGTTCCTGCGGAAAATATCGTCGACTACGACGAAACCAATTTTTCCGACGACCCAGGAAAACTTAAAGTTCTCGCCAAAAGAGGAGCAAAACACTGTGATCGCGTTATGGATAACTCAGAAACAAGAATTTCGGTTATGATTGCTGCAGCAGCTTCCGGCTTTGTTCTTCCACCTCACGTAGTGTACAAGGCCCAACATATTCATCCGACATGGATAGAGAACGGTCCTCCTGGCACGAATTATAACCGGAGTAAAAGTGGTTGGTTCGATCAGTTTTGCTTCGAAGACTGGTTCTATTAAATTGGTCTTCCATACTTATCAAAGCTTCAAGGCAAAAAAGTGATCATCGGTGACAATTTGTCCAGTCACATATCCGTAACGGTTATCAACAAATGTCTTGAACATGACATCAGTTTCATATTGCTCCCCCCAAACTCCACGCACATCTGCCAGCCACTCGATGTGGCTTATTTTAGACCAATGAAGGAAGCGTGGAGATTTGTCTTAAGACAGTGGAGAATGAAAAATCGGGGAGTCTTTCAGAAGAGCGATTTTCCAAACTTGCTATCCCAGACTTTTCAGAGAATTGACATGCGATCTGCGAATAATGTCAAATCAGGATTTGCAGCATGTGGAATAGTTCCTTATGATCCTCAGCGAGTGTTGAGAAAGCTGGCGGATTATCAAGAAGTTAATGTTGAGAAACATTGGACTGTCAGTTTCGTTAGCTTTTTTAAAGAGTACCTTGCTCCTCCAACTCAAACAAGAAAACCAATAGGTGAAAAAATGGCCATTCAACCTGGCCGAAGTGTGACATTTACTGAAGACAATAGTTACATCGCACATGAAAGCGACAATGGAGAGACCCTTTTTCCTGTGATTCAAACGGGAAAGCCAAGACGTAAGAAAATGGCCAATATTGAAGATGACAGTGAAGTCGAAGAAGAAAACTACAATCAAGCTATGTCGGACCAATCTGAAATAGAAATAATAGAAGATGAATTACACGAACTATACTATGACGAGGCTGAGCCAAGTAAAAGCAACCCTGCTCCAACCAATGATAAGACTGAATTAGTTCCTACTAGCATCGGAGATTTTGAGAAAAATCAATACGTCCTGGTGAAATTTGAATCAACTAAAAGAAATCTGAATTTTTTAGGTCACGTTGAAGACATTGATGAGATGTTTTTAACAGTTAAGTTCCTTAGGAAAAAATTTGGAGAAAAAAATGGGGCATTTTTTCGTCTATCCAGATGTTGAAGACCAATCGATGGTGTCAAAGGAAGATGCTATTTATGTTTTACACCAACCTGTAGAATTAAGATTAAACCGTTTTCAGTTTCAAAATAATTTTACTTATGACACCATAGGTTAATGATTTTATATATTTTTTAGGTATTGTGTTCCTTTTTTTTGTTCCATAAAATATTTTATTCATTTTTTTACTAGTAATTTGTTAAATATTTTTTGTTTTTTACGTTATATTGTTTTTCTAGAAACTAGTTTAAGTTGATGTTTTGTGATTTAGGGAATAAACTGTTATTTTTTACCTACAAACGTTTTTCATTGGCCCAGCAAGGGTGCAAATTTTTTTGAAAAAAATTGGAGTTGTCCAACTACACCCAGTTCTCATTAAAAGTTGATTTTACTTGGTTTTAAAGCCATGTCCATCTTCACCCCTTTTTCTGGGTAGAGTTGGACACTACTTAAAAAAAATATTAGCGATTCTATAATTTTTGCAAAACTCGTATTTAGCTCATATAAAGGGGTAAGCCTAAGGCAATTTTCAAAAAAATTTTCAAAATTTTTGAGGCGCTTCTAACGATGGTATCTCAAAAAAACGTTGAAATTTGTCCACCTTCACCTCAGTTGACGGTACTTCGTTTCATTCTTTCAAATAAAAGGTGGGCAGAGTGGGGAAGTGTTTGTGGATTAATGCCTATAACTTTGGTTTGGATCAACCGATATTAACGAAATTAGTGTCACTTAAAATTTAGATGTGTAAGAAAGATCGAACGAATATCTCGACCATTGAAACTAAATGTCCAATTTAATGTTGAAATTGTTTTCCATCGTGTTACACACAAAGATGCAATCTATCGCGCTTACACATAACAGCTGTTGATATACTATTTATTTAGTTTCTAATGCGCTGTATCATGTCGTCTGACGTGGTAGGTCGAGTTTGCTACACTAAATCGTTCAGTCTTCCCCACAGATAAAAGTCTAGTCATGCTGAGTATGGAGTTCTAGCTGGCTATGAAAATATACTTTCCCTTCCAATCCATTTATTTAGATATCTTACATTTAAATAATCTCAAACTCGTCTGGAAAATTGTGCAGGACACCCGTCATGTTGAAATATCATATATCTTCTTGTTTGTTAGGAAATATCTTCCAGTAAAACAGGCAACTGATTTTCCAGAACATCCAAATATGTATCGCCATTTAAAGTTCCATCAAAGAAATATGGACCTACGATCTTTGCATCAACTATAGCACACCAAACGTCAAGACTCCAACTACCTTGAAGCTGCATTTCCTCTATCCAGTGCGGATTTTCTTCAGGCCAATAATGCATATTGTGCACCTGCACTATTAAACGTAGCCTCGTCTGTCCACAAAATCTTTAAGATGATATGTGGTTGTTCTTCTAGCAGATCTAGGATCCAATTGCAGTAATCCAGCCTTACATCAAAATTTCTCTTATGTAAAGTTTGGTGGAGAACTAGGTACATGATTAGGATGCAATCTAAAAAACAAAACAATAAGCATTGGTGAAAAAGAAACCACTCTATATATTAAAACTCAAAAAAATCTTGAAAAATGTACAATTGTTTCACAAGATAAATCTTACATATGTATTTTTGAGAAGCGGATAAGAGGATAAAAGCGGCGTTTTTATTGGAATATTGAAATACCAGTGGAATCTAATGTTTAAAGGGAATTACAAGTTTCTGACCTAAACGTTCACTTCATAATATGAAAAACCGACCTGTCATGTTTTAAAATCCTAAGAACAGTAGTTTTGGGAATGTTTAATTCTATAGAGATTTGCAGACTACTTATATCTGGAATCTGTTGAATGGAAGCGAAAAAATTGATTGATTTATCTTCGGCCGTACCTCTACTACGACGTTTAAAATAGGGACGATGAAAATTACCAGTTTCTTTTAATCTTATACGTAATTTCCGCTTCGATTATGATGCACATTTCTGAATTGGTCGATACGCGCTTGCGCACTGCTATAGTGAACCGAAACTAATTATTAATGCACTGAAACGGATACACGAGAAGGCAGAAGGTAAGTAATTATCGATTGTGATGCACGGAGCCTAGCATTTCTGCATTGGCAGAGACGCGCATACTCTCCACTACACTGGGCCGAAGGAAGTTAATTCATGCACTGACGCTGATACACGAGAAGGTATCTAGTCACCTGCCATCGTCGACTGGATTCTTTTGGGTGGGTATGAAGAAAAGTTGTATACACTACACGTGCCGACAGCCCTGCATTGCGCTCCTGAATGTTCTCGGTACGCGTACGGCATTCTGAATAGCAGTGCAGAAATCTCAAACCCTCGGCCCTCATACTAAAGCTTTTCTGTATCACCGAAGTTTATAGATAAGTGAAGCTACTTCTGAGATGGTAGGTAGCTATTGTGGGAAGTAGGTATTGAGAATTGTAATGAAAAAGCGCGTGCAGGGAGTCTTTTGCTAGAAGGCTCACCATTCATGACGCTAAAATAAGGAGACATAACGTTAATTTTGTCGAAATAGATATATCAGTGACGTGTCAAAATCTAATTATTTTAGTAGCGCTGCATGGGTAGACGGGGTGAGTAAAGGGTACCAACGCATTATTTTGTTTTGTATGATGATGTTACATTTTTAACGATAATACTAAACATGTGCTTAATTCCTGAAAATTTTATAACGCTTAATCATATAAAATAACCCGGAATCTCTATTCTATAACTAAAGTATCCTGTCCTACTCAGATACGAACACAAAAACAGCATTCTACCCTTTGTGCCACGTGAATCGACCTCCCCTCTCCATTAATGATAGAGAAACATGCTTTATTGGCATGGAACATCTTCTTTATATCTTGCATAGACAACGACAAAAGCCGTTTACCTCAAGACAAAAAATTGCCT
The DNA here is from genome assembly GCA_963921935.1 of Galeruca laticollis. Classification (NCBI taxonomy): domain Eukaryota; kingdom Metazoa; phylum Arthropoda; class Insecta; order Coleoptera; family Chrysomelidae; genus Galeruca; species Galeruca laticollis. Next base: position 138,204,909 of record OY998182.1, read on the forward strand.
GTCCCTGATATACCCAGATCGTCAAATAAAATGTCCTTACCTCACAGCCGAATGTTATGTTAGCCGAGTTTCCAAGTAAAAAACCCCTAGCTCGAATCAAGTGGCTGTTAATCCAATGCATTTTTTTCAGTCTAATATTCTAATTATAAGCCCGCTTTTTGACGTACGCGCGTGCTGCTTACGTTATACTACCGCGCATGCCTATTTATTACTTAAACTCCAATACCCCATACCGACGAACGCTCACAGCCGTCCCAGAAGTGGTTTGGCATATCTACTGATGTGGACTCAACCTCATATTCTTCTTGACATGCCAGAACCGTTTAACGAATGTAAGCAATCATGTTGGCTATCATTACTTCATTCACAGATAATCTAAAGGGTTGACTGGTTGTCTGTCACACCCATTACCTCAGGGTACTCAGACAAGATGTTCTGTTTCTACAAGCTCCACGCCTTTCTTAAACTTTTTTCTGGATCATGGCCAAATGAAAGTCATTCTGTTGACCTCTACGTTCAAATGCCTCAAGTCGATTCAAGTTATCCTAACAAAACAGAAAAGTCATAATTCCTAATTATCTCTCTCTCATTCTGAGCTTGGTGTTCAGTTCACACAAAACCTTTATACGTACAGATGTAACGGTAGCTTGTTAAATTCTCGACTCAATTTTCATTGAATCCCCTCCTAGGAACATTAGTTGATTTTTGATAGAATAATCTCCACGTTTGTGAGTTCTTCAACACAATCTAAGTTCGTATTTGCAGATTAACAATCTCTTTCAGGTCAGTGAATGATATTTTGATGGTTATTTCTGAAAATATGTAATATAAGGTACTGTAAGTTAGATCCAAGCTACATATAGTCGTGCTCAATAGGAGGAGAGAGCCGATAACAAATTTATCTAGACTGGACGTGAGGAGTAAGAATTACTGAAGTTAAGTTTTAGAACACTTTTTTAAGAACAATATCAACTCGACCTTAGTACCAAATTTTTGTCAGTTACGAAAAAAAGTCATAACACCTTTACAACTTTTTTTATCCTATCTAGTTCGTGGTATACCCTGCAAAACATACCAATTTGGGACACACTGTACAGTAGTGTTTACGAGAAACAAATGACTTCCATGAGAGTAAATTCAACTAAAGCTTTTAACTAGATGAATAAATAGTTTTTCCTTCACTAAAAATTTAGCTATGCTAAAAGTACTCACTGTATATTAATTCCATTTCTTCTTCTTTAGAAAGCACTTAAGTTTCTTATCACCTGCACGTTGTTACCAATGTTTATCTTCAAACATGTAATATTTGAGTTTGGAGGAATCGCTTTAGGCACGTTTCTACTACCAATTACTTAAATGAGATACGGAAAATCTATGTAACAGCTGTATATTTGAATATGTGCGCTAGTTTGTCTGTGCAGGTATTTAATTGAAAAATAACTCGAGCATCTATAAGGAATTATCATTTGTAGATTCGAAATAACTTCAATTAAAATGCTGAGATTAATTATCCATTATATTACAGAGTATATGAATTTACACGATTCTCTATTTCTGTTATAATTCTAAAACTGGTTCTCATTATATTATATAGAATTGCAATTGACTGACTTTTCAAAGATTTGCTTGTTTGAATTAAAATTGCTTCTCTGGAAGCGTCAACGGCTTTTGCCATATATCGTGTAATAAGTTTTTTTTTCGGAAAGGTGGAAGAAAGATTCTAGGGTCTTTGTTTTTATAAATGGTCCCACAAGCTGTGTGCCGATGTTCGTTGTTCTTCAGGAGGATAATATTATTGCTTCAAGGTGATCTCTTCTGACAAAATTATAGTAACTGGTCTTGACGTTGCAGCTAAAAGTGAAAAGAATAGAAGAAGACGAAGGTATTTTCTAGGAGAGTACTAGTATATTACATAACAAGAGTTGTAAATAGCAAGGGAAATACAGCGTAGTTGTAATTTCAGGAGCATAGAAAATGCATTGTAATGAGAATGGTTAATAATTTTTTCAACAATTAGAATTTATATCTAATGTGGAATTTTGACAATTTTTTGTAACAATAGGGTGTCAAGATTCTTGTACAACCATATTAGAAATTGACGGTATTGATACAGAAATGTTGTTTGAGTCTGATCTAACAGGATTTATTGGTTATGGTGGTATAATTTTCGGAATATCATTTCAATTGTTCTCGATAGACATTGAAATTGTATTACCTGTAATATTTTCATTTAATATGGAGTTGTCCAGATGACTGTCTGCCACAGTTGATGTCTCCGCGCCTGCTTACCATGTCTTTTGAGTATCAACAAACCTACACCAGTATCTTCTAGAAGAGATTCTGAAGACCTTTTAAAAATAAACGGTTTCAAGCATTAAAACTAACTTTACCGCATCTGTGACCCTGAACAATATTCAATCATAAAATTGTTGCTTGTATACACTTCGGGGGATCTATCGTGCTAACAAACCGAAATTTCTCCAAAAATATCCAAAAATTTAGTATATCTAGTTTTATAGGACCCGCTGTACTCGCTCTAGTCAACTGAAAATCAATAGGGTACATCTGTGAGACACCTTGAACAATACTTATTCATAAAGTTGATCAATCGTATACTCTCTGGAGGCTGTATCGTGCTAACAAACTGAAAATTCTTCAAAAATGACAAAAATTTGGTACTTCAAGTACCACAGCACCCGTTGTTCTGGCTTAGGTGAGCTCAATATCAATAGGGTTCATCTTTAAGACGCTCTGAATCATATCCAATCATAAAATTCATCACTTGTAGATACTCCGGAGGCTGTATCGTGCTAACAAACTGAAACTTCTCCAAAAATGACAAAAATATCGTACTGTAGCATCGGTTGTATTGGCTCTGGTGAGCTGAAAATCAATAGGGTTCATCAGTGAGATGCCTTGAATAATATTCAATCATATAATTAGTGACTTGTTGAACTCCGGAGGCTGTATCGTGCTAACAAACTGAAATGTCTCGAAAAACGACAAAATGTCGTACTTCAAGTACCATAGCAACCGTTGTACTGGCTCTGGTGAGCTGAAAATCAATAGGGTTCATCTGTGAAATGTCCTTAACAATATTCCATCATAAAATTGGTGGCTTATTGCACTCCGGAGGCTGTATCATGCTAACAAGACTTGCAAGTAAAAGTGGCCGACGACAACGACGACGACGACGACTACGACATACACACAAGATTTTTTTTCTAAAAACCGTTTTTTCGTGTTGTTGTTGATGGATAACGTGAAAATAACTCAAAAAAAAATTTCAAATTTCCAACTTTTTTGTGGGTAAACCAATACTTTTCTCGCATATTAGATAGGTTGGCGGGAAAGTAATAACAAATTCGTATAAGAAGTAAGTACATACCATACAAAGAAAGTGTTGTATATAAACTAACCTTTTTTCGACAATCCTCATCATGATCAATAATAATGCTAAATACTTTACTTAAGACTTAAAGATAGGTTAATTACAACAACCAACGGCAACCCGCCAGCCAATGAAACGGTTTTATGGAACTAGGGTGAAAAGTTGCACACATATGTGAAACTGAAATATCACTAGATAAAAAATGTTAAGGGCCCCTTACTTCAGATTCTGGTAAGTGACAGTCATGCAACTGGGAATAAATTTAAGCGTCCATTAACTTCAAGAGACGGTTAGTTAAGTACTCCTTTTAAGGGGTACTGGTGCAAGCGGGTCTTAGAATACTAAACGTTGTAATGACATCACACCTCCCTCATCTCTCAGATAGTGTTCTCAGCCCGAGCCTGTTTAGTCATGTTTCATAGTTTAAGTGAGACAAATTTAGTGGCAATTTTGTAGCTCTACGTTGAACTCCCTCTATAAGTTTTACATCACGTCTGACGTGCGGAGACCAAACGGTGATAGCAACTTCTGAGTGAGGTCAGACGTAACTTTTGTATAGCCTCAAGAACAAGCCTGGACTCATTCTTGGAAATGCCTTAGATATCAAGTACAGAGCTGAGTTTGCCCTGTTAACCGTTTTTGCCGTCTGCGAGGACCAAGCCACACCTGTATTAATCATGACACTCAAATCACTGACTTCCGGAACTGATTTTATAATTCAAGATAATATGTGACACATGGATTGTTGTAACCGCACTGCAAAACACAACAATTGTTAATGTTTACTGGTATGCTCCACTCCTTGCAACATTTAAATATTTCTTCCAGGTCGTGTTGAATAGAGTTTTAAATATCACGACAAATGTTAAACTCCATGTCATCGGCAAATGATTTGTTTAAGCATTTAAACTTAGCATTTAAGTCAGGAGCGTATACCAGGAAAAGGATAGGACCCAAAATAGTACCTTGAGGTACCCCACTGCGCAATTACCGGGAATTACTTAAGTTATCCTCATATTGTAAATGGAAAATTTGACCCAATAAAAATTTTTTCAGCCATGCCATCCCCAAAGATAAACAAAAATTTAGTATATCTGGGTTTATAGGACCCGCTGTACTCGTTGTAGTCAACTGAAAATCAATAGGGTACATCTGTGAGAAGCTTTGAACAATATTCAATCATAAAATTGATCAATCGTATACTCTCTCTGGAGGCTGAATCGTGCTAACAAACTAAAAATTCTCCGAAAATTATAAAAAGTTGGTACTTCAAGTACCATAGCACCCGTTGTACTGGCTCTGGTGAGCTGAATATCAATAGGGTTTTTCTTTGGAAGGTTCTGAATAATATTCAATCATAAAATTGGTCACTTCTATATATACCGGAGGCTGTATCGTGCTATATCGTATTGAAAGTACTGTAGCACTTGTTGTATTGGCTCTGGTGAGCTGAAAATCAATAGGGTTCATCAGCGTGATGTCATGAATAATATTCAATCATAAAATTGCTGACTTGTTGAACTCCGGAGTCTGTATCGTGCTAACAAACTGAAATTTCTCAAAAAATGACAAAATGTCGTACTTCAAGTACCATAGCACCTGTTGTACTGGCTCTGGTGAGCTGAAAATCAATAGGGTTCATCTGTGACATATTTTTAAAAATATTCAATTACAAAATTGGTGACGTATTGCACTCCGGAGGCTGTATCGTGCTAACAAGACATGTAAGGAAAAGTGGCCGACGACCACGACGACGACGACGACGACCACGACGGCGACAAACACACAGGATTTTTTTTCTAAAAACCGTTTTTCCGTGTTGTTGTATATGGAAAACATAAAAATAACTCAAAACAAATTTCAAAATTCCAACTTTTTTGGGGTAAACCAATACTTTTCTCGCATATAGAGATGTTGAGCGGAAAAGTAATAGTTGAGAGTGCAATTGTGTCGTTATTATATACAGGCTAGGTTCGTAGTGAGTGGGTATGTAAGGCCCTCCACTGCGACTCATGAGAGTCTATTGTGGCACATGCCTATTCAGATTTCACCAAACGAATTCAGCTTCTTAACGAAGCCGATTAATTTGTTCGGTGAATAATATTTCAGGTCCGAAGGCGAAAGAGAGACCCTGCCCAACATCAGACACCTGATTCAAACCGCGGCGGTAGGAGAGGCGATATGAGCTAAATGCCTTCAAAGCCGCTTGGCTGTCCGTGAATTTTTTCATTGATATATGTGTGTGGTTGGATTACCCCAAACTCTCCACACATGAAGCAATGGCATGAATTTCTGCCTGAAATACATAGGTTGCATAGGATCCTAGAGAGGATGAAATTTCTGTCCTAGACACCCGCACCAGAACATGAGGGTGTCTTTGAACCATCGGTGTACCAACAGATGTCTGCTCTCAAAAGTTCATCCTTACGGCGGACCCATTCATCTCAATTTAGAAATAGGACGCTATAAGGCAGATTGTAGTTTACTGTTGGAGGCATTATATTAGAGGTCGTTCCCAGATCACTATATGACTTTCAGTGTCCGCTAGCATTCTGCTTTGCTCTGTATAAGCCTGTTTTGTGCATTTAGAAATATGCACAATTCTATATGCTGTCCATCTGGCCTCCTTTTACAGAAAAATAGGACAGGAGGTAGGTCCAGGAGGATTTCCATGGCTGCTGACGGTGTAGTACCGATGGCACCAGTAATAGCCATACAAGCCTGTCTCTTTATATCAGAGAGCTTTGATTGGACCGTTTTCTATAAAGCTTTCGACCACAAAGCAATGGCTCCATATTTGATCATTGGTCTAACAATCATCGCATAAGTCCAATAGAATTGTTTATGACCCAGGCCCCAAGATTTTCCACAGATCCTGCGTCATGTCCACAAGGATAGTCTGGCCTTAGGGATTACTTTTCCCAAGTGAGAGTTCTAAGTGAGTTTTCTATCTAGAATAATCCCTAAATATTTTACTTCCGCTACAAATAGAATAACCTCACCATTATTGGATAGTGGTGGAAGATCCACCTCCTTGTGATGGGAACTATTACATGTTCCACCAGAGTTAACAGGCATCTGTTCCCTCTGGCACCAACTGTAGACATCGTCCAACGTCTTTTGGAGGATTTTATATGCTACCCGTCCTGACTTGGTCCTTGCCAGTATGACAAAGTCTTCTGCATACGCTTGCAGTCTTACTCCTCTTCCTTCGAGAGTACTAATCAGGTCATCTACCAAGAGTGACAACAGTAGGGGAAATAGCACTCCACCCTGCCGGCAACACCTGGAAACCTTAAAGGTAATGGCTTCATCTTGAAGAGATGTAGTGGTTGTTCTATTAGTGAGCATGGCATATATCCAGCCGGTAATCGTTGGTTTAATGCCCTTTTCAGCCAAAGCTGAACCAATGGAGGCCAGTAGTGCATTGTCAAATGCTCCTTCGATGTCAAAGAAAATGTCCAGCGCAATGTTTTTATTATTAAGGGGTTCTGTGATTTTCCCAACATGCTAAATCTGTTGATTTGCCAGTTTGATAAGCGGACTTGTGGATTCTCAGGGGAAAGTTGTATAATACTACCCACCTGATGTAGCGATCGAGTACTATTTCAAGTCCTTTAAGCAGGCTAATTGATCTGGCCGATTTAGGGTGTAGGTCTGTGTGTCCCACTTTCGATATATATACTACACTAGCCGTCAATCAACTGGGTGGTATATAATTCCACGTCAAACTAGCTCTATACAGTTTAATGAGGATGGGTATTATATACAAGTCAAGCGACAAAACCCGACATTTCATTTCCTGTCGCACTCATGAGCAGATTCAAAGAAAATCACAATAAATCACATTGGACTGCAGTGAAGAGGATTTTCCGATATATGAAAATAATTAATGGAACTTGAAATGAATTCGATAGAAATAAAAATTATCGGATGCAGGGATTTAGCGATGCAGATTGGGCCAATGAAATCAATGAAATATATTCGATAAATGGAACTGTTACCATTTTACATGGTGGGTCTATATATTGGTTCAATAAAAAGCAAAATACTGTTGTCTCTCCTAATACGGATGCTGAATATATGGCTCGAGTTTCAGCTTGTCAAGAATCTATATGGGTAGGTCAGTTTGCGAATCAAATCGATCCCAGCTCAGTCGATCAACCAACTATGACGATTTTCTTGAAATTTCGACAAAATATGCAAGCACAATATTTGGATAAAAATAAATGAATTATCTGTACGCAAATACATAAATTCCATATGATAAATTAAATGAACTAACTAATGTATTATCTATTTTGCCTGATAGATTTCCAAAAATGGCGAATCGTTTAACTGCCTTAGAAAATTCAACTCGGTCAAATCAGATACAATTTGATGAATACGTGCAGGAGGCAAATATTAGCTTTCAAAAATCCTATAACATGATCGTATATAACTTGCCTGAATCAAACATAGATAATATAGATGATATAGATAAGGTTACTGATATTGTTGATATATTTAAACCTCGTATATCGAATGCTGTTTTCCGTATAGGCAAAGCTGACGAAAATAGTAACAAATCTGGACTCCATCCTATATACTGCGCAATAAGAAAAAATTACAAAATACTCGATTCTCTCCAATTCTAATATCTATAAACTAAATATCAAATTAACTTCTTAAAGAATTTGAGAGAGGAGCTGGAAAGGCGCAAAATGGAGGATGAGCATCTAACCATAAAATACGTTAATAAAATTCCAACTATTGTGAATACTACGGAGGAACTTGGTGCAAAAAACTATTAAAACTCACAAACATGAATATATTCTACACTAATATAGATTCTCTGTATACAAAACCAGCCGATTTCGTTTCAGTCATATCATCTACCTCCAATATCCACATTTTTGCGATAACAGAATTTTGGTTATCCTCTAGAATACCTAGCTCTCTTATTAACCCCAAATGGATATAGTTTATACCGTAAGGATAGATTAAAAAAAATTGGAGGAGGTGTTTGCGTTTTCTCTCATAAGAGTTCTTTAAAAATTGTATTATCAAGTCGATCCCACATGATCTGGAGGGAATCGAATCTCTTTTGTTTAAAATTGTTTTTCCTAACTCAGTCATCCTGCAAATATTTATTATATATAGTCCTCTTCCGTCATATGATATTACAATCTCCATGTGTGAGTATATTGAAGAATTTAGTAAAAATGAAGTGAATCTTACCATTCTTGGCGATTTTAATTTTAAAGCATATTCTTCCACCTCTTGACGGCAATAATCCTGGTGTCCCTTTCTATAACTTATTTTTTCAAACTAACTGGAACAATTCATAAATGAGCCGACAAGGTTCCGACAAGGTTCCATCAAGTTAATCAACCTTCAGTATTAGACCTCGAAATCTCTAATGAAGAGGAGCTGATTTCCGACATAGAAAATGACTGCCACCAATTGGTATCTCAGATCATGTTGTACTTCATACTAAATTCCAGCTGGATATATCTAGTAATATCAGTGAAAAAATAAAAAATCCTTCTATAAAACCGATCATCAACAATTAAATGACTATTTCAATCAAACAGATTGGCCGGTACTAGTTGGTGAATTTGTGTGGGAAAAATATAAAGAAATTATATATAAGGGGCTAGAAGAATGTTCCAGAACTTATACAGTGACAACTATCCCTAGATGTCCGTTGATTGATAATCACTTAATCCAAATAAGTAAAGAAAAACAATGCTTGTGGATAAGAGTTAGGAAAAATCGATCCGAAGAAAACATTCTCTTGCACAGGCAGTATTTAAACAGACTCACACAGGAGTTGAGATTAGCATGAAGCAATTACGAAAATCGAATAACCACAAGAGACCCAAAAGGTTTTTATAAAAATGTTAAATCCAAGTTCTCCTCTAAAACTGGTGTACCATTATTAGAAAAACCAAACGGAGGCATTTGCAGCAAGGAAGAAGTATGCGAAATTTTTGCCGAAACTTTTGCAAATGCATTTACAATAGACTCTGATTTAACAAATCCTGTAATGCCACTAACTACTAGAACTATGAACTCACTAGATACGGTTAATATCACAGTGGAAAAAGTTACAGAAGTATTGAAGAATCTGAAAATCGCAGCTTCTCCTGGAATTGAGAAAATATCCCCTACAGTCTATAAAAATTGCGCAGACAGTCTAGCAGTCCCACTATCCAACCTTATGTCCAGATCACTAAAAGAAAATTCCATTCCTGTCTCATGGAAATCAGGAATAGTTACGCCTATCTATAAAAATGGAAATTAAATTCCTCCGACGAATTATCGGCCTATAACGGTTACACAAACCCCAGTAAAAATTATGGAGAGATTAATCGTTGACGAACTTGTTCCCTTTTTAATAGACAATAAAATCATTCAAGATACCAGCATGGTTTTCTACCTAATCGATCAGTAACCAGTAATCTTCCAACTGCTCTTAACGACTGGATATTATATTTAGATCGTTACGAACCTGTGGGTGTGGTATACATAGATTTTTCTCGAGGCTTCAATAAGGTGTCTATTAAAAAGATACTAGCGAAATTGGAACATTTCGGAGTGCGTGGTTAGCTGTTGGCATGGCTGAAAAAAATTTTATTAGGTCGAATTTTCCAAGTACAATATGAGGATAACTTAAGTAATTCTCGTAAAGAACGCAGTGGGGTACCTCAAGGTACCATTTTGGATCCTATCCGTTTCCTGACTTAACTGCCAAGTTTAAATGCAAAAACAAATCGTTCGCCGTTGTCCTGATATTCAAAACTCAATCCAACACGACCTGGATGAATTATTAAAATGGTGCAAGGAGTGGAGCATACCAGTAAACATGAATAAGTGTTTTGCAGTGCGGTTACAACAATCCATGTGTCACATATTATCTTGAATCAGAGCCTATAAAATCAGTTCCGGAAGTCAGTGATTTGGATGTCGTAATTTCTACAGGTCTGGGTTGGTCCTCGCAGACTGCAAAAGCGGTTAACAGGGCAAACTCAGCTCTGTACTTGATTTCTAAGGCATTTCCAAGAATGAGTCCAGGCTTGTTCTTGAGGCTGAACAAAAGCTACGTGCGACCTCACTTAGAAGCTGCTCCGTTTGGTCTCCGCATCTCAGAGTTGATGTAAACCTTATAGAGGAAGTTCAACGTAGAGCTACAAAATTCCCACTAAATTTTTCTCACTTAAACTATGAAACAAAACTAAACAGGCTCGGGCTGACAACACTATCTGAGAGAAGAGAGAGGGGTGATGTCATTACAACCTTTAGGATTATAAGAGATGACTTTTGGGACACTTCTAACTTTTTTACATGTAATGAAGATAGCAGGTTAAGAGGTCACAATTGTAAATTGAAAAAAGGATCTTCAAGATCTAGTGTTAGGCAAAACTTTCTAGTAATTAGAGTAATCGATAAACGAAACAATTTAAGTAGTGATATTGTAATCAGTTCCTTCTCTGAATAGCTTCAAGAATGGGCTGGACAGGTGTTCTTGATCTGGTGTTGTACTTGATTAGTGTTTTATAAATGCTACTTTTTTTTGAATATCAATTTATTTCAAGCTAAGTTTGTAAAATTAGTTCTGCCAACCTATTAGTACCTATGTAGTTTGATTTTGTAATCGAGCCGTATAAGCTTTGCTTTGGCTCATAATCACTGTGTAATAATAATAATAAAAAACTATTATTTCATAGCGCACTTTTGACATCTCTGCTGAAATACAATCCCCTATTTTTGCAGCGCATAACTTATTTCTGGTGGTGTACAGTCATTATCGGGAATACCGGAGTCAAAAATAATTTTTTATAATTTATATGCAGTACTACAAGTTTGAAATGACATGTAATGATTTGAATCTATTATGACCTTATTATACAAAGCCTACTATAATTATAACAGTGTTACCAACACAATCATAGCATCAAGGAAATGTCCTCATAAATGTAAGTTAATTTTTATATTACGTAAAATTTTGACCCTTGTTGTAATAATCAATTCACTAATTACCTATATATTGATGTAATTCGCTATTTACTATGTTAGGAGTAGAAAATAGTATATTATATACCGCGGGACTGAAGTAGTACATTTAATCCTGAAGGTAAAGTTTATGGCCCGACCGCAGGGAGGGCCATAATTTACCTTCAGGATTAAATGTACTTCAGTCGCAAGGTATATACGATACTTTTCGTACTTCCGGTATGATTTTATTAATTATTTCAATAATTTCAATCAGTTTTTTCTCTCTTCAACTCATTTAATAAACTGTCTTTAGAATAAGTTACCATAGTAACATTGCGTTGTGACAGTTATAATTTAGAAACATTGTCATTACTAGTGTCATTGTAAAGAAACATTGTTATTGATAATTATTGGTATCATGAGTGAAGAAGGTGTATCTGATATTGATAAAAGAGCAGCCGAAGTAGGTGAAGAATTGTTACCACCGAAATCTAGAAAACTATACGAGCAGCAGTACGATGCTTTTAAAAAGTGGTGCCGCTTAAAAAATGTGAGACAACCTACTGAAAATGCGCTGTTAGTCTACTTCGATGATAAATCAAAAGCGGTTTGTGCCTCAACTCTCTGGGCACATTACTCAATGCTGAAATCGGTTATTAACATTAGAGAAGATATTGATATAAGTAAATTTCCAAAATTATTAGCTTTTTTGAAGAGAAGAAATGAGGGATTTAAGCCAAAGAAGTCAAGAATTCTCACGTCTGAGCAGGTAGATCAGTTCTTACGGGAGGCTCCGGATGATAAATATTTAATGCTTAAGGTAAATTTGGAAATTTGTTTATATTCAGAAATTTTAAGAAATCAATTTTTTTGTAGGTTGCACTTATTTTGGGCGTTGCGGGAGCTTGTCGTGGAAAAGAGTTGGTTGATTTAGAAATCGACGATGTGAGAGATTTGGGCGATTCCTTCCTAATTGCGATTAGAAACACCAAAAGTAAAATTGACCGAAATTTTGTGATCAAAAATTCAGAAAACAGTGCCATCAGTTTTGTGGCGATATTTCGGAAATATGTGGCATTGCGAAAGACAGGGACAACTCATTCAAAATTTTTTGTTCAATACATCAACAAAGAATGTACTACGCGAGTAGTAGGAAAAAACATGTTTGGTACATTTCCACGGCAAATAGCAGCTTTCTTGAAATTAGAAAATGCGACGTCTTATACGGGACATTGTTTTAGACGCACATCTGCGTCTTTGTTAGCTGATTCGGGAGCAATAATAGACGTGCTGAAGAGACATGGAGGATGGAAATCCTCCAACGTGGCCGAGGGATATATTGAATCGTCTATTAAAAATAAACAAAAAATTTCAGATAAAATATTAGGTCAAGTCGCCGATTCGTCCACTATAGTTATGCCACAGTCCTCATTCTCGCTTCCTGTTTCCGCAGGATCTTCGAAACAAACACCAGTTCAATATGAAAAGGACCTATCTGTTACTCGTCAGTTACCTGCTGCATTAACCCAGGAAAGACTGGTCAATATGACGAACTGTCACAATATTAATTTGAATATTAACGTTAATTACCATTCTAATTAATTATATTTTTCAATAAAATATCCCTTAAATTCGTTTGTTTGTGATTTAATCGTTCCGGGAGTTTCGTCAATATTTAATCCCGGAGGGATTAAATGTGACACTTTAGTACCTGTCACAAGGGAGTGAAGTTGTCACTTTAGGCCCGGAAGTACGAAAACATATTTTCCAGCATATATGAAAACTGTTTGATCAACATTCAGCAAATTTTTATACAATCAAGATTTTGTTACAGTCATTGAGCAGTTTGAATAAAAAAGAAAACATTATTTTGACTATTTTCACAAAATATATAATCCTTCCGTCTTTCAGATTGGATAAAATACAATCTTCTTCCAAGTAAACAGAAACAGGCTTTATGAAAAAACAATTTTCGCTTCACAGAATTGCCGACCAAGTGAACTTTATTAGGCAGTATATTGAAAACATGTTTCGATAGTCATATATTTCCAAATCAGCATTTTATGTAAATGTGTGACCTTTGAAAACCTTTTTTATACTTAAATAGAATGAAACTTTTTATTTATAGGTTTACAGATCGATTCCGTTTGACGATTCCCCCCGAGTTTTCTGATCAAAATCCATCATCTATCTGTCTTTAAGTCTTCATCGAGTGATAATCCCGATCCATATAAAATGTGAGGCGTCTGCGGTGCCTGGAAGGCCTTTTTTATTCATGTTTTTATGGTTGGTGGCAATAAAGTAATAATCGATAGATATATTTTCCAGTCACGAATAGGATGCCGCTAAACTTTTCCCCGTAAAGAAAATATCCAATCTGAATTAAACATGAAACATTTGAAAGGACGAGCATCAGGCAGAAATTCAACCAGAGATTTATTCCGAGAAATCCTCGAGATTTATAAGTTTACTGAGTCATTCCCTGTTTTCTAAGACAAGGCATATTTATATTTTTATCTGGGTAACAAACGGCTTGAGAAGTAGAGAAAATATGAGATATCTGTCGAAATCTGGACGACTCTAAGCTTTTTGATTTATTTCTGCTGCTCTTTTGCTGCTCGTCTCATGAATGATCCCGTCTTACAATTTTTCTCCTGGATTTTATCTGAACAATATGAATTACTACTATTGAAATTAATATGGAATGTTATAAATCGCAATTCATCAGCAGCTCGGGAGGAATAAAGATTCAAAAATTTAAAAAATGTGTGTCACGTTATATAGGGTGTCCGAGGAATTCGTACCAAAAATTTGGGAGATAATAGAGAGACTAAAAGTAATGATGGAATTTCAAATGCATTTTTTTCGTTACGCCCTTCTTCAACGAACTATAGGGATCTAAAATTGGGAATATCACAATATAGTTTTCCTGGTTTTCTGTATCATTGCACAATTATACTGATCTTAATTGGGAAAAAGATATCCAGGATATCCCCATGCGGCTAATAATATCTAAACTTTAATATTTGTAATATTATTCTTCTTATTTTCTCTATTAACATATATTAAGTCAATCCCTAGGTAGGTCACTTCTTGGTCTAGCCAAAATAATTATTGAACATCAGAGAGGCATCAAATGAAATATAACTTCTGTCGTTCTGACAATGATATTTATATCGAAACAATTGTCAATTTTCTTAGAGTTTTTAAATTTTTTTAAATATATTGTGGAATTACCTAGAAACAGTAAGTTTCATTTGAAACAGTAAAATGAGTATATTTCACGAAGTAAGGGTCGAGACAGTTAATTTTCTTTTTAAATTATTCGGTATTTACGCTTTCAAATGTTCATTGATCAGATCAGGATTAGTAACAAGTTTATTGGCATCAGACATATTTTTAACTTGAACTCTGATTACATGTTTGCCCACATTATTGATTTTCATTATATTTTGAATATTAATATTTTTGTGTAGGATATGACCTACGGCCATAGGATGTAATTTGCCAATATTCTGATCATTGACCATTTCAATGAATATATAAACAATTTCCTTATATAAATTTGGTTTTTGTAAATTCAACACCTTACTTTTTGTTGTCTTTTATCACTAATCACTTTTTCGGTTAACTGATTGTTGTTTTCTTCACCAGTCAGGCCAACTTTTTCAATGTTGATAATTTGTAAGGGACCTTCTCGTTATTTACAATATTATTGTGTAGCATGATGTTTTTGTATTGTATTATAACTCACGGGGGTAGGATTACCCACTAGTATGCAACTTTATACACACTTCTGTATAGTTGGTCGCATGAGGGAATTAACTACGGGTTTTATAATTATTCAAGCAAATCATGCGATAAAGGAATTTAAATGATTAAATGGGGGTCTAAAGTAATATTTTTATTAATATTTTTCATATGATTTAACCAATCCACGAGTATTTTATCATTTCATGTGGGGATTTTATTTGATTGTCAGTGGTAACACTGATCGTAGATGTCAAAAGTAACGGGAAAATAAATTGGAATCACTTGTCTCATACTTTTCGAGTTGTGAAGTCGAGTATGACAAGTCGTGAGTATAGAAAATGGCTGGTGGCACATGGTTTATATCATCTATTTTCGGGACTATCGTGGTGAAAAGCCCTTGGTAGCAAGGTAAGCTTTCGTCTTGCACATATATTTTCACACATAGCACCAATTTCTTTTTAGGGTTTTTCTGTACAGCATAGTTTTTCACATACATTTTTTTAAGCATACTTTTCGCCAAATTGATATGTTTTAAACAGTTTTTTATGGGTGATGGTAATCGATGATAGATAGCATGATCATGTTAAGATTTTAAGAAGCCTCAAATTTCGGATGTTTCCTGTATGGGATATATTTTCGTAGAGATAGCTGACAGACTATAGTACTCCGTTCATGGTAGTAGAGACGTGTCGTATCTCGGATGGCGTTAGCGTTACAGAGCGACAAGAGCTCGTGATGGCGTTTCCACTTCAAGGGGCGATGTTGGACTCATGTTTGTTGGTGACAATTGCGGAATGATTCCATTATGGACAACGATTCTGGATCGGATGGCTGAATCTTGTTCCACAAGTCAGATGTGGCTTGTCAATTAAGCCAATTGACGTTTAAAAAGTTGGACACTAGGCGCAAGTAACATTTATAGTTTAATTAGTTTTCATCGGAACTTCAAGCAACTTATTCATTTTGTAATTTCATGCTTTAACGTTTAATAACACATTAACTTTTAAAGTTCAATATTTAGTAACTTTACATTCTTATATAGACGTCTATCAATTCACAATTTTATTGTTATCCTTTCAACTTTTTAAAGATGAAATATTAACTTAATTATCGGCATATCGCCCAGAAATTATATTTCAGCTTAATTTTACTACATAAGAGACACTCTTGATCTATTTGGTGACATCTTGTTAATTATTACAGTTTGTAAGGCTGTAACTGGTATACCATTTGCATGTTACTAAAGATTTAGTGTATTGTACTTGATTATCTCAGATAGTTTATAACATTAGATACTGTTAAACATTTTAAATTAACCAACCACTGATAACTGATTATCAGTTCATAATTAGAGTCGGTTACCTCATATTTATTGAGACAGGATATTACACCATCTGGTACTATTAAATTTAATTAAACTGATTCATTGGCAATAAAATGTGTTTTATTTGATTCACAAACGTGAGGGTAAAAAAATATAAATAACATATTTGAAAAGTTATAATAGCTAGTTTATTCACTATCAATTTCTTGATTGATCAGTAAGAGTTTCTTGAATGTCCTACTAATCAAGTGGCGCCTTGAGAAAATAATACAGGACTAGCTTTTAAACATTCCTCACTAACGCACGGTCTTATATATGCTCTCCAGCGAAAAGCGAACTTTTGGCAATGTAACCTCACTTATTGTAGTGACAACAGCAAGGTAAGGTTGCAATTGTTTGTTCCCCCATTATCAGAGGGAGAATCGTCTTCCATAGTCACTGTTACTGTCACTGATAGTTATTTTCACTAATAATAAGATTGAATATCCAATCAAAACTATTTTCTTAATAATAATAATATACGTTTATATTCGACACACAGAACTAACGTCTTTATCGTACCGGGTATAAATTCGAACTGCAGTTGAGTGTTAGTGAAACAATTTTATGGATGAATGGAAAACATAAAAATCAAATTCAGAGAGGTTATGTTTTCAGTTTGGTAGTTTCCAGTTTTTTTGAATTGACAGATGTAATAAATAATCCGTTCGCAGATCGCAAGAATCAGTAACAGACATATTTCAAACCGCAAAAAAGTCCAACTATTTTGGGATTTGCCTGTGCGAACAAAGCTAATATGATAACTGGGGTTATAATCCAAAATATCGATGAATATGTGAATTTATTGTAAGTTGAAATTGAAAAAATCAGTGAAACTCGATTTTCCATTGTTTTTAAAAATAAAATTTCAACGCATTATATCAATATTTCCAAGAAACTTAAAGCTAAAGCTGGTGATTATTGATATCAACTCAATGCCTTCTTCATTTTTTTTCAAATTCATTCCGAGGAATAGTAGTTTATTAAACAGCAAAGCTTTGAGAACTACGAGGAAGTTATTTCCAAATTACGAAAGTAGTACCAAGTAACAATACATAATTACTTACTTCACAATTTTCAATCAACAAAATCCATTCAATTGGTAAGTAGGTCGAATGATTATTCTCAAAAGCCACAAATACGCTCCTTGCGAACATATCATGGAATGTCGAATACTTTGAGTGGTTTGTGACCCATCCGCCGTCAACGAGGCTTTTATTGTCCTTAGCACAATAGAAAACCCGAAGCTCCAAGGACGTATCCTACTGCACTCCAGCTACCGTCTCGTTTCTTAATCCTGTTGAATCTGAATTATATAATCCCTTTCTAATTCAGATCTCCGTTATATCCAACTTTCAAAGTTAATGCCGATTTAGTCTTTAGACGTGCAGAATGTATAATTAAGGCAAATTAGAAGATGAATATCGCACGTATTGTTCACTTTGCTTATTTGAATTCAAAAGACTCTATAACTTTTTAATACGGATTTTTCTTAAACAACAGGCAGATTCCAAATATCTCCAGAGTACAGAAAAAAACGGCATTTAATTGAAAAAGTAGAATAAATTATAATTTATATTGGATTTACTAGTGGAGGAATAATTTCATATCCAAATAATCTACAAAAAGTCTACATTATTTTTCGGTAGATGCTATTGATCGGATTACATTTTTAGTTGAAACAATTTGTGTTTGTTGGAAATATAGAGTGAGTCAATGAAGAAACACATAAATTGATTATTAGGGAAAGATGGGGTAATTGTGGACACAAAAGTTGAAATAAAAATTATATATTGATACTGATAAAAGAAAAATGAAACATATCAGTCACTCTATGTAGTAAAGTACAAATCAAATCAAATATCTTGAAATTAGTCGACTAAATACTAGAATTTTGAAAATGTATAATTGACTGATATTACCTTAACGCACGAGTATTACAAGTCATACGTAAGGGCAATACCGGTCACTTACAAAAATCACAAATATATATGGTTGGAGAATCAATTCCAGAACATAGGGTGTGAGGCCATTGTCCACATAGGGTACACCTGTACCACATCTCATTATTTGCTCCATATTGTAACGAACCCGTTAATGACATTGACATTGTAATGACAGTGACAGTGTTAAGTTAGTAAGATATTCCGCTTTCCCTGTTAATTCGTTTTAGGTTAGGTATTCTTCTTTCCCTTTTGAGTTGTCCTACGTCAGTTAGGTTGAACAGCAATAGAATGTTCTGGATTATTCGATCGATGATTCTGGTGGGTTCGAAATGTCAACCCAGAGAGAAGAGTAGGAGAGAGCCAGTATTCAACAACAAATTAGTAAACAGAACAACGAGTTATCCCATTAAATGTAAGTCGAGAATATACAAAACCTGCATACGACCAGTGATGACATATTAATAATTGTATTAACTGATAGTGTGAATAAGTAAAACACTTTCGATTGAATATGCTTTTAATTGACATATATTAAAAATTCTAAGACATGTATTTTTCACTGACAGCAACATGCAACGATCGCGACTCTGATTATCTGTCGATCAGATCGTTACCATGGTTTTAACAAAAAATAAGAAAATAAATTGAACATAATCTCCCGTCTTTTGAAGGGAACCTTCAAATGAATACATAAGTAAACGTGCGAAAATCGATATGAACATAAAATGGCATTGACATTGCACATAATAAAATATCACTAAGTGTTTGTATCTCCTTCCATTGGAAGTGGTCATAAATGTCGTACAGAACGGTTCACAATACCTGCAGTGGTTTGGCTTCTTGCAAGTCTGGAAACACCATCTTTTCCTTGTGAGAGATGTAGGATTCTACCAAGAGGCCATTTTCATGGCGGCTGGTTACAATGCTTGATGAGTACAAGGGTTCCAGTCGTTAGCAATGGTTTTGCTGGATCTTTCCATTTATATTGCATATGCAGTTGAGAAATATATTCTCGTTTGAAACGTGTCCAAAATTGTTGATACATAGGTTGGATGTCTTGAAGTCGTGATAATCTATTTGATGGGGTTGTTACAAGATCAGCATTAGGGAGTAAGGTTATAGGGCGACCAATTAAAAAATGTGAAGGTGTAAGGGGTTCTAGATCGTTCGGATTGGTGGATTGGGAATAAAGGGGGCGCGAATTTAGAATTCCCTCAATTTGTACCAAAAATGAATAAAAATCTTCATATATAAAATATTTGTTATAAAGTATGTGTTGTAGATGGTGCTTAGTGCTTATGACGGCTGCTTCCCATAGGCCACCAAAATTTGGTGTGTACGGGGGTATAAAATGCCACCGTATGTTATCTTTGGTTAATTGATTATTGATATGATCTTGGTTATTATGTAAAAATGTACCAAATTCTTTTAGTTGGTTGTTTGCACCAATGAAGGTAGTTCCATTGTCTGAAAAAATGTCAGATGGTATTCCTCGTCTGGAAGTGAATCTCCTTAGGCAAGAATAAAAACATTCAGTTGTTAAATTTGATACCAATTCTAAATGAATAGATTTTGTACAGAAACATACAGAACCTGAGATTGACGACCTGATTCTGGTAATAGGAATACTCATCGGCAAAGCTCTTGTTCTATCAACCCAAGAAGTACCAGTGCGCTTGATAAATATAATCGATCACTCAGTCTTCCTTCAGAAAGGTATGCAGAACTAGAAGGAAATGTTCCTACAGGTGTTAGATACACATAATCAATAATAGAAAAACACAAGAATTCGTTCTTCATTATGACCAAGTAACAATAAAGTATGGGAAAATGGCTGTTATTGAGTCAAAACTTGACAGACAACAACAACAACTTAAAAACAAAAATATCACACAGAGAGATCATATCTACAAATCTGGCGATCTTCAATATTCTCTTCTAACAAGTAATGCTCTCATCAAGGAATGAAACATCATTGTTATTTCAATACAGTTTATCCACAAGATGATCAACAGAAGCCAGAAGAGAGCTGAAAAATATTGAGACGTTTGTACCTCCTTCTTTAGAACATCACATCCTCTCGACAAAAACGATTATTAAAAATTTGAAGATCCTTCAAACTGAATATACTGCATGTTCTCATCATAATACTAATATTAATTTAACTCTACTCTGATGCAGATGCATATCATATCTGTATAATCATACTCACAATTAATTCAAATCTATAAATAATGCAAATGAAAATATATCAGCGAGTATTTAAAGTATTTTCAATATTTGATTTTCATGGTCTATGTAGATTTAGTGAGTGAAATAAAATATCGGATTAATAAACCATTAGCACAATATTACTGATTCAGTAAACATTCATAGATCAATATTGATGATGGTATTACATTATTACTTTCACTTTCAGGTTAACATAAATAATTATACAAATATCGGTATCAAAAATTTACTTCTATAAACGATATACAGATAATTGAGTGTAGTAATTAATGTATGAACTGGCATATTATATAAAAACTGGTCAATATGAAAATATCATGGAATAGTTAGTAGAAAGAAGCAGATTGTTAAAGTATTATTCTCAATTAATGGAAATTAGATTTAACCCTTGAGTACGAGTATTTTTGATTACTAATTGTTATTAACTTTTATCAACTGTAGCAGATGTATTAACTAAATTGGTAAACTTAATTTGACAATGTAAATGTCGTAATTGATATTTTATTATATTACAAAATTACACAGAATGAATCGGATATATTGTTCATTATTGTGCAACTTCGACGGTATTGAGATGAAATCACGTATTCCATGATTCTGGAGAAACGGTACGTTTCAACTTGCTACTACTCGTAGTGACAGTATATATCTACTTTGGTACGACTTAAATACTGATTAAGAAATTATATGTTTGACTTAGTAACTTATCTTCCAGGAGAAACGATGAGTTTCTACTTTGAGTAGACGCACTACCCCTGGAGAAAGTATGTCTCGGGTTGGTTGAGAAGTGAATACTTGCTTCTAACACACACACACGCGTGAGTAAAACGCGTCCAATTATTCATCCACTCCAAGACTAGATCCGCAGGCGGGTGCGAAGTAGAACATTCCACTATTCCCTGTCATTCCGACAGGACCTCATCGTAGCTGGCGTCTCGTGTTTCGCGCGTGTTCTCATTCCTCGAACCCAAACCTTAAGTTGAGAGACTCAACAAGTAAATATGCTTATCGTTAAACAGAAATATCAAAAATCTACTCCCAAGCAAGGAATTCAATAATAGGAACAAATGAACGCAAAAGATACAAGTGAATGTATTTGTCAATGAAAAATGAAAATTTGTTACCAAAAATCACGGAATAAACCAACCGTGATAAGGAACAACACCTAAGCTTTATGAAAAACAATTTTAAAAGAGAACTTCGAAACAATTAATTAAGGTCGGTCTAATGAGAACCGAACCCAAACAATAAGTTAAGAGACTCAACAAGTAAGTATGTTTATCGTTAATCAGAAATATAAAAAATCTGTTCCCAAAATGGAAATCAATAATCAGGATAAATGTACGCAAATGATACGAGTGAATTTATTTATCAATGAGAAAAAATACAAATTTTCAGACATTGTCTATGATACATAAAAATACAGTATGGAATAGTTTTATCAACACTAACACTAATATTTAAGAACGCAATGTCCACAGTCGACAGCCGAAACGTACGAGACAATGAGATAAATGAGACAAGAATGTGAACAATACAAAATATCTCTTTATTTTTAACTATTAACTACGTTGGTCGATTACCGGAAATAAACTAAAACGAAAATTCAAATGATACGGTCAGGAAATACACACTGGAAAATAATATAAGGACAGATGCTAAAAATCATACAGATGTTATTCTATACTAAAAATGATGCACTGGCCGAAATCGAAACAATGAAGTTGACGTTACATTATTGAACTTGGTCTTAATACTCAATTAAACATTAAAGAAATTAACCATTCATAGAGAGCGAACTACCAGACACCCATATTCTGTGGTTTTAAAACAAGCGTCTAAAAATGATCAGGACGCTGCTGTCGTGATTACAAGTCACAACAATGGCCTGTGTAAAGGGATGAATTCTCTGTCGAAGTCTACCTAACTCCACTGTCCTGAGTCACCATTTTTCGCGAAGGCTTTTTTACAATCAGCAGTAAAATAAGTCCAAACTTTGATAAAAACGTTTGAAGGCAAGAAATTTAGTGTAGCTTGAAAGGTTACAAGAATTACACAATAAAATCAAAACTGTTAACAAGAAATATTGATCAATAATCTAAAATCCAAAATAACAATATTATTATTACCAAAGCAGATAACAGACAATGCTTGGTGATTTAAAAAGAAACAGATTACATTCAGAAAATTGAGAATTGTTTCAATGTTAACGATTTTAATCTTCCGAATTATATACAGAAATTTTATCTATCAGTATTGATGCACAGCTCTTTCTGTGCATCAATACTGATAGATAAAATTTCTGTATATCCTCTCATTACCACGATTATGGGGTTTTAGGGATGGAAACGCAGAAAACATTTTAAAAAAAAGAACCAGCCTTAAGCCTAAGGCGAAAATCTCTTAGCAGCAATTATGCAGTTACTATTCTTGCCAATATGTCAAATCCAACTTATCAGTACACACACTCAAATAAATTGGAAGGATTTTTTACTGGGAAATCGAGGACACCAAAACCGTTTTACGAGAGAATTAGAACATACTTTCAAGAAATTGACTTTTGTCTACCAAAAGTTTACCCAATTGCCACTTATTATAACATAGAACCCTGGATGGTAAAGATACCAAATTGCGACAAAAGACCAAATTGCGACAAAAGCTTAACTAAATATGATAAACAAAATACTAACCCAACTGTTATAAAAGCCAAACTGTTTGACACTTTGGGAAAGTATCCAAATTACCAAAAGATATATACAGATGCCTCGAAATCGACCCTAGGCGTAGGAGCAGCTGTAGTAACTGACTCGCAGAAACTTCTATATAAACTTCCATCCTACACAAATATCCTCTCGGCAGAACTATTCGCTATATATCAAGCTTTAACACATATCAACGAAAGCAGCCACCACAACTCTTTCCTTGTCCTTACAGACTCCCTTACTTCCTTACACTCGATACAAACGATTTATTCTAAACATCCTTTGGTTCATCTCATTAAGAAAGAACTCTACGTTGCCAGAGAACGAAACAATGATATCATCTTTATATGGATCCCATCCCATATTGGTATTAGTGGAAATGAAGAAGCGGACAGATGTGCTCGTAATTCCATCACAGATGAAAGTGCGGTATCGATTTCAAAGGTGGTTAGTTAGGATCTAAAGTGCGTATTAAATAGGAAAGTGATCGCTTTGTGGCAATCTCAGTGGACTGGAAGTGACTCAAAGCTTCGTGAAATTAAACCTCTATATAAAAAGTGGTTTCCATTTTCTAACAACAGACAACACCAAGTGATTATTTCACGTCTACGGTTGGGGCATACTAGACTAACTCACACTTACCTAATAAAACGTGAAGAACATCCAGTATGTGAACTGTGTAATGTAGATGTAACAGTGAAACATATCCTCACAGAATGTCCTAAATACTACAATCAAAGAATTATTTGTAAACTACCCAACACATTTCAAGCCTTATTTCAGGATAATAATTGTGATAGACTAATAATATTTTTAAAATTAATTAATGTGTATAATTCAGTGTAATTATGTTATTATCTATTGTACCGTCGCTAATAACCTACCACGGTTGATGCGACTTTCTGTCGAAATAAAAAAAAAAAAAATTATCACCCTTTTATTATATTTATCAACAAAACCAAACTTTTTATCGAAAATAACGAAACCTTTGTAGAATCTTACGGAGCTAAGAGTACCCTTATACCAAGTGATCCTAACATGCCTTGTTTGTACGGACTCCCGAAGTTACACAAGAATGGAATACCTATAGACTAGTGGTGAGTTTTGTTAATACTCCTGGAACTAAAGTGACTACTTTTTTAAACAAACTCATACTATCTTTAACTACCTCACTCAGTTATCAACAGTTCAAATCTAATTAATAAAAAAAATGAAAATTCCACCGAATACAATTTTAGTCTCCTCTGCTGATACAAATTGATTTACAAATGTATCAAAATTCGAATTTACTCCTTAGGTCCGTGGGAATCTGGAGAGGTTCTACCGGCTCACACTAACATAATAATCCAACTATTTTTCTCATGTATTTCACAAAACGTTTTCACTTCCATTAAATCTATTTATGAACAACCTGACGGTTTAGCCATGGGAAGTTGCCTCTCCTCACTAACATCTTTATGGATCGCATTGAAAGAAATGTATTATAATCTAACAACCCTGAAATTCTATTATAATATAGATATGTTAATGATATTTTTTGCTCAATAAAGGATGACACGTATACTGCCAATACAGTACTTGACAATATGAATAACATTCTCCCTAACATCAAGTTTACTCTTGAAGTGAAAGTCAGAGGAGCTTACAATTTTCTTGATCTCACTGTAATGAGGAGTAATTTCGAATTTAAATTTAATATTCAACTCAAACTGACCATGCAATAGATGTGACCTCGAACCACCCATTTCAACATAAATTCTCGCCCTAGTTTCTGATCTTAATTATAAAAATGAAATAAACATTATAAACAAATAGCTGTCAACAACAGATATAACCATACTCTGACCGATCAACTACTTAATAAAAACAATGAAAAATCTGAAAAAGCTAGCCTATCACACAACTTCATATAATGAACAACTTTTTGTTACTGTCTCTTTCTTAAATGAAAAGTTGGCCAACAATATTTCTAAAATATTTACAATATTTCAGAGTTTCCTTCAATACTTATAATAACCTGAGTAACGAATTAGTTAAGTCTAAAGATAAAATTGATAAACTAACAAAAAATGGAGAGTACAAATTGAGTTGAGGTGATTGCGATGCTTCATATATTGGCAGAACTTGTAAAGCCCTGGGAACTCGTATAAATGAGCATCTCAAACATCTCAACAAGTCCACTTTTGGACACCATTTAAAATTTAATAAACATAATTTTGACCCAAGTCTGAATTCCGTTCTCTTAAAACATATTACACCTAAAAATTTCACTTCATTATTCTTCTTAGAGGATATCGAAATTAAGTTTGAAGTAAGGGACAATAATAATTGTCTCAATATACCCAGGTGGAATTCGACAGAGACTGTTACGGGTTGATCTTGCAACTCACCCCGCAACACTGTAATTATAGTTTTTGTTAATAAATTTCATAATATTTCGAGTTCATAGGTACCTTTATGTTGGCATTATCAATCACATCGGTCATGTACATTTAATAAACCGAAATATTGCCCTTAAATTACTTGTTCACTATCTATATTCTCCGCTGACAAATAGTATAGCTTACTTTGAGAGTGCATTGATAGATCAATGTAGTTTCAATTGAGTTGTACTTGCTAAACATCAGTTTGACTTGTTCAACATAATATTAAGAAATCAGGTTACTGTCAGGGCAGATTGTACGTAGGATTTGTCGAAATCGAATTTGGGTAGAATACGTAAGGAATTCATTAAATTTTCGCTAATTTTGTTGGGGAATCAGGTAAGTTGAAATAAATGATTCAACGCCCTACCTCGAGCTTGGGTTTTTGTTATCTCAAGTGTGATATTCTCTATTAGGTGGCGAAGGAGAATTGTGGAAAGAGTAAAGTCGCATGTGGATTTGTAGAGTGGAAAGAACGGAATTTAGAGAGAATAGAATAAGAACCCTCTAACGGAGGTAATGTAAACGTGATGGATGTAATTGGTAAGTCATTTCAATTATTCATAAACATTGTAGGATCTCAGTCAGAGGACACCATCCCTGTTAACCCAAGAGAATAAAAAATTAAATTTCAATCAATTTAGTAGTGACCTACAATCTATACCTTGGAAGATTATATTTGAATTAAATGATGTTGATAGCAAATTGCAATTTTTATCTAACAATATCATTTGTCTCCTGGATCTTCACGTGCCTTTTCTATGCTTTGGAATTAAAAAAATTACACTCCATGGTTAACTGATGTAATGAAGGCTATGACTTCCGATAGAGACAGAGCCCTAAAAAAATTCAAGTTTTCCAAAAGTAACAACGACTGGCAATGTTATAAACAATTGCATAATTTGGTAAATGTTACAATTAAATAAGAAAGAAAAAGCATATATCAAATTTAAGCTGAAAAATCAATAACTTAAAGAGAAGTGGTCTAGTCTTAGGACTATTATGGGATTAAATAGGGATAATAATGATATGGATTTATCAAGCAAGTGGAATGTTAATCAAATTGATGAATTCTTTTCAAATGCTGTTCCTATATTGCCTCCTGATCCTGATACGAAACTTTTTTATGAGCATAATATGAAAAAATTCGGTACATACAACCCTGACGTTTCAACCAGTATCTGAAATTGATATTCTCAATATAATAAAAGGTATTAAAAGTAAAGCTGTTGGACCAGATGGCATCAATATTCTTACTTTAAATATGTGCATACCATTTCTGTTACCGTTTAATAACCATATAATTAATTATTGTTTATTGAATTCTGTGTTTCCTCAAAACTGGAAGAAGTCATCTGTTATTCCCTTGCCTAAAGTGAATAATCCACAAATGTTGCAACAACTACGACCGATCAGTGTATTGCCGACTCCATCGAAGATTCTAGAAAAAGTTTTTAATATTCAAATATATAATCACTTGATTAAAAATTCAGTAATACCCTCAGTACAGTCTGGATTTAAAACTGGTCACAGTGAACATCAGCACTATTAAAAATATCTGATGATATCTTGGCAGCTCTTGATAGGAGTAAATTAACTCTGTTGTTCTTATTTGACTACTCGAAAGCTTTTAACACTCTCAATCACAATCTACTTTTTTTGATCCTATCATATACTGGTTTGGACATTAAAGCTGTAGATTTATTCAAATCTTATCTCTCCATGAGAAGTCAAGCTCTAAAAAATCGAGAAAGTGTATCAAGTTTTTTATCTGTAAGTACCGGAGTACCCCAAGGATCAATATTGGGCCCAATATTCTTTTCTATTTACATATCGAATTTTCCAGATATTTACTTTTCTTGTATACAACATTACTACACTGACGATACTCAGTTATATATGTCTTTTTCCTTGGATGAAGCGAATCAAGCGGTAACTGCTATTCATTATGACTTACATAATCTTTTATATCAGTAACTGTTTACAAAAAGCTTATGCAGCTCTAAAACTTATATTCCAATCTCGCCACGTGTTGGATAGATCTGTTAAAATCCTTCTATGTGAATGATTAGTATTATCTAAACTAAATTTCTGTGACATCTTATATGATTCTTGCTTAAACTCATTTGATATAAATAGAATACAGAAATTGCAAAATTCATGCCTTAGACTTATATTAGGTATTCGAAAATTTTAGCATATCAGTCATACATTCAAAATGACAAAATGGTTAAATATGAAAAATCGTCGTCAATAGAATTCTCTCCACCATACCTGTATCATAAAATAAAATACAGAACTGATGTACATACTCTACACTTAAGAGATAGAAATATTCTCACTATACCTCGTCATTATACTGAGTTTTTCAAACGATCGTTTTCTTATTGTATTTCTAAGCGTCTCAATAACCTATCTCGCTATCTCAGTCACTCATCACTACATAAACTCAAACGAGTTCTTTTTGACTATTATTTTTCTCAACAATAATCAAGTTTTTCGTATTAAAATATTATCCTTCCTTTGTTATTTAATTTGCAAAACTAATGTTCTTTGTCTATCAATTTAATTCACTCATGTTCTGTTCTTTTTGCTGTCTGTGGCTTCTTTTTGGGGTTAGGTATGTTGAATGCTAAATATATATTACATATTGTACTTTATTTATTATTACATACAAACTGAATTTCGCCCTATCTGTATAAACAAAATGTTATTTTATTTTTTAGTTATTGGTAATAAAGGCTTTTATTATTATTATTATTATGTATAGTCTCTCCGTCTACGTTAGTAGAATTATTTTGAGACATTTATTTCGATACTGGTGATTATATCAGAAGCGGACAGACCCCTATGGGTCGTACCGTAGTAAAATAGATAAGAATATGTTTTGGCATTTTTTTGCTTTCGTTAGTGGCTCCGTGACGTCACAGTGGTACAGTTGTTTGTATATAGTCTCTTTTTGTGGAACTAGTATTATAGAATTTTCATTCAAGGGTGTTTCTTGTTCTCCTCTCTTGTAATACATAACACCTTATAATAATATATTGTCTGCTCCATCCTGACCATTGTGTCTACGGTCTACTAGTTAGGGCTGGCTCATTAAAATTTAACTGGTGGCGCCCATTTTTAACAACAAAATAAAATAGGAATTTCCGCATAGTCACCCCCGACCGAACTGAGCTTCGGCATTAGGTTGCGCTTCTAAGGCTAGAGAACAGACCATAATAGATAAATCGCGTAACAATACCTTTACTTAGATGTTTGTCGTGACTTGTTATCACGATGGCAGTGTCTTGATTATTTTTAGACGTCCTTTTTAAAACCATGAAATATTGATATTTGTAATTAGCTCTCTATTTATTTTAGTCGTTTTCTATGTCTTGCCACTTCATCTGTCAGAATGTGGCCGTTAGTGCTATGCACATGTACCTAAAATCTTGAGTTTTCTCATGAATCCAAACGTTACAATGAATTATTATACATGATGTATGTGATAGCCAAGCTGTTATGTCATTTTTTTAAATAATTAAATGTGAATTTTACTTCCTCAACGATTGATATGATCTATCATGGATTTGGTTTTAATGACCCTGGAGAAGTATGTATTTTCTCTGACATTTTGACATTTTTAAATTGATTTCTCCATACTTTTCTAGAGAACACTGATGATGACTTATAGTCGAAAGCGCACTGCTTATTATTAAACTTTGCACAGTTTAAACAAAGAATTTTATTTTTGGATTCTAATAAAATCAATTTTTTGTTTCAGGCCACTCATGTTGGCCTAATGGTCAAGATCTCGGTGTAATGGAATCAGCCTCACGCAAGTGTATTCAAAACTTCACCCCAAGACTAAAAAGCCATTTGTAGTTGTCAAAGTAACAACTCCTAAAATTTTATTCATGAAAAAACTCGTGATAGTCAACAGAAGAAAAATTTATCAGGATCATCCCGTTGTACGATATTGATTAATAACTGTTAACCAATATCCACATAATTGTGAAAGTTGGTTCTCCTTCTCCAAATGAAACTTGTGTGAAAACTTAACACTTATATTAACTATTAACAGGGAGTAATATTTCACATTACCTAATACAAAACTATATTTATTCAATGACACTTTGTTTGGATATTTAAAAACCGTTAACATAATTTAAAATTATATTATATCATAAGTAACCCGATGCTTACTAAGAGAATATCGCAATTACTTAAAATTATTAACCGTTGGTGGAGGAAAGGTGATACCGAACACCTAGTCTTCAAAATTAAACAGATAAGCTAACGGTACTTTATCTCACGAGGTTCTGGCTGTACTGCCGTATTTTAGAAAAGCGGGGTGGCTAGGGGACAAAAAAAAATGCTTTTCGTTTCCTATCGACTAATGACAAATACTAGACATTCTCATCCTTTTGAAATTCTGTATGTAACTCAAGGTTGAGGGGGTTAAATATCCTCTCAAAGCGACACTTCAAATACCTAACATATACTGGTGCAGCCATAAGCGACGCAGGTATTCTTTAGAAGGGGATTGAATTTGTTAAATTAACATTGTTCATTGAACACCCGTCAAGTGGCTAGTGATGAGTTGGATGAGGTTTGAGCAAGAGAAACCTTGGACACTGCAGTTTAAAAATACCTCAAATGATTTTGCATTCTCGGAAGTCTACGACAATTTCTAAATTTGTTGAGAAGCAAGATCCACTGTACAAAACTCCAAGAGTGGTAACTGAGGCGAATAATTAGGATATGCTTTCACTTTTACGATTTCTACTTCCAAATACTCATGGCTATTTTAAAACCCGGACTGAATCAGCTACAAGGTCGCACATACACCTGGTTAGAAAAATTGTGAGATCTGATGATGACTAACCTCTCTTTGATGACAACAATTGAAGCTAAATTTTGAATTTTGATTTCATTCTTTTAAGCACTTGTATAAACGCGATAGAATATTTCCATTTTCACTGTGTCATAATATTCGTTTAATCCATCGTATATAAAAAATATTTCAATGCCAAAGTGGATCAAGCTTAACTAATTATGATTTATTGATGAATTACATTCTTGATAAAAAAAATAATTTCCAAATTATGACTTATGGTTAAGGTAGTCTTCATTCTACACTATATAAAAGAAAGTTATTTCCTCAAGCACTTTGGGATTCCACCAGTGTTAATTATATTTAACCGTGATTATCCCAAAACTATTATTTATGGACTTAATCCACTTTAGCCCTTATTGCCTCATACAATGAATTGAATCCTACTAAGTACGTGTTATTTCTCAAAAATGTTGCGTTAGATAATGAGAAGTACCCGGAATTATTCCCTACATATTGAATATGGATTTTGAACATTAGGATATTCACGGTTTTTGTCATACTTTTTGAATAGTATTGGAATCAAGTGATGAATGCACAAAGTTTCATTATAAAAATTATGTTATCATATCATTGAGAGAACAATTTGTAACAATATTGTGTTTAAATGTATCCATCTTGCGAACAAATGTTATTTTGATCCCATATGAAATTGGAAATAAGCCTCATTTGACCCCGAAGGTTTTGTATGAAGCAGATCTATCAATCTATTAGAAGACAGGGCCTAAGGTAAAATACGAGGAAGGATCAAATATATTGCCGAGATATAACGCGTCACTGACCGACAATTTATCACATGTCAACTGATTTGCTGGACAAAATTCGTTTGTTTAGATTTACATAGATCGATTAAATGCGGGGACTGGATCGTGAAAAAATGTAGTCACTCGAAGAACATTCTTTTAACCGTGAGTAATGACGATCAACGGGAGTGATTTATGATTATTCTTCAATTCGAATCAAGGTTGAGAATATAAAGAAAAATGAATTCGTTCGTTTGTTTTAGTCTATTGAAAAAGTTGATTTGATCGAATTACTTCGAGTCAAATAGCAGTATACAGTTATCATGTTAACTGTTACTTTGATTTAGTCAACAAACCATAGACATATTTACATAAGTTTATGTGCAAACATGAAATATCCTCGTTTTGTAATGTTTGTCTAATTGGTTATGGAAATTCAGTATTGCGATAAATTATATTCAAACTAAATGAAATTGACTGTCTCGACCCTTACTTCGTGGAATATGCTCATATTAGTGTTTTTAAATGAAACTCACGGTCTCTAGTTAATTTCACAATATAATACAAGTTATTGAAAATTCTAAAAAATTGACAATTGTTTCGATGATATCGATTTATCGAAACAATTGTCAATTTTTCAGAATTTTCAATAACTTGTATTATATTGTGGAATTAACTAGAGACCGTGAGTTTCATTTAAAAACACTTATAATTAAACTGTATAAAATTTGTTCATAGTCTTGCTTCTGAAATAAATATAGAGGTTATCATATTCATCCATAATTAAATTCAACAATCAAATTAACAGCCTGTTAAAATGACATTTTAATAATGTGGAATGTTAGCAGAATACCGTGAGGTTTAACGAAAAAAATGGCATTGGGCGTGATCAAAATATTAGTCTATGGATTAAATTTGAGCAACAGCAAACAATGGCTTCAACTTCACTCACACTAAGTTTATGCAGAATTGGAGTAGATACACATGTCTCCTACAAGATAAACTTAGTTAAGCGTCAGTAGAGCTTTGGCGTTTCCAAGAAATGAGGGTCGAGTAGAGGTCCGAGAATCCTTAATAGCTATGAATAGTTTGGTTGAAACGAGTTTTGAACATTGTAATGCTTTGAAATTAGATTAAGATGATTTGAGAACGTATCTATATATTATCATGAATCTCTCTTGATGATGTTATTTGATAATTTCTTGAAATAATTATTGATTATGTCAACAACGAACGGTTTCGAAGTGTTATTTCTTAAAATGTGATCTCTCATTTGATTGTGTGAGATTGCATTTCCTTCCCAACGGGACAATATAATATATTAACCGCTCAGCCTAGTAACAGGCACTATAGATAAGAACAAGAAGAGGGAGGAAAGATTTTGTAATGATCTGAATTTAACCTCCAATAAACTTGTAACTTGAGTATGAATAAAACAATAAGAAACTATCAAATATTTTAATACCTAATAATACATGGTGGCAGCGGTCCAGCGGATATATTAGATTGAGTAACAACAAAACTGAACCAAAGATTATTGAAAACGGCTAAGTGAACAGAATGAACGGCTAATCTATGTGCCAACTATGATACCAAATTCCAGCGCCGGAAATATTTTCCTTTAAGTCGGGAGGGCAGTGTAAACCCAGCTTCATGCGATTTATAAGTGCTTCGGGGCTGGTAAATGAGTCCCAAGAATAACAAATTGACTCACTAGTATATTCAATGGGACCTCAAGCTACACTAGTTTACTAGCCATTCCATACCAGTAAGGAACAAAATATACGGAAGTTTTTGATTCCATACACGATAACAAGAGGAGAAATTGAATATTATGTCACTTCTGTGCATACTACAGCCCAAGACAGTGATTTCCCTAAAACCCCTTTAAATTAAAGTCATAAGAGATAAGTTGGTAGTTGGATTACCAGACAAAAGGTTGCCCTGAAAAATTGCAGCTATATCCGAAACTAACATTGGAACCGGCCATAACTAGTGCCAGGCAGTCCAAGACTGTTAAAAAACAACAAGCAAACATATGTAATACGTGTAAGGTGTCTGTAAATAAGGTACGGGGTTGCAGAAACTACTAGCATGGAAATGGGCAAACTGATAAAACTATAAGTAGCAATTGTAGGTGGGTGGGGAAATTAGCATCCTCCAAATAAATGTCCTGCAAGAAATTATATATGATATGGGTGTAAAAACAAGTAACATTATAAAAAACTATGCAACGTTAATGCAGTTGATGAGAACATTGTTGATCCTAATAGCTAGGTGAAATAAACACGAGATATGACATAGAAAATTTTAAGAACGCCCTATATAGACTATTTTTTATAATTCAAAATATCTAATAAATGTTGACCTCAACGAAAGAAATTACTACAGACAAAAATGTGTTATTGCAAGGTTAACAAAACATTTTAGATTACGATTATGTCATGCTTGTTTACTATGTACGTTACGAGTACAAAAACAATGATATTGAAAACTAATCTTCACACAGGGGTAAAATTTAGAATAAATAACGAAAAAATTGGAATCAAAGCAGAGAAAGTATCTCTCCCCCGGCAAGGCAAGTCTAAGTATTGACGGGCCCTTCACCCCCCCAACAGTAATAGTGTGCAGTTTGTGACTAGTGATATTCCAAAACGTAAGTTTTTAACGTACAATGATTATATTATATTGTGTAATATTAAATTTACTTTGACTTAATTGGGTGTCCCGAAATGGCTAAGGGACCCCACAGTATATTTCGGTCATATCTAGTGTTTCATATATATCAGCGCCCCTCATCTATTGGTAGAGCCTAAACAGTAATAGGTATTTATTTTATGGTCAGGGACCATTTCCCTATATATCTTCTTTTAATTATTTGATTATAGCGCACAGATATTTATATTGTACCAGGGATCATATTTAGTCCTACCTTAAAGTATCAACTGATAACTTTTCAGTCATATTCCCGGAAATCCAGATACCGGAGACATCATAATTAATTTTCTGAAATTTATTGATATAGATTGTATTCTGTATTTTTTTTCTCTCTCTCCGAGAAACGTAATTAGAGTTAGAAACATGGGATAAAGATTTTTTCTATGTTTTTTACCAGTTGATTAAATCTCACAAGATCCGTAATTATTTCTTTCCAATCCCAGAAATTTTGGCAATATAGATATAAAGTTCACAGGATATCATATTTGATCCGTTTCATGAAGTTTCGTTTCATTTCGATTCATTGCCTTAATTTTTGTGGAGGATATCCAACATAATTATTAGGTGTATAGGGTACCATACTCTTACATGTTAAGTACCAAAAGACATTCCGTTTGTTATTCTTTTATTTATGTAGTGTATATCACGTAGGCTATCCAAAAGTCAGGAGAAAGCCGCGTATATTATAATTATTAGATTGCAAAGCGGACGTATATGTTTAGTAGTTATTTTTGGCTAGACCAAGAAGTAACTTAACTTGTGATTGGCTTAATATATGTTTATAGAAAAAAAAAGAAGAAGATGTGATATTACAAATATTGAAGCTTATATATTATTAGCCCCATGGTGATAGCCTGGATATCATTTTTCCGATTAAGATCAGTATAACTGTACAATGATATAGAAAACCAGGAAAACTATATCTGCTGATCTTTACAATTATCACTTAAGAAGACAGTTTATTAGTGGAGAATTCCCTAGATTTAACTGTTCATTGACAAATTCATATTGTGGGTTCCTTAGATGTCTTCTAATTTCCAGTTTTCTATATTATTGTACAGTTATACTGATCCTAATTGGAAAAATGATATCCAGGATATCACCATAGGGCTAATAATATCTAAGCTTCAATATTTGTAATATCACATCTTCTTCTTTTTTCTATAAACATATATTAAGCCAATCACAAGTTAGGTTACTTCTTGGTCTAGCCAAAAATAGCTACTAAACATCAGGTAGGCATAAAATGAAATGTAACTTCTGTCATTCTGACGATGGTATTGATTTATCGAAACAATTGTCAATTTTTTAGAATTTTCAATAACTTTTATTATATTGTGGAATTAACTAGAGACCGTGAGTTTCATTTAAAAACACTCAAATATTTGAATTTGAACCGCATACTTCTTAAGGTTTTTGTCACATTCTCAGTGTGAACGTCCCATCTCATATGACTATCTATCGTTACACCCAAATATTTAATGGTATCTGTTCTGGAAACATCAACAATCAACTCGCCGTTCCGTATATCGAGCGTGTTGGAATGTGGTAAATGATTCCTATAAGCCGTGAAAGTCATAAATTTAGTTTTTTCATAGTTTATTGTCAATAGTTGATGATTAAACCAATTGATAATTTGTGGCATATCAGCTTCCACTTTTTCTTTCAGGTCATGCCAATTTTCATCCTCATACAAAATCACTGTATCATCTGCGAAGCTGATTATAGTTCCTGTACTAGTCAAGGTGAGTAAGTTGTTAAGATATATTGAGAATAATAGTGGCCCAAGGACAGTGCCTTGTGGCACACCAAACTGAACCAACTCTTCTGAACTAACTTTATTCTCAATTTGTACAAATTGTTTTCTCTGGTACATATAGCTTTCTAGAAGATTATAAGTTGTTCCCCGAACTCCTATATCTTCCAAGGTTTCGAGAAGCTGTGTATGGCTTACAGTATCGAAAGCCTTGGATAGGTCTAAAAAAATACACACAGACTAGGTTTTCCGTTATCTATCGCTCTATAAATTTAGGATGTTAAGCTTATTATAGCATCTTGGGTAGATTTGCCTTCTCTGAACCCAAACTGTTTATCTGATAGAAAGTTGTTTTCCTTTATATAATCATTGAGTCTATTCTTGAGAGCTTTTTCAAAAATTTTCGCGATGTTGGATATAAGTGAAACTGGTCTATAATTTTCAATCACACATTTTACTCGTTTTTAATGAAGTGGTTTTATAACAGCTACTTTGAGTATAGAGGGACATACGCCAGATTTCATTCTTTTGTTAATAAGGTATGCCTTGGGTTTGGCGATTTCTATTTGAATTTCTTTGAGAGTTTCAGCTTTAATTTTATCAATTCCTGGCGATTTATTTGGTTTCAATGAATTTATGATCTGGCATATTTCATCCTCATCTACAGGTTTAACCTTTATGTGACTGTATAGGTACCCGGGTACCTATTCAGATTTTAGATATAAATACTTTTTTTGTTTAAATTCTTTGAAGTGTGTGATTTCGTGACATTTCTAATCTAGGTTTTTTCTACACAATGTTACAATAGAAATAATATTTTTACGCTATTTTAGAAATAAATAAGATCCAAAGTTTTTTCACCCAGAAATAACGGTTTAGGTACCTGGGTACCTCTATCAGTTTTAAATGCAAATAGATATTTTTTATAGCCAGAATGAAAACGCGAAGTTTATCTGCATATATTTATTTATATAAATGGTAACAAAAAAACAAAAAAATCTTACATATAAAGTCAGTTGGTTTTTTGGCAACATTTTTTACATATAGTTTGATCTACAGAGTGTTCATTACAAACTGGCTTACAGCAGGATTTACTCGCTTTACGAGTCTTCCTTTGTTTGAGCTTTAATTCTCGACAAATTTGGCAGCTACCAACAACCATAACACGCCCAGAAGCATCCCGTCTTGGTTGTTCTCCGGCTGGAGTAACAATGGGCTCGATTATTTGTCGACCAAGAACCATTTCTAGCGACTGACGTGTGAAATAATTACCAACAACTTTTGGAATAAGGGATCGCATTTGTATAGCGGGCAAGCACATGTCATGAGCAAGATCTTTTAGAAATCTTCGACGTTGATCAGTTGCTCTAAAATTTGGATTGTGTTCCTTGTAAATACAATAAGAAGCCAAGCCACCAACATCTATTGTGTTGAAAAAAAATGCCAATGGCCAACGATTTGTTCTACGTTTTACTGTATACTCGCCTAGCATCTTATCCATGGTGTCAACGCCTCCTTTTGTTTGATTATAATATTTTATTATTTCAGGCTTCGCCACGGTAGTATCATCTACTTGGCCTGTAGTGTGCATCGTTGATAAAAGAATAACAGATTTGTTTTTCTTTGGAACATAGGAACATATTGTTGCATCTTTGTTGAATGCGAAAATGGTTGAGTATATAGGCCTGTCTTTAGATGCCTGCATATTTGGTGGTAAAAATGCCTCATTTTTCCTGAGAGTTCCTACCAAAGTCATCTTCCATGAATTCAAAGTACGGGCCAATTGCAGACTTGTAAAAAATTATCCGTTGTTACATTTCTTCCCGAACCCTTATACTTTGCCACTAGATCCAAAACTGTACGCTCACCGACATTTACCTGTCGTTTACCATCTATTGGTTTTCCAGTGTATAGTTGACCTTGTAAAGGATAAGCATTTGCCGCATCGCAAGCCCAAAAAATTTTTATTCCATATTTTGCGGGTTTCGATGGAATGTATTGGGTAAATTTAGTATGTCCCCTGTAAGGAAACAATTGTTCGTCTACTGTTATACATTCTTTTGGCTTGTAGTTCTTTGCCAAATTTGAATTTAGCATAGTCCAAATATCTCGAATTGGGGCAGCTTTATCATTTTTGGCACGTTCGGCACGTGTGTTCTGATCATCAAAGCGAATAAATCTGAGAAACATTTTGAACCGATCTCGAGACATGGCCGCTCGAAATAGAGGTGAGGACTCTAGTTTCCACATTTCAGATACGTGTTCCCTATTAGACCTGTGTACGCCAGCAGCAATAAGAACTCCTAAAAATGCATCTAATTCTACTTCAGTAAATGGAATGAATACTTTCGGGCTTGGTGTGTTGGGAGGTGGATATTTATCTGCCAATTTTCGGTTCCATTCGTCCGTTACTTTTCTACCTTTTTTGTTAGAATGCCTTAGAATTAAGGTACACATTTCTGGAGATATAATAGACTTGAAAATTTCTCGAGCCGTGTATGAACGACTAAAGGATGATGCGCCACTTTTTTCGTGCAGAATATTACGACCTATTGTTTGCCTTTGTATTGATGATGTGTCACTCCACTGAGTGCCATCCTTGCCAGCCCAAGTTGTTTTTGTAGGCGCTTCTTCTTCGTCAACGTTTTCATCGGAATCAGTATATTCTTGCTCCACTACAGGCTCCTTTTCTATATCAGATTCCTCGGATTCTCCACCTGATAACAATTGTGGAATATATTCGTCTTCATCGGACGCAACAAATGGCTCTTCATCAGACAAATGTTCTACTGCTTCTCGTAATTCTGCAGAGGTCAGCCTGAAATAACATATTTCGAATTACCTTTATTAGTATAATTATTGTTCTTGTTTCTTTGTAAGATAAAAAAAAACTTCCACTCCACTGCGGCTCCTACACACATAGACCACAGGTAAGCAAAATAACATGACAGTTTTCATTATTCATACACTACTAAAATCAAAGAATCGTCTCATTTCTTACCTTTTATTTCGCCATCTTGGTTTCGCAATATTGGTTTGGCTTGAACCAGCCTTACTATCAGACATTCTAAAACAAAATTTAACAAATACGCTTAATCACCCGCAGTTGTTTATTCGACAAACTCAAACATGCAACTGACCTGTAACTAGGAATAAATTCAGTTGATGTCGCTGCGCTGTTGCCATTTAAACAAAGTCTTATTTTGTCAAATACAGATAAGTTAGAAATTCATAAATCACGTATTGTGTACCTATAAATACATATATGGAGTTTTTTGATGAAAACAGGTATTTGACGTTTATATTCCAAATTATTATACAGTAGGTACCCAGGTACCTACGCCGTCGTAAGAAGGTGTTTTTCTTCCCAGTCACATAAAGGTTAAGAAACATTGAGTGTGGCAGAGATTTTCTTGGCATTAGATCAGTAATAGGTTTTTGAGTTAATGAAGCCAGTTTTTTCCGCACTTCCGCATAATGTTTATTGAAGGCGTTTGCAATTTTTAGGTCATCGGTCAATACATCATTGTCAATGAAAATTTCTTTGATGGTTGATTTTTTTTTCTTACATTCTATACTGTTTATTGTGTTCCAAAGATGCTTTGAGCTTTCTTTCTTTTCTTCAATCTCCGCTCTATATTAGTTTGATTTCGAAATTTCCATTATACGGTTTAGATGATTGCGGTAATTCTTAAATTCCTGTCCGTAAGCTTCTGGATTCTCCCGATATTTTTTGTACAGTTGACTTTTTGTATTGATTGATTTCATTAGTGCTTTTGTGACCCAATCTTTCCTTTTTTTATCTTCCTTTTTCTTTTTGATTCTTTTCGTATGCTTTCCTGTCATTTCACATATAAGTCTAATGAAGAATGTAGTAGCTATATCTATATCTATCATCTCATAAAATGAATGCCAATCATATTCGCATAATTTATTGTAATTTGTGTATTCTATATATGAGTCTGTCAAAGCTCTAAGAGGTTCCGACTCAATCGGCATTTCCAGGATTTGAGTGTAATGGTCTGTGATATGTGATCGTACAATTATTGGTATAAATTTTTCCTTGAACTCAGGTGTTTTACATTTCAAAAAAATATGATCAATACATGAAACAGGCGTACCCTGAACTCTAGTATTTTTATTTATCATCGATTAAAAATTGTTTTCACTCAGTATATTTAAATACTCTGAAACAATGTCGTCATCCTCAAGTTTGATATTTATGTTTATATCACCGACAATAATATGGTAATCTGATGTTTTTCGTCTTGACTGTTCCAAGTAAAGTTTGAGCTGATCCAGAAATATTATTACGTTCGTGAAAGGAGGTCTATAAAGAGCTGTGATTGATAATTTCTTTTTATGAAGAGTTTTGATTTGAATTTCTATTGCTTTGCATTTATCAATGCTGATAATGTTAATCGCGTAATTTGAATTCTCCCTCATATACACAACAACACCATCGCCATCGTTTTTATTGATATTCCCCTCATTGTAAATAGTATCGTATCCACTTCTACTGAAAAAATTAATATCCTGAATTAACCAAGTTTCTGTGAGAATGATGCAATCGAATACTGTATCTGTTTCTCTTAAATATAAATCAAACTCATCAATATTTTTCGCTATGCTTCTAATATTTTTATGTACCAAAGAAAACTTGTTATTGCAAGCATCAACAGGGTGATATACAAAGAAGTAAATCAAATTATTTCAGTAGAAAATCAAATTATTTCAGTAGAAAATTGAATTTTATAGCTTATAGCAATAATTAAGATATTAAATATAAATTAAGATATTAAATATAATCATCAGAAACAATTGTCAAATTTCTTAGAATTTTTAACTTATTTTTGAATATATTGTGGAATTATTCAAAAACAGTAAGTTTCATTTAATAACAGTAATATGAGTAGATTGCACGAAGTAAGGGTCGAGACAGTTAATTTCATTAGGAATCAATTATCTATACAGTTGTATAGCAAATGAGATAACTAGATGATGCTTTATCGGGAGTTACATAACTAAGCAATTATCTATCAATATTGTTTGTATGAGCTTCGAACAGAAGTTGTCATCCTCCACAAACGGGAGTAATTAATGAAGCCCAGCAAACAAGCACAAAAATACCAATCTACGGTATGATATTGCACTTAATTACACATTCATGTTATATGCAACACATACTAAGCAAAAGATTTTCCAGTAGATATAGACAATAGTGAGATGACGCATTGCTACACCAGCAAAATAAATTTCTAATACACAAAAATTAATTATTAATAACTGGAATTTTAATAGAAAACCTATAACTTTCAATTATTTCGTAAACTTTAGTAAGAATATTAGCTCTAAAATATCTCAAAGTCGTGACGCTCTGTTCTTCCTCGTTCCTTCTAAAAGAATCACTGATAGTTTCTTCGTTAGACAAATAAATAAATTTGAGCTAGTGCAAACCATACTCATCATTGGAATCAAAACGTCCTGTGGCATCGATGGGTTATCAGCTAAGTTGTTTATTCTGGATGAGGTGATTAACGTTCAATGTTCTCTAATCAATGAATCCTTGGAAAAGGTCTCTATGCTAACTGTCTAAAGACAGCTATAATAGCTCCCCTCCACAAGGGTGGCGAGAAACAGAATACTAGTAACTATCGTCCTATTGCCATATTATCAATCTTATCGAAATACTAATGAGAAACCGTCTATTGCCTCTTCTTTTCAAATATAAAATCTTTAAATACCTACAATTCGGTTTCCTACCTAATAAATGTACTAATGATGCAATATTTTCTGTTCTTAATGGAATATATACCTCACTTAATAATAAACTTTTCACGGCTTCGGTTTTTTGAGACTTCGCAAAGGCCTTCGATTGTGTTGATCATGAAATGTTGATAAACAAACTATAATATTATGTCATCTGTGGTATTCCATTAAAATGGTTTGAATCTGACCTAGAATGTAGAAAACAACTGGTACGAGCAAATGGTAAAGTTTCGAAAACTTTTCCAGTTAGATCTACCCGCACTCCAGGCAGATAGTGACCTTAAGACGCAGCCATCGTCTCTGGGTCGCTATCAGTAATCCAAGATGGTCGCCAAGAGATAAGAGGTTCGTTATCAGTTTGTGGTTGTCATATAGGTAGAAAACCACATTATTTTACTTTCGGCGAAGCAGTTTCGGCGACTCGTTCTCGCACGCCTTTCTGCGACTGCATAAATACAGGAAGTAACATGTTTAACGCTTTGTATTTGATTTTCGCGAAAAGTGTTAACATGGCAAGCTCCAAAATGTTTAGTGTTTCCCAACTTTACGGCAGGAAGGTCAAATCGACCGATGAGAGATTTGGATTGTGGCTCCTGTTGGAAAATTTGGAAGGTAACAATATGGTTACAGATATTGGAAATATTAATTACACGGAAGGGGAGATGGACTTCGAATTACAGGACCATTTTGCAACAATATAATACTTGTAAAGGTATGCGGCTTAGAGGACTGCGATGGAAATTCTAAACTTGTTGAAAAAGGAATATGTATCTCTTTTAATAGTTATATACGTGGAAAGTTTGGCGAATTGGTTACTGCAAAACATAGAATTGAAGCTGAGCTATCTTTCTTCTTACTAAGTAACAACCCGCTTGCCATTAGCACAAGAGAAATAATCGGGAAAGATAAGGAAATTAT
The DNA here is from genome assembly GCA_963921935.1 of Galeruca laticollis. Lineage (NCBI taxonomy): Eukaryota > Metazoa > Arthropoda > Insecta > Coleoptera > Chrysomelidae > Galeruca > Galeruca laticollis. The sequence continues at coordinate 138,247,485 of OY998182.1, forward strand.
TAAAAGGAAACATAAAGAACCTGTGAACATTTTATAGAAAGTAGAAATGGCGTACGTTAAACTCGACAGATTACTTAAAGAAATACCAAATTTATTGGAGCAAATCCGGGAGGAAAATAACTACCTAATGGACTTTGACATAACATAGGATTTTGCAAGAGTTTTTAACAAAGAGGAAATGATTAATTATTTAACCAACAAATTTAACTTTTGCATCCAAGGAGAGTACAAGGAAAGGTGCAACGTCATTGTAAACAATGATAAAACAGTTGGCATAGATTTCCTTACTTGGCTCACACTCAACGCAAGGGTTAAAATATATAACAAATTTATTTGTCAAGTAACCAGTCCTGGAGTTAACAAGAGCATAGGAAACCATATTATAGATTTCATCAACTGTCCAGATACAAGAATAAAGGAAACATTCTCTTCTACAATGGCCAAGAAGCATGGCATTACTAGATTAGAAGCTAAGATATATAAGAACTCAATTGGAAATTTCCATGGAGAAGGCTACAGTCCTCTAGACGATTGTATAACTCTGCTACAAGATAGTAAGTTGTACTTCCAAAATTCTCCGATATACTCTGTTTCGATTGCAAAAATGTGGGCAAAGTTGACCGAGATTCAATCAGCTGTTGTCTGTTGTTTAAAAATATGCTGGAATATGTTTATTGGGGCAACAGCAATACAAGAAAATTGGCGAATTGACAGGATTACAAATAGATTCACCAAAAGAATCCAACGCAAGGAAGAAGGTTATAAATTACATTCTCTCTCCATGCAGCTTTAATTGCCTCCCTGTTAACCATATAGAAATTGTAGAAGAAAAGAAAAACAGTGTCAATTTTCTAATTATACAAAAATGTTACATTAAAGCTGGAGAGACCCTACTTTTATAGGTCCAGTACTCCTTCTTCTACTATACCGGAAGATATCGACATACAGTACGCTGGACTCATCTCTACAGATAATTTGGTTACACGTGTTTTAAGAAAGAGAACCAATAAAACAAACAAACTTTCTCCTCATAATATTAAAGAAATCAACCCTCTGTAGCAAGTTTACATTACATCGACAAAAAAACGAAAACAGGAAATTGATGAGCTAGATACTAAGAAACGGAAGCTGGATTTTCTTGAAAAGACAACTGCAATAAAGGAAGAATATAGAAGTCTACTGGAGAAAGAAGAGATGATAACACAATTGAGGGAGGGATTAGAAAACTATTTTTATAGCCATTGGGCAAACCTAGACCCTGCAGGTATGTATAAAGTGTCGGCGTTTACCATAAACAATAAAAACAAATATACTTATGTTGGTGTGTTAGCGGAAAAGGATGGCATAAAAAATGACTACTTCTTAAAGGGTTACTACAAAAATATATTTCTAAGTGTTTACAACAATAGAGCAGCTCTTAATGCAGATGTGTATATTACAATACTTTATAATAATGGTATGCCTACAGAACAAACATTTGTAACATTTACTACCAATGGTATTACGTCTTACCAAGGCAACACATTCGCCAAGATAGAAAATTTAAAGTTTTACACGGAGGTATGGAAGAATATCCTTTTAACCCAGGAAGATATGACTCAAATTAAAAACATTACCATGCAGAAGATAAAAGATCGTAATAAACTTAGACACTGTCAACGCTTAGAACAAGTTGCCGAAGGAACAAAAATGGTAATTGCCGCTATAAATTAAGTTGAATACAGGGAGAGACTTCGTTACATATTGAAGGTTGGAAATTCGGAAATCCTCTAGTGCTCGAACTATTGGATGGAAAAATAATTTGCAGAAATGAACCAAAGTTATATAATTAAAATAAAAATAGATAAAATTAATCATACGTCTAATAGAAAAAAGAAAAGAGTTGTATTTTGTGTGTAATAATTGTTTGTATTATACTCAACATGCTATTATTGTGAATAAAAACGACTAAAATAATAGTATTTTGTTACTGTTTTGTTTATCCCTACCAGTGTTGTATTGGCCCGATTTCCTAAAGATATGGGTTAAGGGAGGTGGTGCGTCACTTAATACATGACAGAAGACACACACCACATGGGTAGCAGAAGGTTAGCAAACACTCACACACCACAGAACACAAGTTTTGTTAGGGTTTGCTATACAGATGATACATGGCAGTTGACACACGTGACAGATGACGCGCCCCACAACACAAGTTTTCGTAGGGTTTGCTGATAGGTTAGCCCCATTGCGTGCAAGTGGAGTAACCTAACATAGTAAACCCGACGAAAACATGTGTTTTGTAATGTCATGAGTGGTGTGTCAACTGTCATGTATCATCTGTATAGCAAACCCTAAGAAAACTTGTGTTCTATGTCACCTGTCTACCATCTTGTCTTAGTTTTACTGTGTAATACAATGCAGATTTATTAGTTCATAACCTCGTAATTGATATATGTGAAAAAACAGCACCTCTTAAGTGCTTGTATTTTTTTCCAAAAAGTAAAGTAAATGTTATAATTAAAAAACAATTTCCATGTTTGATATAAAATACAAAAAATACCGCCTTTGATTATTATATTAACGATTTTAAGCAGTTTTTTGTCTTTCTTGTAAAATTTTCATTTCGCGACTCACGACTCGATATACATTTCTGTTAGATATTAAATTGAAGAATGATATATATTCTACACCTCGTGAATTCCAGTCTGGTATCCACGGCCTGCCGGCCAATCACATTCTTCGTATTTCAGGAATCCACGGGCCTTCTACGGACCGATCGTAAAATATTAATTGCTGATATTTCGCATTATAAGTGCACGTGGAGATATTTTTGCTCTTAAGCGACACTGTGGCTGGGTGAGCACGTCGGTAGCAGAAGGCTACGTGGATGATACTATGAGAAACAAAATTAATACAAGAACTCTTAATAATATTCAACGAACATCATCGAATACTCATACTTCAAATGCAGTCTATTTTGATTAACCTTCATGGGACGGACATCAAAATTTTACGAAAAGGACTAACTGGGGTCCGAGAAGACCCCATGCGTAAAATTGCAGAAATGCTGTATTTTTCTTTGAATTAAATATATAGAAGAGAAGTTTTATCAAAGCTTTACTATTAACCATTTATTAGTCAAAAATCATCACGAAAAATTAGAAAATACCCTAATCACTAGTACTACTAGCTACATATCATTTTAACATTTTTTACAAACTATCTCCGATTTTGATTGTTCTAGGCACACAAAGTTATTACACCTAATACATATTTTTCTGGATTTTCTGTCTTTTCCTCTTTGACACATATGGCAGCGCCCCCTGATAATGTTTTATTGTTCAACTCTATGTTCTGTTGCATCCAGTAGTTCGGGAAAAACGTCTGTCATATGCCGTTTTCTATTCGTCTGAATGTATTTATTATTATATCGCCGGAAAACGTTTTTCTTTATGAGTTCTTTTCCTAGTCCCAAAATATACATTTTACGTTTATCCAAACTGTTTTTTCGCCAATCCGTGTTTTGCAGTAACCACAATTCATAAGCATTTATTCCTGCTATATCTATAAGATGCGAAAATATTGCCATTGGCCAGCGGTTTGACTTTCTCTGCACTGTATATTCTTTGGCCAACTTATCTGAAGTGTCGACAGCACCTTTTGTTTTGTTGTAATGAAGAATAATTTCTGGTTTATAGTGCTGTTCTTCTCCAGCTACTTTACTATCAAAATGCTTATTTGAAAGTAAGATGACAGCATGTTTTGGTTTTGGAACATAGGATCTAGCGTTCTTTGATTTCAAAAAGCAAATATACTTGAAAACTCTTTCTTGTACGATGCCGGTAGAAGTTTCCTGGGAATAAATGTTTTATTTTCCCCGGAGGGTTCCACATAAAGTAATATTTGTTTTCCTCAACTTGTCAGCAAGTTCTAAACTTGTAAAAAAGTTATCGGTCGTTATTCCAAATTCGCCTTCCAAATGGTCTGTCAAATCTTGGACAACCCTTTGACCTTGACCCTTTTCCGCTTTGCTACCTTGTTTTCCTGAAATTTAATAGATACATAGGAATACAAAGTTTGCCTTTATTGCTTTCCAAATAACTTACCCAAATAAACTTGCATGTTTGCAATATAAGAAGTGGTGCAGTCCACAAGAGCCCATATTTTGATTCCATACTTATCAGGTTTACTCTTCATATAGACTCGGAATGGTGCCTTACCCCTAAATGGTACAAGCTGCTCATCTACACATAGATTTTCGCCAGGATTAAGTGATTTTTCACAATAAGAAGTGGAAATATGGAATATCTCTTATCGGAGCTAGCTTATCTACTAATTTTCGTTCTTGTCTTGTTTGAAAATTATCAAAGCGTAAAAATGAAGTAATTTGTTTGAATCTGTCTCTTGACATTGCAGCAGGAATTATAGGACGACAGTAAGAAATATCTTGACACCAGAGCATACCAGAGCATATCGACAGCCTCTTTCGATCCGTGAAGTGCGCCAAGAATAAGCAACAGTCCAATATAAGCTTCATTCTCTGTAGAATCAACAGGTACCAAAAATTCTATTTTATTCGGATTTCCTATATTCCATTTATCATAATATGTTTGTGCCTTTCTGTTTGTTTTGGTTACTATTATGTTCAGAATATCCGGAGATAGGAAAAGAAGAAAAGCGTCTTTTATACTTGAGATATCAGAACTGTTATTTGTAAGGCCTAGAGCATGTCTCCGAATATTAGCTTTTGAATGTCTAACTTTTGTGTTTCCTGGAATTTTTGACCACTCAGTTCCATCTTTAGATTTATATACTGGAATGCCCTGGCTGTTACTAACTGTTGGTGTTCCTCTGGGTTCGTTTTCTCTATACTTTGATCTACAACTATTACATCATTTTCTTCCTCTACTTCTGTGACAATGTCTTCATCTTCCAAGTCACTCGATGTTTCCTCATTGATAACATTATCAAACTCTGGATCATCACTTTCAAGTATACGTAACATCTCATCGTCAGTAAGCCCCTTGCGATTGTTTCTAAATAAAAACTGACTCATTTTCAAAACGATGTACCCTACTCGCAATATCACAAGAGACTAACCCGAATATTCAAGTCTAAAAATTATATCGCAGTGCGGGGAATCCTCCATTTGAACTGGTAATTTACATTTTACAATTATATGGGTAGATTCCCTGTGAGTAAACAGACGTTAAATGTATGGGATTCCCCGATTTTACTAACACTTACCGGGATTATTTTATCGGACGTGAAAGGCTGACCGGGGTCTGAAGAGACCCCTGGAATATAAAACTATTTTTTCTTTATACCAGCCAATAAAAACTACTAAATACATCATATTTTATCAAAATAATCCAAACTGCAGCTAGATGAAAGATCAATGTTTAAAAATTTGCGTTTGCAAAGATACAGCAAAAACATACGTCATGGGATACAAACGGACCCCGGCCAGTCCTATGAAGGTTAAGAGTCATCAGTAGTGAATACCACTAACAGCACTAATGTCACGATTAATTTTGTCAGAACGTGAATTTAAACTTCAGGCAACTATTTAGTATATATCTACATATAATATCCGTTTTTTTAGCTGTTTTTGTTATAATGAAAATATTTAAATAATGGTTTGAAAAGGCTGAGTCGAAATAAAAACATTAGAATCTGTTCAAGTATTTATTCAAACAGCGATTTTCTCTTTGTATAGTCGTGGAGAAAGTATAGTCTTCTACTTGCGTACTTGGATGATTACAACACTCATCTGCGGCACGTGTCCTATCTTTCATCCTCGTGAATAATAGCCATAATTATACACTCGTTGAAGAATATACTATTCTCCAGGCGGCGCCAACTACTTCAGAAAGTAGAGACTGCATAAAATGTTGTTTCTGGATCTCCGACAACCAAAGATATTTTCATACATCGTACCCCGGCTTTCTAATTCGTTTTAATGTTGATTACGGTTGAGAATCTGGTTTTCTATTGAAAATACGAAATTTGCAAAATAAACCGTAAAAAAAAATCTCAAATAGAATCATAGAAGAGGTAGGTTTGCAAGAGAAAGATTTTCGAAATGGCTTACCTCGAAAAAACGAGATTTCTGGAAATGGCGTCTCTACTACTAAATCCCAAATCCCAGTGATTAGACATGATAAACGATTGAACACTCCAATCCTCCATACAATGGTGTGCTTTAAATCCCGATTGATACGGCTCCTCCTTTAAACCTATCAATCCTCATGCTATGGAGACAACTTGCTACCATAAGGGCACAGCAAGAGCAACAACACTAATAATAGCTTCTACCTCTTTTCCAACAATAGCCTTAAGAGGTTCTACAGGGCGAAATCCCCACTCCTTCCGGAAATTACAATTAGCGAAATTACCACTGCAGAAATTCAAAATATTTTCAAAACTTCATAATATATCGACGGGTGCAACGAAAACTGTAGTAACTCATTATTTATACTTTTGAGTGAGAACAGTTTAAATGTTTAAATGGAAGACAAAATTTCAATTTCGAAGCAACGTATGTCATTTATTTATTAAAAATATGTTAATTGGAGGAAGAATCAACTGCCAAGAAAGTTGTTGAGGTAAAATAGCCGAATAGTATTTTGAGTGAGTTACTACAGTTTACTTTGGAAAATAGGAAAAATTAAATGAGATAAGTACTTAAGAATTGTTGGTATATTTTAAGTATTACATTAGTGTACATTGTAAATCATACACAAATTAATCAACAAGTTTTAAACTGTTTTCTAAGTTTAAGAGAATAAAAAACGTACCTAGTACGAAATAGCATGACACAAAACACACTATGTTAAAACATATTCAATTATCGTTGAAATTTTCATCTACTGATTCTCCACCTTCACTGGCTTCTTTGCATTTCAGTCTCCTATAAAATTAAAAAAATGAAATTGACTGTCTCGACCCTTACTTCGTGGAATATGCTCATATTAGTGTTTTTAAATGAAACTCAAGGTCTCCAGTTAATTCCACAATATAATACAAGTTATTGAAAATTCTAAAAAATTGACAATTGTTTCGATAAATCAATATCATCGTCAGAATGACAGAAGTTACATTTCATTTTATGCCTACCTGATGTTTAGTAGTTATATTTGGCTAGACCAAGAAGTAACCTAACTTGTGATTGGCTCAATATATGTTTATAGAAAAAAGAAGAAGATGTGATATTACAAATATTGAAGATTAGATATTATTAGCCCTATGGTGATATCCTGGATATCATTTTTCCAATTAAGATCAGTATAACTGTGCAATGATATAGGAAACTAGGAAAACTATATCTGCTGATCTTTACAATTATCACTTAAGAAGACAGTTTATTAGTGGAGAATTCCCTAGATTTAACTGTTCATTGACAATTTCATATTGTGGGTTTCTTAAATATCTTCTAATTTCCAGTTCTTCAAGGAAATCCAGTTCTTGTTTCTTTTCACAAATATGCAGTACTTCTAGTTTTGTGTTAGGTGTCAATGAATGATTGGTGTCAAGTAGATGTTTTGCGTAGTGGGATTTATCTGGTTGTTCTAATCTGTATGCTCGTAAGTGCTCACTGTATCGTATTTCAAAATTCCTAAGGGTCTGACCCAAATAGACAGCATTACATTCTGGACATTTGAGTTTATATATACCTGACTTCTTTAATAGTGGTATTTTTGTTTTTACATTTAACAATTCTGTACTAACGTTACTTTCTGTTTTAAAAGAAATTGTTGTATTCGTTGCTGAACATATTATCTTTGAAATATTATTAGAAATAGTTCCTGCATATGTGATGGTTTTAAAAGTTTTAATTTCATCAGCTTGTTTAGGATATATTAGTTGTAATGCCACTTTTTCCTCTTTTTTACTAATTAGCTCATTTTTTACTCGTATCATATCTAATGGATAACCGTTAGATGTTGCTATTTGTCTAATTGTATTAATCTCTCTATCAAAATTACATTTGATCATAGGAACTGAAAAAGCTCTATGTATCATTGAATTATATGCTGCTAGTCTGTGTGACACAGGGTGGTTAGAATTGAATGGAATTGTTACATCAGTTTGTGTTGGTTTTCGGTAAATTGAATAATCAAGTACATTATTAACTCTTTAAATTTTCAAATCGAGAAAATTGATTGAGCTATTTTCTTCAATTTCTAATGTGAATTTAATTTTCGGGTGTAAATTATTGATGTGGTTACACCCGAAAATTGAATTTACATTAGAAATTGAAGAAAATAGCTCAATCAATTTTCTTGATTTAAAAATTCAAAGAGTTAATAATGTACTTGATTATTCAATTTACCGAAAACCAACACAAACCGATGTCACAATTCCATTCAATTCTAACCACCCTGTGTCACACAGACTAGCAGCATATAATTCAATGATACATAGAGCTTTTTCAGTTCCTATGAACAAATGTAATTTTGATAGAGAGATTAATACAATTAGACAAATAGCAACATCTAACGGTTATCCATTAGATATGATACGAGTAAATGAGCTAATTAGTAAAAAAGAGGAAAAAGTGGCATTACAACTAATATATCCTAAACAAGCTGATGAAATTAAAACTTATAAAACCATCACATATGCAGGAACTATTTCTAATAATATTTCAAAGATAATATGTTCAGCAACGAATACAACAATTTCTTTAAAACAGAAAGTAACGTTAGTACAGAATTGTTAAATGTAAAAACAAAAATACCACTATTAAAGAAGTCAGGTATATATAAACTCAAATGTCCAGAATGTAATGCTGTCTATTTGGGTCAGACCCTTAGGAATTTTGAAATACGATACAGTGAGCACTTACGAGCATACAGATTAAAACAACCAGATAAATCCCACTACGCAAAACATCTACTTGACACCAATAATTCATTGACACCTAACACAAAACTAGAAGTACTGCATATTTGTGAAAAGAAACAAGAACTGGATTTCCTTGAAGAACTGGAAATTAGAAGATATTTAAGGAACCCACAATATGAAGTTGTCAATGAACAGTTAAATCTAGGGAATTCTCCACTAATAAACTGTCTTCTTAAGTGATAATTGTAAAGATCAGCAGATATAGTTTTCCTGGTTTCCTATATCATTTCACAGTTATACTGATCTTAATTGGAAAAATGATATCCAGGATATCACAATAGGGCTAATAATATCTAATCTTTAATATTTGTAATATCACATCTTCTTCTTTTTTCTATAAACATATATTGAGCCAATCACAAGTTAGGTTACTTCTTGGTCTAGCCAAATATAACTACTAAACATCAGGTAGGCATAAAATGAAATGTAACTTCTATAAAATTGGTGATACATAGTTGGAATTTTGTTTTCATCACAGAGCCACAATAGCTCCTCTAACTTTTTTCCTTCCACAGGAAGTTCAGCGTTGTAAAGACTAAATTTTCTGGTAAAATATTGCTATTATCAGCCTTTAGTGGTATTCCTTTTTTTTCTATGATTCCAAAAAACGCATCTTTAAAATTTCGCTATCAGCTGAATCGTATTTAAAAAATATGGTCGCCGGCGCAGAACATTTGACAGAAACTTATCTTGCTTATTTTGAAGGCCTTTTTCTTTTCGTCGATTTTCCAGCTTTGAATATCTGTATATACATTATAAATTTATTCTTTTACTTTTGCCATACTGATTAATGTTACCAATTGCTCAGGTACATAGAGAACTGACTGGCGCTTCTTGACATTTTCTATAACAGCATGTATATATTACCGTCCTCATTTTGGGTGTGTCCTTTTTCAAGGAACCTATGGGTATTGTCAATCTTATAAGTAGTAGATGCGAATGAAAACATAGGAAACAGAAACTTATTTCGGTTCTGGCCTCCGCAATTATCTGAATAAAAAATTATAGATTTTACAACTTTTTCCTTTAGTGTTTGAATGAACTTTAATAAACTGCTTGCAATCTCACATGGACCTCTTTTTGATATATTTTGGTGCCAGACATAACAAAATCCTTGATTATTTCCTATATCAAAAACCGTAAAATTGTAAGTTGAATATTTACTTTTGTAGTAGAAGTCACTGACGTTGGACTGGAGAGTAGCCAATACTTTTTGTAAGTCAAAACATGCCACATATACTGTTTTGTCATCCGTAGCAATAATTTTGCCAACATCTTTTAACTCCTAGCCAGTGTTTTGTTTTTTATATGAGTATCGTATTCAGTTTTTATTTCTGATTTCTTTTTATCATCTGATAGGCTATAAACCGAACAAAAGTCGCACTGGTCTTTCTTTGGTTTTAAGAAACTTATATTGAACCCCTGATTAAATATATCGCGATAGTGTTCTATTGTTGCCTTCTCGATGATTTGAGCATCTGTGCAGTACTCAATGTAGAGCCTGTACATTTTTTGTATGTTTAGACCTTCTTCCTAATACATTTTTTTTTGAATCCTTGCGCACATAATGTGCAGGAACCATGGGAAACATTTTAATATGATTTCGTACACTATCTTTAATGGCTCCTTTGATTCTTTCTTTTCTTCATTAATTTTAAACGAGTAATTTCTGGCATTTAGCCTTCTGGATATTGACCCTGCACCAATCGTAACCTGCTTCTTTTTAATTTCTTTCACATACCTGGTTATAAAATCCCATTGTCTTGTTTGATTAGCCATAGACCAGAATTCTTTAAAAATCGATAGTCTTTTTTCTTCATTCATTTTCGTTTGACACATTTATCTTTGCATGCTGTACCCGTTCTTCTTCCTTTATTAATTTTCCCTTTTCTATTCTTATGGTCAAAACCTGGATTCAATAATCTTTTTGCTTTAGTATCAATCCAATCTAAAACATTTCTAGACCTTTTCCTAACATTGCTTCTGGCAGCACACTTTCTTTTTCTTTTAATATTTTTGTTCTCTTTGTTTCTATCATTGAGTTCACCCAACGGTTCCCTTGGAGCAGGAGCTTCGTATTCAGAATTAGCATTATCCTCAGAATTATCTGACTCTTCATCATCCTCAGTAGGCTCATAATTTGGATCAGTATCAGAGTTGTTTTTAAATGGATCTTCATCGCTTTTCTCAGAGAAATAATTATTAACTGGATGATTTGCAGATGAAGTTGAAGCGGTACATAATGGAATTTGGGGATCAGGTTCAGTAGCTATCGGATTAGAATTCGAATTAAACTCCAATTCATTTTCATCTTTATCATTAACAAGAGAGCTTTTTATAATTGGGTCCAATGTAGACAAACTTTTTGGTTTGAAAACCTGTTCTTCAGCCAAATGAACCCCATTACATAACACTGCATTAGGTTCCTGGTGAACCGGGGACATAGAGCGAAATTCTAAAATAAAATACTCATGAACTGAATTCCTCTTAACTTTATGTTAATCGTTAAACTTACCTTCTATTGGATTAGAGTTTGAATTATTCCTTTTATTTTCATCTTTATCATTAACTAGAGGGCTTTTTATAGTTGGATCCAATGTAGACACACCTTTTGGTTCGAGAACCTGTTTTTCAGCTGGATGAACGTCATTACATAACACTGCATTAGGTTCCTGGTAAACCTGGGACATGGAGAGGTATTCTAAAATAAAACACCAATAAACTTAATTTGCCTTAACTTTATGTTAATCGTGAAAATAACCTTGATTTTCCTCAACGATGCTTGTAGCATTTTTTAATATTAGTTTACTCCTTTCACTCATTTTTTAACGAAGTTTTCTGTTTAATATCACACATCAGACTTATCACAAACGTTCGAAAAACTTTGGTTAGAAAACCGAAACCGTCTTCAGAATAGACAAAAAAATAGTAAGTCAAGTTACTATGGACCCTTCCGCAAATATTTCCGGCGAAAACTATTGTAACTTGATATACTGCAGTTTTCGCTGATGCGCGTTGACTGGAATAGAGTTACTGCATATCTTAGGTATTTTGTGGGTTGCTTATTTCAAGGATAATATGACTAACGACTTTATTCTTAGAAATATAACAAATAAATTTAAAATTATTCACATGTATCTCAAAATAAACAAAAACTGAGTTACTACCCACTAAACAAGAAACATAACAAGTCTTTTTTGTGATTTTCTTTTTAGAGACGTTTCGTGATGTTTATTTAAAACGTTAATAAGATATCTCCTAGATGTCTTAATTTTATTACCAACTCTATTAACATCCATGTCATGTGAATAAAATATATATATTTTGGATGTACACAGTAATACTTGAATTCGTAGTTACACACACATCCTGTTGAATAATGATTTTGTTGTTAGTTAAGTGAACTGTAATTTCAATTCTTTATTTTACTCACAATAATTTATAAAAATGACAATTTTAATATAATGAAAATGAAAGTGCATCTTCTTGCCACGATGCTCGAAAACCGACGACCCCGTCTTCTCGTCTGCGCATGGTCCGTTGTGTCGTCTGCGCATCCCGCGTTGGCTCGTCTGCGCATCGCTTCACGCAGTTAGTTGGTAGGGATTGCAGTGGCCCAGCTTACAGTCGGTCAAGTGAATTTGCACTTTAACATCCCGCCGCCGTTAAAATGACAAAGTCTTTCAAATAAAAACGCAACACTTATTGTTGACATGGCAGCATACAAAGTTTTTGGATTGCTCGAGTGGTAGTGCCTGTTGGAGTTCGGACAGTTACGACTCGGATCTGTCCATCCTGACCTGGATGCAATTCTTCTACTCGTCCCAGTTTCCATTTTAGAGGAGGAAGATAGTTGTCCACTAGCAGCACCATAGATCCAGGGGTTAATGACATCTGTATAGAATTCGTCCATTTGTTACGATTCTGTAGTAGAGAAAGATATTCTCTTGACCAGCGGGACCAGAAATGTTGACTAGCTTGCTCAAGAGCTTTGTACTGAGTTAGCCTGTTTGTAGGAAGTTTGGAATGATCATGCTGGGGAATTGAGAGCAAGGAGCGGCCAATTAGGAAATGCCCGGGTGTTAAGGCACTAAAATCGTTTGGATCGTTGGATAGAGGAGTGATAGGTCTCGAATTCAATATTGCCTCCACCTGTGAAAATATGGTAGCAAGTTCCTCAAATGTGGGATGAATGTTTTTCAATACCTTTAATATGTGAATTTTTGCCTGCTTAATTCCAGCTTCCCATAAGCCACCATGATGTGGAGAGTAAGCTGGTATAAACTTCCAACAAATTTGATTTTCCATGAAAAATTCTGAGAAGGCCTTATTTGTTACAAAATTTTTTAATGTCTCAACAATATCTCTCAATTCATTATTTGCGCCAACAAAATTTAAGCCGTTGTCGGAATAGATTGTTTTACATAATCCTCGTCGAGATGTAAATCGCTTAAGTGCGTTAAGAAAAGTAGCACTAGTCATATCGCTGATAGGTTCTAAATGTACTGCGCGCGTGGTAAAGCAGATGAACAGGCATAAATATGCTTTAATAATTTTTCTATTTCTCAATTTGCCATCCTTTATAAAAAACGGTCCAGCTACATCAACTCCAGTAATGAAGAATGGTTGGTTTGGTGTTATTCTGTCAATAGGTAAATCGGACATTTTTTGAATTAATGTAGTTGGTTTTAATCTAAAACAGGTTACACACTTGCGAACAATGTTTTTAACGGTTATCTGCCCATTAAGAGGCCAATATTGTTGTCGTAACGAAGCTAAAATGGTTTGAGTACCTGCATGTAATTTCTTATGATGCTCATCTAGAATTATTAATTTAGTAAGGGGGTGTTTCGGATGAATGACAATTGGGAATTTTTTGTCATATACAATATTAGCTCTAAGAAGCCTACCACAGACACGGATTAATCCGTCAGAGTCAACAAATGGATTTGAAGTTAATAATCTAGATTCTCTGGGAAGAGATTTTGCCTTTTGAAAAGAATGAATTTCCAGTGGAAATGACTCTAATTGCGCAATTTTTAATAATGCCTTCATTGCATTATTTAATTCTTCAAGTGTTAATTCACCGTATATTTTTTGCGTACCCTTACGACTATTGTTTAAAAATCTGAAACACAGAGCTACAACACGCTTAAGCTTGTAGAGTGCTGAATAGCGAAAAAATATTGAATTATTAGTTTGAGAAATGTGTGCAACTAGATTTGATCGCCGCTTCTCGGGAACTTCATTAGCAATGATCGGTTGATTTGGCCAAAATTTATTGTCGCATGATAGCCAAGGCGGTCCGTTCCACCATAAAGTGTTTGTTTTTAATTCGGTTGCAGTTGTACCCCTTGAAAGTATATCCGCAGGGTTATTTTTACTGGGTACATGCCTCCATTGTTGTCTGGTAGATATTCTCAATATTTCAGCGACGCGATTTGATACAAATATTTTCCAAGTATTTGGAGGAGACGACAACCAAGCTAATACAATTGTACTGTCAGTCCAAAAGTGGGCTGAATCTATGTTAATTTTTAAGGAATTTGAAACTCGTTGGTATAATTGCGCTGATAAGACAGCTCCACATAACTCAAGTCTTGGTAATGTTACAGTTTTGATAGGAGCAACGCGCGTTTTTGCACAAAGTAGTCTTATAAGAACTGCACCGTTAGAATGAATTGATTTCACATAAATACATGCACCAAAGGAACTAAGCGAAGCATCGCAAAAACAATGTAATTCGGTGTAAGACATGGCTTTTAGTACTACTTGACGAGGTATTCTGATATGATTGATTTCGGATAGTTGCTCCCTGAAGTTAAGCCAACTTGTCTTAATTTCTGGAGGTAAGGGATCGTCCCACGCTAATTTTGATAACCAAAGCTGCTGAATTAAAATTTTAGCTCTTATGATAATTGGCGATACAAGTCCTAACGGATCAAATAGTTTAGAAATAGATGATAATATAGTACGTTTTGAAATATTAGAGTTGATTAAATCTTGTGTGTTAACTGTATATTTTAATATATCTCTTCCAGCTTGCCAACAAAGACCGAGAGTCTTACTAGTTTCCTGACATAAAACCTCGTATTTATCATGAACATCTAGATTTGTTTTTTGAATAATTCGAGGGTCGTTCGAAACCCATTTCCGAAGCTCAAATCCGCTTTGCTTTAGAATGTTGAATATTTCCGATTTAATTTCAATCGCACCCTCTATAGATTCGGAACCCGTGATGAGGTCGTCTACATAAAAATCTTCCATAATGATTTGACACACGTTTGGATGTAAATGTTTATTTTCGATAGCAACTTGTTGTAAACACCGAACCGCTAAAAAGGATGCCGCTGATGTTCCGTACGTTACAGTATTTAATCGGTAATGTTTTATGGGTTGAGAGGAATCCGCTCGCCACACTATTCGCTGAAGATCTCTCTGGCTTTCGGTTATATTGACTTGTCCGTACATTTTCGCTATGTCACCCGTAAGAACATAGTTATGTCTACGAAATCTGATTAATATATCAAATAAATCTGCCTGTAATGTAGGACCTACCATTAAAATATCATTCAATGACACGCCATTAGTGCTTTTGCATGATCCATCGAAAACTACTCTTAACTTTGTTGTAAGGCTCGACTGCTTTATAACTCCATGATGGGGTAAGTAAAAAATGTTTTTTGTTAAATCTGTACTGAACGGATTGCTAATACAGGACATATGCCCTAATTCTTCATATTCAGACATGAATTTGACATATTGATCCTTGAATTCAGAATTTTTTGTGAATTTACGTTCCATCGCGTACAAACGTTTGACTGCATTTTGCAACGAATCACCTAGGTTAACGATATTTTTTTTTATTGGTAAGTTTACTATGAAATGATTATTTGTATCCTTAGACACAGTTGTATTAAATATTTCCTCGCAATTCGATTCCTCATCTGATAAATGTTTTTTACCGGTGTAATCTTCAATTGCCCAAAATTTTTCTAATTGATTTTCTAACCTTTGATCATCATTGATTAAAGATAAATGACAAGTAGACCTAGCTTGATTTTTATTATCAAATATGGGACCTGCGATTACCCAACCTAGTACTGTTTTTTGCAATACTGGAAGATTTTTGCCTAGTTTGATCAGACCTGATGATAACAAAGTGTAG
This sequence comes from Galeruca laticollis, assembly GCA_963921935.1. Lineage (NCBI taxonomy): Eukaryota > Metazoa > Arthropoda > Insecta > Coleoptera > Chrysomelidae > Galeruca > Galeruca laticollis. The sequence continues at coordinate 138,263,545 of OY998182.1, forward strand.
AATGTTTCTGCTCCTAGCAAAACATCGACTGATGATGAGATATTAAAACTCTCATCGGCTAAAATTATGTCTTTAGGTAATTGTAATGATGTTTTATTGAATGTGTAGGTTGGCAAAAACTCTGTGATTTTTGGTAACACAAGAAGATGTAACCTTGATGAGAAATCGGAATTACAAGATTTAATGGTTGTGATAATTCGTTTGTTTGTAAAAGTATTAGTGCCGCCTACACCTGTAAGAGGGACATTTAGGTCTGATAATGGTAACCCCAAATTTTCCGCTAAATTTTTCGTGATAAAATTCGATTGAGATCCGCTATCTAATAGGGCTCGACATGTTTGCCAACCACCGCTACTATTTTTTATGAGAATGAGTGCTGTAGATAGTATGATTTGTTGACTGCTATTTATTGCATAATTCGATACTGAGTATGCATTGGACGAATGAGCTGCCTCGTTATACTCCTGCGCGGAAACGTTATTTTCATTATTTACACTGATATTTGCTGATGAGTTACTGTTTGCCGCATTTTCAAAATGAAGTATTGTATTATGCTTTTTGTTGCATAGTTTACAGCCTTGAGAAATACATTCATTAGTTGTATGATTAGATCTTAAACAATTGTGGCATAACCTTAGTTTGTTGACGATGGGAATGCGCGACGCCACTGGTAAATTGAGAAATTGTTTACAGCTGTATAATTTATGTTGCTCTTTACAATGAGGACATGTTTGAAGAAATGTTGAGACGTGTGAGCTTGACTTTAGATAATTTGATTGTTTTTTAGGATATGTATGCTTATTAAAGTTAGTTTGATTCTTGTAGCTTGAATAATCCGTTTTAGTATGATAGTCACTTTGCTTTGTTTTTGAATGATAATTTTCATCACTTAATACTTTAGTATGATTGTACCGATTTTCTCTTTTTTCAAATAACACACACCTATCTGATAAAAATGCTATTAGATCGTTTAATGTTGGAGACATGCTTTTCTGTGTAATAAGATATTCCTCCCAAGCATTTTCTGTATTATGGTCGAGTTTACGTACTAAAATTTGTATTAAAATTGAATTCCACTGATCTACGGACTCGCCAAGTACTTTCAACGCGCGAACTCTTGTTTGAAAGTCGTCACATAGATTTCGCAGAGTATAACCTGTTTTATTCATAACCGGCAAGTCTAAAATTGCATTTACATGATTTTGTATTGTGAGATTTTTGTTATCGTACCTTGATATCAGTAAATCCCAAGCAACTGGGTAGTTATCATTGGTTACCTCTATTGACGCGATTACCTTTTGAGCTTCGCCAACCAAACAGCTTGTTAAATAATAAAACTTCCTTACATTGTCAATTGTATTATCATTATGTACTAAGGTTATGAATAAATCCCTGAATTGACTCCATTTATCGATATTTCCCTGGAATTTAGGTAGTTCTAATGTTGGAAGTTTTATTGAGTTTTGAAGTGAAGAAGTAGACTGATTTTGTTGAGGCAATCTAGGTTGAGAGACATTTTGAGACGTACTTTGTTCATTTCTATGAGTACTAATTAGATTTTTAACTTTTGTTATGACTGCGTAATATTTATTTTCGAAATTGTCACGCTCTTCATCAGATTCTTCATTATCATTTAAATATTCTAACTGAGACTGAATAAAATCAAATTTATTTATGATATCTAAAATAGTTACAAGACGATTTTCTAATTCATTTATTTTATCTGTGTTTACAGAGGATATTTTGTCATAGAACGTGATAAATTTTGTTAATTTTGATTTTAATTGGCCGCGTTCAAATGTTAACCGGCGAATTTGCTCTTCCCTATTTGCCTCAATTTGGTTGTTTGGTTGGTGTTCAGTATCAGGCATTATTATTAAATAAATCTACCACAAATTCTCTACTGAATGCAATAAAAAATTCGCGAGCTATTTTTTAAAAAAGGAATTAATGAAAAAATGGAACAGACTTACAGGTTTTTTCCATTCACTCTTGCTAATGGCTGGCTTGATTTCTGCTGTGTTATTACACTTCACACTTTGATTATTTGATGATATTATACCGTTCGGCTGAAGGACCATATGTTGAATAATGATTTTGTTGTTAGTTAAGTGAACTGTAATTTCAATTCTTTATTTTACTCACAATAATTTATAAAAATGACAATTTTAATATAATGAAAATGAAAGTGCATCTTCTTGCCACGATGCTCGAAAACCGACGACCCCGTCTTCTCGTCTGCGCATGGTCCGTTGTGTCGTCTGCGCATCCCGCGTTGGCTCGTCTGCGCATCGCTTCACGCAGTTAGTTGGTAGGGATTGCAGTGGCCCAGCTTACAGTCGGTCAAGTGAATTTGCACTTTAACACATCCTATGAACTTCTTTTTAATAACTTCCTATAGGAAACATTAATACGGTGTTAATTTGTATACTTCTTACTAATGTTACATACAGAACGTTACTGTAATATTACAAATTATCATATTTCTAAGATGATCACATGTTGCAGTTACTTTTACATCTTTCGAAATAATTTTTATTAACATCGTACTTATCACGTCTGTACGACGTTAGTTCATGAAACTCTCAGTAATATCTCATATTAAACATCACAGCAACATAAAAAAGAAGAAAACAGGAGAGGAACTGTTGAACGAAACATACAGTAGTTATCTGTAGAAACAAAAATGACAAGCATGAAATGGCGGATGGTTTTCAGTTATGTGTTATAGTTATATTTTATTTGCAGGAAGCACTTGAATAAAGTGGTCTTCGTTTTCGTTAGCTCCTACTAAGCTACAGTTTCTATACTTAGTTATAATGGACGAACAACAATTGTTATGGGTAAGTACCTATTCCAAAATCATAATTATTAAAACTTAATACTCATTCAATATTTTAATCGGCTATTTCTACATTGAAATTCCATGTGGCGGAATTGTACACCAACAATATATTACAAAATAAGGGTTTTTTCAATTTTTAAAATATTTTGGTTACCTACTTAGTAAGTATATTTTGAAAACGATTCACAATATTTCAAATCCTAGATATGCATTATACCCTACAAAAAACTTGATGTTACAATAGGGTAGATATTATTATTAATAAAAAAACATGCTTCATATGTTCGCAGATATTTAAATCTAGAATAAAACATTTTCAATGTTCAAGATGTTTTAGAAGCTACTTATACAAACAAAATAAGAAAAAAATAGTTGGTAATTATGTAATGAAAGGGGAGTAATTATTTCAGATAGTCTGATACAAACACTGTATTAAATAGTAGAGAAAATATTGAATCAAGTATCTCTAGTTTCAGTTTTTTTAGTAGTAGTCTTGGCCATCAATATAGTTTTGCAGGTTTAGAAAATTTTACCATTATTACTAACAATTCTTGTGAACAATCAGAGACTGTTTAAGACTTTGGAAATAGATATTTTTGTTAAAGACCTCATTTCCATTTGAAAATTCACTGAATACAATAAATAAGCTGTATTTGTCCCTTACAATAGTACCTATATTAATCTAGTTGAAGAACTTATGATACTGAATGCTCCAGTCAACAAATAGCATTCAATTATTTATTATTGTAAAAACACAGCTATTCGATACTCAATTGGATACAATTAATTATAAACTCATTTAACTTGATAATGTGTTCATATAATTTCTTAATAAGTAGTTTTTTTTGTATACAGTGTATTATTATTGCTAAGTTTTCATTAAGTTACAATTCAACGATGTAAATATACAATTTGTTCCAGGATGAAAATAACAAGATGAGAATAGTATATTATTTTATACAGAAAAGAAGTATGAATTTTCATAGCACACCTGAATTTATCTGCCAAATGGAGTGAGGCAAGGAATAGAAGGTGAATCATGAAAAGTCACTTCTTGAAATAAAATATGTTATTATTCGTTTGAAGAACCCCACATGTATCTTTTGGAAAATGGGTCCCAGTCAATTGGCTGAAAATCAAGTTTGATGCAGTTTAGGATGATCGATCAAAGGTCTCCATGGGCACAATTTGATCTAAAGTAATTGTTTTATTAGCTGTTGTTCAGAATACCTTCAAATATTTCACAGATAAGGATTTTGAAGTGTACGTTATGGAATGGTTGAGGCACTCGAAAAAAGTAACCGTATGTAAACGATAGAATTTTCTTTAATCAGACTGGATTTCTGTTGATGTAACGTAATGTTTCATTATATCTTTATGGTGTAAAATTTTTATTAGTTTTAATATAATTAAAAAACTATTCAAATAAATTTTCTGTAAACTAGCTGTAATGTATGTGTATCCGTTAAACTTTATTAATTCAGTTTCAAAGTATGTTACGGTATGGTAACTACGGATTAATATACCCTTTTTTATTTCTCGCTTTCACTGAATGTGTTCAATAGTTTCCACTTTCCAGACTTGTTATGTAATATGCTTACACAATTTTATATTTTTTAGGTTGGATTGCTGGACAAGATATTTTTTTTTCTAATTTTATACCTGTTTTTCTCAAATTTACTGTACTGTTCATTAATAGTGAATAAACGTTTTAAATCCTTTATTATTTTTTTGCTATTTTATTTTAAATGTACAGAATGAACAACTAAGAACGACTGTAGGCCACATCTCAGAAAAGAATCATGGTACAACTTTCAAAAAAACTACCTTTAGGTAAGGGATCCTGAAAAATTGCTGGAAAATATTTTGCAGTCTCTAAAATATCCGCTAGGGGTGGAATGAACACTTGAAAACATAATACTCCAAAAAAACATACTAAAGGTATCCTAAAAATACAATTTTTGAAATCTTGATGAGATTATGAAGAAATTTAATTAAGGAGATTTTTTGCCATTATTTTTCAAATAATGGGTGGGGAAGGTTCAAACTTATGAACAAATGTATAACTTTTTCGTTTTTTTAACCGATATTAATGATTTTGGCTGCATTTAAAAGTATTTCTGTTTAATAAGATTGATAACAAAATTATTTAATTTTGTATCCACTCGGAAATGTCAAATGTAAATTGAAGCATTTTTTTATATTTGATATTGTAAATCTTATATCTTGGAATATATTCCTATTTTTCAACCCCTTTTCATCAGAATTTAAAAATTGCCTCATTACATTTGGAATTTCCGAGAAAAAAGGGGAAATTGCGAACTTTTTCACAAAGCGTTGACAAAATTGTGCAATTTTGTTATTTTTGTTAAGCATTTCTTATTAAAAAGGAAAAACTCTTTCAAATGAAGCCAAAAACATGAATATCGATCAAAAAAAATGTGTTACGACATTTGTTGTTTGGGTTGAACCTTCCCCCACCCCTTACTTGAAGAAAACAGACAAAAAGTCCCTAACTACATTTTTTCATAATCTCAACAATATATCAAACATTGTATTTATAGGAAACGTTTAGTATGTCTTTTTTGGAGATAATCACAGAATTTTGTTTTTAAGTGTTCATTCCACCCCATAGGAGATATTTCAGGAACTCAAAAATATTTTCCAGCGATTTTTCAGGGTTATTTTCCTGAAGGAATTTAAGTTGTACTATGACTATTTTTTGAAATATGGCCGACAGCCGGCGTTCTTAGTTTTCAACCTGTATTTGCTGATTAGGAACAGAAACATCTATAGGATGTCGTCCAGAATGTTTGAGGTATATTATTTAGAAGTTTATGTAATGTCCATACAACATCTACGAGAATACACTGTATTGTTTTTGAAATGTCGCATTTAGATCATTGATAAGATGTTATTTTTTAGACATTGCATTAACATCGACAAGATGTTAAAAGGCGTTTCAGAATGTATCAGAAATGTTGTTTTTAGTTCGTTATAAAGACTTCCTTTTGAGGAAGTTCTAGTAACATCACAGTAATGTAAAAAAGGCAGCGCTTCAACATCGCTGAGAAGTTAAGTTGAAACATCACAAATGTTGACAGCCACAAGCTGGGCATAAGCGGTTGTATAGATGTGCATGTGATGGAAACAAGAGGAAAAAAAAGAAGAACATTATCACAATGTGATGTTGAATTAACATAACTGTAATATTTATTTGCATAGTGGGTACAGTTTTCGTTGCACCCGTCGATATGTAGACGAAACACTATACAAAGACTAACTCACTCATCGTTCACTCCCAATCTTCCATAAAGAACAGTCCTCAGAGAAAATACAATATATATATATATATAAAGAAACATGCCCAACAAATCCCAAACAGCCCCTAATTTTAGAAAATCTATCCTGCTATTCAACATCCAGTCCAAACCCCACATTATAAATCTAATAATCATAGAAAGATTAAGTACAGAACTAAGTATAAAATCTGACCCTCAGGATTGTCCAGCTAATCATTAATAAATACTGATGAAGCGATTTACAAGTAAATATCCTAAAAGTAAGCAACCCAAAATACATTAATTACAAATTTGTTATATAACTCCAATTGAGTTAGATTTATTATAATAAAACTTTTTAATGAATTTGAACATGCATTATGAGTTTCAATTATTTATAAGATATAAATTTGGTGAATTACCTTCCTTTTCACAGAAATCTGTTTATTTCAACAATAAACTGGATCATCATGTTTGAGTGTATATTCTTAGAAGTAAATCAATTTCGACATTTATGTGAAAATTTTATACGTAATATTGTATAAAACTGTCTGATATAGCGTGCAGTTATTTTCTACACGCGAACATAATTAAGTCATAGGGTAATATACTCGTTATCATGTACGTCTAATTTATCATAACGTTGCGTCGATACAATATGGAGCTGCTAAATTACTTACCAAGACGTTATTTCTAAGACGCTTACCTGGAACATAATAAAAATTTATTAGATACATGATTATGTGAATTCTCATGAGATTTTTAATAATAATAGGGGAGCAAATGTTGATTCTGGATGTCGTTATGTATGGATTACAAGTTATATAAACGTACAAGTGGTTTAACGTCAAAGATACGTATTCCATGTTTCTTCACATCATAAAATAAGTTATAAATATACACCTAAAGAAGGAATTTGATAGCTGGATTGAAGAGTTCTGCTTTGAAAGGTGTGTACTAAGTAAATATTTAAATCGTCTACAGAATTTCAATATACCTTCGCATTAGAAATTTGTTTCAATGAATTTGTGAGATAGGCGCATATTTTAAGAAATTTTGTTAAAATATACTGAAGAAAATGAATTCAATATTTAAGAAAAGGATGAAACGCAAATCTCTGCTAACTATGATTGATAAATAGAAGTCAATTCATAGCAGTCTTTTAAAATGTCTCATAAATGTGCTAATATTAGATTTTCTTGTTGAGAGAGTTTCTCATTGTTCTATTATTAACCTCCAATTGTTTGTCCACGAGCTCATTCTCTGATAATATTCGTTCTCAATTATTATTTTCCAATGTATAATAAATTCAATACAAGTCTACGAAACTTTTCCTATAGTCCAAAATTCGATGAATAAGTGCTTTGAATAAAGTATAAATTACAAACTTTGTTTCTCTTATCTATTTTATCGACTGTATCAATATTACCCGAACGAAAGTGAAACAATACAAATATTTTATTCAAATTAACTAACCTCAGGTATATTATAGATGTTTATATGGGGTGTAAAAGGATTGCTGTCATAATGGAAAATTCACATTCGAGATAACACCACAAACTACGTTATTAAATGGGCTTTCCTGATGTTTGAAGATAATTCCGGTACAGGGTTTTATAGACCGGAGAATGTGTGGAAAAACCAGAAAGAATTTGATGAGTTGGTGTTCTTCAATTGTTCTTTCGGCAGTACAAGGGAAAAGTGCTTTTGGTTGTAATGAGTTTTTTAATTATTGGCTCATAAAACTGTCTTCTCTTATTCAATGATGAAGATTCTACTTACAATAATCTCAAAAAAATCCAGTTGAAACAATAAATCAGGAGATTAATTCCATTGAGACCACTTCAAAATAAATCAAAAAGTAGAAATGTGAGGCTTTTAAATCCTGCTGGTTGAAGCGCAAAATGGAAATTTCACTTCAAATAATAAAAAAGAACGCGAAAATCAGGAAGTAGTCCGGTAACTCATACTACGAATAACATCGTTCCCAAGATATAATTATACGTTGAACATGTCGAATTTGCTCAAAAAATTGTACGAGGTTTTTCCATTATGCTACTGTTATGACAACAGTTTAAGCACTGTGAATTCTATTTCCTGCTCCTCAAAGGTTAATTTTTCCATGCAGTTTCATTATACTTAAGAGTCAAATATCAATTTTCTACACTTGAGTAACAGCAGTCAGTTTCCTTCAGACAGCCCAAACGGCTATTTTATACTAGTCAAATAAGTGCGTGGAGATCTCAAATATATCAGTAATAAAATCTACTAGCCTTTTCTCGTACAAATTTACCGAAAAGTTACATTACCAATAAAATGAGGGTTAAACAGAGCTCGACTTCGGATAACGTGAAATATATTTCGTAGGGTATTTCTGACCGACTGAAATAGGAACAGAAAAGTGGGCCAATGGAATAAACCCCTTTTATCAACCATTGTTCGCAACTGCATTTGATTAATGGACCACTTTTGAACTTCTTACAGAAAAGCGTGATGGATATTATGCTCTGCCATATGCATATATACGTCAAGTGCATGATTAGTTACATTTAATTGATACCATAATTGCATAAGTCGATTCACAATGTTTGTTTATAAAAGCAGTTCACTCAATACACCCAGAATTTAACAATAAAATAAGCCATTCTTGTCTTAACAATTACACTATAAAGTTTACAATGCCCCACGTTGGGTTGGCAAGTTATTATTAAGTATTATTTTTGTAGTAATAATAATTTTATGGGTGAAGAAGATATAAATTAATAAATTTTAATCAATTTTAATTATCTTACTTACTTGCTTTCTCTTAATGGCTAGCTCAATTTATTATTTGCTCAATTGATTCTAATTCATGCTAATAAAAGGGGGCACGAAATAACCCTTTTCTCTTTGAGTTCCGGCGGTTTTTGTTGTTTGAAATGTTTCATTTATATAATTATTGGTTAATTGGCAGTATGAAAGTTCTCAATTTATATATAATTAATGGTTCCCCGCCAACTTCTTTTATAAGAAATAAAACTTCAAAAGCTTTTCTCTTTTTCTTTTTCCAACGTTTCGAATCCTTTAATTAGGTTCATCATCAGGGTTATTCGTATTATACACATAATGAATGTTCTATTACAATTTCGTTATAGGACAATCTGCAACAATACCTTACAATAATAAAAAATTTTCTTATTTTTATTTAAAGATGATATTAACATTATTTAATCAAGGTTGAAAATATAAAATTGAGAGTTCACAACAAACATTAGTTAAATATCCTTAGTTTTTCTTATATTACAAAGCTTAAAATTGAAAAACTCACCAGCTACTTCAACATATCCATTTTGGTTTTTTTCAAAACAATTTGAATGGAACATATATATAAGACGAGGACAGTGAACTTTTTAAAATCATCTAAGTCATTTTCATAATGAAATTGTGGTAATTTTTATGGTCTACATATTTCCATTGATCAATTCATTTTATATTCCAAATAGGTAGAAAAATCTTTACTGTATGTATTGTTGGCGATACGAATTAATTTCTTTTTAAACGCAAAAACACGAAAATAATAAAACATTTTAGCACGGTTGTAGATGATATATTGAAACGGGAAGGTGGAGACATCACAAGTTTGAAATTAAATTTTGTTTAGTAGATTGCTATATACATTATACAATTTATCTACATCTTCACGAAAATTAAGTGAATTGTTAGTTTTCTTAATGTGAATCATTTCTTTGATACATCTTTTATGAAAATTGGTTTCAGTATCCAAAATCTGAAAACTGTTGAAATTAAATTCATGGCCAGTATTAAAAGAATGACTGGACAGAGCTGTATTATTTTTTAAACTCTTGACATCATTTTAGTGGTTACGTAATCTATTTTTCAAGTATTGTGAGGTTTGTCTTATATATGATTGGTTGCAGATGTTACAATCAATTTTATAAACTGTATTACGTGTTTCTGTTTTTGGAATAGCAGGTTTGAATTTAGTGAAAAATTGTTTAGTTTGATTTAGTGGTTTGTCAGCAATTTTTATATTGAAAGGTTTGCAAATAAAATCTGAACACATTAATAAAATGAATAACTTAATGGAGAAACACAACAACATTGAACAATACAAACTGAATGAAAGTTGGTTGCATATTCTTACAATTACTATTATACCAGATAACATCAAATTCATTTTAAGTATCGGTCCGAAATTTTCAATACATACAAATCAATTTCCTATTCAAGACTTTATCACAAATATCGAAGTTGGTATAAAAACTCTTGCAACAGATGAAAAAAATAATATCAGATCCAAAATATGCAATGTCTTAACTAACCATTACCATAAATTCATAACAAATAAAAAAAATAATCATGCACAAATCAATTATTTCTTTAAACAAACGAATGATTTCATTAAAAACAATCCAAATATCTACATATTATCTGCTGACAAATGTAAAAAAACTGTCATTATGTATAAAGATGAATACCATAACAAAATGAACAATTTGTTGTCTGATATTTCTACATATAAAAAAGAAAGATCTGATCAACCCAACAAAATACAAAATAACTTGAACAAATTAATTTTATCGTGGTTTAAAAATATACTGATAGACTTTAATACAAAAAATAAACTTACATGTTATAATGGATTTGCACCTTATATATATAGACTACCTAAGTTACATAAAACTAATATACCTCTTAGACCCATTATTAATTGTATTGGTTCTCCTACATATGAACTATCAAAGTTTTTTTCGAACTGTATTTCCAATGTTGTTGGTAAATCTCAAATTCATATTAAAGATTCGAGGGATTTTTGTGATTTTATGAAGAGTCAAGATGTTCCTGATGATCATATCGTTGTTTCTCTAGATGTTATTTCACTTTATACCAACATTCCTATAAGCCTTGCAATTAAGAGTATTGAAAGACATTGGGATGAGATCAGAAAATTTACTTCACTACCGTTAAATGAATTTTCCAAATGCATTAAACTCTGTTTACAATCTACAGTCTTCAAATATAATTCAGTTTTTTTTTCACAAATAGAAGGTGTTGCCATGGGCTCACCTATTTCTGCCACTATAGCCAATTTAGTAATGGAGGATTTGGAGAGAGATGTATTGAATGATCTTGATTTTCAACCCTCATTTTTAGAAGATACGTGGATGATTGTATTGCATGTATATCTAAAAATAAATGAAATTATATGCTTGATAAATTCAACTGCTATAATAATAAAATCCAATTTACAATTGAACAAGAAAATAATAAATCAATAAATTTCCTTGATATTAATGTCACCCACAACTCACAAGGAAAAATTATCACAAATTGGTATACAAAAATTATCTGGTCTGGAAGATATTTGAATTTTAAATCTAATGTCCCTAACAAATATAAAAAAGTGTTGTTAACAGCCTAACAGATAGAGCCATAAAGCTTTCACACCCGACAAAAAGACCAAATAATATTGAAAAAATTAAAAACATCTTAACAAAAAATAATTACCCAAAAAAGTTTTTTGAACCTATTATTAAAAACAGAATACATAGGATTTATAATTCCAAATCAACGAATAACATCACAAATCAAAATAACTACAACCACAATAGCAATCATAACAACATTACAACAAATCCTAATAACAATATTACAACAAATCTTAATAACTACAATTATAACACGAATTCAAATCAAAAAGTGGACTATAGAAATAATAATAATGATGATAACGATAATAATGAGAATAATAACATATATATTGCTTTCCCTACATCCCTAATGTTAACAGAAAAATTAAGAATATTTGCAAACCTTTCAATATACAAATTGCCGACAAACCACTAAATCAAACTAAACAATTTTTCACTAAATTCAAACCTGCTATTCCAAAAACAGAAACACCTTATACAGTTTATAGAACCAATCATATATAGGACAAACCTCACAATACTTGAAAAATAGATTACGTAACCACCAAAATGACGTCAACAATTTAAAAAATTATACGGCTCTGTCCAGTCATTCTTTCAATACTGGCCATGAATTTACTTTCAACTGTTTTCAGATTTTGGATACTGAAACCAATTTTCATAAAAGATGTATCAAAGAAATGATTCACATTAAGGAAACTAACAATTCACTTAATTTTCGTGAAGATGTAGATAAATTGGATAATGTATATAGCAATCTACTAAACAAAATTTAATTTCAAACTTATGATGTCTTCACCTTCCCGTTTTAATATTTCATCTACAACCGTGCTAAAATGTTTTATTATTTTGGTATTTTTGCGTTTAAGCAGAAATTAATTCGCATCGCCAACAATACATTCAGTAAAGATTTCTCTACCTATTTGAAATATAAAATGAATTGATCAATGGAAATATGTAGACCATAAAAATTACCACAATTTCATTATGAAAATGACTTAGATGATTTTAAAAAGTTCACTGTCCTCGTCTCATATGTATGTTTCATTAAAATTGTTTCAAAAAAACCAAAATGGATATGCTAAAGTAGCTGGTGAGTTTTTCAATTTTGAGCTTTGTAATATAAGTGAAAATAAGGATATTTAACTAATGTTTGTTGTAAACTCTCAATTTTATATTTTCAACCTTGATTAAATAATGTTAATATCATCCTTAAATAAAAATAAGAAAAGTTTTTATTATTGTAAGGTATTGTTACAGATTGTCTTATAACGAAATTGTAATAGAACATTCATTATGTGTATTATACGAATAGCCCTGATGATGAACCTAAATAAAGGATTCGAAACGTTGGAAAAGGGAAAAAGAAAAGCTTTTGAAGTATTATTTCTTATAAAAGAAGTTGGCGAAGAACCATTAATTATATATAAATTGAAAATGTTTCATTTATGTTCCGGTAACCTTCAATATAATAATTTCGCTTCCATTCCGCTACGCCTATGGTTGGTTGTTTATTCATTCAACTCATATCGATAGTGCGATAGAGAATCGTCACTTTTACAAGGGGTGGACTTGCGTTTTACCTCGTCAAGAGGTTTTTGGACTAATTCATTATACAACCAGAAATTATTTTGTCTGTAGGGCTGAAGCAAGGAGCGGTCATCTTATATTTTATTTCGGGATTCTCAGTTTTATTGATTATGTTGTTCTGGAAATTATTTTATAAGCTTATAAAAAATTTCAGCTTAGTTTTATTAATTTTGCTTCATTCTATACGTAACTACAGTCAAATAGCAAGACATCCTTCGATTTGCTGTGTAGTTGATCAGTTACTCATTGTAATTAAGAATATTTCAAAATAAATTTATCTATCTGGAATAATATTTATAGTGTCGATATTATTTCTCATTCTACTTTCAAAAAGATCATTTCTTCTCAACATTTGACCCACAAAATTATTGACAAACACTTCAAATCGAAAAAATTATTCTCAAGGATGTAGAGCATCATATGATACCATGACGTAAGCAGTAATTATTCGCTACAGGAGTAAAAGAGAGCTCAAAGACGAAATATCACTTCCATTGTTCTAGATATAACAGCTTGAGCGGTATCTCATTGAGGAGGGTTGCTTGGCTATTACTCACATCTTTCTCTTTTTAATAGTGTGTTACTATATTTTTACCACTATGACAATGACCGAGAAAATAACTCCAACAATTATAAGAATTACAAATTTCATTATATTATATTATATTATATTATATTATATTATATTATATTATATTATATTATATTATATTATATTATATTATATTATATTATATTATATTATATTATATTATATTATATTATATTATATTATATTATATTATATTATATTATATTATATTATATTATATTATAAATATAACTCCAAGAATTATAATATTGTTTGGGAAACGTCCCAAACTAAGACAAGTGAATATAATATATTTTTCGGCAAATAATAAAATTGATTGAATCGATGTATCAGCCAACTAAATAAACCGTATACCGTTTGTTGTATGGTTGGTTGCATATGTTTGACGTTAAGAAATACATTGAAATTCGAATGGTTCGCTTTAAGTCGACCTTCCACTAAAATCCCCTACTGAGTTTCAGTCCTTAGGTGATTCATTGATGATTGCTAAAAAACGGCTCGAGAATCTTGAACAGAGTATTAAAAATTCATTGATGTGATAACGTATGGTGAAATCCGTTGTAAAAAAATCCAGTGTAATGAATGGGTAGAAAACTCTATTGTATATTTTGTTGTCACCACTGTAATTAAGTAGGTGAAGAATCCGCTGTCACCAGTGTAACAAATCGGTTACGGTTTACAGCCCTCCGTTACCAGTGTAGGACAACCTTTGAATTTCTATTTCCTTGAATTTTGCAGCGTGCTGTCACCAGTGCCTTACGGCGCAATTTAGAGCCAGGAATCCCCCTGTGGGTATAACCTCAGTGGAGGTGGTTTCCTGGCACGAGCGGACAAGGTCTTCGTGGGGCCTCTTGGGCTTATACAATGTGCCAAGCCTGAGTTCTAAGGCATGTCGCGTCAACCCGTTCAAACTTGCTGGTCCGAGGGTAGGGGTTGTTGATAAGGGAAACAGACTGGGTGGATAATATGTACATATATATTACGAACAGCGATTAATTAAATCCAGTAATTCAGCCCTGGTTTAGACAAAATAAAAGTTACTCGGGGGAGAATGTCCCGGTATGATACACTAGAAATCGATTCGGGAAAACGTCTTTCATAATCTGGAAGTATTTTCTCGTTATTATGACAAAAGTAAAAGATGTCTTGCATATGACTCTCCCTGTATCAGGAATGAGAAAAAATTAATCTGACTCGGGCAAAACGTCTCTCAAAATTCTGAAAGTAGTCTTTCCTGATTATGACATAAATGAAAGATAGCTGGCGTATGAATATCCCTGTATTATATAAGAAAATAACTATATAAAAAATCTTTCGAAATCTGAAGGTATAAATACAATATTTCTTGTATATGAATATTCCTGTACAATATAAGAAAATAATTATCAAAACAAATCTTCCGAAATCTGAAGGTATAAATACGATATTTCTTACAAATGAATATCCCTGTACAATATAAGAAAATAATTATCAAAAAAAACAAAGTTTCTCGAAGTCTGAAGGTATAAATACGATGTTTCTTACATATGAATATACCTGTACAATATAAGAAAATAATTATTAAAACAAGTCTTTCCAAATCTGAAGGTATAAATACGATATATGAATATCCCTGTACAATCTTTAAATTCTCTTGACTAAAATTTAGGGTTCCCCTGGATTATTAGATCGATTGCAAATCGTACTATTTCCTAAATATGTTAGGTGAGGGGCTCAAATGTCAATAGTGCATTTAATATGACCAGAAAATGTATCTTTGGACACCCAGTCCAATCAAATAAAATGTCAATACGATATTTGTTCGAAAAAAAATAATTATAATGGAATAAAAAAAAACTTACGTTTTTGAAATATCACAAGTCACAACTACACAATATCACTGTTGACGTACGGCCGTCGAAGTGTCAGGTCTTACAGTACCTGAGCACTCTATGAGGGTTACTACCTCACTTTGTCTGTTACCAAATTTTCTGCTATTTATTTCAGAAGATTTGGGATATGTTATTTGATTTCCTTTGTGCTGCCCTTGTCTCATGTTTTTTATTTCCGTAATTGAAGGTTAATTTTAAATTTCTTTATACTAAGTTGCAAGGTTTGTCTACATTTTTGATAAACAAACCATCGTGTGTTTTGTCATCGACTTTGTCGGTTGTGTAAAATTGTTTGTTTAAATTCTTTTCTGGTGTAGGTCAACAATTGTTTTTATTTTAAATTGGATTCGACTTATTTTATTATCAAGAAAATTATATCTATATAGGGTGTCCTCAATTTTCCATTTGTCATATTTCGTGTTTATTGCATTGATGAGTACTTAGCTTTAAATCATGGCAAATTACTCCACCTTGAGTTCAAAGTCAACAATAATATAAATAAATACTTCCTGCCACACCATGCTGTCGTAAAAGTGGACATTATGCCAACAAAACGGCGTGTTGTATTTGATGGTTTCTGTAAAACCACAACAAAGGTCTATTTAAATGATGTCACATTAAATATCAAGTTCAGCCTGACCTTTATGACATCCTTTGTAGATTTAACTTCTTTAAATATGTTTTTACCTCTGACATTAAAGAAATGTACAGACAAATCTTGGTAAACCCCGATCATACATTCTTGTTAAACATCTTATGGAGTGGAAGTCCAATCGATCCTTTACAGTATATTGAGTTACAGACAGTAACTAATGGCACAAATAGTGTGCCATATTTAGCCATTCATGTACTTGATGAAATAGCGGCCATGTACAAAAATGATTTCCCTTTAGCTTCTCAAGCCCTGTCCTACCAATATTATGTTGATGCTTTCATAAAGAGGCGCGTAAGGTTCAGAATTACATGACGGCGTCCATTTTGTATAACTGCTAGTTATTGGAATCTTTTGATTGATAATGGGAAATTAGATCTTTGATGGTGCAAATAGGTCAAGTTGGGAGCTTTTTATAGTGCATCTGGGCCAAATGACATAAAACAGGTGAATGCGTATAAATTTTCATGTCATGACGAGTTAACCTCAAATTTAAATTATAAACATTCAAAATTAAAATAAAAGACCTTTAAATAAGTCTTAGACAACAAGTGTTTTACGATTTAATATTTCAAATACTGTAACTGTTTAACAAAATAAGTGAATCTACCGTAGTAACACAACTTCTATATATGAATTATAGAGATTTTCGTTCGAATTAATTAGTTATAAGTTAACCTAGAAATTGTAATTTTTTTTACATTTGTGTATATTTGAATGCATTTAGTTCGTTGAGTTAGCTCATTCATATCGTTTACAAATGGTATTGTTTTAATACCTACATTTTAAATCCAATGACCTATGGATCTCGCTAAATAGAGTTAAATACAGTTTCATCGAGCTAGTCCCCTAGTAAGGTTTATCAGTTAAACCCACTAAAAGTGGTATCAAAAGAAAAAGCGGACCCCCCTTCGATGAATTTTATGGTCCTTCGAGATGGATAACGCCTACTTTTTAAAAAAGCAAAAATAAAAACGTTTTAAAGCTAAGTAATTGTAAATATACTTGCACAAGTAGTTAGTGGAACTACTCTGTGACAAAAACTAAGTCAATTCTGTTTACTTTTTGACAATATACTTATAGCTAATATTCAACATGAGTTACAAACATTTGAAATCTCAACGTACGGCTGCCAATGGAAAGGTAACCAGGATATACAATTCGTTAGAACAATATGATACTAATGAGACAGATGCACTAATACTTAGATAAATTAAAGAAAGCCATATTGGTAATAGGATTTCACAAGGCCAACAAAGTAATTCCTTTGTACACACTTCAAACAATTCTCATAACAATAACCCCAATGGTTTTCTAACTATTCTAAATCATAACAGAAACAGCTCATTGCTACACGCAGCCTAAGAATCACACTGCCCCAGGTGGTAATCATTCTCTTTGCACCACTCCCGCCGACAGTGGCAACAATGTTCAAAATAGAAATCCCGCCTATAACGGCAATACAGTCCATAGTGGTGGACAAAATGGACGTAAATCCCCTCAAGTCACATTAAGTTGAGTCAATAATGACAACCACGGTCATTATGTCTTGCTTGCCATAGCGCAAGCTTTAGTTTACAAATCAAATCATTACTGCTAAAGTTTTACTAGATAGTATCAGTCAAAGCTCATTCGTTACAGAAATATTTTTGGAGCGTTTAAATCTAAGCCCCTGGATCGAAAGGGGGTTCGCTTTTCCTCTTGATACCACTTTCAGTAGGTTTAACTGATAAACCTGGCTAGTGGACTAGCTCAATAAAACTGAAATAGCTCTATTTAGGGAGCTCCATAGGTAATTGGATTTATTTTGTAGGTATTAAAACTACAGTATTTGTAAATAATACGAATAAGCTTACTTAACACACTAAATTCATTCAAATCCAAAACAAATGTAAAATAGTTGACAATTTCTACGTTAACTAATTAATTCGATGGATCATCTATATGATACATATATAGAAGTTGTATACTACGTTTACATTCACTTATTTCATGAAGCAAAAACTGTCTTTAAAAAATTAAAACGTGAAGCATTTGTTGTGTAAGACTAATTTATAAGTCTTTTATTATAATTTTGAATGTTTATAGTCTAAATTTGTGGTTAACTCGTATGACATAAAAATTGAAAAAAATCCACTTGTTTTATGCCATTTGGCCCGGATGCACTATACCAAGCTCCTAACTTGGCCTATTTGCACCATAAAAGATCCAATTTACAACTGTCAAATGATTCCAATAACTAGCAGTTTACAAAATGGACGCCGTCATGCAATTCAGAACCTTATTCGCCTCTTTTTAAAAACATGCTATTTTTACCAATTTTTACAATTTGCAGGTATCACTTGAATCACCTGGAAAACCTCAACTGCCTCAAAACCACGTAGAATCGTTTCTACAGGATTTTGTATCCACCATTTAAAGCTAAACATGTGTGGCTGTGCGCTTTTCCAAAACTTAGAAGGTCTAGGCTGTTGTAAACAGCCTTGAAAACTTATACTGTTGATATGAAAAATATCCTCGTGTTGAGAATCAATTTAGTTCTTGTTGAACTAACACTTAAATTATTCTATGAATATGTCGCTGTGGACTAATATAAAACCATGTGGCCCACTGCCTGGTATTAAAAAAAAGGGCTGTGCCTTGCTTAATTTCTATACCTCACTATAAAAACGATGTGTCGCTACGGAGAATCTCATATCAAGGAGAAGGCGGAAGTGATGAAAAACTTACAGCTGCCATTTTCCTTGTTTGACCAATCAAATAATAAAATGTATCGATTTGACATATCAGCCAACTAGGATTAACTGTATGTTGTACGGTTGGTAGCATAAGTTTCACGTTAATTAATTGTAAGAAAAAACAGTGCCGTACTTAATTTTATTTGGTAAAAAATATGTTATATTTTTTACTTTGTTTGGATCGTTTCCCAAACAGCCTCTATGATTATCCATTAAATATCACAGGTATTTCACAAAATGTACTCTTCTCTAAAAAAATGGCGGATTTGGTCATTAAATTCATAAATTATCCTACACACAAGTTTAAGTTGACTGGTGCAGTATTTTCAGACATAACCTGCAAACTACCGCAATTCAGGGTAGATACTTCCATGTTAGACATTCCCATAAATAACATGCCATTTGGTGAACCAAAGTAACACACTGTCGCTGAAAAATATATGCTCATTGGTGTTGATGTAAATTATGACAACATCTTAAATAGCATATACAAATTAGGACATAACCTTTCAGTTACGCAACACACACTTTTAGGTTGGGTGATTGCTGGCGAAGTCATTCGCTTAGCCCTGTTGAACAACAATGTCTACTTTTCATGCCTTCTTGGACAACAAAAATTCTGGCAACTGGAAGAGGTTCCAGAAGAATAAACCTAAGCAACTAAATAAAATGATTACTTACTTTTATGAAATTTGGATCGCATATAATCCACCATGGTTCATAGAATTTTCTATCAAATAATGATCCTGAAGGATAAATTTTCTCTGAAAATACTCCATCAAGAAGTTTTAGTCATCAATATCCATAGCAAAAACGTTGACAAATAGTTGTGAACATACCACCAACCAAATTGGGGGATATCCGCTTAGTAATAACCAATAACTACAGTTGATTTTGCAATTGGAAATCGTTTCTATGTTCCATCTGGTCTAAGAGAACGATAAAGTCAAACTATTGGATGTTATGTAGAAACTAATTAAAATAATGATACCTTCATAGATTCAACGCAATGAAAAGGGAATAGGGGAATTGAAATTGTGAACTTCAATTGAATTTTTAATTTGAAATCATAATTAAAGTATATAATTGATTGTCAATAAATACAACACAGACAACAAGGGCGATACTTATCAACACATAAACTTTACCGCTTCCAGTATTCATATTTCCATCACCACGTTTCGCAACTAATTTAAACAACCGACGGCCGTAAAATTGTTGAAAAGTAAATTTCAATTTAGACACTAAACACGATTTGTAATGCATGCCACGCTGTTCTTCCCCAAGTGTAGATTGTATGTTGGACACAAACCAACTCTAATCAGGATTTATGTTCTATCTTTTTAGTTGGAGAACCATCCAAACATCAATTTCTCAACGGAAAATAATTGAACAAGGTGAATCGGAGTGATTTACGAACAATCTAACTGAGCTTCGGTTCTTTAGTTAAAGCTTTTGTTAGCGTAGAAAAAATATTAAGGATATATAGTATCTATTGTTTAAAGAATCATTATCCAAAAGTATTTCAAACAGTCTGGATATTGGTTTTGTGGGTAGATTTTCACAATTGAATGACAAACTTGGTAGAAAATCGTAATTTATTATTGTTTGAATTCGAAAATATTAAATCGTGATAGAGTTATCACAATTTCAAACTTGTGGACATATACATTTTTATCCAACCGTCAGCTTGCGTTAAAACTACATTCGAGTTGCCAAAATAAGTGAAAGCGAAAGTATATAACGGATAAAAATTTGAAGAAATGTGGGAGCTTAAAATTTATAATACTTTCAACAAAAACAACACGGGTAAATCCGATTGCAAACAAAGAGATCGGCAACGCGCACAGCTGCGGTGTGGTGGCACAAATTTACTCGCTACGTCGTCAGCTTTGAAGCTCGTTGGAACATTTTATTGATTTCCATAAAATAATATTTGATGAAAACTTTTCCGGTCATGAGCTAGTAGATTGAAAAAATATATTGTCTCGATAGAAATCTTCTAAAACAAGACTTACTTGGGCCAAGCAAACAAGAAGTTTTAACTTTAGGTGGGCCATGAAGAAATCAATATTCATTGAAACTTCGAATGATACGTTGTAATAAATGTCTATAAAAGAGCAATAAAAAATGAAATAATTACATCCCATCTCTCTTATATGTTACTATCTTTCCTATCTCGGGAGAAAATTTGTTCGCACTGATCATTTTCAACACTGACCAAAGGTCATTACTTTTACTAACTATTAATAATTATAACCGCAGATAGTTTCGGGAATCAATAATACAAAAATTCTAACCATCAACAAGGAAGCACAGTTCACAATTCAAATTCCAGAATATGTCGATCATGCACATAACTTTTTGTTTTATATTTTAGAAGTAATAAATTAGGAAACTGAAATTTATAAATTAATGTTGAATATGGAATTGAAGATTCTGATTTTGAATCGCCAAATCGCCACTAACTGGCGTTGACTACTGTGAACGCTGCGGTTTAAAAATGGACTGTATTTGAAAAGTGTCATGCATTTGGGGAATTGTCAACAAATACAACTGTAAAGGGACTTAGCAAAATACGACGGATTCTATAAATCACTTATTAGCTTCAGCGATCGATCGTTTTGCTTCTAGTTTAATTCCTGCCCCCTCTGAGAGGAAATAAAGTCGATGCAATGTCTATATTTGCGAATAGGTACACTTTACAAGAAATGGCATAATGTGCGATTTAACTGATCCCTTTAAAAGCGGTTTTAGAATGAATAAAACAATAAAGAAAAAAACAAGTGATTCGAAAAGTGGAATGAGCTTCTTAACGGGACGTGTAAAAATGTCCGAAGGACAACAACGCAAGAAACATCGTCTTCGCCGTAATTCAGTTCATTCCCTTCAATATTCCTACGTCGCCCGTTTTAAGCGGACTGGACTGTGAATTACGGTATTAAGGTATTCCCAAGACCAACGATGCCAAAATTACAGTGAAATCTGTGAGATGATCTTTAAACGGGATGTTAAAGAAATATCCTTAGAGAAAGGGATATCAGGGTCACCAATAAGAAAATGACCTGAACTGAGAGACGTGGATGCTTCATTGGGTCTGAGAACAACGAGCATAGAAGTCGTCTATTGAGAATAGCTTCGATTCGTGCAAAAAGAGTTATTTTAGGAAACAAGCGATTTTCACGGTGCGACAAAGAACTCAAGATCTCGTCATGCTGAATGTGGAGGAAATGATAAACTTCCTGAATGTGCCTGTTGGCAACAATAAAGTTCCGGCCTTGATCGGATAAAATAGAATGAGGAATATCTCTACGAGCGATAAATATATCGGGCGCTGCTTAGAAGGCGTCAGTAGAAAGTTCAAAAGCAAACTCCAGATTCACGGCCTTAGTCGCGTTACAAACAAAAACGCATATATAGCTCTTGTTAATGGTGGCATTACGGAGACAAGATGCACAAATTTCGAATGATCCGGCATAATCAATACCTGTGTTAAGAAATGGTCTACCTGGCTGAATTTGACAAGAGGGTAAATCGGCCATGATGGGCTGAACTAGTGGAAGCTCGAAAGTGTTGACAAGTGAGGTAGAGGTGAATCATTTTACGTATAATTTGACGTAAGGAAAGAATCCAATATCGATCGAGGATTGAAACCTGACACGTGGTAGGTTCAGCGTGCAAGACAGATAAATGATAATGCTTGCATATGAGCACAGAGAGATGAGCTGATTGGGGCAATAATATTGGATGTTGCGCTTCGTAACATAGGTGAAAGTTTTTTAGTCTTCCACCCACCCTGAGGACCTCATGTTTATCAAAAAAGGGGATCAAATTGCCAAGAGAATTAACCGTCTTAGAGACTCTAATTTGCTAAAGAACATCAGCAAGATCACAACTGTGTACGCAAGATGATTGTACGTAATGCATCAGTAATTCAAGAACGTTCAAAGGACCTGGGGAGGGACGTTTAGAATAATTACGTGATCTGTAATTAAAAACGAAGTGCCGCGTCCAAGTAACAACTCGTTGGATACGTGTTAGGAAAGATCATCGTAGAGATAATTCTTCAAATGAGGGACCGGGTTGAACAGTGATGAGTGCTAGTGAATTCTGTTTAAATTTGTACTGCGGACGGGAATAAGCCATAGCTGGAAGTAATCGTTTAATAGGAGAGAATTTTGAGTTCATGAGTGAGATATCTCATCTTGAAAAAAATGAGGAACAGATAACCCACGTGAGACCATGTCAGTGAGATTGAGAGAAGAAGGACCATACGACCAAGTTAAATTAGGAGGTGAGTGACCTACAATATTAGCGATTTGACGTGAAACAAAAGTTTTAAGAGTATGAAGACAGTGCGTAACCATGTAAGTATTACTTCAAAATTCGAAAAAAGTCTGATGTCAGACAGTGGTTTCGGATACCAGATATGCAAAACCGATTTGATTAGATCAATTAAATGTACTAAGGCGTAAAGTTCAAATCTAGGGATAGGATAGTTATAATGGGGCAACTCGAGTTTAGGCCTTTCCCAGAAACGACTGAGATGATTCGAAATATATAATATACACTACTACAGCATAGCAAGAGACGAGGCATCGGCGAAGTCATTCAGATGTATCTGATATTAATTCGTGTTAGGAAGACGTGGCAATGCGATCAAGATAATTGATAAGCTTGTTCCAATGTAATGCAATTTCAAAGGTGACTGGTTGATTCCAATCAAGTTTAGCGCTCCATATCTGCTAGATAATAATTTCATAGGAGATGATGAGAGGATACAAAAATCCATTGATGTAAAAAATTTTAGCTAGAGAAGAAAGCATGTTACGCTAGTTACAGTTCGCTGACCCATGGTTCATGCATAGTATTAACCTTCGAGCTTCCGGCATAACTCACGACCGCTGATCCATGTTTGTACAACAAATGATGATTCTGCAGAATTGCACATTTTTAGTCTATAGCTGCATTTATTTTAGTATATAAGTTCGATTATTTGAATGTATTGGATATAGTGTATTTTTGTGTTTAAGTTGTGTAGTTGTATTGTTAATGAAGTATCTTTTTAAAAAGTGACTTTTCGGGCAGCAACCCTTAATTGGCGCAGTCAGTAGGATAGTGGAAGAGCCCTTAGTGATCCTCTTCGTTTTTTAACGTTTATCCACTTCAAGAACCTTTGGGAAACGTTGAAGTTCGTCCAAAAGTGCCAAAAGAAGAATAAAAATAAGTGAAGTGTATCCATAATTATTAGAAGAAAAAAAAAATCAATTTAAGTTAAGAAGAAATACCTTTGGAAAACCAAGTGAAGTTCATCCAAAAGCTTTAGAATTAAAGAAGCAAGAAAAAAAAACGACACTAGTAACCGGAATGCACCTCAGCATCATCGTTAGCCTGTAAGCAATTATAATTTTTCCTTTTTATTACCTATATGTCAGAAACACCTCAAGCAAACACTCCTCATACCTCTCAATCAGTATTACGTCCATCAATCCTAAATTTAAACACACCTAGACTCATAATTACCCCACCTCAAATCAACATTATGCCTGAATTTAATCCAAAACATCTAGACATCCTATCCCCATACGATGGAAATCCCAACGAGCTGTATAACTTCATTAATACCGCTACTCTACTCTTAAGCCATTTCTGGGACAATAACAACATCCAAAGTTTTCAAAACCACCTCCTATTCCAAGGAATCCTAAGTAAACTAACAGGAAGAGCTAAGGAAGTCATCTCAGTCTACGGATGTACAGATTGGGAACATACCAAAGAAACTTTGATCCAAAACTTCGCCGACCAACGTAATGAGAATTCTCTCACAAGAGACTTAGTAAATTTACGTCAAGGACCCAATGAATCTCCACAGCAGTATTACGAGAAAGTAATGGGTCTGCTAAATACAATATCTAACTACATAGAACTCCACAACGGCGATATCAACATAAAGGCAAGTAAGAAGAGCTTTTTCCAGAAACAAGCCCTAACAACTTTCCTAGCAGGACTTCGGGAACCCTTAGGTTCCACTATCAGAGCAATGAGACCAAGCAATCTATCTACGGCAATACAGTACATCCAGGAAGAAAACAATATAAGGTATCTCCAGAAAGCAGTAAACCCTCAACCAACAACCAGCAGGCATATCAGCGCAAACCAACAATATAAATCACCAGCTCCTCTTATGTCTTCACAAGGGCAGCCATCAACGTTTAGACCACAATGGCAACCATCAACTTTCAGACCACAATGGCAACCACCACATCCCCGACCGCAATGGCAGCCACAACCTCAACAGTCTGGATTTAGACCACCGGCGCAACAAAACAATTTCATCCCACAAGGCCAGAAAGTATTCCCTGGACCGTCAAGGTTTCAACAGTTCAGTAGGCCTCAACAACAGAACACCTGGAGTAATAAACCTGGAATATCTCAGCCACATAAACCTACACCAATGAGCATTAGCACTGGAGCTACGACTCAGAACCGGAACTGGAGATCTCAACAGCAAAATCCACCAAGATTCACATCTGAAGAATTATTTAATATTGAACATGCTAACGAAGCATATGGTTATGATACCAACGAATTTGATGATGAAACAGCTTACGATTATTACCACCAAGGAAACCAGTTTTGCGAGACAACAGAATCGTATGAAGAAAAATTTCAAAATGACTACGAAGAACAATCGACAAATTTTTGGGAAAATGCCGAAAACAACAACGCGACGTAATAGAGCTTAATTCTTACCAAGGTAAAAGGGAACTACCCTATATAACCATCTCCAACCCTCCTCTTAAACTACTTATCGACACTGGTGCTACCAAATCTTTCCTCAATCCCGACATCGCCTCGAAATATTTCCATGATAAAATCAAACATGAACCTTTTATAGTAACCTCCATTTTCCAAAATCATTCTCAAGATTATTGTGCCGACATACCTATATTTTCCGAATTCCAAAAAAACGGAAATTTCAAATTCTACCTCTTCAAATTCCACAAAACCTTTGATGGCCTAATAGGCCTTGATAATCTCAAGCTTCTAAAAGCAAAACTCAATTTTCCTGATTCTGAACTCGTCACAGAAAATTCTGTTCTACCTATTCAATATTATGAAAGTATCAAAACCCAATTTTACTCCATCCAACTCGAACCACAGACAATTACTCAAGTCCGAGTACCCGTTAAAGAAACACATGGAACTATCATACTTCCGAAACAAGAGATACAAGGAGCTTTCCTTAACGAAAGTCTAACTACAGCAGCCAATGGTCTAGCATGGACAGAACTCATCAATGCCACAGACGAACCAATACAGATAGCACTAACAGATCCAGTAATAAGTTCGGGGATCCACTTACCCGATTACCATCTTTACACAGCCGACATTATACCTCAGGAATACCAGAAGACAGATGTCGAACGTCTACTTAGAACCGATCATCTCAATCCAGAAGAAGAAGAGCACATTAAACGATTGTGCAAAAAGTTTTCAGATGTCTTCCATCATCCAGAGTCACCCCTCGCCTTCACCAATCAAATCAAGCATAACATCAGAACAAGAGATGAAGTTCCCACTTACACCAAATCATACCGCTATCCTCATATTCATAAAGAAGAGGTCCAAAAACAAATAGCATCAATGTTAGGCCAAGGAATCATTCGACCAAGCCAATCACCATGGTCATCGCCTATATGAGTCGTCCCCAAGAAACCCGACGCCTCGGGAAAGATTAAATGGCGAATAGTGGTAGACTACCGTAAAGTTAACGAGAAGACAATAGACGATAGGTATCCAATCCCAAACATCACGGATATCTTAGACAAACTAGGAAGATGTCAATATTTCTCTACCCTCGACCTAGCTAGTGGATTCCACCAGATTGAAATGGCAGAAGAAGACATCCCTAAAACTGCATTTAACGTCCAGAACGGCCACTATGAATACCTCAGAATGCCATTTGGACTCAAGAACGCCCCTGCAACATTTCAAAGAGTAATGGACAATGTTCTCAAAGGATTGCAAGGAGAAATATGTCTTGTATATATGGATGACATAATCGTTTTTTCTACGTCCCTGCATGAACATCTTGTCAACCTCACGAGAATCTTCAAAAGGCTTAGAGAAACGGGATTTAAGATACAGGTAGACAAATGTGAATTTCTGAAAAAGGAAGTTAGCTTCTTAGGTCACATTGTGACTCCAGAAGGAACTAAGCCGAATCCTGACAAAATCAAAGCTATTGTCGACTACCCAATTCCGAAAACAGCCAAAGAAATCAGAGGATTTCTGGGATTAATGGGCTACTATAGAAAATTCATCAAAGACTTTGCTCGAATAACGAAACCTTTAACTTCATGCTTGAAGAAAGATGCTAAAATAGAACACACACCAGTATTCCTAGAATGTATCAAGACCTGTAAAAACCTCTTAACCAATGAACCACTGCTTCAATATCCAGACTTCACGAAGCCATTCAACCTCACCACAGATGCTAGCAACTTCGCCATTGGAGCCGTACTTTCTCAAGGTCCCATTGGCAACGACAAGCCAATTGCATACGCGTCCAGAACTCTAAACGAAACAGAAATTAAATACTCAACTATAGAAAAAGAAATGCTAGCAATAATATGGGCTACTAAATACTTTCGCCCGTATCTTTTTGGAAGGAAATTCAAGATTCTATCAGACCATCAACCCCTCAAATGGTTGTTCTCGCTGAAGGACCCAAATTCTAAATTAGTAAGATGGCGACTGAAATTGGAAGAGTTCGACTATGAAGTTGCATATAAAAAAGGTAAATCTAATACTAACGCCGACGCCCTTTCTAGAGTTGAGATCAACGCACATGAACTTGACAAACAACCTCAAGAAGAAATAAGTGAATTAGATAACGAAGACACGGCATCAATGTACAACCACCCAGGATCTACCCTCGATCCTTTAGAAGATATCGAAACAGAAATTTTTCGCACGACAGACCATCTAAATCCCAAAGAACTCCAAATAATTAAGGAATTACTAGAAGAAGGAGAGAAGCAACACTCTTCGTCAAACAATCTAAACATGGAAGAACTCCCAACTATAGAAAACTTACTTCAAGAAAGAGAAGACGATTCCGATTCAAATGCAACAAGACATACAGCTCAAGAAAACCCTATCCTAGGAATTCCCATAAGCGAGAGACCACTAAATCACTACAACAATCAAGTGATATTCAAACTAGTTAACCATAGTCCAGCTCCACCAGTTAGCGAAGTAACTTTTGTTAATAAGAAAAGGATTTATATTCAAGTTGGCAAAAACAATCTAAAAGGAGACTTTTTCAATTTCTTCAAAGACTATCTCGATCCCAAGAAAAAATATGCTATGTACTTCGAAAATGATGATCTCTATCCACTTCTCTGTAACATAGTACGAGAAACATTCAAGAACACGGCCTACGATTTAGTAAAATGCAATCAAGTTTTAGAAGATGTTAATAGCTCCCAAAGACAAAAGGACATTATACATCAATACCATGAAGGAAAGACCAACCACAGAGGTATAAATGAAACCGAAAACCAAATTCGGAAACTATACTATTGGCCTACATTGAAGAAAGATGTTGAAGAAATTATCAATTTGTGTGATACTTGTCTAGCCAGCAAATACGACAGAAATCCTCCAAAACCAAAATTCATGATAACACCAACGCCAACAAAACCTTTGGAAATAATTCATCTCGATACCTTCCAAGCAAATGGTCAAAAGTTTCTGACTATCGTCGATGCATTTTCCAAGTATGGACAAGCCTATCCGATAGAAGGATCTAATTCTATCAACGTTCTAAATGCTCTCCTCATCTATGTAACACATCATGGAATGCCACACATGATGGTAGCTGACAGTGGTACCGAGTTCAAGAATGGACTTATGCAAGAGTTTGTAGACACCCATAAGATTATAATTCATTACACAACTGCGGATAGCCCGCAGTCGAATGGAATAGTTGAACGCTTCCACTCCACAATACTCGAACATCTCAGAATCCTCAGAACAAAGAAGAAAACTTTAAGCATTAAGGAACAAATGCTATATGCCATCCTGGGTTACAACAGTTCTGTTCACTCTGTAACTAAACAAAAACCAATAGATGTCCTGAATGGTCATTTCGGCGCTCAAGACCCTTTTGACATGGACATCGATAGAGCTTTGTTAAACAACTACACACAAGGCCATCGGGAAAAAGCGAAAGAAATATATAAAGAAATCAACAAGAGAATCCAAGACATCAAAGAAAAAGCCATAGAAAAAAGGAATGAGAAACGACAAACTCCTATATCCTACAAACCTTCTACCAAAATTTATACCAAAAAGATGGTCAAAAGAAATAAATTACTTCCAAGATTTTCTCCTAAAATCATTACAAAAGACAACGAGGTCACTGTTGACACTCAAAATACAACTATACACAAGAAAAATGTCAAACACCAGCCAAACAAATCTAATGTGAACCCTATATTGCAGATGTACATACATCATGGCCCAAGAAGTTCTGATCCAGGATCTCAAGGACAACCTAGGAATTCTACCCCTCAAGCTGGGACTAGCAAGAATTCGAACTAGTAAACACGACTTTATCCACTATTTTCCCCTGAGACCATTAGCTGAAGAAATAAATGCACTCGAAAACCAATATCGAACAGTAACATCAGAAATTCAAGAAGGACTAACACAACCTTACTTCGATCAGCTTCAAAATTTCGACCAGAGTCTGCAGTACCTACTAATCGCTGCTAAGCAGAAACTCCACAGCATCTATCCAGAATATAAACTGAAGAGAGGATTGATTAATGGTTTGGGAAGCATAATCAAAGTAATATCAGGCAATTTGGATCAAGAAGATGCCGAAAGATACGACAAGGCCATCGCCTCACTTGAGAAAAATCAAAACAACATTATATCAGAAATTGACAGGCATACGAGTCTAAACAAACTAATCATGGCAAACTATAATACTACAGTGACACTCATTACACACAACGAAGAAAACATTGCTTTTGAGATAAACAAAATCAGCACTGATATGAACAAATTTGTATTTGACTTCAATAACTACATGGAAGTACGAAACATATTAGACCAGCTCAACCTAACTCTTCAGACTATCTTACAGCTTCTCACGGACTTAGAAACGGCCATCACATTTGCAAGATTAAATATCATTCATAGCAGCCTAATCAACCCAGAAGAATTGAAATGGGCCGTAGAGAAAATGCATGAACATCACTCATCCGAACAATTGGCATACGTTCAAGAAGATTTCACGAAATACTTCAACATTCTAAGAGTTGACGGTTATTACACCAATCACACATTGGTATTTGTCATCCACTTTCCAGTCTTCTATCCCGATCCGTTCTCATATTTTCATCTATTTTCAACTCCCACATATAACCAAACAATAATCATTCCACCTGGTCCTTACCTAGCCTCTAATGAAAACCTTTACCAATATATGGAAACACCCTGTGAACCAATGGGCGTAGAATACCTATGTGTAGAACAGCTACTTCAAGAAAGCTATGATTGTGTTAACGAAATCCTGAAGCTCACCAACGAAGAAGCCCGATGCGAACATCTACCTATCTCAATTAACTCCACATTCATTCAAGAGATGTCAGAAGCCCATTATATAGCAGTTTTCCCCAGGCTACAAAGATTTCTACACAGTGTTCCTCTTCAAAAATTATGGTGCTTCAAGGAACATACCTCATCGAACTTCCTCCAGGATGTCGCTTCAGAACAAATATGGAAGCATTTGAAAACACAAAATCGGTAATACGAGAAGAAGCTTTAACCCTACCAAGAATCAAAACCTCCTCACAGACTCAGATAGCCAAGACCAAACCGTTAACAATCAAGAAAATCCCGCTGGACCAACTCCACCTCCTTACCAGGGAAGAAGAACGACTACAATTAATATCTACCAATCAGCAAAAAACAGACCCCACACACTTCTGGATGACTCCAATCTACATCATCATAACCATTTGCATAATACTGGGATTATATAAACTTCGAGGACGTCAACGTAAAACTCCAGAAGAACCAGAGGTTCATCAGGATGTGCCATCATCACCATCAGTTTTGTTCGTCCCTTACAAAACTTCTTCAGGGGATGGAGAAGTTACAGTTCGCTGACCCATGGTTCATGCATAGTATTAACCTTCGAGCTTCCGGCATAACTCACGACCGCTGATCCATGTTTGTACAACAAATGATGATTCTGCAGAATTGCACATTTTTAGTCTATAGCTGCATTTATTTTAGTATATAAGTTCGATTAATTGAATGTATTGGATATAGTGTATTTTTGTGTTTAAGTTGTGTAGTTGTATTGTTAATAAAGTATCTTTTTAAAAAGTGACTTTTCGGGCAGCAACCCTTAATTCGCTCAATACAAGTCGCTTCAAAAGGGTGAAATCTGAATAGGCGGCAGTCTCGAGATTGATCTCAATTCAAACCTAAAACTTTTAACGAATTTTCCTCATCATTAAACTGTAGAGGAGATTCTAAATTGCTTGGAGGTGAATCTCTAAGTAGCTGAGGGTGACTATACGATCATTTGCGTAGTTCAAAAACTCCAGACGAAAGTAACTGTATTAATTGAACTTGCAAATCAAATGCGCACGAAACGTTATCCGCACCGGAAATTATATCGTCAACATCAGTCTGGTTTAAAAAGGCTTGTAAAGCTGAAGGAAATTGATGGCCAAGACATATGTTACGGTATTGAGCTCAGCTTCTTGTTCAGTAAGTTTTGCTTCCGATTTCCAGAGAATATGCAGCTTTGTCGAAAGTCGCAGCAAAGAACAATTCGAGGAAGTCTAAAATTGCGTAATATGCCTGATAGCTGCAACTTGGGCCATTTGATTAAGCAATCATATAAGGACCAACCAGAAGAGTCGGGACTATGCATTGAAAACTACTCGGATTTTGTTGCCCTGATTTGTAAGTTTAGTTACTACTAATCTTGGTTTGTGTTCTAATTCTGAATATTCTTGTAGAAATTGTTCGTATTCCAATTTAAGTGATGAAATCTTATCAAGACGTTTTATAGGTTGAACAATTGAAAAACGAGCAACCTTCTGATTACTTGTTAGTTGGCCGCGTTTCGTTTGACTGGCAGAGAGACTGAGTATCTGCGATCTTCATTTCGTTTATGAGTGGTGATGAAATGTTGCTTTGCTAAAATGTCAACAGATTCTTGCGGCGTGAGATTCGAAACATTCTCAATTTCCCAAAATTTGTCGAGGTCGTGGGAAATCTGGCAAGTAGATATCAATGAAGTATGTGTGTTTAGATATGATCTATAATTGTCCAACCAAATACGGTGCGAATTGGACCGGGCCAAGAGTAAGTTTAATTTGAATGTGGAGTTTCAGCCAAAGTTAAATATCGAAAATTTGATATTGAATGATGCTACCAGAGGTAGAAAAGTCTCCGCCAATGCCTGATACGGATACTGTCAGAGCGTGTATCTTTTGACTCAACTGGCTAGATAAACGTTTTGTGATAAAAGTACAGTGATTAATAACTCCCCGTACGGGAATGTAACCTTTGCGCTGATCTATGATGCACGAAAGGTACGTAGAAGTGACGCCACATATATTGTGGTCGTACAACTAAATGAGAGTGAAGAACTAGTAGGGGGTTGTTTGATAGAGGAGGTAAATGCAATATTGGACTCTTGATTGGCATGATCTGAGATGCAATTGGACGCGGAACTGTGACCTGAATTGTTTAATTGGAAAGGGTGCTAGAGAGTATGATGATTAGGAGAAAGAAAGAAGAAAAAAAGCGGAACAAGAGGACAATGAGTGTGCCTTGTGAAAAAATATAAAAGAGACGATTTTTGAATGGAGGTGAACAGACCGATGAGAATTTGAATCTGAAGATTTTGAATTGCGACTGGCAATGAATGTGATCGAAGTAAAGGGGTAAGAACTTGCGGGGGTTGAGATTACTTCTAATGTTTTGATCTGTTGTATCACGAAATCCAAGAAATCAGCAAATTGCCGGACACATTGCGAAGAATATCGATCTTCGAAGGTTTTAGCGGTATGTGCATCAATATTGTGTAATAATAAAGTTAACAAAATCAAGTTGGCGAGTTTATCTATGGATAATGCTCTAATAGCCCGTACGGAATTTTGATGCGTCTAGTGTTTCAAATTGCTAAGCGAATTCGAAGAAATTGGTTTGAATTTGAGAATTTATTTTGAATAGGCTTGGGCTATTCCGTGGGGGGATTGGGATCGCTAATCTGGCCCGTATAGGCCAGTTCGTAATATTCACCTTTTAGCTGTAAGCGAGAAACAAGTGAGAGAGCACTTGCGCTCAGGTTGGAGCATAAGAAATGGATCTTTTCGATTAAGGAAGAGACGAGCTACTGCTTATAAGGGACTCTATGTCAGCCGAGAAAGTCGATAAAAGAATTTCAGGTAATGCAACGCTCCGACTATCGCTGACAGCAGGAGTAGTAGATGAAGTGGGTTATTCACTATTAAATTGTTGAAACATGGCTAATATTTCGAAAAGAATGGTGCGAAAGGTACAGGAAGGTGCTTCTGTGTCGACGTGATCAGCTGGAAGTAAGAGACAGTTGAGATCACTGATCTTATCGTTGACAAGTTAGAACTCATTTTGCAATCGCGCGCTATCATCATGATATACCTGCAGAACAGCAATTTTATCATAAGTGCATTCCTTAACTGTATCCCAGCTGCTAGTAGCATGGGAGAAAATCGTTTGTCTCCTTGCTATGTATTGCATCAATAATTTACGATCGTTTTCGTCGGCAGCCATTTAAAAAAAAAAGAAAATTTAGTTACAACGAACGACTAACAGTTAATGAAAAAATATGTGAGTAACTTCAAATAAAAATCAAAGTTTAGCAACAAGTTATAGTGAAGAAATGGAAATGATATAAACAGCTCAAGAATAAATTTAATAGTTTGAGAATGTATCGACTTGCCATGGTAATCCTGAAATGTTTTGAAATCTTGCAATCAATCAATCAAAGTACTAGTAAGATTAAGCGGATAATAATCATCGAATAAAAAAACTAGTGTATACACCGCCAAGTATACAATAATAAAACTTAAAGAATTTGACAAGGATGAACAACAGTGAATTATTTCTTGAAAATAAAATGAATTTTTAACGGATGCAATATAGATTATAAATATAACAAAAAAAGAAATTAAAAAAAAACTATTCGCAGTTATATAAATCGTATCGCTAACTGAAATGTAGAATTTTTAGTAATCCATCTAGTACGGGCCAAACATGTAAGCGTAAGTAAATACAATAACTTCAATGCAAAGGGACTTACTAAAATATGACGGTTTCTACATGTCAATTATTTGCTTCAACAATCGATTGTTTTGCTTCTGGTTTAATTCCTGCCCTTTGTGATATGCAATAAAGTCGATGCAATGTCTATATTTGCGAATAGGTACACTTTACAAGGAACTACACAATGTGGCGATTCAACTGTTCCCTTTAAAAGCGGTTTAACAATGAATAAGTGTCAAGGTGAATTGAAATTAAGTTTATGAAAACAATTTGATGTTCCAGGGAAATCGGATTCACCAATAACTAATCTAGTCTCTTATCAAAGTCATATTAATGTACAAGAAACTAGTATTAATTTTAACCCAAAATTAATTCATGAGCGTCGCGCCGTATTTTATGGAAAAATAGGATAATGGTGCAAACAACTACTGAATTCGGGGAAGTAAATAAACTAGTTTCACTGAAATTTCGCAATCAATTGATTTTTATTGAGAAATTTGGATCAGGTATGGTGTTTCAAAATTCTAGTTGCTAAGGAATAAAATAGGAACCAAAATAGTGTATGGAATTAAACAAATATTGACATTGCAATATTGCAAATATACAGTGAGTCTTAGTCTAAGATTCCTCAATAATTTCGAAGATTAGTTGCACGATTTCCATGCATTGTGTTCCAAGTTTATGCTTGTATCAATATCATTGACAGATCTCTTGTTTCCATAAAAGTACAATGAATCAACCTGAATATATCTATTTCGAGTTCCTAGACAATACTGAGAAGTTTCTTATACATGAATGCCATGAATAAAAGTTATATTCAAATTATATCCGCAGAAATGGCAAACTATGACTGCGACAATACCATTTTGGCGTTCCCATGAAATATTATCGTTGCCGTTTATTGGTAGTCATAGACCTGAAAATATAGGAAACATACATCAAACATGAGGAAATTTTGTTATAGAATTTGATAGGGACAATCTCTCCTGAATTTTTTTGCAAGAATTTGAAAACAACCTGTAAATTATATCATCAAGATCCGATAAAAAAATTCAGACTGATCTTTTCAAAGTGACAAAGTTTATCATATATTTATCAGAGATAAATGAAAGATGTGATATATAAATAGATCCATAAGTCAACTAGAACTCTCCATAGCAAACCTCATTAAAATCTTACGAACCGTTTTTGGAATAATGGTCGCTTTCCATACTTCGTAAATATTTTTAACTGGAGTATAGAAAACAGAATTATGAATCTACATTGTTATCTGTTCTCAGAATTCTTAAGGAGTATTCCTCAACTATATCACAGGATAAAAATTTAATACCGCTATAATCTGATTGCTCAATTTAACATCCTTTTTAATGCTCACAAATTCAATTGCGAATCTTCTTCTTTATCATAGTGACCATTTCAATCCATGAAAAGTTTCAGTATTGAAAGAAATTCTCAGTTACGAAAGTGAGTGGACAAGAATTTACATATCTCCTCAAACATTTTCGAAATCGGAGTAGAATTAGAATATTTGAACATATGCATTCATTTGGAATACTATACTAAATTGGGAAAAACCTGCAGATTTCATCAGCTCCGTTTGTAGAACTATTATGAGCTGAATTGGTACTCATAACTATCTTTATCTGTATTTGTAATCTCGATTAACTTATACATTTCTAAATTCCTATATTCTGATGGTTATGTTAAACGTTCATTGAATTTACAACCAAATTTGAATATTTCGTAATAACAGAGATTTACGAAACAAATAGCAGTCATTTCGCCAACATTCAGAGTTCTAAATGCTATATGCCATCTTAAACGTTCCGAAATTCAGCAAGAAATAAAAAACACAATTCTGGAAAGTAATAACCATTGGAAAGCGCGAGAAGGCGCATTTATTTCTTTTTCGCTGAGTAGAATGTTGAAACTTTTGTTTGGATCCCCCCAGAAGAATTATCGTTTCTTGTTACTAGTATACAGAAAAAAGTGGGTCTTCAAGATTTACTCCAGTGCTTGCACATATCAAATATAAATCTGCAAACGAACGTTGTTAAGTAAAAGGTTTAGCCCTAGAAGCAAATCTAAAATGTTGTTATCATGGCTTATAAAAACAATAAAATGCAAAAGTAGATAGATAAAACGATATTACTAGCATAATCAGTTTTTAAACTGCTTATAATTATGATAGTTGATAGGAAAGCTTTGAAATGAAATGAGAAACAAAGTGAGGAATAACATATCTCATAATAGTTTTCTTCTGTTATCATATATTAATAATACTACTACGAGAAATATATTTATTAACCCATTAATGTCCAGAACTATGAAAATGTTTTGAAATTAGTTAATGTTTTATGTTGAAAAATAATGCAATATGAACTAAAAAATGTTTATCATATTGAGCGTTGGTCGTTAACGACCCCTTGGGCACTTATGGAAATGAAGAAAACATAATATTATTTTCATTTATTTGAAGAAATTTGGATTGATAACAATTTACTTATTTTAATGAAATCAACTGTCTCGACCCTTACTTCGTGGATACTGCCCATATTAGTGTTTTAAATGAAACTCACGGTTTCTAGTTAATTCCACAATATAATAAAAGCTATTGAAAATTCTTAAAAATTGACAATTGCTTCGATTAATTAATATCATCCTCAGAATGACAGAAGTTACATTTCATTTTATGCCTACCTGATGTTTAGTAGTTTTTTTTTCGCTAGACCAAGAAGTGACCTAACTTGTGATTGACTTAATATATGTTAATAGAAAAAAGAAGAAGATGTGATATGACAAATATTGAAGCTTAGATATTATTAGCCCTATGGTGATATCCTGGATATCATTTTTCCAATTAAGATCAGTATAACTGTGCAATGATATAGAAAACCAGGAAAACTATATCTGCTGATCTTTACAATTATCACTTAAGAAGACAGTTTATTAGTGGAGAAGTCCCTAGATTCAACTGTTCATTGACAACTTCATATTGTGGGTTTCTTAAATGGTAGTGAAGCGTCTCTTATAGCCTCTCCTACCAATTCCTGCTCGCACCTCCACGTCGGTAGCCCCGGTAACTATCTCTGGGGATTCGGTATCGGGTAACCATCCCCGATGGCGGATCTGCAGCAGATGGGCTAACGCGAGAGGGAGAACCACCACCACGCGGGGTAGCATCCCGTATGGTGTGGAAAAAAAGTGCTTTCAACACACGAAGAAATCGTTACTCGGGCGGGGAAGGATTAGATGCTGGTCCTTCCAATCGGAACCGTCAGGACGTCCAGCATGTAGATGAGAATGGTGGGGGCACCGCTTATCGAAACGTACCCCATCAACCGCTTGAAACTACGGCGCCTCGGAGACGTGTTGTGCGACAGCCTGTTGCACCCACTGAACCAAATCAGGCACAATCAGAAAGACGACGTATGAAATGAAACCAACAAACAAGTAATACGTTCGTTTTTCACAGTTACGGCACTGGAGACTGATAAGACGATGTACCGCATGCGACTGCATAATCGCTTCATTGAGAAAATGCCACACCTAAATCACCTCTCAGAACAACGAATAGCAGATCAACGTAGAGCTATCATAAGAAATAACCTAATACCTCTACCTGCAATCGAACAAATAAGGGCAGAGGTGGAGAGGGAGATTAATCAACAGCCTATAAATGAGACCCCAGAGACTCAGGAACAAGAAAGTAGAGGACCTGAAGCTGACCTACCACTATTAAGTCTTCGACCCTCAGTAATCAACCGTCAAACATTATGGGAAGAAAACTACCAACAACATCTTACTGAATTCAGAGGATCCGACCCTGCCAGCAGGCCGGCGCTACCAAAACTCATTTATACTCCAAACACGCACTCTCTCTTAGGGATTGCTAATCAAATTCTGGAATGTCAATTGGATGCAGATATGAACCTCGAGGAAATACATCTTCACGTGTATTGCGCAGCTTTAGCAACAATCAAAGCCAACAAACAAAAAATACTAAAAGCACCTAAGACACATACGCCTCAAAAACCGAGATGGGAACAAAGACTTAGTACCAAAATCGAGAATTTAAGAAAGGAAATTGGTAGAATTCAACAAATAGCAAATGGGCAAAAATCCAAAAAGCTGCTAAATAAAATCCCGGTCCAGATTAAACAACAACTGGAAGGAAAAACAACAAATGAAATAAAAACAATTATAGATGATACCTTAGATACCTGGAAACAAAAACTTGCAGTTGCTTCTAAAAGATTAAAAAGATATCAGGAGAGCTACCAACGCAAAATCCAAAACAACTTCTTTTCAAAAAATCAGAAGGGCTTCTATAGATCGTTTAACGAACAACCTGGTTCTGAAGGACAACCGCCAAAGAAGGAGGACTTACAGACATTTTGGGAAGGAATGTGGTCGAAGGAATTCGAACACCAGGAAAATACACCTTGGATCAAAACAGAAATTCAGAACAACAACCATCTACATATGGAAGAAATAATATCTACATTACAAGATCTAAAAAAGATAATAAAAAACTTGGCCAACTGGAAAGCACCAGGGAACGACGGTATCCAAAATTTCTGGTACAAAAAACTTACGGCTACCCATCATCACCTGACCAACCAATTTAATATCGCTCTAAGAAACCCTGACCAACTACCAGACTTCCTTACAAATGGTGTAACTTATCTTCTTCCAAAATCTGATCAAACCCAAGATCCTTCTCAATATAGACCCATCACGTGCCTTCCTACAATGTACAAAATCTTCACTGCAGCACTATGTGATAAACTGTACGCATACCTAGAAACTAATAATATTCTAACTGAGGAGCAGAAAGGGTGCAAAAGAAATTATATGGGCTGCAAGGAACAAATAACAATCGATAATGTGATATTGGAACAAATCAGAAAGAAGAACCGAAATCTATACATGGCTTATATAGACTATCGGAAGGCTTTCGACTCAGTGCCCCACAGTTGGTTAATGAAAACTTTGGAAATTTACAATATACACCCTGTGGTGGTTAGGTTTTTAAAAAGTACTATGAGTAATTGGAAAACAAAACTCAAAATTAACCTAAATCACACAGAACTAGAAACTGAATCTATCAGTATTAAAAGAGGAATCTTTCAAGGAGATACACTTTCCGCTCTATGGCTCTGCTTGTGTTTAAACCCATTATCACGTGGAATAAACCACACAGGATATGGAGCAACTATTAGAGCGGATCGAAACTCAACAACCATAAGTCATCTATTCTTTATGGATGATCTGAAACTATATGCCGCGTGCAAAAAACACCTAGAATCCAACTTAAAACTCATGCACCAGTGGAGCACAGAGGTCGTAATGTCGTTTGGTATGGAAAAATGCCAAACTGTATCGGTTGAAAAGGGAAAGCTAGAAGAAGGAGAACCTATAGAACTAGAGCCAGGCAAATATATTGAAGCCATGACAGACAAACCCTACAAGTACTTAGGAATCCTTCAGACACACAAGATAGAACATAAAGAAATAAAAGCTATGTTAACCACCGAATTCGAAAAACGCCTTTACAACCTCTTGAAAAGTAAGCTTAATTCAAGAAACCTTACCACGGCCATAAATAGCTACGCCATATCCACTCTTCAGTACTCCGTCGCAATAATTAAATGGACTCAAACGGACCTGGAAGCAGTAAACAGAAAGATTAGAACCGAGCTAACAAAACATAGAAAACACCATCCAAAAGCGTCCGTCGAAAGGATAAATTTACCTAGAGAAAAAGGAGGTAGAGGAATGAAAGATGTTGTGGAAGCCTGCACTCAGCAAATTGCAGGCTTGAGGAGTTTTTTCCGCCACCAAAATAGTCAACTTCATAAAGCCATAGTGAAAACAGATACGGGTTATACACCTTTAAACTTAAGCATGGAAAACTTTACGCCCTTTAATACACGAAATGAGGAAGATAAAATTAGAAATTGCGTTCAAAAGAATTGCACGGAAGATTCATTAATGATTTACAGAAAGACACGATAGATCAAGCTAAATCGGTTGAATGGCTTAAAACTGGAACGCTGTTCCCAGAAACTGAAGGTTTTATGGTTGGTATACAAGATCAGGTTATAAAAACGAGGAATTACCAAAAGTATATCTTGAAGGAAGAAATACCAACAGATAGGTGCAGGAAGTGCAACAGAAGTCAAGAAACGATTGAACACATTATTTCTAGTTGCCAAAGCATAGCTGAAACTGAATATCTGGAACGACACAACAAAGTTGCCACAGTAGTATACCTAGAAGTACTGAAAAAACTTAACCTTGATCCACAAAACAACGAGCCATATTACAAATATAAGCCCCCTCCAGTTATCGAAAATCAGTATGTTAAGATCTACTGGGATAAAACTATCATGACGGACGTAACAGTACGACACAACAGGCCGGACATCACAGTCATTAATAAACAATTCAAGCAAGCTCTGCTTATTGACATATCGATACCAAATAATTCTAACACAGAAAGCAAATACAATGAAAAACTAAGCAAATACGCCGAGCTAAGGACCGAAATAAAAGAATTGTGGAATCTTAAAGAAGTCAAGATCATTCCAGTTGTTTTATCCTGTATGGGGCTAATTCTCAAGAAACTAAGTACTTCCCTCAAAGACATTGATATTCCTGAGTCAACCTACCGATTAATGCAAAAATCTGTAATCCTGGATGCGACAAACATTGTTGCGTCATTTCTAGAATAGTGACACCCAACGAAAGTCTTGCTGTTGAGGCCGACTGTCGTTGAAACAGGCCGGGTGTAAATCCGGTGACACAAAAAGGAAAATAATAATAATAATAATAATAATAATAATAATAATAATAATAATAATAATAATAATAATAATAATAATAAGGGGTTAAAAGGGTAGTGATGCGTCTCCTATAGCCTCTCCTACCAATACCTGCTCGCACCTCCACGTCGGTAGCACCGGTAACCATCTCTGGAGATTCAAGATCGGGTAACCAACCCCGGTGGCGGATCTACAGCAGATGGGCTAACGCGAGAGGGAGAACAACCACCGCAGGGGAGGTTGTATCAAGCAACCTACGTCTTTGGCGAATACTTGTACCCTAGCTCCCCTAAGCCAATACTGTGTCCCGTGGTTAGGGCTGAATGGCACCTGGGGGTAATCAGGTGTCACTAACGGAAGTTATTTGGAATAAACTTCCCCTATTCTCAGTATACCACGAACGCAACAGCTAGTAATGGTACGGCAGGGCTCTACTGAAATAGGCTGATCTTCCACCCTGCAAGCTGGCAATAGCTCTAAATTGTATACCCATTCATGGAGAACGGCAAGGATGAAGCCTCGGACGAGCGACGGGGACGTCGCGGGAATACTCAGCCCGCCCAAACGGATACAGACTCAGAACGAAAAGGATCACGAACCCTGGTCAATACTGTTTTGTTGGAGAATCCAACGACCACCAAAGCTGGGAAACCACGACAACGGATGACTTGGACGGATGAAATGAACAAGCATGTCATCCGTTGTTATCTCATAGCTACCAATTTTCACCAAGACCTAACAGACTACAGAACACGCATGCACCAGCAATTCGTTAACAAGTACCCTGAATTACAACACCTTTCCGAACAAAGAATAAGTGACCAGTACAGAGTAATAATCAGGAACAATCGAATCACTGAATTTGAAATAGATCTAATCAAACAAGAAATCGCATCAGAAATCAATGAAACGGCAACCCTACCTGCCATACCGACTGAACCACACACACCACGTACCAAAGCCACCATTGCTGAAACACTTTCACAAATACCACCCCCTGCACCATCAACAACTCCAAGAAAGCAGACTTTAAACACCACACATACAAAAGACTGGCAGCGAAACCACGATAATATAATCGAACAGTTACACATAACATATATGAAATGGACAGGAACCTGTCCCAACAGCAGACCAAAAATACCCCGACTCAAAGACAGCCAGAAAACCAACAAAATAATAGCCCAAGTAAATACAGCCCTCAACAGCTTAATCACCGAAAAAACCAACATAACTGAACTGCACACCTTAATCTACTGTGCAGCAATAGTAACATTGACCCTAAATGAACAAAAAATACCAACTAACAACACAAAAAACAAGACAAAACCAAAAATACCGAACTGGTAACGTAGAATAGAACAAAAAGTAACCACTATCAGAAAAACATTAGGACTACTTACCCAATACTTAATTGGCAACAGATCCGCTAAAACAATTGACAAATTTCAAAAGTCGAACATAAATTTAGCACAACTTAGCCAACAACAACTTATATCACTCCTCGACAACCACAAACAACGTCTAGCAGTCTACGCAGGGCGACTAAAACAAGTAACCTCCGAAAGTCACAAAACAATACATTCAGACAAAATGAAAAGAAATTTTATGCACAACTCAATAATGAAAACGATAATAAAAACTACCCAACA
The DNA here is from genome assembly GCA_963921935.1 of Galeruca laticollis. Taxonomy (NCBI): domain Eukaryota; kingdom Metazoa; phylum Arthropoda; class Insecta; order Coleoptera; family Chrysomelidae; genus Galeruca; species Galeruca laticollis. Next base: position 138,306,379 of record OY998182.1, read on the forward strand.
CCATCAGAAGAAGATATCACCAATTTCTGGAAATCAATATGGTCAAACCCTGTTGAACACAACTCAGATGCCAGCTGGATCACAGAAATCCAACAAGAATATGAACATCTGGACACACAAAACAATATCACCATCTCCATTGGACAACTAAAAGACATAATTAATAAAACACACAATTGGAAGGCACCCGGCCCTGACGGAAGACAAAATTTCTGGCTTGAAAAATTCACTGCGACGCATGACAGACTTGCAAAACTTATAACATATATCGTCCACAATCCCTCAGAACTCCCAATTTTTTTAACACAAGGCATGACATACATCAAACCTAAGAACAATAACACTCTGAACCCAGCCAACTACAGACCAATCACATGCCTACCGACACTATACAAGATCGTCACATCAACCATCGCACAACATATGCAGGACCACCTAGACAAATACAACATACTCACAGAAGAACAGAAAGGATGCAAAAAGAACAGTCAAGGTTGCAAAGAACAGCTGACAATAGATGCAGTAATCCATCAACAAGCACTTAAAAAATTCCGCAATCTTTTCGTCACGTACATTGATTACAAAAAAGCGTACGATAACGTACCACATAACTGGCTAATACACGTACTCAGAATCTACAATATCAACCCTATCATCATAAATTTCCTCCAAACCATAATGAAAAGATGGTGCACCAATATACATGTGCAAACAGAAAATACTCAATTCACAACTGACAAGATACCCATTAAACGAGGAATATTTCAAGGGGATACACTGAGTGCCCTGTGGTTCTGCATGTTATATCTCAGGCCCTCTCTAAAACAAAACAAGGATTCACCATCAAATTCAACAAGAACAACAATTATAAAATCAATCACCTTTTCTACATGGACGACATCAAACTATTCAGCTCGACAAGAACACAAATGAACTTCCTTATTAATATAACAGAAACCATGTCCAACGACATAAAAATGGAATTCGGGTTAAATAAATGCAAAATCAATAGCATAGAGCGTGGCAAGTGGACAAACACCGAGGGCATCAGGACTACAGGAGGCATAATAGAGCACATGGATGAAAACGACACATACAAATATCTTGGCATCGAACAAACAATCAAACTCAACCATACAGATCTCAAAAACAATTTCATACAGAAATATACGAAGAGACTCACACAATTACTAAAAAGTAAACTCACATCCAGAAACCTTACTAAAGCCATAAACTCTTACGCCACACCAACGCTCACTTACTCATTCGCAATTCTCAAGTGGACACCGACAGATCTCGAAAATATCAACAGACAGACCAGAACACTACTGACAAAACACCATATGCACCACTCTAACGCCTGTATAGAAAGGATTACTTTACCTCGAGCAGATGGTGGGAGAGGAGTTCTTGACATCCACCAACTATACGACACGCAAATCTCAAACCTAAGAGAATACTTTCATGACAAAAAGTCCAAAAGCGAACTTCACCTAGCAATAGTACACGCCGACATTAACTACATTCCACTAGACTTACACAACACCGACCTTCCACTGAAGGACAAGAAAACCACATACAAAGAGAAAATACAAAGATGGGCAAGCAAAGAACTACACGGACGATACTTCAATCAGACACAAGGTGAAGACATCGATAAAGGACTAACACATAAATGGCTCCAGAAGGGAGACCTCTTCCCTGAAACGGAAGGATTCATGCATGCTATACAAGATAAAGTAATAAAAACGAAAACATATAGCAAGTACATATTAAAAGACCCCTCAGTTACAAATGACAAATGCAGAAGATGCCATTCAGACAGAGAAACAATAGAGCATATAACCAACGGCTGCAAAAGTCTTGCACCAACCAAATACCTGGAACGACACAACACAGTCGCAAAAATCATCCACCAGGAAATGGCATATAAACTTTCACTAATAAACAAAACCGTACCTCACTACCAGTACACACCATCCGAAATACTGGAAAACCAGGAATACAAAATATACTGGGACAAAACGATACAATCAGACAAAACATTAGCATGCAACAGACCCGACATCACATTTACTGACAAGAAAAACAAACACACCTACCTAATAGACGTTTCCATCCCTACCGATCAAAATCTAACAAAAAAATATTCGGAAAAAATACAAAAATACACCACCCTCGCAATAGAACTGGAGAGAATTTGGGAGCAAAAGGCGGTCACCATTATTCCGTTGATTATGTCTGCTACTGGTATCACCCACAAAAAATTAACAGAACATCTGACAGAACTCGACATACCTGAAAATATACACAATCGAATACAAAAAAGCGTCATTTTACACACGTGCAATATAGTCCGCTCGTTTCTTAGAGCACAATAGACTCCGTTTATACTTGGCCCGCCCGTATAAAGAAGAAATCCAGGGAACAAAAACCCTGTGAATTCCTAAAATAATAATAATAATAATAATAATAATAATAATAATAATAATAATTATTATTCGGAGAAACAGAAGGATTCATGGTAGCAATACAAGACAACGTAATTGCGACCAAAAATCATGTGAAATTTGTACATGGAGTACAGCTGGATAACGATCTGTGCAGACTGTGTAATAGACATGCGGAAACAATAGAGCACATTATCTCGGGATGCAGTTACCTTGCTCCAACGGAATATCTCCAACGCCATAATTTGACGGCAAATATAATCCATCAAGAACTGGCAATACTCTGCAAACTGAAAGAACAAAAAGAACGGTATTACAAATATGTCCCTTTTCCCGTCCTTGAAAATAATATTTTCCGTCTATACTGGGACACAACAATACAAACGGACAAAACTGTGGCGAGCAATCGACCAGATATCGTGCTTATTAATAAACAGGACAAGATTGGATACTTCGTAGATATTGCCCATCCGAACGATCACAACCTGAATAAAACAGAAATAGAAAAGGTTAATAAATATTTCGAACTGGCCGAAGAATTCAAAGTTATTAATAACTTAAAAAAAGTCGAAGCTCTACCGATAGTCATCTCTGCAACCGGATTAGTAGTGTTCCCTGAAATGCAGAAATCTGTCGTACTGGAAACGTGTAGAATTGTCAGGAAAACTCTCAACTTACCTGAAAATATGTGAGTGCGAAATCCTGCTAGAAGAATCGCAAGTTTCAAGCAACGTGAATGATCATGAATCCCACGTTGTGGAGCAACCCCGCAAGGGAGGGAACGGAAAATATTAATAATAATAATAATAATAATAATAGAAATCCGTACTGACAAAACAATAAAATGCAACAGGCCGGACATCGTTTTCCAAAATAAAAAAGAGCAAATCACCTATCTCATAGACATATCAATTCCTAACGACCCCAACATCCAAGTAAAATACAGAGAAAAAATAGCAAAGTATACTGAATTAGCCATAGATATTCAGACACTTTGGAAACAGAAAAGAGTAGAAACCATACCGTTCATCATTTCAACCACAGGCATCACCCCACACGCCTTCAACTCACACCTTGAACAACTAAGTCTTCACCCAAATACCCATACAAACATACAAAAGTCTGTCATCCTGAAAACATGTAATATTGTGCGATCTTTCCTCAATTCAAGCAATAGACTCTGAGACGACCTGGTACAACCTGTCATCCCATAAAAGAAATACCACTTGATCAAGTGAGAAGAAAGAAGATAATAATAATAATAATAATGATAATAAGACTCTGTAATAAGGAACAGGAGACGATCCAGCACATAATATCAGCCTGCATCCAATTAGCCCCCCCCGCTTACCTGAGTAGACACAACAATATGGGAAAGGAAATACATCTCGCTGTGACTCAAAGATAATATCTAAAAACAGGAAAACACCAGGGTACAAACATCAACCGTTAAGTATAGTTGAAAATGAGCACTATAAAGTCTATTGGGATACTTTGATAAGAACAGACCGAGAAGTTCAACACAACAAACCGGACATGATCGTGCTAGATAAAAACAGCAAATCTGCGATCATTATTGATTTTTTGGTCCCACTGGACAAAAATCTGGGGAAAGATTACAAAGACAAGATAATGCGATATCGTCCGCTAGCAGATGAGGTAAGAGATTTATGGAATTTAAGAAAGGTAGAGATCAAACCATTCATAATTTCTGCAAATGGCTTAGTGCACCTCAAAGTAACTAAACACCTGGAAGAGCTAAGCATATCTCGACATATCTGTGGTTTGATGCAAAAAGCAGTAATTCTGGGAACAACTGCAATTGTCCGAAGAACACTAACCCCCTAATTAAGTAGGTTTATACCTTGATGCAACTGCGTCCGGTAGAAACTGCTACCACCAACCACGTACAAGTGTGAAAAAAAAAATGATAATAATATTTCTAGTTGGCTTATTAATGGTAGATACAAATTTATATTTGCTTAAGGTACTGATATTATCAATTGTATTATAATCAAGTCAGTCGATCACTCACAAGTATACAGTTCTGCTCAGTATTTACTCCAATATTTTCTAAAAAAGTGAGCAGATTATGATTCTCTTGTTATGGTGATCTATAACACGCCAAAATTATGATTCTAGTATTAGTGTGAATATCTGTTGTAACACTAGTCGGGTACCAATTTCATAATTATATGTTGAAAACAGTAATCAGACATACACTACCACCCCAGCATTTTGATTCAAATTGCCCTCATTTCAAATTAATTTGTACCCTGCTTTATGATATAGATTCCAATCTATAGTTTTCCATGTTTCCGTCAAAATTTTAGAATCAAAATCCAGGGTATTAGTGACATTTTCACCTCATCTAAATCTTTTTCGAATATTATTATGGAAAATCTGGCAATTATCATAATGCTCACTTATCTCAAATAGCTGGAACAATAAAATTTCTTCTCATATGCATTGGTCCATTGTGAAGATGTCAAGTAATTGAAACGTTGATTAAATAAAAAAATCAATTGAGCTTGAAGATACTTGAATTGAGTCACATACACTCCGAGTAATATAATAATAATAAATTCACAATACATTTCTGTGATCGAGAATAGATGGTAAAATTTCAGACAAAGTAAATTAAAAAATATTTTATTGATTTACGAGTACATACATACGTCTTCACTAGTAAATCCGTTAATTTTGATAACCTTTTGACTACCTGAGAGATGACTCCTAAACTACTAACAAGTATCCCGTATTCGATAGTTCTCCAGCATTTTTAATAGATTAATTGTAGCTACCAGAATCGAATGCCTTTGCTAAGTCCTTTTACATAAATTCTTAGAATATTTCGGACCAGAAAAACATTGATGAAATTGTATGCTAATGTCGATTATTCTATTTATAAAACAGCAAAAGGGATGTCCATATTGGTCTTGAAATTCTAGAACGTTTTCATCCTCCGAATTGCTCCAACACGCGAAATTTTTCAGAAATTCTAACCTAAATGTACCAATTTTTTGCTGTAAATACGATTTATGCCATTTCAGGCTAGCGCTCTTATCCTTCATGATGCTTTCTCACATTTCTTATTATTCTACTTATAGAGATATTGTTGGATTTATCTTGCCTCTGGTGAGTTTCCGATCTTGCCTAAGCTGGTGGGATCTTCGATTGATCCTACCTTGAAAGGTTGGATCTTTGATCTTGCTTCAATTGACAGGATGTTTGATTGAACTTGCATTTTGGTTTTGAAATTTGAATTCCCTTATTTGAAGTTCAAATATAATTTCTCCTACTCACTTCCTACTACAAATTTGTATTCAGCGTCTTCTGATTGCTCTGATTAGGGGTTCTAAAATAAAATATTCAGTACAACATGTCGGCTTCTAAAGGTTTGATCCTTATTCTGATCAATGGGTAATATTTCGTCTCCTGAATTGAATGGTATTGGATCATGTAACTGAGATGGTAACTCGTTCTGTACATACTTCAAAAGAAGACAAAATGCTATTTTTGAAGTACAGAATTTCTTATATCTCAAAATTCTGACGTGATGGACCAATACTGACATTGTCTCATAATTCTACGCAGAAAATAACTGGTCCTTCACTTCTTAAGGATAGAAACATGTTGATCTTGTAATTCTCTATATTTTTCTCAGTTTATAACTTGGATAAATTGAACTCAAATTTGCAGCTAATTAGTCTAAAACAGCCATTTTCTAGCCCCTTTAGAGATTCCGCAAGAATTCTAAAAAAAAATCAAAACACCTCTCTCTTGTCCAACGTTTTGGGCATTCTATATCATACGGAAGAGCTTGATGAACTAATAATTATGGATAAGCACCATCTGTCAATTTTCTATATAATTCACATAGTAATTCTCGAAAAAATGACAATACTCAATTCATACCCAAACCTATCAATCTAAATCAACAGAAATAAACATCAAAGAAGGAAGAATACTAAATGAAGACATGGAATATGACGAGACTTGGATGGAATGACTTAAGGAACAGCTAATAGTAACAGAAATAAAAGAAGATGTTGACATAGTAATGAACAACCAAGAGATAATTGACAGCCCAACAAAGAAGGAAATAAGAGATACTCCTTTTACTCAAGTTGAAAGATATAATTACCAAAGGAATTAAACAATTTGTTACTGATAACAGTATCATTATACCCGATGAGACTATCACCATGAGAAATAAATTTCACGTTAAATTACCCTAATAATGACAGACAGTAAGAGTTTAAATTTTTCTTGGCACTGTGTGATTTTTTCTTTTTCCACCAGGTACGACACTGTTCTTAATAACACAATTATTCCAGAACCAATACAGAGACATACACGATCACGTATCCGCACCAGAATTATAATCCCCATTACCATACAAACACTTTTAATTAGTTTTCAAGTATACATACAATTTTGCGGGAACGCCACGATTCGCAGAGGTTCCCGAATTTCATTTGTGTTGAATTAGTGGTAATGGATTTATGGAGGGTGGAGGGAAATTTCCAAGGCAAGGAAATGATGACTAGGACGTATGATGATAACCTCCGGCTAGCCATTAAGTGCGATTTTTTTCCCATTTAATTTTTTGGAGTTTTGATTTTCACGTGTTTGAAACTCAACACAAAAATTGAATCGATAGGATTTACATTTTTGATCAGTTAACTTTTTCAACATAAATAGGTAAATTTTTCATGGAATAAAATTTGTTCTCCTCGTTTTTGGAAATAATTGATGCTTAACAATATTTAGAATTCATTTTCTAAAATAAATGATTGGATAAATGGTGTTTCGTTATTCAACTTCTTCTTCTTCGAATGCCGTCCCCATTTAACGGAGGTTGGCGACCACTCTCTTAAAAGTATATCTGTCCTTAGCAATATGAAAAAGATCCTCAACGCCCATGTCTGTCCATTCTCGGATATTACTCAGCCATGATTTCTTCTTTCTCCCAATTCCCTTCTTTCCTTCAACTCTGCCCTGCATAATCACTTGTAACAGAGAGTATTTATCATGCCGTAATACGCGACCGAGATATGCTGTCTTACGTATTTTTATAATTTTTAGTAGTTTTCGTTCACGACCAATTCTATGTAGTATTTCCTCGTTAGTAATTCGGGCTGTCCATGGTACTTTCAGCATACGTCTGTAAATCCACATTTCAAAGGCTTCGATTCTTTTAGTTATTTGTGCCTTTAACGTCCATGTTTCTACACCATATAATAGCTGGGACCAAACATAGCACTCCATAAATCTCAACCGGAGTATTAAATTCAAATTTTTATTGCAAAACATGGATTTAAATTTTAGAAATGCCGATCTTGCCATTTCAATCCTTACACGGATTTCCTGGTCCTGATTTAGGTCTGAGTTAATGAAAGCACCCAAGTATTCAAACTTTTCTACCCTTTCTATTGCTTGATCGTTTATTATTAATTGATAATTATGTGCGGGTGTTTTGGAGATTATCATGAGTTTTTTTTGTCTTAATATCTATTCCCATTTGCTGTCATTCCATATTAACAGCATTTACAAGTATCTGCAGGTCCTCCAGACTCTCTGCCAAGATCACCGTGTCGTCAGCGTATCTTATCGTGCTTATTACTTCGCCGCCGATTTTAACCCCTTCGCTTCTTTCCCATAAGGCTTTCTCAAAGATAAACTGAGAGTACACGTTAAACAATGTTGGTCAGAGAATACATCCCTGTCTAACACCCCGTGCAATCGAAATATCATTAGTTTCTGTATTATTGATTTTCACTGTAGCTGACTGATTCCAGTACAGGCTCTTTATTATTTCGATGTCTTTTTTGTCTAAATTGATGTTTTTAAGTTCTTCTGTTAGTTTTGTGTGTTGTATTCGGTCAAAGGCCTTTTGGAAATCTTAACTGAACTGAACTTAATTGAATAATTTTCATATTTCAATTCTTGACGAATTATAGCAGAATATATTTATTCAACTGACCTTGTCTGATTATAGCATCTTAATCCAACTCATAAATAATCAAATATTGATTGAAAGTGATCAGTCGTATTGAAAATTCTAATCCCAAGACAAACCTGGGTATTGTTAACAAGGAGTTGGTCATTGGAGTTGAATCTGCCAACGGAAAATACTATTCACAAGTTTCACATCATTTATACTACTAGAAATAATCGACCACCCCCCGTATTTTCCTGATTTATAACGGTGCGATTATTTCCATTTTTCATATCAATTTTCCAAAAAGTACATTATATCTACTCAATTATACTATAGTAATTGATTGGAATGAGTAAAATAAACGTATAAAACTCCCTTTCTGATATTTTTCATGATCTTTTCTCCAATTACACAAGCCCTCCATTAATAAAATGTCTAATAACCTGGAAATTTCCAGAGATAAAACACGCAATTTCATCCTCAAAAGAATGAAATCCACATTCAGTTGAATGATTCGCTTCAGTTTGTAATTGACATGATTTAATACAATTGCAACTTTACAGATGAGTCGAATGTATTAGCTTCAAAGTCATTATGATAACATTAGTGATAATTATCAACGATACTAGATGTATAACGGTATCTATGGATGAAATTGATCATATCATATTATTTAATAATGAGAGTAGTAAATTCTATGGTAGCGTAATTATCTAAATTAGTGTAAGCCATTGCCCGCGAGTAGGATACAATAGTTTTCAAATGAATAGTATACAATCAAAACGAGTATTGCAGCATATCATTCTGTTTATTCCTTACAGAATTAATTCAGAAAATAGAAGAGTTTTCGCAGTTGATTAATTCACAAATTGTATAAAAAGAAAGAATACATATACGTGATACTGTCAAATATACCTACTTTTGGAGTATTATCTTCTAACAAGAATAGAAGTATATTTATATATATTGAAGTAGCATTGGGATAGTCAAAATAAGAATATTGAAAAATCACCGAGCAAATCAGCACAGTTATCAAGTCAAAAGAGAAAAGTAAACATTGCCTATGTTTGTTTCAAAGGAAAGTTGACACATCATTCAAGGATTTTATTGTTATATTAAAAACTATGATAACAATATGGTACAATAAAATAAAATTGTGTACACACAAAATATGTGTGATCAATTTAACATTGATTCTAAAGCCGCGTCCACATTATGTCGAATGGTGTCGATCGACAATGCCGATCCAGTGTGGATGGTCGTCCGACATTTTCGATCAAAGTCGGGTCGAATCGAATGCAACCCGAACCAAGCCGGTACGAATAAAAGGAAGTCGAATCGACATGGCTAGTTTGGACGTGTCGAAGCATGTTATTGAATATTTCCTAAACGTAGTCATTTTGGTTAGTTTTGTGTGTCTGTGTTTATGCCATTTCAAACTAGCACCCTTATCCTTCATGATGCTTTCTCACATTTCTTAATATTCTACTTATAGGGATATTGTTGGATTCATCTTGCCTCTGGTGAGTTTCCGATCTTGTCTAAGCTGGCAGGATCTTCGATTGATCCTACCTTAAAAGGCTGGGCCTTTGATCTTGCTTCAATTGGCAGGATGTTTCATTGAGCTTGCATTTTGTACTTGAAGTTTGAATTTTCTTATTTGGAGTTCAAATATTAATTCTCCTACTAACTTCCGATCCAGTGTGGATGGTAGCCCGACATTTTCGATCAAAGTCGGGTCGAATCGAATGCAACCCGAAGCAAGTCGGTACGAATAAAAGGAAGTCTAACCGACATGGCTAGTTTGGACGTGTCGAAGCATGTTATTGAATATTTCCTAAACGATGTCATTTTGGTTAGTTTTGTGTGTCTGTTTTGTATCTCAATATGAATTGGAATGACGATTGAAATGTTTCGTGATCATCTTGTTGTAACTGACTGCTTAGTCGCTATTTTTCTTCACACTGGCTTCTATAGCAACCTCTCACCTTTCCTTGCCTTTAATGGCAGTACTTCTTTAATTTTTAATCGTTTTATGTTTTACCAGTCTGGCCACACTCTTATAGAGTTCTGTACCGATGTACCGTATTACCCGACAGGTCATGGGTATAATTTTAGTAACAATACCTTTGTTTCTTCTATTATGTCGCCACAAACTTTTCCTGCCCACACACGCCCATTTCAACATTGATTTACCTTTCAGGACATTTCAATATCTATGTATTTCTTTGATTTCCTTAACATACCTTTTGCGTTGCCGCATTGTGATATTTGTGCACTACCTACCGTTATTGTACTTTTTTTTTTGAGAACCGTTCCTTGTGGAACATCATAAGTGTTCTCACCCTGCAAAATAATCGTTCGCTAGTAAAGTGGTATTTCACCTTTGGTGACGTCACTATGACATATCTTTATTGCTTTATTAGGTGAACATTAGGCTGATTTATGAGGTAATTATAATTCCGACGGAATTATATTCAAAATCAATTCTAGGTTGGCATCACTTACCATTTATTTTTTTTTGTGTCCCCCCTAGACCACTTCGTTTCGTATTTCACGGAATCTCACGCCCCGCGTATCTAGGATTCCAGCGTTTTAACGAAACATACCCTATCGTACCTTACCTTATCGTTTTACCTATACTGAGAAGTTATCGTACGCTACCGTTACCTTTCGTTCTCAGTATACGTTTTGCCTTATACGATGACATAACAGCACGATTATCACAAGACGACAAAACTACCTTTCCTTTACCTTTGACAGTCCTCCTACCTTCTCTAAAATAGATAGTATTTGCAATAATACCTCATCTTTCTACCTTGTTAAGCCCATGTTTCACAAAAAAAAATAATTCTTTGAATCATTTTTTTCCCGGGGGAGAGGGGGTGTAACATGTCCATCGACCGGTTTCGATTTAATATAATAAATTCCGTGTAATTTCCGCTTGCCGTCTCATTAGCCACTATCAACCATAGAATTAAAACTGAACGTTGAGACAATTGACAATTTTCCGATACCGGCGTTGAAGAGAAAACACGTACTCACGTTTTCTTTTGTTCTGAAATTTTTCTTAATTTGCTGTGGTGAGTCGAAAGTTATATTTTATAATCTCTAAGCTTCATTCAATATAATCGCTGAGATAATTTTTATTGCATTTATCTCATTTCTGTTCTTTCACATATTCAGAAATAAATTACAGTCACGGAATCCTTCTTTTATACCTACATATTAATTTTAAACTGAAAACAAATCATTGTTTAATTTTGTGCAAACACTTGAGAGCTTTTTATGTTGCGAAATATCTTTTTTCAATATAAATAACATTTTAATTACATTTCATTCGTATGAAAGATGCCGACACTGCAGGTTTCAGATATATTTTTTAAGCACGTTATTTATTCAGATAACAACTTTTTGGCTCTCATACGTTTTTCAGAACATTAGTATACTACTAATTCAGTTAAATTGGTTTCTTATTGTTTCAATATGGGAGACATATATGTTGGGAAGCTTTCAGTGAATTTCATTTTTGTAAATTCAAATAACTGCCTTCCTTTTAAACCTGAAAAGCTGAACCAACACAATGTGCTCCATTACAATCAAGTTCCTACATATCCCTGATTCTTGTGTACTCTTAGATAAGGACAGCAGCTACGTGAGAGCTACGTGAGAACTACGTAACTTTACCGTTGAAGACAGCTTCCATTTATCTAAAACACCTTAACCGTTGAAGACAGCTTCCATTTATCTGAGACACCTTTACCGTTGAAGACAACTTCCATTTATCTGAGACACCTTTACCGTTGGAGACAGCTTCCATTGGTCCGAGACATCTTTCACCATTGAAAACACAGATTCCATTCCTTCAGAACACCTAAACCACCAGAGTACCGTCAGTTAAGTACATCCTGTATTTTTTCCGTCCCGTTCTAAGGCAGAATACAATTAAATTTTGTATATATTCTCTTTTATTTCTAATCCACTCGGCTGTGAGAGCCACAGGGTATCGAGTCCGGGTTGATTAAGTTTGAGCACATTTTATTTGATAACATTTTAATTTAGAATAATTTCTTTTACACGGTGTTTCTACCTTTATCACCGTAGTTTTGTTCTTGCTATTTCGTAACGTTTCAAAAGGTAGTGGCGCCCTGAACTCTCATAGTCTGATCATCCTCTGTTATACAAAGTGTGTCATTAACTTGGAGTCGAACCACCCTTGAGAAGTCTCATGCCGGGATTTTGTTAGAGTGAACGATAAATGGTTACATTGTATTGTGGAACCCTAGTGATTACCAGTATAAAAATAAAAACCAAAGGCATGATGGACTTACTGAAATTGCAGTTTCTTTTGGAATTGACAAACAGAAAGTTGAAAAAAAGATACAAAATTTGCAAAGCCAATTTGCTAGAGGAAGAAAGAAAGAAAAAGAGTCAAGAAATACTGGGACTGGCGCAGACGATGTGTACATAAGCAAATAGTTTGCATACAAAATGATGATGTTTTTGGCCGATGAAACCTACCAACGAACGCTCGGGATACGAAGGTAAATTGGTCAATAAACAGGCATGTAAAAAGTCAGACAAATTCATTTTAAGTTTTCAATTTTAGTTTCATTAAACAGTACAGATTAAACTTTTTTTCTAAAATACAAATACAAAGTTGGGTTGGAGGACATTTGTAATTGATCACCATCAAATCACTTGTCATCTTGAAATAGTACTTCGCCTTGGTCGGAAACAAAGTAGTCTAAAAATTCATTTCTAATAGTGTGAGCTTCAGTGCAACTTCTTCTTGGAACTGCAGGCAAGTCAGTTATTTGACTTGTTGATGGATCTCGCCTCTATATGCCCGGTATAACTTCACCACTGTCAGAACATTCCGTATCCAGCATCTCAACGGAGCAGTAAACATTTCTTGATCCGCTTTTTCTCACATATTTATGTAATTATATTGTTGCCAATGTCACTTTTGTTACCGTATCTGGCTTAAATATCATTGGTTTTTTAAATATACGGAAACTGGAAGACGTTGTACCGAATGCATTTTCAGAAACTCTTCTAGCCCTACTTGATCGGTAGTTAAATATCCTTTTATGTGATCCTTATTATGCACCCCAGAGAATGGCTTCATAATGTTGGGGCTTAGTTGAAAATATTCGTCCCCTACAAAGACATATGGTATGGGAAGGCTTTGTTGTGGTAGAGATCGGGGTAATCGAAGTTTCATCTTGTGGTCATCTAGACACTTCTGAAAAAATGTATTATTGAAAACTCCCCCATCAGAAATTTGACCCTGGCAACCAACGTGCGCGTATATAAAATGGTAATTTGCATCAACTACAGCAAGCAATACAATCGTAAAAAAACCTTGTAATCAAAATATTATGAGCCCGAGTGTATTGGTGCTTGAATGTTTACATGCTTGCCATCAATGGCACCCACACAGCTGGAATAGTTCCACTTTTCATTGAACAATTTAGCAACACATTTCCATTTGTCTGTATTTTGCGGCATCTGTAGAAAGGAAAATAAAGTTGGAATAAAAAAAATGATAACTGAAAGCTAATAGCTATGAAATTGTGATTAAACAGTACATTAATTCCAGAGTTCACAATATACAGAGGACGACGAACATACAGAGGACAACGAAAACGTGGATAATGCAGAGTTATTAAACGCGGAAGACAATATTGTAGCTACAGACACACATTCTGAAAAAATATTTACTTCCCCAAAACAACCACTTGAGAAACGTAAAGTAAGTTCAACTTCTGCTACTAACGCTCTATGAGGTGGTAAACTTATTGAGGGCGATTCAAACAAGGAATAATGACAACGATTAATATACATTGTATGGAAAATAGGTGGCCATTAAGCTGAGAAACATTACCTCACCACAAGCAAGGTTTAGGGTACAACAGATTACTAATAATATATTATTTGAGGCAGAGATGGGACATTTCTCTTACAATTCGCAATCCAATTTTTCTGGACGGCCAACTTTTCAACCTCCTTACAATTCGCAACCCATTTTTAATGGACAACCAACTTTTCAATCTCCGCCATCCACACAGAGTCTAACTTCACCACATTCATCTTAATCCTTCTTTCTCCATGAATAACTCAAGAATAACATAACAAGAAGACCTGTATGAAACTTGGTATAATATATATTTTTAAATTTTAAAATGTTAAATGTTGTCAGTTTAAGTAAATAAATGAAAAATCTTGAATACGAATTCATGAATTTAGTTATACTTTTCTTACCTTGACAAAATCTCGAAGCGCTTCTACCAGGGCATCACAGACTGATGGTACGATACTAGATATCGCTTGCTTTGAAATCTTGAAGTGGTAGCCCAGTGATGTGTATGAATCCCCAGTGGCTACGAATCGTAGCGTTACTGGCACTCGGTAATTGCTTCTCTGAATGACGTATGTTTTTAATTATTTGGATGCAATCATTCTCAACAAATTTTCAAAATCAGAACTCTTGATTCTAAAAGAGTTTCTAATGCCCTCGTCACATCTATATACCAAGTTGTCAACCTCATCTAGCAGTAAATCCATTATAAATTCCTGTCTATGATATTTTTTCCTACCATTGACGAGGCTGGGTCGTACCCAAAATATTCGAGGGGTACGAAAACGCTGTTTATGGTTTCCAACAACTACAATAATAATTGCAGCAGCAGCTTCTACTGCAGCATCTTCTGCATCACTCATAATTACAAATTTTAATGAAGCAAAACCAATTCAAAATATTTTCAGTTTTGATAATGGCGCGGCGATGTATGTCAGTCAACATGTCCACATATACTGACAATGTGGACGAGTTGAAACTCGAACGTGTCCATTAAGATTTGATTTGAGGTACCTCATAGTTATATTCACAATAGTTCACTCGTTTGTAATTGTGGTCGAGTTTGGTAACTCGGAATTAAAGATCTATTTGCTGTAGCCATTTTCTTTTGTCATCGATATAGCCTTCTGGTAGCTATGTTGACTTCCACCCATCAAATCTTTTTAAGTAAGTCGGATCACCACCACCATCAACCAATAGGCGATACAATGATAGTGAAAAATAATTTCTAATATAAAGGTTAAGATTCGGCAATTTGAAAAATTTTGCTATCGCTTCTCCTGTTGCTCCAAGTTCAGTATTACCTATATTTTGGGTAGTGTATCTACCTTTCTGATAATTTGTGTAGAAAAATTTTGATTCAAGATTTTTGGGCGCAGATCAACATATTCATTCCTGATTAGGTAATCATAATCAGTGATAGTAAATTTTCGAACGACTTTTCAAAACAATCAACAATTTGGTTAATTTTTGGTAATAATTTATAACAAAATGACATTCTACAATTTGAATGTTGACGAATATTGTCATCGCTGCTAACCAAAAATCAAAAATCACTACAACAACAACACTCATTGACTGAATAATCAATGACGTTAACAAATAGAAGAAGGAAGTATAATATTAATATTGTAACGTTTAAAATGAGTGATTCGTTAAATAATAGTATATTAAAGTATAAGTGGATAAAGAGGTCTATCAAACACGCGCGATTTTTTTAGCACGACGGCGCAGCTGGAGTGCTCGAAATAGAGCAAGTGTTTGAAGGACCAGTTATCCACGAACACTTTACGCTTTTTTTTCTTATTGGTGCACTTTGAAATCATAAAATATCATTATTATAATATTACTACAAAAAAATGGAAGTCCGTCCTCGATGCCTAGACAAGTTTCATTTCATAAAAGTCCGCCCTCGATGCCTAGCCAAGTTTCGTGAAAGTCCATCCTAAATAGTATTTATTTTTATTTGATGTTACGAGGTACTGCTGTCAGAACAATAATAAAAAAAATGTGATTGATACTTACGTTTCTCGAGTTGTTGTTGTTACCATGGTAACTTTGAAAAACGCGTGTGTTTGAAAGTTCGAGTTAAACACGCTGAGGTGTGCTTTAAATAGGTAAAATGAGGCACCAATAAAAAATAACTTTTTTCTTCAAATGTCAGTAAATCTGTCATTTTTCAACTGTGTAGGCGACCGTAAAGTTTCATTTTTCCTCCGCCGGAGCTTTAGTTTTCACTTTCCCGCCAGCGGAGGGAAAAGTGTTATCATATCAACATAGATAGAAACGCAGCCGGAGACGCAATAATTGTAAAAAATAAATTAATATTGTTGACAGTGTCCACTGACAGCTGTATGTTACATTACCATAGCAACAACCCAATTATGTTTAAAAATTATTACTATCAAAAATAGACGTTTTTGCATTAATTTGTCGATATTTGAAAAAAAAACAGCATATTTCATTTGGGGGAAAAGTTACTTTTCATGACTTGCACTCTACTACCAGCCTCACTCCGTTCAGCTGTTAAACACGACCGCTTCATGAAAAGTATCACTATTTCTCGATATAAAATAATACACTTTTTCTATATAGTAGTAATAAATTAATTTGATTGTGAAAGTAATTGATTCATGCTTTAATACTAGACCTCGCTGTATCTCTAAAATACAGGTGGTAGGTACTTATAGCTCTCGTTAGGTATACTACATAGAATAGTGAATAACATTATTCTAAATATTCGTTCCCATTAAGGTGAATAACCAGGGTCAATTGACATAGGAATAGAATATATACAGGGTGTTCATTTCAGGACTTCCCACCCTAATTTTCTCAAAATGTGTGTATTTAAAAAAAAATCCTGGGACACGTCAACAAATATATCGAATGGGACAACTTTTTATCATAAAGGCAACGCGCCCCCTTTCACCCCCCGCCAAGGGGAGTTGCCAACTTCAAAATCTAAAATGGGAAGGGGTATCGAGTTATACCTCATTTTAAAGGTCTTTTTAATCTCTACTCGTCGGCTTTTGTTTTTTTCAATTGATCGATTCGTTGTCGAGATATTTAGGAAAATCTGTTTGCTGCTTCGTACCATTAAAATAAAAACTGCAATTGTTTGTTTTGTTATTCCTTCCTGTTATTACCATACTTACCAGTTGTGTGAAAAAGCAATTTGTTAAACATGGTTTACACTTTAGCTGAAAAAGTTGAAATAGTGTTAATTTACGGCGCCGAAAATCAATGTGTTTTACGAACTGCTGCAGTATTCAACGAAAGGCACCCAGATAAGAACACCTCTCATAGGTATGTCCTAAATCTAATCGCCAAATTTACTCAAACAGGATATGTTGCAATTTTAAAACATGATCAGCCAAGAGTTTTGAATGAAGCCACTCAAATTGAAGTGATAGGTTATTTTGGTATGAATCCTAATACTTCGTTACGTACCATTTCTACTGCAACTGGAATTTCCTTAGGCTCTGTCCACAAAATTACAAAAATTAATGAATTCCATCCCTAGAAAATGAAAGTATGTCAAGAGTTGAGTGAAGACGATTTTGACAGAAGAATTGAGTTTTGTGAACAAATGACTACAATTATTAATAACAATAACGGATTTTTAGAAAATATCTGCTTCACTGATGAGTGTACTTTTTATTTAAATGGTTTTGTCAACAAACATAATTGTAGATATTGGAGCAATGAAAATGACCATGTATTTGTCGAAGGGCATACCCAGCATCCTCCCAAAAATTATTGTTATACTAGGAAATCAAGTAATTGGTCCATTGTTTATAAATGGAAATCTAAATGGTGAGATGTACTTGAATATGCTAGAAAGTACGATCAATCCGTTAATTACCGAAGCAATTGAAAATCAACTGGATAGAGATGGCAACAACTTTCTTGACGAAAATGAGTTATATTTTCAGCAAGATGGAGCTACTCCCCATTATGTGCTTTCGATCCGTCAGTGGTTAAACAATGTATTTCCCGGTAAATGGATAGGGCGAAGAGGACCTATAGAGTGGCCTGCTAGGTCCCCAGATATAGCACCATGTGATTTTTTTCTATTAGGACATTTGAAATCAGTTGTTTACACACCCCCGCCACAAAATATAGGAGACCTTGGACAAAGGATTACTGCAGAATGACGAGCAATTCGAACAGATGTGTTTGAAAATGTGCGTCACGAATTTGAACAGCGGTTATACCATTGTTTGGCCAACAATGGGCAACATTTCGAGCAATTATCAAATTGAAAATCTGTGTACAATATTGAAATTTAGTTTTGATAAAAGGAGTGAGAATAAACAGTTGCAGTTTTTATTTTAATGGTACGAAGCAGCAAATAGATTTTCCTAAATATCTCGACAACGATTCTATCAAATGAAAAAAAAAACAAAAACCGACGTGTAGAGATTAGAAAGACCTTCAAAATGAGGTATAACTCGATACCCCTTCCTATTTAAGATTTTGAAGTTGGAAACTCCCCCTGGCGGGGGGCGAAAGGGGGCGCGTTGCCTTTATGATAAAAAGTTGCCCCTTCGATAAATTTGTTGACGTGTCCCAGGATTTTTTTTTAAAATACACATATTCCGAGAAAATTAGGGTGGGAAGTCCTGAAATGAACACCCATATATGATCATGGTACTTATTGGTGAGATTCAAAATATCCTTCCAACAACACTTATAATAACACCAATTGTTAATTTTAGCACTTTGTTAATAAACGTTCGATTCCTATCATACAAAAATAATACTAGGTACTCAACTAATTGTAAACAGAATGTTATTGACAGACTCGTTGACCTTGGGGCCACCAAGCGAAAGCTAGTAGGTGTATTTTATTATCAGATTTAAACGGCTATCTGCAAACTGTAGAACTATGGTCTGTTGACGTCATACAAAGAACCCCGAGATTTCGGATTATTAAAAACTAAACGGAACCTATTGACATTTTCCACGTCTTGTTTTTAGAATATTTTTTGCATTTGTTCTGTATGAAATTGGCGAGTATTACTTGGGTGTGAGTGAGTGTGATTAGTTCACAGTAGATTGCTAATGACGTCAGGTGGCATATACGGCCGAAAGGTAAGGTGTTGCGAAATCGTGACTCTGGTTTTAAGTAACTTGGAATGGTGTTTAACGTTGACGGTAGCTTCCTTTTTCCTGGTTGGAAGTATGGTGTGAGGGACGTCGTAATTTTCTTGAGGGTCGGAGCAGTTGGAGTGGAAGAACAACCCCGTTTTTGAATAGGGGATAAATCCGATCTCAAGTATAGAGATAAGGCTGTGGTAGCGGCACAGCATGCCTCATCAGAAATGGAAAATTTCACTTTCAAATTAAACATCAAGTATGGCCTTTAACCACACCATAAGGAATTTAAGCTCGAGTGGCCTCCGAGTGGATTCGTGATAATACACATAGTCTCATAGTTGTGGTAGAACTTCCTTTCCATACCTGGAAACTGGATTAAGCGAGTTATTTTGTTAAGTTAGAAGTACTTATGATTATGTAAAGTCGCACATACGGTGAGATAAATTTGTTTTATCGTTGATGTAAAGATTTATTACGCCAAATACTCTTGAGAGGCCTCGCAGGTTTATTACGGCTTTTGTATGATTTTTTTTTGTATAATAATTTACAAATTTTGGATCATTGGAGGGGGGTTATAATAGCGGCTTTCGTATTTCTTTTGTATAGTAGTTTATAAGTAAACTTATGGATTTATTGTAACACATTTGGATTAGGTAAATTATGAAATATTGGGGGGAATCTTATTATAGTGGATTTTTGTTATATAGTACGTTTTATGTATAAAGTTGTGAAATTTTGATTGAGGGGGGGCTATGATATTGAACTTTCGCTTACATGCTCTGAGAACACCTTATACAATATTCTCAATTAAATAGATAATATGTAGTATCTGATCCTGTAGAAATTCATTGCATTTTTTTTAATGACCGACTCTTTATATTGTATATGATTGAAAAGACATCTCGTGACTAGCAAAATTATTGTTGAAGATCCCATTTCAAAACCTATGTTTCATTATATTTTTCTTTCCTGTTAGGTTGATAGATTGCATAACGGGACATTGGTAACATTGGGTATCCAGGGTACAATAATTCGAAAAGAATTTTTTTGTCAGCTGCATGAGATATTTTTACCGAATTATATGTTTTAAAGTGCGCTGATTTCAAAAGTGATGGCCATTTTTTTTCCATCACATGAGGATTTTTCGCGAATTCAAACACAAAAAATTGGTTACAGCACTCCTTTATTCATAATTTTCAAACAATAAATATTTTTTCAAGCAAACTAAACATTATTTTGATACATATACTTATTCATGTTCATTATAAAATCTCTTCTTTTTTTCCTGGATACTTTGACGAGTGCTTTTCCGATTTCCATCTTCAGTTTCTCGCTCAAGCAGCCAACAGTAGTCAGCAAGCATAGTGATATCCCATCGCCCTTGGTACCTTCTCTCGATATCACGGACATCCTAGTGAAATCGCTCCCCCTGCTCTTCACTGTAAGCTCACAGGTTTTCAGGAAAATAGTCTATGTGAGAGTGTAAAAAATGGACCTTCAAGATAATCTTGCAGCCTTGAGCTTCGTATACTGCTAGCATCCGTTGCATAATGGTTTTATAGTTACGATCCTTAGTATTTCCCAAAAACTTTCGCACTACGTCCTGGAACGATACCCAAGCTTCTTTTTCCTTCTCATTCATAGTTTCCACAAATGAAAGGTCCGTTAAAAGTTTTCTTATGTCGGGGCCGGTGAAAACTCCCTCTTTCAACTTTGCTGCTGACAGCTTCGGGAATTTTGTACATAAATATTTGAAACAGTCTCCAACCTTTTGCAGCGATTTCACAAATTGTTTCATCAACCCCAATTTGATATGGAGAGGGGGCAACAAAACTTTTTCTGGTGGTACCAAGGTAGTGTTTAAATCATTTTTCTCTCCAGGTTTTAAAGTTTCTCGGGATGTCCAATCACTTTTTTTCCAGTGCTGTTCTCTGGCTCTACTATATCACAAGCATAAGAAGCATGGGTATTTGGTATAGCCTGCCTGCTGAGCCAAAAGCATTGTCAGTATTTTGATGTCCCCACAAATCATCCATTGATGGTCTTCATACTTGATTTTTTCCAGGATAATGGCCAAATCTTTATAATCTTCGTGATAAAATGTTTTTATTTTTTAATCTAGAACCTAACAGTCGGCTGCATCTTTTGAAAAACCTAAATCTCTTACTAAATCATTGAGCTCTCCTTGAGAAAATAGTTGAGGCCCTCCATCTTCGTCAAAAGATAAATTTGAGCTTGATTCACCCGGAGGAGGTAATGTAGCTTCGTCCTCCAACTCACTAGGGTATTCATCCGAACTGGAAGGTGGCTGCGGGATAGATATCTCGGAGTTATGGGGCACTGGACGTATATCTGAGTCAAGATTAGGATAACTTATGATTCTTTTGTTTTTTTAATTGAATCCCTTCATGTCAACTGAGCAGAAGTAGGAGTCAGTGGTATGATTTTTCTGCTCACGCCATATCATAGGAATTTCAAATCGAAATGCATTTTTCTTTCCCTTAAACCACAAACGAAGATCTTCTTCGCATCTTCTACACACCTTATGCGGGGCCCATGGTTTATCTTGATCACCAAGTTTTAATTTGAAGTAGGCAAAATAAACTTTCCTTACAAAATCACTTATATTTTTCTGTTGACTTTTAATAGTGAATTCACCACAGATATAACAAAAACTGTTTGGAGAGATAACACAACCCCCTGTAGCCATGATTAACAGACAACAGCACTGTTCACTTGAATATCAGTATGTTCACTGAGATCTTTTCTTTGTTTCAAGCGATATTCGTCATTTGACTTGTCTCAACATGTTGAAACTTTCCCAGTCTCACCAACAGCTCAGGTTGTTTTTCTCCATTATCAAATAAAAATCATATAGGTTTATTACCAATGAACATAGATACTGCAATATACATAAAAACTTATGTGGTATAATAATTTGAATATTTTTTGTGTTTTTGGGAGGTCAAAATCTGTAAGAAAATGTAAAAAAATCCTATGCAGTTTTTGGTCGATGACCTGAGTAATCTATCTGGCGCCCATGAAGTGAAATCAATTAGGTAATATTAGTGTTTTTAAATGAAACTCAAGGTCTCTAGTTAATTCCACAATATAATACAAGTTATTGAAAATTCTAAGAAATTGACAATTGTTTCGATAAATCAATATCATCGTCAGAATGACAGAAGTTACATTTCATTTTATGCCTACCTGATGTTTAGTAGTTATATTTTTTTGGCTAGACCAAGAAGTAACCTAACTTGTGATTGGCTTAATATATGTTTATAGAAAAAAGAAGAAGATGTGATATTACAAATATTGAAGCTTATGTTAAAGTAAAATTGTACTTTATATGTTAATTGTTCTAAAAGACAGTCGGTAGTCGTTACCTTGACTACAAATAAATGATTTGATTTAAGAATTTTAATTTTTCTAACTTGTCAGTCAAAAGCAAATAGTTATGTTAATTTACTGAATAAAATGTTCACATCAAGATTAAACTGCATTCCTCGTATTTATTTTAATTGGTTATGGGCCCAGAACGCTTAATTGTGTACTAGAATCGTTTTTATTCAAGAAAGAATAAATTCGTATAAGAAACGGTTGGACTGTGAAGTATCGTTGAATAGCCACAGATGGATTTGGCGAAGCACATCAAACCCTTGGCCGGTGAGGCAGACTGGCCGATCTGGAAGCGGAAGATTCGTGATCTGCTCGATTATCATGAAGGTGCATTAGACGTTATCGATAACAAGATTAAAAAACCAGAACCTCTAGCTGACGGCGCTAGTGCGGCTAAACAAAAAGAATTCAAAGAGAAGTATGATTTCTTTCGAAAGGCAAATAGCTACGCAAAGTCTATGATTGCTAGCTCAGTTACAGATGCGGTGTATGAGAAAATCATCGATAAAGAAACCGCGCGTGATGCTTTCGAGGCCCTTAAAGAGCAGTTTGAAGCGACATCCAAGGATCAAGTTTTTCAAATTTGTGATTCATTTTTCGCTTTTAGTTGGATGTTAGGTGAGGACGTGTCTACACATTTAGCTAAGTTGAGAAGTCTTTGGAGTGATCTCAACAACGGTCTCACTGCTCGAAATGAAAACAAGTTACCAGACTTAATGCTTGTGTGTAAAACGCTCAATATTTTACCTGCTGCATTTGAGACATTTAGGTCCAGTTGGATGCTGCTCACCAAAGACACAGAGAAAACCTTTGACGAGCTGACTACACAGTTGTGTATGTTCGAAAGAAATTTCAAGAAAAGCACCAACAACGACAAATTTTCTCAAGAAGCTCTAGTGGCAAAAGGCGAGACGCAAAAACAAGACGCGAAAAAGAAGTCGAGAGCAGGTACAACCTGTAATTATTGTGGTAAGAAAAACCATTGGGTCAGTGAATGCAGAAAATGGATCGCAGATGGACGACCATCCAAAAATAAGTCCGTTAATGACTCTCAAAACCAAGCTAACCACAAAAATAACCAAAACAAATTTCAGAGCAATGCTGTTGAGGTTAGGGAAGGTCTTGTGTTGTCATTTTCAGAGATTTTCAATACTGAGATCAACACTACAGACTGGTGGATCGACAATGGTGCTACAAGGCACGCAACGAATAATTTCGATTTCTTTGTAGATTTTGAAAAATTCAAGAATCCGTGTGGCATAAAGGCTGCAGGAAAAGAGCTTTTGCAAGCAGTAGGGAAAGGCAACGTAAAAGTTGTATCAACAGTGAACGACGAGCGATACATCCTAACCTTGCACGATGTTTGGTACGTTCCCGACATATCGAAGAATTTGTTTTCTGTTCTAGCAGCTCAAGACAGAAACCTAAACAGTATGTTTGAATCAACAGCTACGTGGTGCTCGCTCGAAGTGAATAACAAGATACTGCTAAGTGGAGTCCGAAATGTTCACGGAACACTATTCAAAGCAGCTATCAAACCGATTTTTCCCGCTGGTAATGTAAGTTTTAATGTTGCTGTTACTGATAGTTCTCAATTACAGCTGTATCACGAGAGGTGGGGACATCAGGACAAGCAGCACGTGAAAAACTTGTTACAAAAAGAATTGGGTATTAACGTCAAGTTAGACAGAGAAATTTGTGAACCGTGCGTTTACGGTAAGGCCCATCGTTTAGCTTTCGGTACTAGAAGAAAAGCAAGCCAACCTGGAGAACTGATTGCTACAGATTTATGTGGTCCTTTTGATGTATCATTTAGCAAGAAGAGGTATATGGCCATATTCAAAGATATGTTCACTAAATTTCGATATTGCTACATAATTGCAGAGAAGTCTGACGTCACAGCAGCTTTACAGTCAATGATTGCTCACGCAAAACAGCAAGGTCATTCGATTAAGGCGCTGCTGAGTGACAACGGCGGCGAGTTCGACAATGTGGAGGTCAAGGCTATTCTAGAGAAAAATGGAATTACGCACAGATTGACAGCTCCGTATACACCACAGCAAAATGGTTGCGTTGAACGAGAAAATCGCACAATCGTTGAAATGGCTAGAACATTCAAGTACTCCAATCCCGACGTGAAATTTTCTGAAGCCATTTGGGCAGAATTAGTCACTACAGCTACGTACGTATTGAACAGAACAGGCAAATCATCAGTAGACGGTGTGAGTCCTTACGAGCTGTGGATTGGAAGTAAGCCGAGAATTAAGCACTTACGCATCATTGCATCAACTTGCTACGTTCATATACCTAAAGAAAAGAGAAGAAAAATGGACGAGAAAGCAATCAAGGGTTATTTGATAGGTTACGATAACGATGAAAGATACAGAATTTATGTCAAGGAAGAGCACAAAGTTATTGTCTCAAGAGACGTTCAATTTCGCGAATTAACGAGAGATTGCGATCATGAGGTTCAGTTACCACTCAAAGATTCTCATTTACAGAAAGATAACACCGAGGAAAATCCTGAGGTTCCAGTCGAACTAGAAGAGCCCTTGGAGTACCCCGAGATACCAGTTCAACAAGATGAACCACTTGAGTACGAGTCGGAAAGCACGGAACCTGAATCGGCAACCGATGACGAGGAAGAGCCAGCGACGCCCTCGCCAGTACCTGCAAGAACTTTGAGAGATCGCTCGAAGTTGAGAAAGCCAAGTTACCTACAAGAATATGCACACATTGCTGAAAACACTTATTTTATTGACACGTATGTAACTCCTCAATCATTCCAAGAAGCTGTTTCAGGTAGGGAAAGTTTACAGTGGAAACGAGCCATGGATGATGAGATGAAATCGCTCAATGAAAATCACACATGGAAGCTGTCAACTTTGCCACAAGGAGCAAAAGCGATCCCATGTAAATGGACCTACAGAGTTGAAACCAATCCAGATGGTTCGGTCAATCGATACAAGGCAAGACTAGTTATAAAAGGTTTCAGTCAACGCTACGGCATTGACTATAGCCAGACCTTCAGCCCAGTAGCAAGAATGGCAACTATTCGGTCGATTTTAAGCATAGCTGCAAGTGACCAGATGCATCTAGCACAGTTTGACGTATCTACAGCATTTTTATACGGCGAACTTGAAGAGGTTATTTACATGCAGCAACCAGAAGGCTACAAAAACGGTACTGATCAGGTATGTCAACTTCAAAAAAGTTTGTATGGTTTGAAACAGGCTCCAAGATGCTGGTTCAAACGTTTTGGCAAGTATCTTATCAGTCTCGGCTTCAAAGTTAGTGATGCAGATCCATGTTTGTTCATGCGAAAAGAAAATGACAAAAGTATTATCATGGCTCTGTACGTAGATGATGGATTAGTTGCCGCAACAGATCCTCAAGATTTGAAGATTTTCTTACAAGATTTAAGCAAAGAATTCAAGATCACTTCACAGAAAGCTTCATACTTTTTAGGGCTAGAAATTGAACAAACAGATGATTACATTACAATTAATCAACAAGCTTTTGCTAAAAAGATTCTAGAACGTTTCAATTTTTCAGATTGCAAACCAGTCTCTACGCCAATGTTGAAAGCTTCTGAGATTTCTCAATCAGGGAAAGAAAATTCCAAAGCACATAATTTACCTTACAGACAGGCGGTCGGAGCTCTCATGTATTTGATGCTAGGAACTCGACCTGATTTAGCATACAGCGTTGGATTTTTATCAAGATCACTGGAAAATCCATCTTTGGAAGATGTAGCTCGCGTTAAAAGAGTTTTCCGCTATGTAGCAGGCACATTGACGAAAGGAATAACCTATACTCGTAAGGTAAAAAGGGGTATTCTTGAGACTTTCAGTGACGCTGATTTTGGAGGATGCACGAAAACTGGTCGCTCTACTTCTGGTGTCGTAGTTAAGTATGCAGGAGGGGCTATTTCATGGACGAGTCAAAGACAACCTACGGTAGCCACTTCCACTACCGAAGCTGTAATTATTGCAGCAAGTGAAGCAGCTAAAGAAATTATTTGGCTCTCAAGATTGTTTAAAAATATTGTAACTTTAAAGCAAGTTCCAATAATTGAGGTCGACAATACAGCAGCAGTGCGTTTAAGCGAAAATCCAGAGTTTCATCGACGAACAAAACATATAGCCATCAAGCACTTCTTTATTCGAGAGAGGGTAACCGAAGGCGAATTAGCAGTTCAACAAATATCTTCTGAGAATCAACTGGCAGATATTATGACGAAGCCTTTGGGTGCAATAAGATTACAAATATTACGCGATAAATTGGGTTTAAAGTAACATAGTGGGTACTAAGATGTTTTGTTTGTTTATTTCATTATTATTACAACAATTAACAAGGGAAAGTGTTAAAGTAAAATTGTACTTTATATGTTAATTGTTCTAAAAGACAGTCGGTAGTCGTTACCTTGACTACAAATAAATGATTCGATTTAAGAATTTTAATTTTTCTAACTTGTCAGTCAAAAGCAAATAGTTATGTTAATTTACTGAATAAAATGTTCACATCAAGATTAAACTGCATTCCTTGTATTTATTTTAATTGCTTAGATATTATTAGCCCTATGGTGATATCCTGGATATCATTTTTCCAATTAAGATCAGTATAACTGTGCAATGATATAGAAAACCAGGAAAACTATATCTGCTGATCTTTACAATTATCACTTAAGAAGACAGTTTATTAGTGGAGAATTCCCTAGATTTAACTGTTCATTGACAACTTCATATTGTGGGTTTCTTAAATGTCTTCTAATTTCCAGTTCTTCAAGGAAATCCAGTTCTTGTTTCTTTTCACAAATATGCAGCACTTCTAGTTCTGTGTTAGGTGTCAATGAATGATTGGTGTCAAGTATATGTTTTGCGTAGTGAGATTTATCTGGTTGTTTTAATCTGTAAGCTCGTAAGTGCTCACTGTATCGTATTTCAAAATTCCTAAGGGTCTGACCCAAATAGACAGCATTACATTCTGGACATTTGAGTTTATATATACCTGACTTCTTTAATAGTGGTATTTTTGTTTTTACATTTAACAATTTTGTACTAACGTTACTTTCTGTTTTAAAAAAAAATTGTTGCATTCGTTGCTGAATATATTATCTTTGAAATATTATTAGAAATATTTCCTGCATATGTGATGGTTTTATAAGTTTTAATTTCATCAGCTTGTTTAGGATATATTAGTTGTAATGCCACTTTTTTCTCTTTTTTACTAATTAGTTTATTTATCATATCTAATGGATAACCGTTAGATGTTGCTATTTGTCTAATTGTATTAATCTCTCTATCAAAATAACATTTGTTCATAGGAACTGAAAAAGCTCTATGTATCATTGAATTATATGCTGCTAGTCTGTGTGAGACAGGGTGGTTAGAATTTAATGGAATTGTCACATCAGTCTGTGTTGGTTTTCGGTAAATTGAATAATCAAGTACATCATTAACTCTTTGAATTTTTAAATCAAGAAAATTGATTGAGCTATTTTCTTCAATTTCTAATGTAAATTTAATTTTCGGGTGTAAATTATTGATGTGGTTGAAAAACACATCTAATTGTCGCTCACTACCCATAAAACAAACTAATTGGCAATTTAAAGTACAGCATACCACCTAAATTTACGAATAATATTAAACAAATTATAGCTACAGAGTCAGAAATAGCTTTAAAATCTAATTCAAATAATTTTCTTTATGAGAAATTAAAAATTGCCAATTTAATCAAAAATATTGAACCTTCAAAAGTTAAACGTCAAACAAAAAATGACATTTCAGTTTTAAACGCAATAAAACAGAAGATAGAGAATCATAACCTAACAGTTACAAAATCCGATAAGGGGAATGCTACTGTCATTTTGACGACTGAAAATTACAAATCCAAAGTATATAACTTTATAGAATCCAGCGATGTAAAAGTTCTTAAAGCAGACCCAACAAAGAAGTTTTCTAATATTGTAAGGGATATTGTTAATAATTCAAATTATCTTTTTATTGATTACGAAAAGAGGTCTATCATACATAAGAATCCTCAATGTCCACAATTATATGGAACAGTTAAATTACATAAAATAACGAAACCAATTAGACCTGTAGTCTCTTATGTTAATGCTCCTAATAATATATTGGCAAAAAAGCTCAACAATATACTCAATACTTACGGATATGAATCTCAGTACTCAATTAGAAATTCAATAGAACTAATCAAAAAAGTTGAAATCAATCCACTTGCAAGATAACTATAAACTCATATCGTTCGATGTAACTAATATGTTTACTAAAATTCCTCCTAAAGAATGTCTAATACTTGTAAGAAAATTACTAGAAGATAAAAATATTAATCCAGGAATAATATCAGATATACTTAATTTATTTGATGTATGCATTAATCAGAATTATTTCACTTTTGACAATAAGATATATATTCAAAATGAAGGTTTACCAATGGGAAGCCCTATATCACCTATTTAAGCAAACATTTTTATGGACAATTTAGAAAGAAAGATCTTTGAAAGTAATATTTCGAGAAATATTTTATTTTGGTATAGATATGTAGATGACATATTAGCTTGTTTTATGGGTAGTGAGCGACAATTAGATGTGTTTTTCAACCACATCAATAATTTACACCCGAAAATTAAATTTACATTAGAAATTGAAGAAAATAGCTCAATCAATTTTCTTGATTTAAAAATTCAAAGAGTTAATGATGTACTTGATTATTCAATTTACCGAAAACCAACACAGACTGATGTGACAATTCCATTCAATTCTAAACACCCTGTCTCACACAGACTAGCCGCAAATAATTCAATGATACATAGAGCTTTTTCAGTTCCTATGAACAAATGTAATTTTGATAGAGAGATTAATACAATTAGACAAATAGCAACATCTAACGGTTATCCATTAGATATGATAAATAAACTAATTAGTAAAAAAGAGAAAAAAGTGGCATTACAACTAATATATCCTAAACAAGCTGATGAAATTAAAACTTATAAAACCATCACATATGCAGGAAATATTTCTAATAATATTTCAAAGATAATATCTTCAGCAACGAATGCAACAATTTTTTTTTAAAACAGAAAGTAACGTTAGTACAAAATTGTTAAATGTAAAAACAAAAATACCACTATTAAAGAAGTCAGGTATATATAAACTCAAATGTCCAGAATGTAATGCTGTCTATTTGGGTCAGACCCTTAGGAATTTTGAAATACGATACAGTGAGCACTTACGAGCTTACAGATTAAAACAACCAGATAAATCTCACTACGCAAAACATTTACTTGACACCAATCATTCATTGACACCTAACACAGAACTAGAAGTGCTGCATATTTGTGAAAAGAAACAAGAACTGGATTTCCTTGAAGAACTGGAAATTAGAAGACATTTAAGAAACCCACAATATGAAGTTGTCAATGAACAGTTAAATCTAGGGAATTCTCCACTAATAAACTGTCTTCTTAAGTGATAATTGTAAAGATCAGCAGATATAGTTTTCCTGGTTTTCTATATCATTGCACAGTTATACTGATCTTAATTGGAAAAATGATATCCAGGATATCACCATAGGGCTAATAATATCTAAGCTTCAATATTTGTAATATCACATCTTCTTCTTTTTTCTATAAACATATATTAAGCCAATCACAAGTTAGGTTACTTCTTGGTCTAGCCAAAAAAATATAACTACTAAACATCAGGTAGGCATAAAATGAAATGTAACTTCTGTCATTCTGACGATGATATTGATTTATCGAAACAATTGTCAATTTCTTAGAATTTTCAATAACTTGTATTATATTGTGGAATGAACTAGAGACCTTGAGTTTCATTTAAAAACACTAATATGAGCATATTCCACGAAGTAAGGGTCGAGACAGTCAATTTCAATTTAATTAGGTAATAGGTTCGCGACCAACCGACCCACCACTTCTCCAACTTTGTTGCGATACCTGATCTTGATCTTGTATCAGCGAACCAAAGTTTGATATATTTAAGGTCAAAATATTGTTATAGTCATAGAAAAAAGTATTCCTTAGTTTTCTCTAATGTCAACAAAATGTCGAATAAGTCTTGAGTAGAACAGAATTCTCCTTTTAAAACGAAAAGAGAATCAGCTATTTGCTGTTACTCCACTCTACGGTTTGCCACAACTTTTTCCATGTACACCAGCATAACTATCTTTACTGCGCTATCAGATCATAGAACATTATCTGTGTTCTCACGACTACGTTCAAATTTAAGAAACCAGTTGAAAGTTGTCGATTCTCATAATGTAGAGTCAGGATAAATCCTATTAATCCGAAGATTAATTCATACGCTGCTATATTCTACTACAAATCAATACCGGAAATTATTTTTCTCAATTATTTTGGAATTTAAAAAGTCGTGTCACTAATAGGTATCGGTATGACTTTCTGACCAAACATTATATTTTTGGAGCTCCCGTTTTTAAAGACCACTACCTACTAAGTAGAGTTAATTTGGTATTTGCGACACCTCCTGTAGGTATAGCAAGCTTATTTGCAAATAAAGTTGAAATTGCACAGTATAATCAATTGTTTTTTTGTGGATAAATCTCAATCGATTTTTCAAGATCTAATGCTATTTATCAAACATTTTCTCCAACAATAAGTGCATATTCTTTCACACGTCAATTGAGTTTAGAAATAACGAAGCTTCAACAAAATCAATAAACCTCGAGACAGACATCCAGAACAAAATGAAAATTAGACACCTGAAAATTGTGTTCGGGTTCAATGAATAGTAGATGCCTGAAGCAGAACCGCAACCAAGGCAGTCTCCGTTCCTCATAACTGCTTGTCAATCAATAACCTCCGATATTATTCGTCGAAGCATAATGGCTGAACATTAATTTCTGATGCGAGTGTTGCTGACAATCTATTATCAACTCGTTTTTCGTTATACAGAACGGAATAAATTCTAAATAAAACAAAAAATATGGTTATTGAGAATATCTCTTGGATAAGATTGTTTGAAATTCACCTTGAGAAAATTGAAAACTATTAGCAATATTGGTTTATTTTCTGCTGGCATATAAAGTCATTTATAATGATCCAACCTTGATCTAGCAATAAAAAAAGTCTGACCAAACTAAAAATTTCAAATAAAAATGAATGTTTACTACTCATAAGGAGTATAGATAGAAGTTACTTGTAGTACGATATACTAACAAAATATAGTATTTCGATTAATTGAAACGACTATTTCCGAAATTATTGAGAATTTATGATAACTAGCAACAATATAATTATTATTGATATTATTCATATTATCTTTATTGCATTTAAGAAATTTACAAAATCTTATTGCAAAACAAAATTAATAAGTAAATAATAGTATTTGACATTTCGATATTTCAGGTTGTCACTTATCAAATATAAATGATCTAAGTTTTAGGGCATTACTAATAAAATAAGCTACATTTGTCAATTGGCTGGAGGTCCCAGTGTCAAGGATCTTAACCAGAGAGTCAATATTTGCAATATCTGTCATAAGATCATCAGCGTACATGAGCAACATTAATGCTTTAGTATTGTCAATGTTTAACCCTAGGTGACCCCGCTCCACGAAAAATTGCTCCATATCAGCCACAAAAATAGAGAACAATAATGGTCTTGAAGTTTCGCCTTGTAAAACACCCTTGTCTATCCCGTATGATTTTGAATGCTGGCCATTTACTCTTATTGTCATGAAAGCCTTGTCATATATATTTTTCATCAAACGAATCATTTTTGAGCTGACACCCGACGTGAATAATTTACTATACAAAATGTTGTGATCTACACAATCAAATGCCTTCCGAAAATCAACAAAGGCTACGAAAACTTTACGTCTTTTGAGCCTAAGATGTATTTTAGTAACTGCATTCAGAATAAACACATTATCCATGCAACCTCTGTCGACCCGGAAGCGAAACTGCGTCTCAGGGAGTACATTGCAAGAATCACAAAATTTTGACAGTCTTTCTAAAATAAGAGATGTAGAAAGCTTGGTCATACAGTTAATAAGAGCAATTCCTCTGTAGTTCTCAGGTTCATCAATAGGTCCCTTTTTATGTAACATAGACATTATAATATTGTGCCATTCGGAGGGAATTTCTTCTGTTTCCAAAATAGTGTTAAACAATGAGCATATGTATAAAACCCAATTTTGGGGTAGATATTTATAGAATTTATATGAAATTCTATCAGATCCAGGCGCTTTATTATTTTTACATTTCTAAAGGCATTTTTTTAATTCAGAGAAAGTAATCGGACAGTCGAGATCAGGATGTTGAGCATCGTAAAATTGTATATCCAGCTGAATCCTGGGTGTACTAAATTGATCATAATAATTCTCCCAAATCTCCAAAGAAATGGAGGAGATTTTGGTCGAAAATTTGAAGCTATTTATCGCCTTCCAGAAGCCAGCTTGATCCCGTATGTTAGAGATGGCTAAAATTAAATTTTGATAAAAATTTCTCTGTTTGTTTTTTATTAACGTCTTATACATCTTTTTTCCATCATTATATTGACTTTTAAACGTATCTACAAAATTATTTTTACTGCATAATTTAAGTATTGATTCGAGATTGCGTTTAGAAGCAGCACACTCCGCGTCAAACCATCTGTTATTACGTATTCTACTGGAGACTGAACTCTTATAAAGTAAATTTAAAGACTCAGCCGTATTTTTGAATGTGTTAACTATATTAGTATAGTTTTAATCAGTACTGTTAAACAAACCTACTGAAGGAGAAGTTCTCATTGATTGTTTATATTCCGACAACACAGAGTAGTTCCATCGAACTACAGAATATGTTTGTGACTTTAGGCATTCTTGTTCATCACTTTTAAACGAGATTTTCAGTAATAGAGGAAAGTGATCTGAGTTTGTTACTAGATTTAAAACTTCTAACCTCTCTATTACAGACAGGCAGGGATTATTACAAAAAGCGAGATCTATGACACTGTCACCTCGAGGGCTTGAGTAAGTAAATTTAGCGAATCTATCGCTAATGATGGATCCGTTTACTAATGAAAGATTGTGACTTTCCATTAAATCTAATAAGGACTCACCCTTATAGTTAATTGTTTGATCTAAAATTAACATATTTTCGAATAGATTCGTATATTTCAGGAATAGTGGATAATTCACCTACTCTACAGTTAAAATCGCCTATTGAAAGTAGTATTTGATTGTTATGTGTGTCAGTTATATCTGATAATGACAACTGAAACAAATCTAATATATTATCAATATCCAAATCTGGCTTAAAATAACAAAAACACCAAATCTTAATCTGATCCTTATATAGCATTTTACAAATTAGCCACCAAGGAGTGGTCTTAAGGACCGTTACTGTATACGCTTTATTATAGGAGATGATTAAACCTCCGCTTGCATGGCCTTGTGACCTCTCCCGAACGGCTGCTGAAAAAATATAGTAATATTTGCTTGATAGTTGGTCTGGAACTTTAACCGTATCTGTTAACCAAGTTTCGCAAATACAGAGAATGTTAAAGTCCATTGAATTATCTGAAATAAAGTCGTGAATATTATTGATTCCTATTAGTGTTTTTAGATGAAACTCAAGGTCTCTAGTTAATTCCACAATATAATACAAGTTATTGAAAATTCTAAATAATTGACAATTGTTTCGATAAATCAATATCATCGTCACAATGACAGAAGTTACATTTCATTTTATGCCTACCTGATGTTTAGTAGTTATTTTTGGCTAGACCAAGAAGTAACCTAACTTGTTATTGGCTTAATATATGTTTATAGAAAAAAGAAGAAGATGTGATATTACAAATATTGAAGCTTAGATATTATTAGCCCTATGGTGATATCCTGGATATCATTTTTCCAATTAAGATCAATATAACTGTGCAATGATATAGAAAACCAGGAAAACTATATCTGCTGATCTTTACAATTATCACTTAAGAAGACAGTTTATTAGTGGAGAATTCCCTAGATTTAACTGTTCATTGACAACTTCATATTGTGGGTTTCTTAAATGTCTTCTAATTTCCAGTTCTTCAAAGAAATCCAGTTCTTGTTTCTTTTCACAAATATGCAGTACTTCTAGTTCTGTGTTAGGTGTCAATGAATGATTGGTGTCAAGTAGATGTTTTGCGTAGTGGGATTTATCTGGTTGTTTTAATCTGTATGCTCGTAAGTGCTCACTGTATCGTTTTTCAAAATTCCTAAGGGTCTGACTCAAATAGACAGCATTACATTCTAGACATTTGAGTTTATATATACCTGACTTCTTTAATAGTGGTATTTTTTTTTTACCTTTAACAATTTTGTACTAACGTTACTTTCTGTTTTAAAAGAAATTGTTGTATTCGTTGCTGAAGATATTATCTTTGAAATATTATTATAAATATTTCCTGCATATGTGATGGTTTTATAAGTTTTAATTTCATCAGCTTGTTTAGGATATATTAGTTGTGATGCCACTTTTTCCTCTTTTTTACTAATTAGCTTATTTATCATATCTAATGGATAACCGTTAGATGTTGCTATTTGTCTAATTGTATTAATCTCTCTATCAAAATTACATTTGTTCATAGGAACTGAAAAAGCTCTATGTATCATTGAATTATATGCTGCTAGTCTGTGTGACGCAGGGTGGTTAGAATTGAATGGAATTGTCACATCAGTCTGTGTTGGTTTTCGGTAAATTGAATAATCAAGTACATTATTAACTCTTTGAATTTTTAAATCAAGAAAATTGATTGAGCTATTTTCTTCAATTTCTAATGTAAATTTAATTTTCGGGTGTAAATTATTGATGTGGTAGAAAAATACATCTAATTGTCGTTCACTACTCATGAAACAAGCTAATATGTCATCTACATATCTATACCAAAATAAAATATTTTTCGAAATATTACTTTAAAAGATCTTTCTTTCTAAATTGTCCATAAAAATGTTTGCTAAAATAGGTGATATAGGGCTTCCCATTGGTAAACCTTTATTTTGAATATATACCTTATTGTCAAAAGTGAAATAATTCTCATTAATGCATACATCAAATGAATTAAAAATTTAATTAATAACTTAATAATGTACTTGATTATTCAATTTACCGAAAACCAACACAGACTGATGTGACAATTCCATTCAATTCCAACCACCCTGTGTCACACAGACTAGCAGCATATAATTCAATGATACATAGAGCTCTTTCAGTTCCTATGAACAAATGTAATTTTGATAGAGAGATTAATACAATTAGACAAATAGCAACATCTAACGGTTATCCATTAGATATGATGAATAAGCTAATTAGTAAAAAAGAGGAAAAAGTGGCATTACAACTAATATATCCTAAACAAGCTGATGAAATTGAAACTCATAAAACCATCACATATGCAGGAAATATTTTTAATAATATTTCTAAGATAATATCTTCAGCAACGAATACAACAATTTCTTTTAAAACAGAAAGTAACGTTAGTACAAAATTGTTAAATGTAAAAACAAAAATACCACTATCAAAGAAGTCAGGTATATATAAACTAAAATGTCCAGAATGTAATGCTGTCTATTTGAGTCAGACCCTTAGGAATTTTGAAATACGATACAGTGAGCACTTACGAGCATACAGATTAAAACCACCAGATAAATCCCACTACGCAAAACATCTACTTGACACCAATCATTCATTGACACCTAACACAGAACTAGAAGTACTGCATATTTGTGAAAAGAAACAAGAACTGGATTTCTTTGAAGAACTGGAAATTAGAAGATATTTAAGAAACCCACAATATGAAGTTGTCAATGAACAGTTAAATCTAGGGAATTCTCCACTAATAAACTGTCTTCTTAAGTGATAATTGTGAAGATCAGCAGATATAGTTTTCCTGGTTTTCTATATCATTGCACAGTTATACTGATCTTAATTGGATAAATGATATCCAGGATATCACCATAGGGCTAATAATATCTATGCTTCAATATTTGTAATATCACATCTTCTTCTTTTTTCTATAAACATATATTAAGCCAATCACAAGTTAGGTTACTTCTTGGTCTAGCCAAAAATAACTACTAAACATCAGGTAGGCATAAAATGAAATGTAACTTCTGTCATTCTGACGATGATATTGATTTATCGAAACAATTGTCAATTTTTTAGAATTTTCAATAACTTGTATTATATTGTGGAATTAACTAGAGACCTTGAGTTTCATTTAAAAACACTAATATGAGCATATTCCACGAAGTAAGGGTCGAGACAGTCAATTTCATTATTGATTCCATAAACATTCCAGAAAATCACATTCATACTTCTCTTATAGGGTTTGGGAACTGAAGTTAGTGGTCCCTGGGATGGTCCCTGTATTTTCAATTCTTTTATGCTTCTCTTTTCCATTTCCGTCTTGTGGAGATCTTTCGCTAAGAGTACCACCCATCTTTGATTTTGGTGTTTGATGGACAGTGATTATATTGTTAAACTCTTGTGGCATTTCAACATTGCTCAATGTGTCCGTCGTATACACTTTTCCATCAATAAAGAGTCTATTGTATTTTAAATTAACTTTGCCTGCTCGTAACCTTGCCTCTTTCAAATGGGTTTCAAGTATTTTACTTTGCGCCTGAACATATTTAGAGTAGTCTTCATTAATAAAAATGTTGGTAACCTAAAGTTTTTTCGATGCTTTTAGTATGTCCATTTTTTTGTTCCAGTCTTTCATCTGCACTAACACTGGTCTTATCTTATTTGCTTTCTGGTATCCAATTCTCCTAATTTCTTCGATATGGATTGAGTCGTCGATATCTACTTCAAGTTTTGTTAAAACTTCTTTGATTTTTATTTTCATGGATGCAGCATTTTCATCTTTATCTTCATTCAGACCGTATATTATGATGTTCTTTCTTCTGATTTCTTTCTCTAATTCCCCCAAACTTCTTTCTTGCTGTTTAACTCCTTCCTTGCTGTTTAATTTATTTCCTCAGCCTCTCATTCTCAGATTTCAGAAATGAATTTACTTTTTGAATTTGCTTTATTTCCTCCTGGATTCCATCCAATTTTTGTTCGACTCTCGTATCTTTCTCTTCCATTTTGGTGAGTTTATCCATTATTTTTGTTAGCGTATTTTCCATATTGTTCTCCTTAATTCAATTTAACTTTCACTTTAAATTTTTACAGTAAAATATTCGTGTTCTACCTATGGAAGTACAATTACAGTTGATAAAGCACACCAGCCGGTTTTGAATTATTGACTATCTATCAGGCTATCTTATAAGCTTATTAAATATGGTTACTGTGGCTTCAAATTAACTGTTAATATAGCCAGCAAACTAACTATTTTTTTTTATTTTTCTCGTTATTCAAAGATAATTTATAACAAATTTACGTACTTGTCTTGACCAATCTTGCATTTGTAACTAAACTTTGAACCACTATTTATGCACTTTTTGTGGAGAGCGATGATTACCACAACTGTTTACTATTGTTGCCAGTGGCAACAATATAGAGTGAATCCAGAATCAGAATTCAGGAAAAGTATCATACAACATGGAAAAACCTGAAAATCTAGCGAATTCAGAATTTATAACGAGTATGCCGTACTCATATTTATGGGGCCAAAGCACTCACTCTCACAAAAAAATACAATAAATTGAATACGTATTACTAAAAGACGAATGGAAAGGTTGATTTTAAGTTTATGAAACCGGGAAAGAATTCAAAATGACAGATTAAGACAGATATAAGGCGTTATGGAGGCAATTGAGTCTACAAAAACTCTAAAATGGAATTCAGCGAGACACGTTTCCCTGACGACCGATGGACAAAAAGGATTCTTGAGTAGAGACAACGAATTAATGTATAAGGCAATGGAGGCTCCCAACAATAACATAATCCGACGATGTTAAGATAATCAAAACAAACTGGATAACCGCATTCGAAGACTTTCGAAGGTGGATAAGTTTACAGGAGTGGACGCTGATGGCTGTGTGATGAAGATGATGATGGCTGCTAAAATACATTGATCGTGCTTGTAGAGGTTATTAGAGACTTTGCATACAGAAGGATTTTATTATTTTGAAAACGTTCTAGCAGCAATTCATTGAAAAATCACTAGAATATGCTCTTGTTTCAAAAAGAAGTATAGATTATTGAAAATGTTTGGAATTAAATTGAAGACAATTTTATTTCCCAGTGATTATCAAATTGCTGAATGTGTGTCACATCTATAAATATTTTTTTCCCTTCAAAACATTTGTTTTTAGGGATAGTGAAGTTAGAAGAATAAAATAAGATTATATGAGGGGTAAAGCTGCGGCTTCCTAAAAAAGTGGTGCCGTTATGTAGCGGCCGTAATTTAGCTGTTAGTGACGACAATGGAAAATTCCCATACAAACCAGATGCGCTGGTTTCCTAGAGAGCGTTGATGGCGAGCGGAACGTCAAGTGACCAACAGTTAAGCTACGGTTTCCTAGGAAAGCGTACTAGAGCGGCCGTATTATGTAGGCCGTAATAATTTTTATCGTCAACGAATATGACGGACGACATAGCGGTGACAATAGTTGTAAAGTTAGAATAGTTCGTAATAATTTTTTGCCGGGGAAAGTCGCGCTCCTGAAATGAATGATTTTGATATCGCGTTGTTAATATTTCTGGAAGACGAAGAGTCTTCATCGGATGAAGATGCCAAAAGGCCGGAAGAATCTGAAATTTATAAACATCGAAGAACCTAAGGCGTTTATGAAGTTTTAATACGCCGCCATCTTCAAGTCAATGATGTAAAATTCAGGGAATATTTTCGCCTGACACCAATATTATTTGATTACGTATTAAACCACATTAAAGAAGATATTACCTCAAAACCATGTAACAGAAATAAGATTCCAATAACCCCTGAGCAGAAACTTTGTTTATTTCTAAGGTAAGTTGTCAGAAAAGTTGTTTTCAAGGGGTACATGAAGAAGTAGAACCTTTGTTTAGATAATAGTCAGA
The DNA here is from genome assembly GCA_963921935.1 of Galeruca laticollis. Taxonomy (NCBI): domain Eukaryota; kingdom Metazoa; phylum Arthropoda; class Insecta; order Coleoptera; family Chrysomelidae; genus Galeruca; species Galeruca laticollis. Next base: position 138,346,160 of record OY998182.1, read on the forward strand.
GTAATTACTCCTCTCATTAGATGTAGCAGAGGTTGGTCGGCTAAGGTCTGTACAGTTTTGCCGCTCAAAATATCTTAATTCGGCATTTCCAACTATGGTGCCTATTTGTAATTTTAGATAAATTCGTCCCTTTTCAGGTAACTTTTTCACACTTTTCGCCATAAAGGCAAAGAAAAGATCGATCTTATCTTGTGTGTCGAATTGTTGGCCTTTGTCAGCTATTGTCTTAAGAAGTTTCAAGCGTTCCTCAGAATTTGACGAAGTTTTCTGCCTTTTTGCTATTTTGGAACTTCCACAATGCTTTTACTTGTCTTTAATATTGTTACCTTCCTTTGAAGAGCAAGAATTTCATCCTGTGTGGACTTCTCTAGGTCTTCTTGTGAAAAATCGTCTGGGTCAGCGATGTTGGTATTTTCTTCCAAACTCCCAATATTGGTGATAGTGCTGAATTATAAAAAAAACAATGTATATAATAGTATTCATTCATGGAAATTTTAGATTTTATCTTTTCTTCATGGAGCAGTAGCTATCCAAGAATGAGAGTAGTTCAGCTCTTTTTTTTGCAGCTTCACCGGAAGAACCTGTGCCTGGTTTTCCCTTTCATCTGACGTAGGAGTCCCGCACATAAGCCCACATTTTACTGCACTCGGTATCTACAAAATAAAGTTCATTTACTTCAGAGTTTTGTACAATAAAACAAAAAAGTGCATAGTCTTTTTAAGCCAAAGCTTTGTCTTATATTAGAGTAGAGTGTACAAAAGTAAGTTCGCTCTATTTTTTAGGTATCTTGCAACAGGGGAATCCTTCAGATCATTAGCTTTTCAGTTCAGAATATGTCATTCATGGTTAAGCTTTATGATCAAACAGGTGGCCGCCAGCATAGTCAGGAGACTACTGAATGTGGTACTGCCGTCTCCAACAATGGATCAAAAAAAATGCAACTACCTTTATGTCGTCTTGGAATTTTCCGAACTACGTGGGTGCCATGGATGGCAAACACATAAGAATAAAATCACCTAAAAACAGTGGATCTGCTTTCTTTAAGTATAAAGAATTTTATTCCATTGTTATGCTAGCAATTGTTGATGCAGATTGCAAGTTTATAGCGATAGATATCGGTTCTTATGGTAGAGAAGGGGATGCTGGAATTTTCTTGAAAAGTCAATTTGGAAGGAAAATTCAGAATAATGACTTCAATATACCCTCTCCGCAAACACTTCCAGGTACAGATATTAGCCTACCGTACGTCATTCTTGGAAACGAAGCTTTTGCACTACATGAAAATTTGATGAAACCATTCCCGAGAAGACAATCATTAATTGATCACTCTAAAGCCATATATAACTATAGACTATCTCGCGCAAAACGAACAACTGAGAACTCCTTTGGAATACTCTGTGCATATTTCAGAATTTTTTTCCAGCCCATTGCAACTACACCGGAAACTACCGATAAGCTAGTTACATCTGCCTGTATTTTGTACAATATTTTAAGAGAATCTAAAATACTTGCTCCTAATGAAGGTGCCATGAATGACAATCTTCCACTATTACCAACTTAAAATTTATTTCCAATGGCCGAAACCAATATTCGTGCTCGAAAGTCACCTACACAAATTCGTGATGCATTTATAACATATTTTAACGGGACAGGTAAGGTAGAATGGCAAAACCATCTTCTTGTGCAACATTGAAAATACTTTATCCTGTATTATTGCATTATAAAAATACCATCATTAAAAATTAGAAAATATGTAAAAGTAGTACGTACCCGTTTTTTTTTATAATGTTTGCCATTTCCCGCCAAAGGTTAAGTTTCATTTGTGTTTTTTTGTAGTCCTTACATTTTATATTGTACAAGGACTCATGACTCCTCACAAAATAAATTAAAATTTCGTCTTTCTCCATTGTCCAATCTAAATTTTCATTATTAGTACTATTGCCAGACATAATTTGGAAATTCCAACGAATACCACCAAAAATATGCTTGAAGTCTCTCACCGTAATGTACAAAAACGTTGCATTCACTGTTTCTCGTCGCTATGCCGGCCGTCTCGATGATAGCGCTACCGCTATTTAGCATGACGGTGATGGCTACCGTTCTCTGAAAAACCGCTTACATATAAAATGCACGGACTGCGTTTTATTACGACCGCTCTAGTACGGCACCGCTTTCCTAGGAAACCGTGGCTTTAGGGAACGGTTTTTGTCGATAGCGGTGAACGACTTATACTAATATAAATAGTGCAAACGTGTTTTGGAGTAGCGAAGATGACGAAGTTTTGAATGATTTTTTTTTAAATCAGGAATTTTAGTACAATATGAAGAGCAAATGAAACAGAACTGAATTTTTCATCATTACAGTACAGATGGCGATGCACTAAAATTTAGAATGCACACTCTGTAGTACGTTTTTAAAAAATCTCACTATCCTTCAAACGATAGCTTTAATCTTACGATGACTCCTCATCTTCCAAATATAGTAATAATACTAAATCTAAATCGTCTATTCTCAACTGAAGTTTACGACCACGGCATTTCTAAGATGACAACGGAAACCACCGTCAAGACGGCCGTCTTTTTACGTTTGTCGCATCATGACAGTTTACCGCCGGTAGATAACAGCACCGCTTTCTTAAGAAACTTTACTGACTATGAGACTCTCGTAGCGGTATTGATTGTGTCATGCCACTTCGCTTTATCTTAGGCTATACATATACCCCCAACTAATGAATATAGGTAATATTAGCCTAATATTAGAATATTACTGTGTTAAATGAAACTTAAGATCTGTGCACGTTCCTCATTAGGCATATTTGGCCAAAAACAATCTTTTGCTCACCAACCTGTATTCATTTGTAAAATATTGATGTTATTAAAGAACTACCACTTTTCAAACGATATGAATAGAGACGCCTCAAATCATATTTCAATAGAAAAGTGAAAAGTAAAAATATTGGCAGGATACTTCATGCTTCGAGACGGTTGTCATTAATCACATTCCTGATGCCGTAACTACTTGTTTCTTAAACTGACTTGCTGTAATATATTACAATACAAAAGATTGTGCCTATTTAAGGATATTCTTGTGTGCTAGTCGACGATCTCCACTTTATATTTGATAATTTCCAACAGCAACAAAATCTTCATTAGCTTCATTAAGATATCTACCTAATATATTAGTGTTTTAAATGAAACTCAATGTTTCTAGCTCCACAATATAATGAAAAATGTTGAAAATTTTTAAAAATTGACAATTGTTTCGATAACTGAATATCATCGTTAGAATGACAGAAGTTACATTTCATTTGATGCCTACCTGATGTTTAGTAGTTATATTTGGATAGACCAAGAAGTGACCTACCTTGTGATTGACTTATTATATGTTAATAGAAAAAAGAAGAAGATGTGATATTACAAATATTGAAGTTTAGATATTATTAGCCCAATGATATAGAAAACCAGGAAAACTATATCTGCTGATCTCTACAATTATCACTTAAGAAGACAGTTTAATAGTGGAGAACTCCCTAGATTTATCTGTTCATTGACGACTTCGTATTGTGGGTTTCTCAAATGTCCTCTAATTTCCAACTCTTCAAGGAAGTCCAGTTCTTGTTTCAAATGGAATGTAACCTCTGTCATTCTGACTATGAGATTCAGTTATCGAAACAATTGTCAATTTTTTAGAATTTCAACATTTTTCATTATATTGTGGAATTAGCTAGAAACATTGAGTTTCATTTAAAACACTAATATGAGTAGATTCCACGAATTAAGGGTCAAGACAGTTAATTTCTACCTAATATATTTACATAAGTCAACATCGATTCGAAATTATGCGATACTTGTAACCGTATATGCGACCTGGAACACATTTTTTATTGTAATAAATATACATAAGATATGTATAGAGAACTGATAAAAATCGATGTTCTACCTCCCTTCAATGTAATGAACTAACTGGCATTAATTAAGCTGCCTGTTTATAACGTTTTACTAAGATTCATTAAAGCATGCAATTTAAAACTGTAATATTAGGTAGCTTTGTAAGTGAACCTAAACTGATTATTTCCTATCAGTACCGTGATCTACATTTGCTGTGAGTTAGCCACCCTGAAAGACCCCTGGGTGTGGAACGTATATCCTTAACTTATCTAAATTGATTCTTCCAGTTAATATATTAAGTACCCTTTTTAGTACTGCAGTTGATGGCTAAATGGACTATGTCCTTCGGCAAAAAAAGTCAACATCAGTTCAGTGCTTCATTTGGATTATATGAAATGACAATGAGCTAATATAAGAGTTAGATTCTATTTCAGAAGATATAAATAAATAAAATTATTGCATGTGCGAGATTCCCACTTGTGGAAATTTATAGTTGCGTATCAAGAAAAACTATTTTATATTGAACAAATATTTCCTTAAAGCAGCAGGAGATTACTAACGACAAACCATTTCATAATAGAATATGTGAGACTTCGGTAAATTTCGTTAATTTGTTACCTAACCGATGACACGAAGAATCTCCCTAACGCCCTCTTAAGAAACACGCCGAAGCTATATTCTCGTAGTCTATAAATTGTAGATAATGAACGCGTCTGCCGTATACAGTGGTTCGATTATAAAACATTAATTATAACCTCTTGTCGTAACTCATTCCACTGGAGCTTAAATTCTACATAAAGACTGCATTAAATTTGATACATACAGCATCTACTGCCGGATATCCTGACTAAACTTTGCGAGCAAACAGTGTACGCCATCTATCCCTTTGCAGGATCCTTAAACTGTTGTGTTAGTCTCTGCAATCGGTTTGCTGAAATGGGAGACATAAAGAAGGGGATAATGACAGTTATTGTGAATGGGAATGTATATTACAAGGGAACAGCGAATAGATCTTGTCATCTTGTTGTAATTCTCACGTTTAGATTATTCTATATAAACTTATTTCAACGGTATCATTCATCCAACAACTCTCTCTTGGCTCAATTACCTATCTCTGTCTGTAAATGTTTTTATGAGCAGTTTATCCTTGGAAGGATTTTTACTTATTGATTAAAATTCCAATATAATGATGTGTCGCATTTCTAATACATGGATTGACAGCTGATGGACAAGTCAACATTCTAAGATGAAAAATGTAGTTCAGTATTTATCCATAAATTGATGCCAAATTAGTACTAACGTAATGAGCTAACTTAACTCAATCGTTGTCACTTACTGTCAAATTAGCAATAAAATCATCAATCTTGGAGTTATTGAATTGAGTTTGGTTACAATATTGGAATGAAATTGTTTATTGTACCTCCAACATTTTTGAAGTTACATATTTTCTGCACTAACCCAAAAATACAGGTGAGAATACTAGTATCTGTTGTAATATTAAAATAATAGAAAATAAATTTGCATTTTATGATATTCTGCACAGGAAAATGAATAGAGAAGGTCTATAAATTGGTATCAGCTAGGAAAACATTGATCTTTGGATAGATTGTTCGGAAAATACTAATCTTTCCTACTTCCTCATGCTTCTGGTTGGAAGGAAATTCTGCAGAATACATTTGAAGCGAAAACAAACTCGGTAATGCTGGCAACCACAATTTGACTACAGTTATCTTCTTCAATGCCATAGTATATAGTATATAGATGTATAACTATGCCAGATAGAATATTTCCTATTGTTATAGTACTTCACGTACACATCGTTTGATTTTGAAATTAGACTAGACAATTTTGCATTGTGGCTATATAATAATTATGCTGTAAGTAGAGTGTATACATTTGAGATGAGAAATAGATATCTATTTATTCCCACCCGTAATTCCCCTAAGTATCATCCTTTCCCTTCTCCCTAAATTTCGCCAGTGGGATAATTTAATATCCATGTTTCACATCCGTATAAAATCATTGGTCTTATTATGGCTCTGTACAATCTTATTTCTGCTCTTCTAGGTAGTCTGTTTGATATCAACAGGTTGTTTAAAGCTCCAGCGATTATATTCCTCTTCCCTTAATCTCGCATCTATTTCTTTTGCCCCTCTGAATTTATTTATTATACTTACTCCTAGATAAACGGATTCTTTCACTTCCTCATATTTTAGTTCCCTCTCTTCTCTTAGTTCAGTTTCAGTTAATTTCATTATCTTGCTTTTCTTTTGGTTTATATATGGTCCTATTTTTCGACCTTCTATTAGTTTCTTCATTATTTGGCCCAGTTCTTTTTCGTTTCTTGTTAGGATTGCCAAATTATCCGCGTTTACAATTACTTGGTTACTTTTCAATTGTATATTCCCATGTCCCTTCATTTTTCTATTCCTTGAAATTGATTCAAGTGATAGGATGGAGAGCATCGTTGATAGTGGGTCGCCTTGCGTTAGACCTGCCTTGATGTCGAAGTTTGCTGATTAATTTCCTTTTACTTGTACATTACCGCTAGTGTGCATCATAGTCATCATAGGGTATATGTAATTCTCCTAGTGTACTAGTATAAGGCCGCTAAAATTGGGCCAAGTCATACATTTTTTTTTCTTGCCAAATGATTTTTTAGATCAGCTTAAAATTAGTTGGAAAATAACTATGTATATATAAACATTGTATCTGAATAAATTTAAGACAATGAATTGAGAATCAATTGGAAGAATGTTTCTTTGTAAGTATCAATTGAAAATAGGAGAAGGTGGATAAATTTAATATACGACATGGTATTTTACATGAGAACAAATACGTTTGTGATTTGATTAAGTACTTTAATTGATTATCAAATGGAAATTTTATTCTTTCTAGAGTAAATGGAGACGGGTACATTGCGCAAAATTTCACTGATAGACGTAGATGGCAGTTTTGGTATTATTTAAATGATTTTTGTAGCTTAATCGTTCAATTCGTTTTATTGTTCATTCAGTGATTTGTTTTTTCCACGTGTGACAAGAATATACTCCTTAATCGAACAGGTTTTTTTCTAAGACTAGACTATCTACAATATATTTTCTTCAGTTTTTCGAATATTGCTTACGCCAACTAGATAGAGTGTGACCATTCTTTTTTTGGTGGTGAACCACATATATTATATCTTAAAGCACATCAGCTGATTGAGAATGTTTAGTTCAGTATTTAAAATAAATTGAAACTATGAAATGAATGAAAGAACACATTAAAAAACCACAATTTAAATTCATATAAAGTCATATTATAAAATCATTTGTTTAATATAATTAAAAGAGTAACAATAAATATACAGAAATTACCTCAATAATTTTCTTAAAGTATGAAAACGCCTAACAAGTATTGAAGAAAACAGTAAATCTGCCTAATATGGATGTTTGTTTGTCACTAAGGAATCAGCTGTTTATCTGAAAATAAACAAGCTTTAGTTAACAAGTTTAATACAACTATTAGTTGAATAGTAATAATAATAATATTGATATTTATTAGAAAGAATTAGTCATATTAAAAATATAAATACAAGATGACATAACTCTAATGATATGTCAAAATTTGGTATCAATTTTATAGAATAACAAAAAAGGAAATGGATCATAAGATGGTGATAGATATATGTCAATATTTAAAAATAATAAATTTGGTCAGTATTAAATGAAGAAACCAAGATATAAATATCAGATAAAAGGATTTATGTTATAAACTTAAAAAACAACAACAAGTAGAAAAACAAGGATTTACATTGTAATGTCAAAATATTAACCATGAATTTCACCAATTGTTAAAAGACTTATTTGATTGAAATTAGTGTATAATAAAGAAAAAACAGACTTCTTAAAGTGAAATTCACAATCATATGTTTTTTCAAAACTTTCATAAAGTGCAAGAAAAGTGAATAGAACTCTATAGCTCAAGAAAGAAAAGCATTGGTTGTAATATGACAGGACAATTTTGTTAAATTATAAGGAACCAAAACTTTGTTTGGAACAGTGAGCTGGGAAACAAAGAGTTTATTTATCAAAAAATTGACGGTCGAGGGGAAGCGTGGGTAGATTGAGCTTGGCGTCGTAGGAGAGAAGATTGAGTTAAAAGTTTTGCAACAAATTTTAAGCTAAATTGCAACAAATACGTATTAAAGTTAAAAACTCATAATCTATATTAAACAACAAACACTTACGAATGTGGATATCCAGTTATTCCTGAGAATACCCAAGATTCTTCCAGAAATCATGCAACGTGGTTCCAGTTGGCGTAATCCTGTTACCAGATGTGAGAAAAACCAGACTCCAGACTTCAGGTCAGTGTTTTTTAATATTATTGGCCAATCATAACAAACTAATTTAAATTCAGTGACTATTTCCATGTATAAAATAATTCTTGCGTCTATATGATCGACTTTTATGTAGCTATTCATTAGATATAAATTTGAGATTATTAAAAAAACCCACATGAACATTCTTAATTTTGTAATAAAATAATGGTGGTACTTACTTGATGAATAATAGTATAAGAAATTTGCATTTTATGTAGAGATATGATATTTCCGAAGGTATATGTAGTTGGTATATAATTTCTTATGAACATTTATTAATCTGTATGTATAATTTCACACATAAATTCTTTTATCATACTGTGCATCACTTCTCTTATTACAAAGAAACGAGTTTTATGTATATAATACACATACAATTGGTAATCGTCTAATGGAAACGTTCGGTTTTCATTCGCATCATTTCGTTTTTCAGTTTGAGCATGCGCATAGAATGTTAGATGATACAATTTATGACTGTGGTTTGATAATGCCATATGCGTATCTATTATATATTGGAATAAAATATTTCTTTAAAAAATTAAATTATTTAGAATCAATGTGTTTCATTTTATTTAATTAAACAAGATATCTCAATCTACAATCTAAGCCTGAACTCAAAGGGTAGAACGAGTCTCATGCTCCCAAATAATAATAATTAACTGAGCTAGCTAAATACATAAAAAATACAAATATAAATTAATAAAGTATTTAATCTATAAATAAATATTGTAATAAAAAATTAAAATCAATAGTATTAAACCTTGTTTAATATATATATATGTATATATATATATATATATATATATATATATATATGTCTTATGTGAAATATGACATCAAGTATATTATAATTATATTTATTTTTACATTTACAAATTTTTTAATGATTATTTATATTGAATTTACTTAAAATATTTTACATTGCCCTGAAGAAGTGTCAAAAGGACACGAAAGCTTGGCGGCATTTTGTAAATAAAAGATCTTCGCGTTGATTCCTTGGACTGAAATCCCCGTTATCCCCACCTATATATATATATATATATATATATATATATATATATATATATATATTATCTATGCTGTCAATGAAAACACAGAACTTAAAGAAAATCTATTTATAACTAAGCTTTTGAACCAAATTATAGATTAAGTGTAAATATAATTAATTTTACAGGAAAGGAAAAATGTAAATGAGTGAAGTCAGCTGAGTGTACCAGAGAAATACAATTATCGAAAAGAAACCAAATTTTGTATTTTGGTACAAGAATTTATTTTGAGCAGAGCGCTTTCGGTTCAATGATAAACCATCATCAGTGCCCCATGGTCAGGATGTACACCAAATCCTCACAAATTAGAAGATACATAAAATGAATTGAAATATAGTGCTTGAAACACAGTCACTATTCAATTAAAATAATAATAAAAAGCACACACAACCCATTGTACAATGAATGAATCCCTAAAATAGGGGATAAAATATAACTCAATACATTATTTGTGAGTCAGCTGTTTGACATTTGATAATTGTTGTCAAATTTCTTTGAAAATAGCATGAAATTTATGGATTGTCCAGTAGATTCATACAATTTCTGCAATGAAACTTTCTTTTTTAGATATCATTAAAGCAATGTTAGAAATAGTCCTCGAGAATTCCAATGAAGAGGAGGAAAGTCAGGCAGAAATTATTAAAACAAAAAGTTTTTATTTTGACTTCACTTTTCTCTGCGATTTTGTACACCGCATACTGAATGACATCAATTATGCATCTATAGCTTTACAAAAATGCGACATCAATTTGGATGACGTATGTAGAGCATTAGCAGCAAGTGCAAAGCTAGTGAAACTGCAATAAAATGTAGTAAAGATTCCCATTTCGTAGAAAAAAGGTTACGACATTCATCTCTAATATCATTTGAAAATAAAGCTGCATCAACTACTAGATTTGGTTGAAGTCATTGATTCTTGCGCAGAAAATAAGGCTAGAAACTGTAAACAAAACTGGTTATTTTCTTAAGACATAAGTTAACCTTTGTACATGAGTAATATACTTGGTAATATATATACACTGTTTTCTAGGTTTTATTTTTATTAGCAATTGAATATTTCATATAAATACATAAATAAATCTATCGATTCATTTTCTTTCATTACCTAATAACATTATTTATTCAAGTATATTCCTGAACTGCTCAACTGTAGAACTATGCTCAGGTAAGACACTCGTGCACATACTTACAGTAAGTAGCATTGCTGTGTCCTGTACTGCGGTACATGATAAAGAAATGATGATAAAGTAGCTCTGTTTCTTTGAAGTGGCGCCAGTGGCGGGCAGTCACTCTTGATATTAAGTTGTTATATGGTATAAAGGACAATGAAACTTCCAATAACTCGGTTTGCAACTTGAAACTTTCTTTATTCAATCCTCCATTAATTTCTACGTTTTGTTCATATATTACGTTGAGATTAGCATTCTGACAAAACATAAATTATGTACTACACTCGTAAAGTGTGGGAGATAATGGTAAAGAGGTAGAGTGCCGCTCTGCGACAGACATTTTAACATTGGGTTGTTAGAAACTTGATATCCTTTGAAATGACTTTGTTGATGATTAGTCGAATGGGCTCTAGTTGGAAGACAAACGATGGATCACTTAGCAACACACTACACATATGTGGCATTAAGTAATAAATTTTGTTCAGATATTCAATATTTCTGTAGTCTGTTTTTAAACTAGGAGGAGCATTTGAAGGAACCTAAATCACACCACTAAAAATCACTACAAAAATTGTTAGATTGGGCGCGATGACCTAAAATGCTAGCCATAATGAAATAAGACTGATTGGAAATAACGAATCACAAACTAAATAATAATTAAGCTACTAGACACGTTGTAAGCGTGGAAATACATATAACTGAAAACGAAGAAAACAATACAACGAATTGTAAAATTGAATCTATAAATATCTAATTTAAAATCGGTGAACACTTTTGTTCTTTTGTAGGAAAACTAATAACAATTGTCTAATTTGGTGTCACATGAATGGAACTTTTAAGTTCCAAAAAACGGATATTGTTTAAATTTACTGTTTCAACCCTTACTTTTTGGAATCTATTCATCTTATTTTCATGAATAAAACTGTTTCAGATAATTCCACCATATAAAAAGAAAATCATCAAAATTTCGATATGTTTGTTTAAAATATACACAATTGTTCGATCGTATATGCTACCTAGAACCGGCTGTGATCTGACTAATCAGGAATCTCGAGAATTACCAACTTAAGTTCAAATAACTCCTAGTTTAAAAATAGCTTACATCATATATCGCTGAAACGATGGAGACCCAGGACTAATTGTTTGTTACCAACATCTACTCCCTTCCATAATCAGATGGGGGAAAGTGAAGATTTACGTTTGTTTGCAACCTATTGGTCAAAATAAAAATACGCGCGTGCCCGATTTTACCGAACATATACGATAGAAACCCGAGCGATGTCATTTCGAATAAGACGCCATTATTAATTCATATATTTATGTAGATGAAACGATGGTAATATGGAACCCATGTTTGGTTATATTTAGTAATTTGGAAATTTCTCACCCAAGGAAAACTTTCATACAAGCTAATCAATACATAACACCTAGGTGATAAAAATTCCATCTATTCTGTAGGTTGCCCCGATAATATATTATATTAGAATAAAAATCGTTATTTTGATTCATCCCGACAACATGATAGTAACAAAATGGAACAAAAATGCATAGCATATAAAACACTCACATATGAATTATCTTTTGACACTACTATCTATAGAAACTCCTTCAACTATCTTTAACGGTATAGGTGAATATCGATCTTTTTTGGCATATATCTGCTAAACTATTAATAGGTAGGCTAATTTTATTAAATGCTTCTAAAAGCACATAATTCTAGCATTTCTTTTGATTGTTTGTGATCTATTAACATGTGATCTCTCAAGTTATTTCATTTTGATACAAATCGAAGTAACTACTTCACAACGCGGTGATTTAGCTAATTAATAAATATCAATATTTGACGTAACTAGAACAGCTTACCTATATTCTATTTTTAGAATTATATATGTAAATTTGAATAAACATAATACTCTCATGCTTACTTTAAATTTCTAAGTACGACCCTGCCAGCGGTACTAAAATAAAGTTATAGCCAACTCTGACATACACCAAAATAGCGTCCTCGAGGTCACAGATTCTCAATAAATAATATCAAAGTGCCGACTTCAAGAGTTTGGGCTGTGTGTTCATTAGACTGTGCTGTCAAGCTTTAACAGTAGATTCAGATTAACAGACAAGTATTTCTGAATCTAGGTATTTGGTTCCAATTTTATGGAATATCATGTATCATGTTTTTGTGTTTTCAAAATCTGTATTATTTTGCTAATAATAAGTGAGTGGTGATTACGCTTGATTATTGGCATATTTATTTTGTATGCACCTAACTTATCAGTAGTACAGGGATCAATGGATGAAAATATTATCGAAAATGCTGTGGAATGTGCTTATCCTAAAGATTTAAATTCTTTAGATCCGGCAAACCAATTTGAAATAATAATGAGTCACAACTATAATTATGTTTATTTTGCAGGCATCTAACTAATTAGTTGTACAGGGCTTGATAGATGTAAACAATATAAAGATTGCTATGGAATCTGTATATCCTGAAGATGACTTAAATAATTTAAATCCGTTAAATGAATGTGAAATAATACCATGCGTTAATGAAGCAATTCTTAATACAAACACTGATGATGGTCTTATTATAGATACTCAATGCAACTTGCATTCCCCATCCCCAGTGAGTTAGTTTTTGAATTTCTTTAAATTTTTTCAATGTTTATTTCCTACTAATTTTTGTAGCGAATGCTATTTGTTTCCTATCTCAATGCACATGGCAATATGAATAATAAATTCTTTAAAAAAATTATTTATCTTTCGTAGTTGAGTAAACTTAATAGAATGACGGCAGAAAGGAAATTGAAAAATTGCAATTTCCAAGTTACACATAAATGTCTCATGTACTTATTGCAGTTACTATATTTTGCTTTTGTGTTTTACAGAGAAGTGATTCAGTAATCTATCCATTGTGGGAGCCAGATGAGAGCGATCTAGAGCTTAGTGATAGGTCTAACCATGTAAGAAGCCTATTTGTAAGTTGAATTTTTACTAACATAATAAACTTTGTATCTAGATTTTAGTGACAGTTGATACAGCGAATAGCACTTCCATTGTAGAAGAACCTCACTCTAGTGAAGTAGAACCTCAGATCATTCATCAAAAAAGATAAGAAAGACAACTAGATGTGGAAAACCAGATAAAACAAATTGGAAAAAAAATGTTAATAAACGGAAAATGTATAAATGTTTGCCATACATAAGCACTAGCAGTAAGGACAGACCAGCCAAAACACCTAGACCTGTATTATGTCAAAACTGTCGTTTCAAATGTACTGATTTCTTTGATAGATCGCAATAACTTATGCACGCATTATTGGAATCTGGGTGACTACATTCACCAAAAAGATTTTATTTTGGCTCATGTGAAAAGTAATGATCCCAAACGCCGCATGGAGTGCCAAACAGATAAGAAGTCAGCTAATAGATCATGTTCAGGAACGTACCATTTGACAAAAGACACTCAACAAATAAGGGTGTGTCAAAAGTTGTTTGAGAAAACATTATGCATAAGCGATGGACCCGTAAATAAAGCATCTGAGAAATTGGGAAGCTGTGGATCCTTTTCGGCTGGAGATGGGCGTGGAAAATTTCCTTTTGCAAATAAAACTAAAGCGGAAGATATCCTACGAGCAAAGCATCATATTGAATCATTTCCTGCTTTAGAATCCCACTACTGCCGTAAAACATCATCTAAACGATACTTAAGATTCTAAACTGTCTATCCTCAAAATGTACAATTTGTATGTAACTGAATGCGAAGAAAATCAAATCAAACCCATCTCCAAACATAAGTGTTTGCACTGAATAGAACTATTCTTTTCACAGACCACAAAATAATCAATCCGTTACATGTTATAAGTTCAAAGAGTCATTAAACCGTGACCATGATGAAAATCGAGCAAAAATGAAGGTTATCTACGATGAGCATATTACGAGAAAAAATGCAAGCTATCTGGGAAAACTAAGCGACAAGGAAAGAGTAAATGCGGATCCGTCCGTTCTTTAGACTTACAAAGTGTATTACAAATACCAAGTGGAGATATTTCGCAATTATACTACTCGAGAAAACTAAATGTTTATAATGCCATGATTTATGAAGCATGTTCACCTAATAATGCTTACTGCTTTCTGTGGACTGAGATAAATGGAAATTAAGGTAGTAATGAGATAGGCACAGCCATGTATTTATGGATTCAGAAATTGTCTAAAGCAGTAAAGGAAATTTCGATTTTTAGCGATACATGTTCGGGTCAAAATCGAATCCAATTTATCGTAGCAATTTGTCTGTATTTAGTTCAAAGATCTCACCTCGACACAATTGAACTAAAATACCTAGAATCAGGGCATAGTTTTAAGGAGGTTGACAGCATGCACAGTGCAATCGAACATCAACAAAAGTACTTCAATATATTCTCATTGAATGACTGGAAAAATGTTATGTATCTTGCCAGATCGAGCAGGAAACGTAAAAGTGTTAAACAATATCAAGTTGTTGAAATGAGCTATTCAGACATTTTAGATCTTAAGAACCTCAACAGTGTCCTTATTAAAAATAGATCGATTGATCACAATAGGGATGTAATCACCTGGCCAAAGATCAAATGTATAAGATTTGAAAAGGCTAGTCCTAATATAATGAAATTTCGATATAGTTACGAAGGAGATTATAAGATCTTAAATGTTAGTTGTGTTCCCACGGCTGAAACAGCGGTAACAAGTACAGGTGGTGGTGATAATGGAACTAGATCCTTAATACAGCGAAGAAATGCACCAAAATTTAATACCTTGAACTCCCCTGATAATGTAGGCCCTCGGACATCTGAAGACTATGCCAAACTTACTGTTCAAAAAGCATTCACGTCTTCCTTACCGATTACACTAGCAAAAAAGAATGACCTAATTAAGTTGTGCAAGAGTAATGTTATTCCAGAAGAATTGCACAATTGGTTCGAACAGTTGAAGACTGCTCCAGAACGAGATTGTTTAACCGAAACTGACCTTGAAGAGACGTCGGACAACGAATGATCTTAAATTACAATGTTTTCCATTAAGTAAAGAATTTATGTTTATTTTGCGTTTTGTTGTCTTTTGAAATAAAAATATATAAAACCATCAACTCCTGTTTATGTTTTAAAATAGTTAAGCATAAAGTCATTAATTAGCAATTTTTTTATATAGTATAACAATAAAATAATAATCATTTTATTACCCATTATAATACTTATACCCAACTACTACTATTCTACTAAAAAAATTCCTTTTTTTATTAGTAACGAGTGAGATATTCTCCCTAATGTACCAAAAAACTTTAACTCGATGTATTGCAAAATTATGTTAATGTCACTTAATGACTTTATGCTGCAAACTGACGATATATCCATGTTGGTTTTTGTTAATTGATAAATCAATTATTCTGATTTAACTCAGATTCCCTTTCCTTTTCAAATATTAGTTTTATAACCACTACTACTCTTGTCGATTAAGGAGAATAGAATACTATATAGAAAAAACTAATTACTAAATGAACAACAGAGTGAATTGAAAGTATTCATTACAAAAATGATTCAAATACTATACCAAAACTGCCATCTACCGATATCAGTAAAACTTTATGACATGTACATATCTCAAGTGACTCTAAAAAGAATAAAATTTCTATTTAATAAACAATTAGGTTATGAAATTTAAATCACAAAATTTTTTGAAATTACATAAAATACTATGTCGTTAATTAAATTTATCCAACTTCTTCTATTTTCAATTGATACTTAGAAAGAAACATTCTTTCAAATAATTCTCAATTTATTGACGGAAATTTATCCAGTTAAAATTTTCATTTATACTTAGTTATTTTTCAAATAATTTTGTACTGATCTATTAAATAATTTGGAAAGAAAAAAATTATAAAACTTGGCCCCATGCTGGTGTAAATGTGCAGAATGAACTCCAGAAGAAATATAATCACGGAAAATTGGTGTACTAATAAATCATCAGCAGAATAGTTACTGGATAGGTAAACCCACCTAATTGGCCCCTTACAGAAGAACTGCAAATGAAAATTGCGCGAAGTTACAAATTAATATACTTAAATCCGGAGAGTATAATGGAAAAAGAATTGTAAGGGTTCCACTATATTTACCTGGAGATAGAAGCGGTACGTGCTGATGCTCTCAACAAAGCACTCAGATTCTCAAGATGAAGTTCGAAATCGCCGGAGACAAACAAAGAATACACTTGAAGTAATACTTTCCTAGAACGAAGGAAAATCGCCTGTTGATCAATCAGATCAAATGACAGCTCATCTATCACCACTAAAGCCAGTATTACACTATCAAAGGTGTTTGACAAAGATATTCGATGGAAAATTGTTCAGTATAATACAAACAATTAGTGTTTCAAATGAAATTGACAATTTTTCAGAATTCTCAATAACTTTTATTAAATTGTGGAATTAACTAGAAACCGTGAGTTCCATTTAAAACACTAATATGAGCAGATTCCACGAAGTAAGGGTCGAGACAGTTAATTTCATATAAACAATTATCTCTTTTATAAAAACAGCTAGCTGCGGAGTAAATTTTATCAAAGCTTGGACTAGCTTTATTTTAAGATGGCTGGCGCCAAGTTTGTGTAGTCAATTGCTGCAACCAAATTAAAAATATCTGGATATGAGGCTTGTTAAATGTTGTATTATAGTGTAAATGTAAATTATAAGAACAGAAACAAGAGATTGTAATATATTGATAGACAAAACTGTGAATATACTTAGTGTGGCTTCATGGGTTTCTTCAAATGTGCCTGAAAGGATGCATTGTGGTGTGTCGCTACTATAATGTAAAATAGCATAACTCTCCCCTGTTGCCATGAACCGAAGAGTTACCATAAGTCATTCTTCGACGCTAATGCAAATTCTTAAGTGTATATTCTGTCTGGCAATAAACGGTGCGGTCAGCCATTTTGGATTCCTCTGTTCCTTCTAGTGGCCCGTACATTTTAATAATATTCATTATTTCATCTAATTTTATTAATATGATAATTATTCTTGAGTTGACTCTTTTACATTTAACTAGATGCTTACTAATTTTTTCTGTCACTACTAGTCCGACTCCTTCTTTTGCTCTTTGGTCAGGTTCTACTCCAGAGTAATATAAGATATATCCGTTTTTTAGTTACATGGTTCCTTTACCCTTCTTTTTCACTTAGCTAATGACCAATATGTCTATCTCATATTCTATAATTTCATCTATTAATTCATTTTCTTTTCCATGTAAAGATGTCATATTCCAGATTTGAAATCATACAATTTAATACTAATAGTAACAGTGAAATTGAAGTTTGTAATATCAATGTTAGTATTATTCATAAATATAGTCTATAGTTACACTTTATAGGCATTCAGAAGTTAAGACAACTGCTCGAAACTATGTAGATATTTTTAACCAGATCAAACATGATTGTACAATAGGTAGGGACTTTAATGCCCATCATGGTACGTGGGGATCTTCTATTTGCTCAAATGATGGATTGATTCTCGTTGTTGTCTTAGATTATTTTCATAAGCTCTTTATTGAAACGATGGCTTGGCTACTAGAGTTACCTATCCAGGGCAATCTAAGTCTGCTGTAGATCTAATAAGTAGTTTCTTCAGATTCATATGGTCCTGATCACTATTTAATAAGGGTTAGATTGATTCATTTTCATATAGTTGACACACTCATTACACCACTCTGCAAATGTTCCATGGAAAAGGTCAATTGGCCCCTATTTAAACTGGAAGTTGAAAAATTCTTTTCCACCTCACCAGGTTTTAGCGATACAAACTCAATGTGCGATTTTTTGAATGAACAAATTTTCTTTGCCGCTAACAAAGCTTGTAAAATATTTAAACCCTTTTTCACTAAAAACCCTCAAACGTACTCTTGGTGGGAAGATGAATGCCTTCCAATATCTAGTTCTAGAAGAGATGCTTGTAAAAATTATAGAAAAAATATGACGCTTTCCAATTTCATTGAATATCAAAGAACAAATGCCATCTGTAAACAAACATTTAAAACAAAAGCGAAGAAAAACTGGACAGAATTTTGTTTTAACTTAAATAGACAGACAAATCCTACAATTATTTGGAACAGAGTCAATAAAATTAAACAAAATTAAAATACGTATGTCTATGATGAAACGCTGCAAGAAAATTTGTACAATAAAATAGCGGCTAGTTGTGTTACTCCTGAAATTAGTCAACCTTAAATAGATAATGAGCCTCACTTCTTACTGTCCCCATCACGGTAATGGAATTAGTGGCCAACATCAACACTTCTAAAAAATCTGCCCCTGACATCGATGGAATCAATTATCTGTGGTATATTATTCTCCTCTATCACTATGACCCAGTACATACCTAGTAATTTTCCTTTTTCTTATATTAAATAAGCATGTCATGAAGATATAAATATAAATGGCATCGTTTGACTCGAATACTACAACGTGCATACCACACATGATTTATTACCTTTCATTCTAGTGAATCATTGCTTCGCCAAGATGGCGTTATTCTGTACCCTCTGCTTATATTATGCTCCCTTATCATTTGTCTTCGCCATATTTGACAGATGTTGCAAACTGAGAAGAATCCTTTTTTAATGAGATTCTTAAAACGGATTTCTACACTCTAGTCTACGGACAACTCAACTACATTGGGCAAGTGAATGAACTTCGAAACTAATTTGAATTTCTATTAGATACCATCAAATACTGGTATAGTTGCAATTCTTTTCCGGAAATAGGAAAAAAAATGAAGTTCATCATGAACACTTCTCTGCTCTATTAATATTTTCCGTAAAAATCCATAAACTTTTTTATGAATTCTCTTTCTCTCTTATGAGTTTTTTCGTCGGTTAAGCTATTACATTATAATTATATCATTATCACGTATAGAAAAATGAGACAATTCACGTTACTGTTATTATTTTCAATATTAAACAGGGACATCGAAAAATGGGACTGGGATTTTGAAGGGAAATAAAAGCCGCGTTGGCAAAATATTCATTTGTTCATCTGAAATGGAGGTTTATCCTGCTGGAAAATAAAGTTAATGCCCTTTTCCTTTTAATTTCTTCAACTTGAGGAATAATATCCACATAAACACTACCTTTAATCGTGTATTCTACAAACATTATAGGGCCGATAATACGATCGTGCAAAAGTCCACACCAGAAGTTAAACTTTAGTGATTTACATACTTATTCTAAAACTTAACATGCTCGATACTCTCACTACATACGACAGTTATGGCGGTTTCAACAACCATGAATGTGTAATGTTGCTTAATCGTTGAATAAAACGTTGTATAGATATTTTTTATCGTAGTCAATGAAACTCATATACAAGAACGACTCTCAGATACCGAGAGTGACCGAAGCGAAAATGAAGTAGTTGTACGAATTTCTCAATAACCCTTTAACGCCCAAACTATTTTTTTTCATTTTCATTGAAAATAACACGGTTTTTTGATAATTTGGCTTTAATATACTTTATCGTATTTTTTAAATGATAAAATGTTGCATATTTTTGAAAAAAAAGGTGTTTCTCTAAAGTAACGCTAGGCGCTTGTATAAACTATTTTGGAAATTAGCAAAAAATCAAAGAATCTATTTATTGCGTATGAAAACTTACAAAACATTCTACACACAGTCCAACATTACATTTTCCGCACATTGTTATTATGTGGGGCGAACATCCTTCACCGGCACAACGTCTTCTTTTTTATTTTCGTTATGAGAGACAAGATATTCTCTCCTATCATATCGAAGTTCATCTGAAACACGATTCAGAGTAACTGAACTTCTTGAAACCGCCACTCTTCCTGGTCCTTTCGGTGGAACTCCATAACTTGTCAAATAAAGATGAGCAATTCCCCTTCTGAAATTGAGCTGTGGTAATTTCCCGCCTGACTTTGGCTGAATTTGCCTCGCATTGCGAATGGACATGTCAATTATCCATGTAGAAATACTCCAATACCGTTTTTTCCCTCTAATGCCAATCCTGTATTTAGCAACATTTTGGTCCATTCTGTCAGTTCCTATCATTAACTGGTTGTAGGTGGCAATCACATTTGGTCGTAGTAGCGGAACAATTTTTTTCAGCTTGCCAGTATCGCTTGACCTGTCCAATTGAATGTACCTCAAATATCATGGGAGCGATCGTCACAACACCTTTATCTCTCCACCTAAGACAATCCCATCAGCTCGATCGTTAGTCGAAGTGAATTCCTCTCGAGCTCCTTTTCCCATTTCCTTCTTTGTTGGAAGTGGACATGATTTGGGAATTCTCCCTCATGGTACATGTGCCGTGGAAACCATTTTGCTTAAGGTATTCCAATTTCAACAAATTATCGAAATATATTTTAAAAGGATGAAAGCCTTTTGTATGTTGTATTCGTTTTAACATTCGAACTAAAAGCTTTTTCATAATCCGAGTTTCTTCTGGGATTGTTGCCTTGATACATTCCGAAATCTATAATGTATCCTGACGGTGTATTCAAGGACCACATCTCGTAACCGAAACGTATCGGCTTTCCCCGTATAAACTGTTTACAACTGTGGCGCCCGAAATATTTTATCATGCTTTCGTCAAAGCATAAATTTTCTTCAGATTCAAAAAGCTCCAGAAATTGTCCTCGAATTTTGTCCATGTATGGACACATTTTCCAAATTTTATCTGATAGATCCGGCTTAGAATTATCCGCAAAATGCAAAAATCTGCATATATCCAAAAATCGGTTTCTACGCATAGCGTTATATACTAATTCATTCCGCATAAGCGAATTTGAATCCCAATAAAATCTTTTCCCTGGTAAAACCTTGTACCCACTCACGATCAATATACCCAAAAAACATCTCATTTCTGTTGATGATACTTTAGGATCAGCGCAATTTAGCATATCGCTGTGATTATGTCACTGAAATATCTATCATATCATTATCAAAAATCTTTTCAAAAATTTGAACTGGGGTACAATTTTGGTATTTTTTGTAGCTGCCATCGGGAAAACTGGTGCACGCTGCTTCTAAATCACCAGTTATCCATTCCATTGTGTTTGACTCTATTGTTTGAAAATCAAACAGTACCCCTTGAGAAGGTGCGGAAGATGTTGACGCCATTGGTTCACTGAAGGCATTTCCTGACATTTCATCAAAATCTCCAATTCGTTGGTCATCTGCAAGCTTTACTTCAGCTTTTGCTCGCAGTTGAGAACCTGGAAAATTGTCGATTAGTTCACCACCATCTTGTTCTCCCGAATCTTGGTCTGTAATTATTGCAGCATCAGGTGGTTCAATGTAAATTTCACTCACGTCTTCATCATAAGCCATTTCTAGAGCTTCTTGCAACTAGAAACCACGCCTGGGGTAGCAAATAAATAACAAATATTATGTACCCCTTGAGCGCTTAGCTTAGAACCTGGCAAATTGTCGATTAGTTCATCACCATCTTGTTCTCCCGAATCTTGGTCTGTAATTATTCCAGCATCAGGTGATTCAATGTAAATTTCACTCACGTCTTCATCATAAGCCATTTATAGAGCTTCTTGCAACTAGAAACCACGCCTGGGGAAGCAAATAAATAACAAATATTATGTACCCCTTGAGCGCTTAGCGTTACCAAAAAGTAACGGCTGTATAAAAGTGTTTCTGAAATACCAGCCGATTCATCAATTCAATCTACTGGTCAAATATTACAACTATCATATGTCTAGATTCCTCCTCAAAAAACCAAACATACCAAAATAATATATCTAATTTTTTATACTTACTCGAAGTTGTGATACATCGCACTTTTAGTCAAAACAAAGTTCTAAGCACAACAAACGCTATCACATGGCAAGCAAACCACATGCATCGATTTGACACTGCAATAGTGAACACATTGATGCATTTCTGATGACACTAGTATGGTTTTCTATCGGGAAAAAATTGACACAGCCAGGTAATATGGTAAAATAGGTAGCTATGTTCTCGTTACGCTAAGGTAACGCTGGGCATTGAAGGGCTGAATTAAAAATAAAATAGTCGGTCCACCCCTGGTATAATACTTTGAGTACGAGCGTTAATATACAAGAACGACTCTCAGATACCGAGAGTGACCGAAGCGAAAATGAAGTAGTTGTACGAAATTCTCATAAAATTAAAAATAAAATAGTCGGTCCGCCCCTGGTATAATACTTTGAGTGCAAGCGTTAACAAGTAGTCCTGGTCGATATATCGGTAATCACGATATTTCACCGGTGAATGTAAAAGCACTGGTGCTACCGGTGATTCATTTCTCGAAGATGCGGTGATCGGTGATTCAGTTTCACCCGAATACTGCAATATCGGCATCATCGATCATCGACTCAAGCATTGGAAGGGATAAGTGGCAAAGAAGAAGTTTCTGGGGTCATCCTGTCCAATTCTATTACAAACAAGTTGAATATAGCTTGTCTATCTAAATAAAAAGTTATAAAATCTTTTAACCAAGTTATTAGAGAGATAAAAAGATCCACAGTATTCTGGAATTTTTTTACACCTTTTGAGGGTGACAATTATTATGCAACATATAATATGTACGAGAAAAAACGATTATTTTTTGAAGTAATGATTGAACCCTAAAAATTGATATATTTTTTACAGATAATATGGCAACATGATCATTTGAAATTATCAATTTAGAATTAAATAATATTAAACCAGTTGCAACTTTTATGTTACACATTTTATATTAATCTTTTTTCGAGTCACGGTAAATATTGATTTCGTTTTATGGCTATTTTGCAATCAGTATAAAATTTATTGTTTTAAAATAATCTGATAAGAGGTGCATAAATAAAATATTCGTACGCGTCACCAGTCACCGTGCGCTGGTCTTATATTTTGATTTGTCTTTGCTATTTATACTCAGCCAAGCAGTGATCCAAATCACCGTTCAAAATCACTGTGATTTAGAAATCACTGTCGCCGTTTCACTGGTTACCGGAAAATCACCATATTTCCCAATACTATTAACCCCGGAGTAGTCGCGTTAGGTCTGACAAACTCCGCGTTCAGGAATTGTTCGGCAATTTACGCATTTTGCCGCCGAGAGCTTGGTGCGTCCACATAGCTTCTTGAATTACGAAGTAGTTGAATAAATTAGGTGTTTGTGGGCGGTTGTGCAAGTCATTTTCTGTCAAATGTGATCTGGAGTCTCCTTGACTAGTCATTTGGAAATCACAAAGTATCTCAAAATCTAGAATAATAGGTTTCACTCCAGCACATATTAACACATTTTTTGATCGTCTTGAACCAGCAAAGGAGATGCTCAACTATAATCCCACAAGAGTATACGATGTTGATGAGACAGGGATAACAACGGTGGAATCCAAAAATTCGCGTGTGATAAATATGATGAGTGAGAGGCAGGTTCAGGCAGTCAATGCTGTTGAAAGAGGAGCTTTAATCACTGCCGTTATGTGCATGAATGCCACTGGTGAATTTGTCCCACCATTATTCGTCTTTCCTAGGAATAATATGAAATCTGAATCTCTGGACTGAGCTTCACCAGGCTTGATTGCTGCGTGGTATCCGTCTGGATTGATTAAGCAGCACATGTTTTTCTAACGGTTAAAACACTTTTTTTCTATGTAAAATCATGTTGCGAAGATCCTGTGCTACTTATACTTAATGGCTACACAAGAAAAATGGATGGAGTCGAAGCCAGACGCAAAAACTACGTTATTATTGTGTGTATCCTACCAAACACTTCCCTCAAGATGCAACCCTCAGATTTATCGTTTATGTCGCCTTTCAAAACATATTAATTCCAACAAATTCAAATTTGATTGAAACAAAACCCTGGACGCAACGTAAACGATTTTGAGATTAACGTGTCCTGCATATTTAAAAAATGTAACCGCAGGGGTATCTGATAATGGTTTCCGCAAATCTGGGATTTATCTCTATAGTAAAAGATTAAATTCTGAACATGAGTTCATGATTGAGAGGTGAAGAGAAAAAAGACTGCTACAAAATTAACAATAGGCAATAAAAACTAGACTCTAGCACGAAAAAAAGAAGGGAAGCTTGCTGCAATAGTGATGAATCATTAGATCCTGAAAGTAGTATTATCACAGATGACGATGCGGATGCGTACGGCGAAGGGGGGACGCAGAATGCTGTTTGTTTTCTGATGATTCGCAAGCAGAGAAGTGTATAAAGTGTATGTAATGTTTTAAGTGGGCTCATGAACAATGTGCTAATTCCAATAAAAAAAATAATGTATGTGACTTTTGCTTGGAGCAATGAATACTTTGTTTCTGGAAAAACTTGTTGCCTCAAATTCGGAGAGAGTGTACGAAATTGGGAGCCCAAATTTAAATAGCGCAAAAATTGAAAAAAAAACTAATTCAATCTGTTTTGTATTTTTTTTACTATTAAAATAATTTGAGGTCAAACTTTGTCTCTTTAGATTACACTATATACTGGCCAGTAGAGGAACTATAAGAAAATAATGCTGTCGATCAAATGTTGGATTATTTTGGAAAGCTATCCGAAATTAGACACCTCTCCCCTATTATCATCAAGTTACAATAAGAGCAGTTAGTTTGAATTTTATAATTATTTGTTTTGATGGAAATGTTTATATTCGACTATATAAAAATTACAATTTTTCACTTTCAAGAATCATATCCCCTTTTAACATAAAAAAACTATGACCGAAATTTTTTGTACGGTTTCTATTGCGATTTGCGAATATCCCTAAATCATAAAATTCTGTATATCCTTCCTAAAAAAACCCAAGTGTTAATTTCATGTCTCAATAATTATCTGTGATGTTCCAGAGAAAAGAAAACTTTTTGATGCTACTGAATTGGCGACAAGTGCTAAGGGTTTCACCTATTTTCAGAATGTCGTCGATTGATTGCTCTTCAATTTGGTACTAGCACTGCAATCATCAAAACGTTTCGTCAACGATTGAAGCCAGTGAAGACAACTACAGGTTGGGAAAGTTATAAGGGCACCGCTGGAAGTTCATGTGCCCAAAGTGCACTCTACATCATTAAGCAGAAGAAATATCGGTTTAACAAGTGGATGTAAAATGATACTCTTTGGTCGTCCAGAAACTGGAGAACTTGCAAAGAAAATACTTGAAAACAAGCACAATCTCTCACAATGTGTAAAAAGTATTCAACCAAATGTAATTAATTATGGATCATCGTACTTAATATTCCATTCGTATATTATCTGTTTTCCATTACTTTTGTTTTATACAATAAACATATTCGGTTTCTGTTGTATATTTTCCTTAGCAGGGAGAGCATAATGTACCTAATTTTGTGAAATGTTCTACCTATTTGTCAACTATTGACACATTTCGCATTCAAACTCTGATTGATTTTAAATTAGAATCAGACCAATGGCATTGAATGTCTAAATGCATACGTTTTTCATAATGGCTGTGAACTGACTGATTAAGTTCAGGCATACTGAAATAGACGCGTAGCAAGCTAGCGTCTGCGCATGCGACCACTAACTTCAAGACACAGAACAATCTAGGAGTGTTGCTGGTCAGTCTCTCATTCAATTCGTATTGATGACTTGTATATTTCTCGAATAGCTTCACATCAAAATACCTGACAACTTCATCGATTACCCTGTGTAATGATGATGATTCTACTATTAAATAATATGATTCATATGAAACAAAGTTCTTGGTGGAAGATAGAAATAAAAAATCAAGTGAAACAAAAAAAACTAGCATGGAAACAATACCTATCTAATGGAAGGGAAGAAAAATATAACTATAAGGAAGAAAGAGAGAGAACTAAAGAACTGATTGAAGCATCGAAGAACGAACAATGGAAGAAATTTGGGGAAAAAATAGAAGATGACACTAAAGCAAACCAGAAACTTTTTTATAACGCATTAAGGAATATGAGATCAGAGAAGAAGCTAAGAATGGTGAAATAGTAACAGAAGAGGAACAAAGCATACAAAGATGGAAATAATAATATCAAGAATCACTTAATGATCTAGAAGATAAAAAGGAACAAATACGGATTAATATGCCGCAAGATCTAGAAATTATAATTAGTAAGGAAGAAATAAAACAAGTAATAATAGAAATTGAAAATGGGAAAGCGCCTGGATATGACAAAATTACAACAGAGATGATGGAAAATATTGGACAAAAAGGAAGAGATATACTGCGACACATACTCTACAAAGCTATAGAAGGAGAGGTGCTCCCAACTGACTGGCAGAAGGCGCTCATTGTACCAATTTTCAAAAAAGGAGATGTGAAAGACTGCAATAACTATAGGGGGATAACATTAATGAACACCGTGCTGGAAATAATGGAAAATTTGCTAGAAAAATTAATTCGATCGACAATAGAAGATACATCAGAAGAACCGCAAAGTGGATTTAGAAGTGGAAGGAGTGCCCAAGACCACATATTCACTATAAAACAGATGATTGAAAAAGCAATGGAAGAAAAAAAACAACTATTCGTAGCTTTTTTGGATCTAGAAAAAGCCTTTGATAGAGTACCTAGAGAAATATTGTGGATAATACTAGCAGAAAGAGGATTAAATGGGAAACTGATACGAATAATAGAAACGATTCATAACAACAACGAGCACGCAGTCATAAAAAATAACAAAATATCCGAAAATTTTAATAAAAATATAGGACTAAGACAAGGGGGGAGCATAAGCCCGTTATTATTTATTATATACATGGACGAGATTATCAAGAGATGCACAACACTAAGTGAAAAAGTATGTGTAGGCCATTTGCAATTATGCAGAGTAAATATCAGTGAGAGAGTATTTGCAGACGACGTGATATTTTTAGCCAAAAATGAAAAAGAGCTACAAGAATATATGAATGTGTGGAATATGGTACTGTTAGATATGGGTATGAATATAAACAAAAATAAAACCAAAGTGATGGTCATTGGACGAGAAAAAGAAGAAATAAATATATACATAGACTCCGACTGAATAGAACAGATAAAACATATTCAATACCCAGGAACAATAATAGTCGAAAACGGAACACAAGAAGCCGATATTGATAACAGAGTAGTTAAAACTAACAAACTATACTATGCCATAGATAAAGAAGAAATATCTTAAGATACTGAATTAAAAGTATTCAAAACAATATACCTCACATTTGGCTGCGAAATATGGATATTAACAGAAAAACAAAAAAGCAAAATACAGGCAACGGAAATGAAATATCTGAGAAGAGTAATAGGTGTAACAAAGAAGGACAGAATGAAAAACATAGATATAAGAAAAGACCTAAAGATACAAGCTACTTTAGAATTTATAGAAGAAAGACCACTGCAATGGTGGGCACATTTACAGCGTATGGATGAAAGAAGACCAGTTAAGAAAGTGTGGAAAGCAAAGATTGTGAAAAATAAAAAAAGAGGCAGGCCCAGGAAATCGTGGGATAAAGTAATAGCTAGATTACTGGAAAAATGAGGAAGAAACTGGAATGAGGCCAAGGACTTAGCTCTGAGCAGAGAAGAGTGGAAAAAATTCGTGAAAGGAAAGTAAACATAACACCCTACACCACTAACTGGTATATATATATATATATATATATATATATATATATATATATATACATATATATATATATATATATATATATATATATATATATATATATATATTATGTTAAAATTTTAATCTGTGTCTAATAAATATATTTAATAGGTTTTTTTTCATTATATAATTTGTTTTACCTCGTATATTATTCCTCTGGATTTCCTCTCATTTACCTCGGCTAGCGCTCAATATTTTATTATAATTATTAATTTGGAAACAGACAGGGTTCTGAGTAAGGTCTTTGTTTTTTCGCAGAATATTTTAAGAACAAAACATGGAACTCAAATTGGAAAACATTTTAATAACATTGAAGACATAAAATATAACGCAAAAACATAAAATGGATGAATTGACAGATGGTGAGTGAAATTTCTTTTAATGATATTGAAATGGAACGAGTCTTAACCTAGATATAATTCAATAAATATTAAATATTAGGAGTTTTAAGTTTATAATATTATTGTTTTGATGTAGAAATGAGTTCAGATATTTTCCTGTTATACTTTCTCAGATGTTCATCTTAAATTTTCAATTTATTTGAAAGTATAACGATTATAATTGGTACCAATCATAGAAAATTATTACTAACCTTCGAAAGCAAAAAAAACCGCACAATAACTTCTTTCTTCTCCTGATGTGCCGTCAGCTGCTGTATATCACTATGTAGACGGACTGCACAGTGATTATTTCTCACTGGATAGCTGCTTTCAATCTCTATTTTAAGAAGTTGTTCATAAAATTTTCAAGGAATTCACCAATTAGTTAATTCTGCACATTTATTTCATCAACCATCGTTCATAATATCTTATTTTGCTTCTTCATTCAGCTGTGCAACTTTAGAATTATTATTCAACTTCTTCTTAAAAATCTAATAATAATATTTTCTTGCCTCGACACCAGATTTATTTATTTCCCTCCCTCTTAGCAACCATAATTTCCTTCCTAGATACCAAAGTTTTTTTGTGCTCAGATTGGTTGAAATCTTAAGCTGGTTCTCCTAATACAGTTCATTTCGATGTCACCAATTATTGTGACATTTCATTTGTTGACTTTCATAAAAATTTGTACATATGTTACAATAACAAAAATAACTATGCATAATATAAATAATAACTCAAAACATTCATATATCATTATACATAACTAATAAATAAATTTTTTTTTATTTATTCGCAACAATATCAACAAATTCCTGAACTGTCATAAAATATTCTCCGATTCTGAAAGATAGAATCTCTATGATTCAATATAGCGAAACTTTGAATGACAGTTCAATATTTATGAATTTTGACACACAGGGTGCTCCCCTTATTAATGTATATTATTAAAAAAAGTTTCTTTATTATGAATAAAAATATTTGCTATAATATACGAGTATATATATATATATATATATATATATATATATAACAACAAAGATATTCATGGGTAATTCAAGCAAAAGAAGGGCTACTGACACAGAGTGGTAACCGCGATAATGCATGTAGCCTATATCAGTCAAAACTGACCATTCAATGTTTTTGCCATAATGATATCAAAAACCGGGAGACCAACTGATCGTGGTCGATCACACAAGGTTCTTTTCGTAGATATATAATTTATCAAGAGCTACATTAAATAAAGTTTAACACCACAACGAATTCATCCACCGTTTGTATTTATTTATCACCAAACCTCTGGGACATCATTTCATTACAAACGTAAACATTCCCATTTATTAGCTGATACTAGCGTCATGGTCGATAATTAATTTATCACGATTAAAGCATTACACACGTAGACTATAGATCTGTCACTTCCCAGTTCTCAGGTGATAATCCTATTGTTAATTACCTGACGCATGACACTGCATTCAATTCCGGACTTGAAATAAATTTATTCCGTGGAAACTTTAGAGTAAACATGACGAAGGTTCAACCTCAATCTCGAATTCAGGCCTGAATATGACAATTACACACAAGTTTCTGTTGAAATTTCCAAATACTACTCCAGTTTCATAATATACCGTCATTTCATGTCAATTTAAACATAAAATTTCATGTTGGCTTGAAAATGTATTCCTCAATGATATAGTGATTGTTTTTGACTGTATTAGTTAGCAGTTTTCAAATGAGACAGATACAATAATCCAAAGGACACAAGTTACGAAGAATCCGATATTATTACTTTAATTTCTATAATTCGAATCAGAAAACAATTTCTCGAAATCTTTAAACTGATTTTAGGAATACGTCATGAAGTTGCAACTTACAACAATTTCGAAATTGAACTGTTCTTGACTCGATTGCTCTCAAAACATCATAAATTTTCATTATCGATAATTCCGTTGGTATGAAAATGATAGTTTGATAGAGAAAATGCATAGCAGAAAATTGGGAAAACCAGGATCCTTTCTTTCTGAGTTCCAAACAATATCTCAAAAGTCCCCAGCGGTAAATGCGTTATTGAAAGGGTTACGATGACAGTCTTTCGCTAATAGGTCGTTAACAGTTACATTAATCTAAAAAATATTACTTTTCAATTATTAATTTTAGGAAAAAAGTGATTCCTCATAAAAAATTCTCCATTATGTAAAACCTTAAAAATAGTCATCAAATATAAAAATTTTTAGTCGTATACGAGGTTTGTCAAAATATATGAGATTTACTCAAGAGTAAAGTAGCTTTAAATTTGACCATATCGAAAAATGTTACTAAAAATAGTTGATCGGAATTAAAAATAACGTTTTCCTACTTTCGTCCCTAAAACCGCATTTTGGACACGGGTTTGATATGCACAAATGATTACGAAACGAAAGAGCTGTGCTAGTGCAATTGTTTTACTATTTTGAATGGTAAGTTGAATGTAATTCTGTTTTTTATATTATTTAAAAATGAATAGACTCTTTTTATGTATTTTCACCCGTCTTCCAGGTTATGTTAGTTATAACATCAGGCTTCCAGTGTAAAACGTTTGAGTGAAATAATGTTTTCCTACGATCCTATGATGAACATGTATGGAAAAGTACTTTTCAAAGTAACTGCTTGCGCCTAGATAGATTCTACACTTTTCAATCCTAGTTCTGTTTGTACTTTTCAATTCTAGTGTTGTTATATTCTTTTCAAGTCTCCAATGTTAGTATGAGTTTAGGTATTAATTTTGAAAGACAATACCTGCTTTTTTATTGACCGTGAGAAAAATATTGTAAACAACTTGTATTGAAAGTGACTTTTCATACACTCGTCATTTTTCATACACTCGTGCATGTGAAAAGTGCCACTTTCAACTCTTGTTGTGTAAGATACCATAACAGCTTACAATATCAGGTTTTCCTTTCAGAAAGATGAGTCCTGGTACAAACCGTCTTATGTTGTATTTAGCGTACTCTCGAGATATCATCATCATTTTGCATGTCGACTAGCAACATAATTATACGCTCTTTCACTCCATTACCAGAAAATTTATTTGACGAGTCAACTTATTCAACTAACCTGTTACCTGTTGTAGAACCAGAACTTCCTTCAGAAGCTTACTACGCTGATGCCTGTTACATAACAACTACATGAATTATTGGCTGAAAATATATTTGAGGGACCGGTTTCGCTGACTACCTTGTTACAAGTTGTAGAATCAGCACCCGACTTTGGTGGATTCAAGCAAATAGAAGCATCTTGTATTATTTCAAAAAATACTATTGTAGTTACTCAAATCAATACTCACGGAATAGAATTTGAAAAAGATGACCAAAACGATACTGAAGAAATATAAATTGGAGTATGTGGCCAAAATTGTACTGAAGAAATGGAAATTGAAGTAGGTGGCCAAAACGGTACTGAGGAAATGGGAACTGGAAAAAGTGGTCCTGACGTTACTGAAAAAATGAAACACAAGGAAGATGCAAATAACAGTTCCGGTGTAGGATCTGCTGATGAAGGACACGAGAGTTTCACCGAAGAAAGGAAAATGATATGATTAAAGCAGTTGAGAATGGAAAATATGATGAAGTCGTAAAAAGTTGTGACTCAGAAGACAACCTACTACTTTCTGGGAAAGTTAGGCAAAATGCACCTGAGGGTTACACAAAAATTGGAGAACCAAGAAAAAGAAGAAAGAAGAGAACATCAGAACAAATCTGATTAGAAAAAGCACAAAAGTGTAAATTGCTAGTTGAAAAACATAAAGTTTTTCCACCATGTTCAGTTAATGTCGGTAGAAAAAAGTGCATATCAATAATATCCAAAAATCAAAGACGACCAATTACCTTAAGCTTCTGGAGTTTGACGGAACAAGAAAGAAAAAATTACATTTTGGCGTCCTGTTCAAAGCTGAATGTTAAGAAACGAGGTAAAGCTGATGAAAACTACAGAAAGAAGAATACAATTAAATATTTTCTAAAGGATGGAAAAGGTGAATCAAAAGAAGTTTGTAAAATATTTCACCTACGACCACCCCTGTAAGTAGTCAAAAACACACAGTGGGCAATCAATGTATGACGTCTATTACGCACAGTAAAACAAAACGCACGGCTGTAAAGTAAATCGCACGGCTTCCATAGCAACCACTCAGCAACTATCAATAGACGTAGCCATTTTATTCAAAATGTATTACTTAGATATTTGACGTTGAATTTTGTACTATATATAAATGGTAGATAACATTTATTAGACATGAGGTTGCATTTAATACTAAGAGTTATTTGGAATTATATGATAATTGGTTCCGTTCCGTGTAATCCGCATCTTTCAGCTGTCTGAATGTATCTCATATTAATAATCAATAGTATATTATACACCAAGCAACTAGAGTGGCCTATTTAATCCCGCGGGGGGTGTTTGATTCCTGAGGGAAGTAATCCACCTGAGGGATTAATGTCACTTTAGACGAGAGGTGTATACGCTATTTTATGCAATTCCGGTAATTTTACATACATTTTTAATCAAAATAAATACTACTTAGGACGGACTTTTACGAAACTTGGCTGGGCATCGAGGGTGAATTTCTACGATGCTTGGCTGGGCATCGAGAAGCGACTTTTATAAAACTTGGCTGGGCATCGACGATGTACGTTTTTACTTGTACTTTAAATACCTTAATAAGATTCTCAACACAAGTAAAAGTGGGTCGTAGGTAAAGTATAGTACGTAACTCGTGTTGTAACGTATTTTACGCACTCACGGAATTACGCAATCGCCGCTACGCGGCTTCGTGCGTAATTTTTCCGTGCGTAAAATGCTTCTCACAACACACGTTGCGTAATATACTATTACCTAACCACACTTGGGTTTCATGAAACAATGACAAGCTCTTACATGATCTTCTGTCAAAGACCCCCAAAAATATGATTCAAGCCAAGGCCAATTGAAGAGGAGAAACGCCAAATAAATACAAAATCGATGTCGACATGCTTAAAAAGCATATCTTTTCCTTTAATCCTTCAGTTTCCCACTATAGACGAGAACATGCTCCAAACAGATTGTACCTTCCAAGAGACGTTTCAGTTTCCTTAAAGTATGGAGATTTCAAGTCCAAGTTCCTAGATACAAAAGTTTCTTATGATTCCTATGGGGTTCGTGCTAAGGAAAGTGATATTTCTTTCGCAAAACTGTATGGTTTGTGATAAATGGCAGTTACATATCAACCTTGCTAAGAAATCTCGAGAGTTTTACCAAGAGCAAGTAAGCATGTCTTCTAATATCGATACCGTTTACGTTTTCGTTGACCTTCAAAAAGTGATCATACTTCCACGGATAGATGGCTTCAAAATAGTTATCTTCAGTAAAAGACTCATTGCCTATAAAGAAAGTTTTGTTGTTCTTGGCAGGACAAAGAAATTACCGCATATTGTAATCCTGTCGAATGAATCGATATCCGGACGTAATAAGGAGGACATGATCAACGCTTTTTTTGCTTTTATGCTAAGCCAAAAAGAAGTCAATTGCTTCGTGTTTTGGTTGGATAATTGTTCGAGCCAGAACAAGAACTGGTGCTTCCTGACGTTTTTGGTTAGAATGATAAATTTTGCCTACTTTGAGTCCGGTCATAGTTTTATGGCCGCTGCTAGCTTCCACCGCCAAATAGAACTCTCTTTAAAAAGACAAGGGAAAAATATATGACTGATGATTTTGTCAATGCGGTAAGTGTATGCAGAATGAAAAACGAACCTCAATATATAATTATGAATTTTACTGATTTCTGTGGATGGAAAGATTCAAGATCTCAGCAAAAACTAAAATGCGACAGCAACCGACCTCTTCTGGCAAATATAAAAACAGTTAAAAGCAAACCGTGGACCATTTTTCGTGAAATACAAAAACTCGTTTGATTCAAACGAAGAATTCAAGACATTAGATTCCTTGTGTGAAAAAGCAATGAAAAAATCTGGCTTATTCATCCCAGCCTGTCTTTCTGCACCACGAGGCTTAACCAAAAGTAAGAAAGATGACCTAGTTGATTTGTTAGAAGGTATCATTCCTGCAAGCAGGCAAATATTTTGGGAAAATCTACCCGAATACGAAGATCAATGAATATTATTTACCTATGAGTATTATTGAAAAATGTTTGTATTATTAATAACGTAATGTTACAAACTCGCACACCGAAGCAGATACTAAGTACGGTCCTGTAACCTTATGTTAACGGAGTTAAAAAAAATGGCGAGCACGCCGAATTATGAGAAGGTTTATTGGGATTTATTGTGACAGTTTTTATAGACATTTTCTCAGAAGGTCTTTTAAGGATTGAGCCAGCAATCGAGAAATATCGCGAAAGGCATTTGTTTTGTGTAAGCCGCAGTCCAGAATCTCTAGTAAAAAAGACACTAGTATATAAAAAAGGCCGATCAGCGGACCAGGGCAGTTGATAAAGTGATCTTGACAAATAAACAGTAGATAAGTAAATATAAAAGTGTTGATATAAATTAATAATTAAGTTTGTGTGCATATAAATTAAATTTAAGTGATTAGTTAAGTACATATTAATTAAGTGTTAGTGAGTTAGTGTTAAAATAAATTAGCAAGTAGCCATACCGTGTGTTTAAAATTTATCCCACCCGTTTACGTTTAAAATAAATTAGAAAAACATTACAGTAATAAATCATCATCATCGATAATGCGAAATTATACTTTTGCGATTAAGAATGGAAGTTATTTCCATTCGAATTCGAGATGCAAACAATATTTTTTTGAAAATTGCATTGAAACTAGTGACCGCCATAGACATTTAAGTAATTAGGTCGAACAGGCTGGTTAAAGTAGTTTGATCAAATGATGCCTCTATTACAAAATCCGTACTACAATATATAGATACTGTTATATTCACATCAGAATATCGATACTAAATTAGGAATGTATACAAAGGATGAATACATTCTAAAGTGGGCTTCTCCGATTCAAACTGGAAGCACCTAATTTTCTAGTTTTATGACTGTAAGTACCTACCTATTAATTTTATGGATACAATAAGTTATTTGGAATTCCCGAGCCCCAATTTCAATCGCTTTTATTGTCCGTGGTTGGCAGGTAAAATTACAAGAATTTCATAGACAAAATAAAGGTTAATTTTGTACGGAGTCCTTGTGAAGAGGGTCCGTTACTTGGGGATGTCTTAGCCCATTTACCTACATCTGATATGTTCGGTGATCTAAAAACTGTCCGTTTGGTAGAGGCTTCTGATGTGGAGAGTTTTACAGTTTATTCTCATCACAATACTCAACGGAGTATAGCTTCTCTTCTCTCATTAAATTTCTGGGAAATGAGATCAAAATATATGGTCTTTTTAATAACAACGAATATTACTGGAATAACAAACAATTGAGTCTTCCTCCCAAGCATTAAAACCAGATTATCACATTCAGATTACAGATAGGACAATAATCAACTCTCTATGAATAAAAACATCAGAAAGATGCTAGTAGCGCTCTTTCGTTAAATTTGAATAACATATCAAGACTGGAAACATTTATTCTGTGAGTTAATGCTACTTTTTGCTGTTTCTGGCATATAAACTATGATCGAATATAATTTCTAAGAATGTGATTCCATGCCAGTTTTATTATTACAGCTCATGGAGTATTTTCCTTTGATTCGATAAGAATCAACGTTTATATATAATTTGGGAGAATATATCTTCTGTTATTACATCTGTCATTATCGTGGTACTAGACTTATTAAACTATTTAGTCACTGTCAATATTAGTAAATCAATTAGTTCCAATATTGGAAAACATCTTCATCATAAAACAGTGATGGTTCGAGAGTCACTGCTCAATATGGCACTCATAGAAATATAATAAAATAAGTCAAACTGGTGTAGTATAAAAGAAATAGAGCTCGTCATGCGAGTAAAGAATATGTTTTGATAAAAGTTGAGTTCTTTTCATAAATATTTATGAAGTTACGGTTTAATAAAAAGTTGGTGTCACCGCGGGTGGCAGTTTCTGAATTTTAAATGAGTTTTATTGAAACGGACGAGCGAACATTTTATACGGAGTCTTCATTAAAAGGTTGCTAACACTGAAATTACTTCTTAGTGTAAGATAAATTCGCAAAACTTTACACTTTGATATAATAACCACAGTTTTGCCATTCATTCAGTGAGAAAATCACTGCAAGAGTCTTATAGGTCATTTACTATTTTATATTCATACTGTACTGATGTCACAATACTGATAGGAAAGAGCTTCCTTCAAATATAGTTTGTAGAGAAATATGGACCAAGCTCTGATATTTCATAATAATAAAAATACATCTAATTTGCAGTATCTTATCATATTTGATAGTTATTTATACTACAAGGTATGTAAGTAATATTTACTAGTCTCGAACTTTATTGCTATGAAGGCAATAAATTCCGTCTCCTTCTTAAAAACCGCCTATTGTGGCCTGCATGTCGTACCGACTTTTCATTCTGTCGCTGGCAACTTGTAGATTTGTTTGAACTAATTAATGAATATCGTCCAGTCTTCTTCTCAATTGTATCGCGTAGACTTTTCCTGCTAGATCTCGAGGCCGACAGCCAAATTCTAGGTCACAAGAAAGCCTCATTTTACATCCAAACAGGATTTTCGCAGGTGTTTCACCCGTGGACTCATTGACGGCAGATCGATAAGCCAATGCAAATAGGGAAAGATACTGGTCCCAATCTCTCTAATGGCTAGAAACTACTTTAGACAGGTATTTTTCAATGGTCCTGTTCGTTCTCTTGGCCATTCCATCTTCATTCCCAGCTTGTCGCAAATCTCCTGGAATAAATGGCTTTCGAAATTTCTTTCCTGGTCACTGTGGACTTCCAAGGGCACTCCATATCGACTGATAAGTTCTTTCACCAATACATCCGCGACAGTGGTGCCCTTTTGATTCGAAATCGCGTAAATTTCCACCCACTCTGTGAAATTTTCCATTATAACCAGGATGTATTTACCACCATTTTCTGTCACCGGAAATGGTCCAACGATATCTAAAGCAATCCTTTCGAAAGGACTTCCAACATTATACTGTTTCATAGGTGCCTTTCTCTTGCGATGTGGTCCATTACTCGTAGCATAAGTCGTACATTTCTTACACCAGTCCTTCACATCGTCGGAGCTGTTCATCCAATAAAAGTTTCACGGACTAGCTGAAGGGTTTTCTTCACTCCCAGATGACCTCCCGATGGACTGTCATGTAACTTCTTCAGTACCTCAGCTACTCTCGCTCTCGGGATAACTAGCTGTTTCTTCATCTCGAAACTATAATCGTTTTCAAGGACCCTTTTCAAAAGCCCTTCTTCCAGTACAAGGGTGTTCCACTGAGCCCAATATGCCTTGAGTGTCGGTGGAAATCTTGACACTTCTTGCAATGTAGGTAGCCGATTTCCCTCCTTCCATTGTCGAATCTTCTTTAGGTGGGGATCATTCTCCTGATCTTGGTGGGTGACCATTCTTCGTTGACTATAGTAGTTCTTGAAACTGCAGCTTCCCTAGATTTGGACTTGTTTCAGTAAGAATAGTCTACAGGGCATGACCGTCTAGGCAGAGAGTCGGCTTTCCGGTGAGTCAGATCAGCTTGGTTTTCGCTAGTGTCTGACTTCTCCTGTGACTGGAGTTCTTGCATTGCAGGAGTCTTGGGGCGCTTAGACGGATTGCGTACATACCCTGTATAATTCTATAAATTTCCTTGAAAAATCTCTAACATTGTTGTGCAGTCGCTCATTATTAAATTTATGAAACTTATAGCAGTATAATTAATAGCCATTAAAAAGTTATCAACATAATATAGAGTCTAATCAATCCACTAACCTAAGGACGCTTGTGTTGAATTCACGCGCTCCTCTTTCCACACGTTGAGACTTGTTGAAAATGTGATGCGCGTACACTCAAAATATCTAGCAAAAGTTGATAAATAAGTACGACGTTATTCCTGACTGTGCAACCAAAAACTCAACGTTACTTTACTTACACACTTACATTGATGCGTGCACGTTGATGAATGCGTGTGTAAGTCTTAAGACATGTACGTCCGTCTGTAGGGGCCTTAAGTAATTCTTGTTTTAATTTTCATAAATTGTTCTAAAAATATAAGCCAAATCTAACTTTCCGTTAGAATATAAGTTTTGGAATAGTTACTGCCAGTACCTACGTAAAATTTATTTATCTTAAGGTCTTGGTGTTAAAGTTATTTTTAGGTGTAAACTTGGTCTTGACACTGACTTGTATACATTTCTTTGTTCGTCATAAATTGATACGTTATTTTCTATTTTATGATGAAAATGTGACATTTTACGTGTTAAGTAGTAATATAAAATAACTAGTAGTTATTTTTAATGGTAATAAATATTGTTTTCCGACGACTACTATGAAATATGGCATAGTTTTCTCTTAGTGAAAATTTAAAATTGTGAACGAAGGGCGTACCCGTGCGAAATGGAAAAATTGAGAAATCTTATTGGCTGACAGCTGTGTGTAGTTACTATGCACACGAGTCGATGATTATCGATGTCTACCTGACATTTTGAGTTTTACATCTAATCTGTTATCAATTGAATGAGCGAATTGGAGAGAATTATTGAATTTTCTGTGATTGTGAGACTGATGGGCATTGAAATTCAAATCTTCGTATCTACTAAAGAACATAAAATTGTCAACAACGGTCTTGAAGCATCAGTTTATTTTTAAAATTGTAGGAACTTTACCATAAACTTTTATTCAAACAATAAATAAAACTCTGCGCTCTCTGTGGTCCTCGGCAAAATATTGTGTATAACATGTGTTGAAAATTCTCTTCCAAATTCGTTTGCTTAAGCCACTCGCTCACGACTTGTGGCTCAATTCTGCAGACTCGTGTGAAATCTTTCATTTACAACACTTGTTATATAATATGCTAATGTGAATTTAGCATAATAATAAATAAAATACCATCAATAAGAATACATTTTTTATAAATGTAATTTAAATGCTAAAAAACATATTTCTGTGCATATTTCAACTGTCTTTGTGCATATTTGCATGCGTATTTTAGGGTTTCTTAAGTGCGTATTTCCCGAGATATAATCATGATGATGCAAGTAGCATGTGTCTTATTTTGAATCTTCGATAAACTGAAGAGGAAAACAATAATCTATAATTGGAAGGAGAAAATAAAATTCGAAACGACAAACTGTAGCCTGGCCAGCAGTCAACCAAGCCTATACAACCAAAAACCTCTTCGTTCTCCTGGAACCAGCAACCAAACACAAACCTATTTGTAGTGTTGGAACCACCAATATCAACATTAGAAAACCAGTTGAACATGAGCAATCGTATAATTCTCCATGTGTAATAATATTGAAAATTCCATTTATGGAGTTCATTTGAACATGATCGAATAATATACGATATTGGGAGAAAATTTCTTTCCGAATCATTAATAGCCATTTTATATCCCTTAACAGATATTTTCCAGGAAGTTTTGCAGTTTGCTATTTTTCTCTGAAGTTTCAAGACTAATTCTATCAGATCAGAACATAAATTTCCTATTATTGATTTTGATGTCTAAAGAATCTGACGACATCCAGTCTGAATTTGTTCTGTGGCAAGCAGAGATGATGTGTTCCCCACGCCTTCGAACAGTTTGAAATCTCGTAACTATATGTCGGTAATCACCTAATTAATAATTTTGGCATGCATATTTCTGGCATTTCTTCTATGTATGAGAACCCACTACCTAAAATCATCATCTATCGTGTAATGAAATTAACTGTCTCGACCCATACTTCGTGGAATCTGCTCATATTAGTGTTTTAAATGAAACTCACGGTTTCTAGTTAATTCCACAATATGAAACCGTGAGTTTAATTTAAAACACTAATCTATCCTGTATTTTCCATGATACGA
This sequence comes from Galeruca laticollis, assembly GCA_963921935.1. NCBI lineage: Eukaryota > Metazoa > Arthropoda > Insecta > Coleoptera > Chrysomelidae > Galeruca > Galeruca laticollis. The sequence continues at coordinate 138,386,590 of OY998182.1, forward strand.
TCTCTATACTTACGCTCAAATTATGTCTTCTCAATAATTGCATTGGATATCTATGCTTATTACGCTTTCCTTACACAACTCATTCCTCTCATGCGGTGTACTCAAAATCAAACTACTAACAAAAGTACAATTATTTTGCTGTAATCGTCATTTTTTTCAGCAGAAGTTTCAGTTTAAAACACAGTTCACTATCCATTAACGACCAAGCAAAGTAATTATGTCTTTCAAGGTTGATTGCGGCATATAGTTGTCATCAAATGAAAACAATATTCACAAATATCAGTTTGGAGTCGTATCCAAAAAAGTGGTTGGGTACACATTATTTGAGATTATAGTGGACAATTGGATCTTCAAGTCTTGCAAAATGAAGTATACAAGTTATAAGGAGACTCTTCACCGACTGCAGTACGAACACCACTCTAACTATCAATAAAAACGAATTTGTGAACAATTTTGTATAGAAGTAGGGCAAACCGGATTTTCACCAGTTAGTGTAGTGGATTATATCGGATGATTCATTGGAAAATGCGCATACGGTTAAGGTAGATGGAGGACACCGATGTGCTTCTGAATAACCTGTATTTTATGGGTCTATCGTTCTTTATAACCAAGTTACTCATTAATTTTCCACATTTTTTCAATCTATCATAATTTATGAAGCACCCAATACATTTTTGTGATATTTGGTTCGTAAGTTCGTTGTCCACAAGGGTGTAGATTAACATAATAAAAAAAGTCTTATTCCAGGTCCGGCATTAAAAAAATGAATAAGTAGGTTTCGAGTCGAAACAACACCCTGTATATCAATATTTCAAAATTTCATTAACACATTTGGAAAGAGCAGGAAACAATGAGTAAGACTAAATGTATTTGGTGTTTCCGTACAATATTTTACTTATTAACTTGAGTTAAATCTAGATGTTTCGATAACGAGGTGCTACAAAATTAAAAAATTCTTCCCCAAATGGTACTTTCAATCCATAAAAACATCGTCTATTTTTTATTTTCCTGATTCATGGAGCCCCAATCTCATTGGAAATCGAGGTGACATGTCCGTATTTGGAACAAATTATTGTTATCAATTAATAACTTTCATGGGTATGGGTAGAAAAATTATCATAACATTTGTTCATTGCGCTACATTTGAAAAATATATAAAAATGAGGAGAAATGTCCTTTATGATAAATTTTGTACGCATACAGGGTGTTTGAAAGTTATTCATTGATAATAATAATTTGTCCCAAATCCGGATATGTCATCTCGTTTTTCAATAAGGTTGGGGATCCAGGAATCAGGAGAATTAAAAATAGATGATGACTTTATAGATTGAAACTAGAAAAGTACCATTTGGGAAAGAAATTTCTATTTTTAATTTTGTAGCACCTCATTATCGAAACATCTAGATTTGACTCTAGTTAATAAGTAAAATAGTGTATGAGGAAACACCAAATATATTTAGTCTTACTTATTGTTCCTGCTCTTTCCAAATTTGTGAGTAAAATTTTAAAATATTGATATACAGGGTGTTGTTTCGACTAGAAACCTACTTATTCTTTTTTTTAATGCCGGACCTGGAATAAGACTATTTTTATTATGTTATTATACACCCTTGTGGACAACGAACATACGAACCAAATATCACAAAAATGTATTGGGTGCTCCATAAATTATGATTGATTGAAAAAATGTGGAAAATTAATAAGTAACTTGGTTATAAAGAACGATAGACCCATAAAATATAGGTTATTTAGAAGCAACTCGGTGTTCTCCATATATCCTAACTGTATGCGCATGTCCCAATAAATCAGCCGGTATGAAAAATATTGCCAGAGCTTGATAAATAGTATGGTTATAAAATTGATTTCTCATTCAATTTCATGTAATATTCAGATACTTCTTTCTTAGTGTTATTATTTTGTGTTCCTAATTCTGCGTTAGGTACATGTGGCGTTGATTGCCCAGATCGCTACGTATTTATTTGAATTTAATTCGACACAGCAAGGATTACAGCGTTGAAATTATATTTATTCAATACTTATTAATCATTCGTCCCGTATTATTGAAAACGCTGATGAAATACTAAATGGTGTACACCATTTTTCCGTTACATAATCCGTTCAGTTTTCCGGAACTACACAGCTATATGAAGTTTTCCGCTTTGAACAATTATCGGAAAATAATTTCCACTACGCTTTGCATTTTTCCACCTAACATCCCAGCATGTCGTTCACAAATCATTCCCAAAAAAAAAACGAATTAAAAACTGCAATGACCTTGTTTTTATTACAATTCCGATGCTGGACTGCAAAAAAAACTCATTTCGAGATTCTGGTTCGTGGCAAATTTCGCGTTTTTCATTAATATTCATACGGATCCAATTACATACTTGATGGGAAACATCTGTTCGCTTAAAAATACAGTATGTTTACCTCATGGTTATGAGTATTTTAGTTGATAACACATGTTTTTCGAGCTGGTCAGAGTTGTGTTGACGACTCACTATCAATATTGCCGAGTGAATTTGAGGTTTTCCTTTGATTATATTATAATTTCTTGTGGATAATAAATGTAGTTTCACAGTCATCTCACATTCCATTTCAATCTTAGTCACCATCGGTCGAATACTTGTCAATTTATTTAGTCTAGCTGGGTAATTTCATGACAAGAATTTTGAATAAACTCTGATAATAATTATCAAGTTGTGACCCACTATACAAATAAATATTACAGTTATGTTAATCCAACATCACATTGTGATAATGTTCTCTTTTTTTCCTCTTTTTTTCATCACATGCACATCTATACAACCGCTTATGCCCAGCTTGTGGCTGTTAACTTTTGTGATGTTTCAACTTCTCAGCGATGTTAAAGCGCTGCCTTTTTACATTACTGTGATGTTACTAGAACTTCCTCAAAAGGAAGTCTTTATAACGAACTAGAAACAACATTTCTGTTACATTCAGAAATGCCTTTTAACATCTTTTCGATGTTAATGCAATGTCTAAAAAATAACATCTTATCAATTATCTAAATGCGACATATCAAAAACAATACAGTGTATTCTCTTAGATGTTGTATGTACATTACTTAAACCTTCAAATAATATACATCAAACATTTTAGATGACATCCTATAGATGTTTGTGTGCCTAATCACCAAATACAGGGTGAACAACTAAGACGCCGGCTGTCGGCCATATTTCAAAAAATAGTCATAGTACAACTTTAAAAAAATACCTTCAGGAAAATGACACTGAAAAATCGCTGGAAAATATTTTTGAGTTCCCAAAATATCTCCTATGGGGTGGAATGAACACTTAAAAACATAATATTGTGATTATCTCCAAAAAAGACACACTAAATGTATCCTAGAAATACAATTTTTGATATATTGATGAGATTATTAAAAAATGTAGTTAGGGACTTTTTGTCTTTATTTTTCAAGTAAGGGGGGGGGGGGAAGTTCAACCTAGGAAACAAATGTCGTAACACTTTTTTGTTTTTTAATCGATATCAATATTTTTGGCGTCATTCAAAAGAGTTTTTTCTCTTTAATAAGATATGCTTAACAAAAATAACAATATTGTACAATTTTGTCAACGCTATGTGAAAAAGACGACAATTTTCCCATTTTTCTCGGCAATTTCAAATGTAATGAGGCATTTTTTAAATTCTGATGAAAAGGGGTTGAAAAATAGGAATCTATTCCAAAGATATAAGATTTACGATATCAGAAATAAAAATTAAAAAAAGCTTCAATTTACATTTGAAATTTCCGAGTGGATACAAAATTATCTAATTTTGTTATCAATCTTATTAAACAGAAAAACTCTTTTAAATGCAGCGAAAATTATTAATATCGGTCAAAAAACGAAAAAGCTATACATTTGTACATAAGTTTGAACCTTCCCCACCCATTATTTGAAGAATAATGGCAAAAAATCTCCTTAATTAATTTTTTTCATAATCTCATCAACATCTCAAAAACTGTATTTTTAGGACACCTTTAGTATGTTTTTTTGGAATATTATGTTTTCGAGTGTTCATTCCACCACTAGCGGATATTTTAGAGACTGTAAAATATTTTCCAGCAATTTTCCAGGATCACTTACCTAACGGTATTTTTTTTTAAAGTTGTACCATGATTCTTTTCTGAGATGTGGCCTACAGTCGTTTTTAGTTGTTCACCCTGTACGTTTAAAATAAAATAGCAATAAAGGATTCAAAACGTTTATTCACTAGTAATGAACAGTACAGTAAATTTGAAAAAAACAGATACTAAATTAGAAAAAAATAACTTGTCCAGGAATCCAACCTAAAAAAATTAAATTGTGTAAGCATATTACATAACAAGTGCGGAAAGTGGAAACTATTGAACGCATTCAGTGAAGGCAAGAAATAAAAAGGGTATATTAATTTGTAGTTGTCATAACGTAACTTACTTTGAAACTGAAATAATAAAGTTTAACGGATACACATACATTACAGCTAATTTACAAAAAATTTATTAGAAATTTTTTTTAATAATATTAAAACTAATAAAAATTTTGTATCATAAACATTTCATTAAACATTATGTTAAATCAACAGAAATCCAATTTGATTGAAGACAATTCTATCGGTTACTTATGGTTACGTTTTATCACGCAATAGTCGCTGTTTCGAGTGCCTCAACCATTCCATAACGTACACTTCAAAATCCTTATCTGTGAAACATTTAAAGGTGTTCTGAACAGCAGCTAATAAAACAATTACTTTAGATCAAATTGTACCCATGGAGACCTTTGATCGATCATCGTTAACTACATCAAACTTGATTTTCAGCCAATTGACTGGGACCCATTTTCCATAAGATAGATACGGGGTTCTTCAAAGGAATAATAACATATTTTATTTCGAGAAGTAACTTTACATGATTTACCTTCTATTACATGCCTCACTCCTTTTGGAAGGTGAATTCAGGTGTGCCATGAAAATTCATACTTCTTTTCTGTCTAAAATAATATACTTTTCTCATCTTGTTATTTTCATCCTGGAACATATTGTATATTAACAACGTGGAATTGTAACTTGATGAAAACTAAGCAGTATTAATACATTGTATACAAAAAAAACTACTTACGAAGAAGAGATATGAGCACATTATGAAGTTGAATGAGTTTATAATTAATTATATCCAATTGAGTATCCAATAGCTGTGTTCCTACAATAATAAATAATTGAATTCTGTTTGGTGACTGGAGCATTCAGTGTCATAAGTTACATATTCTTCAACTATATTAATATAGGTACCATTGTAAGAGACACCTACAGCTTATTTATTGTATTCAGCATATTTTGAATGAAAATGAGCTTTTTAACAAAAATTTCTGTTTTTAAAGTCTTAAACAGTCTCTAATTGTTCACAAGAATTTTTAGTACCTATTAATTAGTGTTTTTACATGAAACTCACTAGTTAATTCCACAATATAATACAAGTTATTGGAAATTCTGAAAAATTGACAATTGTTTCGATAAATCAATATCATCGTCAGAATGACAGAAGTTACATTCCATTTTATGCCTACCTGATGTTTAGTAGTTTTTTTGGCTAGACCAAGGAGTAACCTAACTTGTGATTGGCTTAATATATGTTTATAGAAAAAAGAAGAAGATGTGATATTACAAATATTGAAGCTTAGATATTATTAGCCCTATGGTGATATCCTGGATATCATGTTTCCAATTAAGATCAGTATAACTGTGCAATGATATAGAAAACCAGGAAAACTATATCTGCTGATCTTTACAATTATCACTTAAGAAGACAGTTTATTAGTGGAGAATTCCACGAAGTAAGGGTCGAGACAGTCAATTTCGTTAGTATTAATGTTAAAATTTTCTAAACCTGCGAAACTATATTGATATGGCAATGACTACTACCAACTATTTGTTTTTTATTTTATTTATTTAAGTAGCTTCTGAAACATCTTGAACATTGAAAAGATTTTCTTATAGATTCAAATTTCTGCCAACATATGATCATGTTTTATTATTAATAATAATATCTACCCTATTGCAATATTAAGTTTTTTGTAGGATTTGAAAGATTGTGAATCGTTTTTGAAATATACTTACTAACTAAAATTTTTTAAAAGTTGAAAAAACCCTTATTTTGTAAACTCTATTATATAATGTTAGTGAACAATTCCACCACCTAGAATTTCAATGTACAATAGCCAATTGAAGTATTGGATGACTACTAAGTTTTAATTATTATGATATTGGAATAGGTAGGTACTTACCGATAAAAACTGTTGTTCGTCCATTATAACAAGAATTATAACTAAGTATAGAAACTGTACCTAAGTAGGAACTAACGAAAACGAGGACCACTTTATTCAAGTACTTTTTCTTGCAAAAAATGTGCTCCCTGCAAATAAAATATAACACAAAACTGAAAACCACCCGCCATTTCATGCTTGTCATTTGTTTCCACATATAACTACTGTTTGTCAGTCCCTCTTCTGTTTTCTTCTTTTTTTATGTTACTGTGATGTTTAATATGAAATATTACTGAGAGGTTTATGAACTAACATCGTACAGACGTAATCGTAGGAAGTTACTAAAAAATATTTCGAAAGATGTGAAAGTAACTGCAACACATGTGATAATCTTAGAAACATGTTGATTTGTAATATAACAGTAACGTTCTGTATGTGACATTAGTGAGAAGTATACAAATTAATATCGTATGAATGTTTCCTATAGGAAGTTGCTGAAAAGAAGTTCATAGGATGTGTATGTAACTGCGAATTAAAGTATTATTGTGAACATCAAAAATATGTTTGATTTACATGACATGGATGTTGATAGAGTTGGTAATAATATTAAGACATCTAGGAGATATCTTATTACCGTTTTAAATAAACATCACGAAAAGTCTCTAAGAAGATCATCACAAAAAAGACTTGTTATGTTTCTTGTTTAGTATGGAGCGTACTTACAGCAAATAACACAATCGAAATGAGCAAATTGGATGCAAACTTTTCGAGACATTATAAACTTGCTAATAGCAAGACACATAACAGCACAACATTGTCACAATATTTTATACGCTGATATGAACTTTCCGTTTTACCATAATGGGTGTTTGGAAAAAACTGTCGCGTAATTTGGGCAACTGTTTTCTCCTAACCGCACTTTCGATATAGCAGAAATATAAAATTCATAATTACCCTTAGATCCACGATATAGCTATAGGGTGTCCCATATTAATTTATCCATACCATATGTCCTAAACGAATGGGACAAGAGCTGATTTATTCCATTTCTGGCTCACTCTAATATAGGGCAGAAAAACCATCTAAGTAGTGACAGGAATAATCAGTACCCACTTGCTGACCAACAGCAACGGGTGGAAGAATTAGTAAGTGAAAGTGTACTCTTATGTCCTGGGGCCAAGAAAGTGGCTCCAAAGGCTCAGAAACGATTGGCTGGTTAATGGCATAAGGATGTAAAAGGCAAGGAAAAAATACTACAATAAAGATCCCTTGCGGATTTTTCTAGTACGATCATCACGAATGTACAATGCAAAACGAGCTCGATCACTGATCACGGTTATCGGAGACTAGGATCCAGCAGGGAAGGTAATTCTCTAAAATTGAGTGAATGAAAACGACGAATACTCAGTGTGTATTAGTTTATTACTTTCCAGCTAAGCGCTTTCGGCTATTAAGCCATTAACAAAGCCGTCTGACAATTTAATTATTAATAACATTGCTCTCTTTACCAATCTTGATGAAGTTAATGGTTTCTTAGATAACTCATAAATAATGATTCAGGACACAGAGAGGTCGATGCAGCGCATGAGTCAGAGAGAGACGGCGATACTTAAAGATAGCGACGCATACTTGTGAGCGTGCGAAATTAACAATTAAAAAACAGGTATAGAAAATGAAATTTTCTTAAATCTCTATTAAGAATATTATTAACTATTATATAAAGAATTAAAAAAAAAATTATTCATATTTTATTCTTTTAATATATTTTTCATGGGTCAAAAGTACTCAAATTTGAGATTTTTCGAACCTTTAAAAATTCATATCTCTAAAAATATTAACTTGATCGTGAACAGTCATAGGACCTTTTTTATTTGCATTTCAATAAAGAATATAAAAAAAATTTGTTCGGTTGAAAAATAACAATTTCTTCCAATTGATTAAACAATTTCGGTTTAAACAATATGGCACTAGGTTGCCCCATGGCAACATGCATTTATATCATTAGTAGGGCAATTAAAAGAGGATCGCATAAAAAATTTTAGGTGGAATAGTTTTCAGTACTCATGCGCCGATTCCTCCTGGACTAATTGGCATTATTGGCATGTATATAATATACATTTCTTATTATATTTTTTATCTTAATTCTATATTGTATTGCTTACATAGTACTTTTTATGCTTATTTTATTTTATTTGGTGCATGTTTTATCCTATATTTTATATTACTTTATTATTTGATGGTTGCTTTATACATGTTTCTGTTTTATTTTGGTACATTTTGTTTGTTTATTTTGTTTGCTTATACTATTTCATTGATATTACTAATTGTACATTTCTATTTATGTTTTGTGCGTACATCCTGTATATTTGTATGCTTGTATTTTGTAGCTTGCAGATTGCTCATTGCGTTGTTTTCCGTTTTTTCTTTTTATCTAGTTATTTTTTGATCATCTGGATTATTAAGTATGTACTTCATTGTTTTTATTGTTTATTTTTAACATTATCTATAATAAATAAAGCATAATAATTTTATTTTCGCGCACTGATAAATATAATTATTATCAAATTGTATAATGTACAGTTTTGAATGACAATTATTGGTATTTTCATTTATAATTTACAAGTTATTTCAAATTTTCATAACTCTTTATTTGAACATTTACATTATCCGCAATTGTATTGTTTCTACTACTACATTCACAGAAATCCAAGCATTGTATTAATTTTTTTTCCTCATAGATCTATAATGTGACAATATCATTGAGGAATTTTAAAACAAATATACCAGTGGGCGCTTTATTGATTTTTTGGATAATTTCTTGTTTAGTATCATTCCACGTGATAACTAATGCGAAGATGATATTCTCATTAAACGCACCCTGTATATACTTCACAATCGAAATATATAGGTTTTCCCATATAACTACCATTTCAAACTCCAGAAATGAGGAAATGAGGGATAAAAGAAATCTAGTAATATAAAAATACTAAATTTATCCTGAATCAGTGGATTGCGAATAATATAATATTTATTTTGCCCATATTTTCACAAGAAAAGAATGTAGCAAATTATAAAAGTGTTTCATATTCTCCCATAAACTGTACCAAGTTATGCAACTCACTGAACCCACAAAATAATAAATTAAGACCTTAATCTGCGATAAAGACTCCATCTACCGTCAGGCGCATACTTAAATTTTAATTAAGGTCCATTCGTCAAGACCAACCGTTGAGTTGGGTTAAAAAAAGGGTTGCTTAAATCTATGCGATTAATTTTTTAGTAATTTACTGTTAAAGTTTCTCGTTAGGGAATGAGCTTTATTAGTATAAAGGTTTGTCCCTTAGCGTGGGAGCTCTCACAAGACATGCAATCAATTTATGAAGATCTCATACAGTTAATTACAGAAATTGATAAAGCAGTTTAACGCATAAACGATATCAAACAATTTATTCGTGGAATACAACTCAAGAAGTGGTTTTTCCTTTTAGTCCAGTTATCTTAATCATAATTAGGTAAGTATCTCGGAATCTGAGATATTCAACTAAAAACTCCTGTTAACTAGTATTTTGACATCCTAAAAGTTGTCTCAAAACCTGCAGTCTAAGTATCTATTAAAATCTAAGATCAGAGGTAACAAAGCTGGTTTTTTTTTGCATATTTGTTACAAATAACTCGTTTCTCATGGGTTTTGCGTTGTTTGTATTTATTCTCAATAATGTAGAGGATTGAATTTCCTGCAACTTTCGTTTCAAATATTGTTTTACACAGTAAATCGTTTTCAAGATAGAAGCGAAGAGAGAGCGGTTAGAGCATAATTTAAGGTCAACCGGTAGTCCCTGTCGAAATCACGCCATATCAAGATGATTAATAATTATTGATAAATATATAATTAATAATAATTTTCATTTCTTATCATATTCAATAACACTTATGAACGATTCCTCAAATGAGAAAATTATTAAGAGACAAACTTGGTTAGGGCATGATTTGGAACTTCAAAAATGTGATTGGACAACTCGTAACGAATTCCTGGAACCTTTTACGGCAATTTAAGTACCTGCTCCAGTGGAATTGCTGCAACTGCAAGAGTGGTTGTGGTTTGCGATGTGGATGCAGAAAATCGGGGTTGTAGTGCTATTTAGCTTGTGGCCATTGTAATGGGCAATCTTGTATCAATGCTTTTCCATATCAGAGCGATGTCTAAGAAGACATAACCTTTGACCCCGGAATCATGGAAGAACTGGAGACAAATGTCGTTGTAGACGATAAGGAAGAGGATTTTGAAATACCACAGCGGACGGAAGACGACAATGAAGAAGATAATTGAAATTATCAGTTATAGTTCTTTTAATTCTTATTTAATTTTTTTAATTTCCACAATCATGAATATATGGAAAGATATATTTCAATAAAAACAATAATTGAGAACTTTTTTTTCGCTTTATTTATTGAAAAAGTTATTAATATAAATTACATTAGGATTGAAATAAAATTTAAGTATTCTTCTTAACAATTCTATAACTACACTCACTGGTATGTGTTATTAAATAAATTGATAATTAATATTAGTTAGTAAAATAATTATTAAATATATTATAATAATAAAATATGAAAATTATCAACAATTTAACAATTATATATTTATCAATAATTAGTACACTTTATATGGCGTGGTTTTGACCGGGACTACCGGTTGACCATAAATGATGCTCTAATCTGGATCTGGCTACAAATGATTTTGCTGACAATTGTCCCATCAAAATTGAGTTTGCTTCAAACATCAAAAAATCGAAATTCTGAAGAATTGTAGCAAGTTGAAGGGAACAAATATTTATATTGTTCATGATCTCACACCGACACAAAGGAGCGAGAACAAAATTCTCAGGAAACAACTCTACCTAGCCAAACAAGAAGGTACCTATAAAGAATATTATATAAGGAGAAATAAACTTATCGTGGATGGAGTATCTTTTGGAGTTGATGACTTGGAACAAGATGCTTCTTCTGTAGACCAACCGCACAGTGCACCATCTACCCCAACAGTCGAGAATAAAGAGAAGTTTCCATCGGAGTCGCAAAAAGTTACTGTTACTCCGCGGATTCCTGCTTCTGATAAACCGCATTAGGCTCTGGAGGGGAAACCAAGAACCCGCTCAGTTAAAAAGAAACAACCGATCTGAAGTGAGACACCACAATTATAAGACTGTTTTGGTTCCATGTTGTTTTGGTGGTTTTCATATATATTGGTCAGTAATTGTTCACATTTATTACACGCACTTCGTATGAAACAAGTACAAGTAAGCTAGTGCCTGAGAATATATAAAAGAAAGGAAATACAAGTACGCAGACATCCAAACCGGAATCATCTGGAAGAAATAGATTACGCTCCGGTCACAACAAATGAAATCTGAACATTTCAGTTTACTGGAAGTTTTTGCTGTTGCTTTTATAGTTTATAAGTATTTTGTTTTTCAGCCTTGATCTTAATTGAAAAATTGATAGCACTCTCTTTGTCTTTAGTTTGTGGTTTATTTATTCATTTGTTGATCTATTTATTTGTTATTTACTTTTGGTCTTTAGTCGTGGTGTAGGATATTGATCAATACATTAGGGAATTTTGGGAAATAATCGTTGATACAAAATTATTACCGTCAGCCGATCTACTAAATGCCTCTCTTGAACAAAATATAACAAACAATTCATTTTCAATCTACCATACGAACATAAGAAGTATTTATTAGAATTTTAACCAGCTAGAAGTATACCTTTCACAAATTACGCAATCCTTTAGTTGTCTGATTCTAACAGAAACATAGGAAATAAAAAATAAAAACTTATTTGTTTTGGATGGTTATGATGTCGTACAGTCAGAAGATAGGAATAATCAAAATGATGGCATTCTAATATATGTTAGGAATGATCTGACATGTTCTCATAAATCAATTAAAATATGGTCAACAACCGCTGTTGTATTCGAGATAGAAATTGAAAAAAAAACAATAAATATTCTTGCAATATATAGATCTCCATCAATAAGTAAAATTGAGTTTTTAGAAAACTTTGAGAGTCTATTAGACTCTAAATTCTTTACTAGATATGATCAGGCGTTTATTTTAGGAGATGTTGATCTCGATATATTAGAGAATAGTGTCGATACCGATCGCTACCTCAACCTAATGTCTGAAAACGGTTTCATTTCGATAATTAATGAGCCAACACGAGTGACTAGCACTTCATCAACCTGTATCGACCATATTTTTGTTAAGAATAAATCTGGGTTGGTTGACGATAATTCCTCTTATTCAGCAGTCTTACAAACAAATATAACTGATCATTTTCCTATAATTGCAATCTCAAAGGACATTAAACAAAAAAAATAATATTAGTACTACGACTTGCTATGAAAAGTTTAATAACACAAAATTTATTGAGATATTGGATGAATTATTGTGGGATCACTTAGATACTTTGGTTGGCCCAGATAAAATGTTTGATGAATTCTATACAAAATTTAAAAATGCGATTAGTGAATCCACTGTTAAAGTATCTTTCAAAAGTGTTAAAAAACCTTGGATAACATTGGGACTAGTGCAGTCAATAAAGAAACGAGATCGATTGTATAAAGGATATATGAAAGAACCATTAAATATAAGGAAAAAAATAGAGTACACTACGTACAGAAATTGCTTAAATAAATTATTGAAAACAACAAAATCCAACTATCTTAGACTTGAAATGATAGAATCAGGTAACTCATCAAAGAAAATGTGGAATGTGATTAATAGATTTAGAAACAACTTTAAGGAGCAAAATCATTCAATAAAGACATTAATCCTGGAAAACAATACTGAAAGCACTGATAAATATGAAATATCAAACACAATAAATTCTTATTTGGCCAATATTGGAAAAAACCTGAGTAAAAATTATATGCAAATTGGGGAACGTCAGCAAATGTACACTGTTGATCAATCTTTATTTTTAACACCAGTAACACCTGCAGAAGTATATGCATTGTGTTTATCTTTGAAAGACAATAAAGCTCCAGGTCCTGACATTATGAAAAATGAGTATGTTAAATCATCAGAAAACTGCATCTCTAGACCCTTGTGAAAAATATTCAATATGTGTTTTCAGACGGGTACAATACCTCAACACTTCAAAAATGCGGTGATTAAACCGGTATATAAAAGTGGGAAAAAGACTGAATTCGCGAATTATAGACCTATATAGCTAACCTCAGTTTTCGCAAAACTTCTTGAGAAGTTAATTAAGGGACGGTTGGTCTCATATTTAGATAAATTTAATGTAATATCTGAGTTACAATTTGTATTTCGAGAAAACAGGAGCACTCTAGATGCTATTGCGAAGTTGGCATCACGTATATATAACGCAGTTGATAGTAAAAAAACTGTTTGGGTGTATTTATTGATCTGGCAAAGGCCTTTGACACACTAAGTCATGATATTTTGCTGCAAAAACTTGAACACTTGGGAATTAGAGGTATAGTTCTGGATTGGTTCAAAAATTTTCTTTACAACAGAAAACAACGTGTTATGCTGGATGGTGTCATAAGCTCAGAAGAGACGGCCACGTGTGGAGTTTCACAGGGTACCGTTCTTGGTCCAATTTTGTTTTCAATCTATATCAACCCATTACTACAAATGACTCCTACGGGGGAATGCATTTCGTTTGCCGATGACACTGTCTTGTTGTATTCGGCCGATTCTTGGAGTTAAGTCAAAGAAATAGCAGAAGGGGACCTAAAAAATATTACAAGTTGGTTTAGGACAAATTTACTTACTGTTAATGTAACTAAAACTAAAGTCATATCTTTTACCTCGTACAAGCAGGCAGTACCAAACCGTTCTATAGAAATTGAAAATAAAAGTGTACAGTTGGTATCATCAGTAAAGTACTTGGGTATATTTTTGGATTCTCATTTGAAATGGGATGTTCATGTGGATAATTTGAAAAATAAAATTAGAACCTTATTTCATAAATTTTATTTGTGTCGCCAAATTCTATCGTTGAACGAACTAAAATCGGTGTACTACGCATTGGTTGAATCTCTATTAATGTATGGTATAATAGGTTGGGGAGGTATTAGCAAAATTAAAATGCAATCTGTAGAGGTAGCTCAAAAAACAATCCTTAAAATTATGTACTTTAAAAAAAGAACTTACTCTACTGAACGTTTATACAATGACCTTCAAATTATGGATATTAGACAGCTGTATGCAAAAACAATTACAATTTATTTGTTTAAAAACAAGCAATATTTTCAAAACATATTACATCCTTACCAAACAAGGGCAATTTATTCGGATAATTTGACGATTCCTAGACCTCAGAAAGAAATATGGAAAAAATGCTATGTCGAAATTCAAAACGACGATGCCCTGGCAAGTAGGACATAATGTCCAAAATCTTGTGCTAAAGACCATTTCTAAAATCATAACCTACAACGTAATAACACTGTCACCAAATCAAGGTAGAAGTGAAAACCATCAATTAGGACATAATCGGTTTATGTGAAACAAGAAGACGAAAGGAGCAACTTCTTACATTAAAATCCGGACATCTGCTATACCAGAATTAAAATCCCAAGGGAACAGATGGTGGTAGAGGATTTTTAATCAACAAGAAACACGTTAACAAAATAGGAACTATGAAGACGGTATCAGATAGAGTTACATATACTCGTATGGTCCTTTCCCTAAATCACAGACACAAAATGAAAATTGTCCATGTATATGCCCCAACAACAACGCATCCGAGGAAGAAGTGGACATCTTCTATGGCGACATAGAAACAGTACTGTTCGAGAACTACCGCTACTACATTTTCCTCATGGGCTATTTCAATGCTAAGCTCGGAAGACGAATCAGATATAGCGATTGGGGATTACGGTCTGGAGGGCAGGAACGAAAGAAGACAGACACTGTTGGACTTCGTAGATAATCACAATGTATACGCAATGAACATCATTTTCAATAGGAAAATGCATAGAAAATGGACTTTGGCACGCCCGGGTGCAAAAACAAAGAATTGAAATAGATTTCTTCATAACAACACGGAAAAGAAATGTTAGCGATGTTACAAATTCTGCGTGGGTAGCGACCATAGAGCTGTAAGAGCAACAATAAAAGTTAATATTAGAACGAACATACAATAATGATTTGTAAGAAACAGCGAACAAGATGGAATATGCCAGAAGATATTATGAGCTACAGCGAATCCATAACACAATCTTTACGTCAAAATCAATCCTTAGGCATACATACCTTGGAGGAAACAGTCACTGAAACACTAATAAAAGCACAACAATATCACTGCAAAATAGTTGAACCTAGAGAAGAAAAACTAAGTAAAAGCACGACAAACCTAACCAAACGAAAAAACAAGGACAACAGAACGGAGATCTACAGGAAATGAGGGAATGAAACAAAACAATGTCAAAGGAAATAAGCAGAGATTTGAGAAAATACAACACAGAGAAAACCAAACTAATGATCGAAGAGAATAAGAGTATGAAGGTACTCAGAAAAACCTGGCCAATGGTAAAAAGAAAATCTTCAAACCTAAAGATAAATATGAAAGTGAAACAACAAATATAAAAAAACTGATAGAAATCGTCGAGGACTTCTATGAAACAGTATAAAGAAGTGAAATTGAAAAAACAGAGTCCACACAGAATAAGTTCAATGTCAAAATCCAAAACCAAGGCTCAGAAGAGTTGTCGGACATAACAATGGAAGAAGCTAGGAATTCCCTTAGAGAAATGAAATATAACAAAGCACCAGGAGAGTACCAGGTTGTGGTGGAAGCTATAAAAGCTGGTTTGAAGGAAGTATTGAAAGCATAGTGTCACTCTTCAACCTCTGTTCGATGAACGGTGTGATTCCAACAAAATGTAATAATGCAGTGACAATTGTAATCCATAAAAAGGGAGATACAACTAATTTAGAAAACTATAGACCTATTAGCTTACTCTCACACCTCTACAAATGGTTTATAATATCTAAACGCTTAGAACGGAAGTTAGCCTCGAGAACAGGCAGACGTTAGAAGCGGATATGGGACAAACGACTACTTACAAGCAATCAGAACCTTTATAAAAAATCGATAGAGTACAATAAACCGCTTGTTTTGATATTTATCGATTTTAAAAAGGTGTACGGTATAGTAGAACTATTTTTTCAGCCATGCAACAGTGTAGAATAGACTATAGATACGCAAAATCAATAGAACATATATATTCTCATGCAACCGCTCATATAAAAAATCCATGAGCCAACGTGGAAATGCCGATTAGGACGTGGAATTGGGCAAGGGGATACAATTTCTCCTGAACTATTCACAGTAGTACTAGAATACGCTCTCAAGAAATACAATTGGGAAGGATACGGCATAAACATTGATGGGGAATATTTAAACCATTTGCAATTTGCCGACGACATTTTAATAATTGCTGATAATTTGGGAGATGCCAAAAAGATGATCGCCGATTTAAAGCAAGTAACGAAGAACGTTAGCCTAGAAATCAATCTTGAAAAAACTAAATTCATCACAAATTTCGTAACCAATAGCAAAATAGACATTGACGGAAGCGGAATAAACAAAGTATACGACTTAATTCATGAACTGAGAATAGGTAGAGACAACCAAACAAGCGAGATAAATCGTCGCATTCGGTTAGGTTGGGTAGCTTTTTGCAAACTGAGCGACACTCTAAAGTATAATATACCGCTATGCTTAAACAGGAGGGTTTATGAGCAATGCGTCCTATCTGTAATGACATACGGTGCAGAAATGTTCACCTTAACAAAACAGACAGCACCGAAAATGTGAGTGGCGCAAGGAGGAATGGAGAGGGCATTGCTGGGGATCAGGAGAAGGGATACAATTACTAACGCAACAATAAGGAACAAAACAAGAGTCAAGGACATTATTCAGATTATAACCCAACGTAAATGGAAATGAATCGGACATATAGCCCGATTGAAAGATAACAGATTGACAAACACACTGATGGAATGGCGATCTAGGACGGATAAAAGAAGAAGAGGTAGACAGCCAACAAGATGGAGTGATGACGTGGAAAGAATTGTAGGAAATTGGATAAATGCCACCCAAGATCGAAGTAAATTGATGGCACTGTAGGATCCTTATGTCCAGCAGTGGACGCGTGCCACTGATGGATGATGATGATCTCAAATTCCGAGGTTTACTGGACTATTCGCCGTTAATTGTTTATAAAATGTATTTTTCCTGCTCACCATGCTATATATTAGTTTACGTCAACTTGTAATTTTGCTTTCGAGTTTCTGCCACCGTTTTAGTCGTTTCAACCAAAACATATATCATATACTACCGCATACTGATGCATTTATATAATAAATGTATATTGAATTAATTATATTGGGAGCAATGCGGATAAATTATTCCTGGTAGTTAAATACACAATATACATCCAGACAAAATTTAATCTTGCAATTACAATCTGGGTTGACCTAATAACATTACTGTTATGATAAATCGACATAACAATCCCATCCATTGTATAAAACAAAAATGATGAGCAATGGCGAATTGCTGGAGTGAGTGAGGAATGTTTTATTGACACGGAAAACTCTTGTTCTGTATTTCCAGGATATATACAAACACATTTAAGAATCGGTATGATTTGCAAATTCACGTTACAATGTTTCTCAATAATAAATCAGTATCATACTTCAAGAAGGTTTTATTATTTAGCGAAGAATGTGATTTGAAACGGCGCAAGTCCTTTTTTTATTAGGACGTACTGAATTCAGTTTACATATCTCAAGCTTTTTTCCCTATGTGAACGTTTTCAATTGACTATACTTTCATTGGTATCAAACATAAAGAAAGAAAAGTTTTAGCTCAAATCAAAAAAGGTTTGATAATAAACTACTCTCCAGTAACTTTACTAAAGATATATATTCACTATTTGGAAGCTATGAAAATTCGGTACCAGATAATAATGTTACGAACTCACACACCGAAGCAGATACTAAGTACGGTCCTGTAACCTTTAAATTCATCAAATAAATTAAGTCTGAAATAATTCCTGGATCAATATTTTTATCTTCTAGTAATTTGCTTACAAGTGTTAGACATTCTTTAGGAGCTGTTTTAGTGAACATATTTGTAACATCAAATGAAATGAGTTTAGAGTTATCTTGTAAGTTGAAGGTTTTTAATTTTTTTATTAGTTCTATTGAATTTTTAAATGAGTTTTTAGATATATATCCGTAATTCATAAGTAAATAATTAAGTATTGACATATGAAACTACAGGTCTAATTGGTATCTATATTTTATGTAATTTAACGGTTCCATATAGTTGTGGAGATTGAGGATTTTCAATTACGATATATCTTTTTTCATAATCATTTAAAGGATAATTTGAATTATTTACAATGCATCTTAGATTATTAGAAAACTTTATTTTTGGGCCTACTGTAAGAATTTGTACATCGCTAGATTCTATGAAGTTATATATTTTTGAATTATAATCTTCTGTTTTTAATATGACTGTGGCGTTTCCTTGTCAGATTTTGGGACTGTTAGGTTATTTGCTACTTTTGTTATTGAATTTAAAACTGTAGCGTCATTTCTTGTTTGACGTTCAACCTTTGACTGTTCAATATTTTTGATTGAATTACTAATTTATAATTTCTCACAAACCAACACACACTGATGTTACTATTCCATATAGTTCCAATAATTCCATGTCACATAAATTAGCAGCATATAATTCAATGATACATAGAGGATTTTCAATTCCTATGAAAAAACGTGAGTTTGATAGACAAATGTATACAATTAAACGCAGAACCATTTATAGAACCATAGCGAAGTGCGAGCAGAGAATACCATGTCTGAATCTCCCAAAAAATGGAAGATCACGTGTATTTACTGCACAGAGGTCAGAGAGATTGGTGAGAAGAGTAAAAAAACAGATTGGAATGTCCACGAGGAGACTGGCTCGTCAATACAGATCTTCTAAAAGTACAATATCGTTGGAATTGAGGAGGATTGGTTTATAATACCGATCGAAACGTAAATGCCTCAAATACTCTCAAGCGAAACTCTTTCGCATACCAAGATGCTGTCGTCAACTAAGGCGCGTACACTTTGCCGATGAAAAATCTTCATTTTAGAGGACGAAAAGTAATTTTGAAGTGAACGGACAACGTAGATGATTGCCCTGACAATGTTAAATAAAAACATAAACTGAAATTTGCTGAAAAAATCTTTGTCTGGTGCGCAATTTCTAACATAGTTTTATCCTAACCTTATGTGGGAGGAGTGAGGTGTGAAGCTATGAATAGTTAAAACTATATTGATAACTGCCTTTCCAAATTACTTCAGTTTGTCCACGAACATCATGCTAACGACGATATCATGTTTTGGCCATATCGAGCATCAAGCATTACTGAAGAGATACTTCAAATTGGCTTCGACAACACCACATACCTTTTGTTCCTAAAAACGATAATCGTCGAAACTTTCTGAAGGCTGGCGAATAGAGGATTTTCTGGTTTTACTATCTAGGAAAATTTATCAAGGAGGCTGGGAAGCCGAAGATGAAGAACAATAAATTATGATGGCGAATTTACTAAAAACTGAGAAATTGATCGGAATTCCGTCCAGAACTTAATGAGAGACATTCGAAGAAATTTGCACCTGGTAGAGTAAAATGGATAATTTCACATAATTCGATAGTATGGATTAGTTAAGTATTGAGTTATTATTTATGATAACTAGTTAGTGTTTGCATATATTTCTTCATTAGAAAAAATGCGATAAATATTTTCTGCCAAATCTTTTAGGACATGCGTTAATCGTAACAAAGCAAATGAGCAGCTAAACCTTCATCTTCATACATTAGTACCAGGTGTTTTGATCAAAGGTTTCCTAGGAGTAGTTGGAATTATGAAGACCAGACATATTTCAATCTTATAGGTGGTCATCTAGACGGTTTTAAGTGTGTTTGGTGGTTTGTCTTTAACAAATTTTCACTAATCGGTTATTTCATATTCTGTTTACATAGTCTATCGATTCTTATCTTCTGTTTTTATCAATTCTACTACGTCCAGAATTTCACAAATATATTTCTCTTATTTATTCACTTCTCTTATGGTCAAATAAGGTATACCTTGTGGTTGATTTAAGTATTCGTATCTCTGTTGGTCTTAGGAATCATTTCGATATTCTGTACTGCGTTTTTAATGCATGCATCAGTACCGGGCTTACGCAAGCCTCATACATTCTTACTTCATTTCTGACGCTCAAATATTTATTTATCCAAATTATATCCCTCAAGTATCATGTCATTATTATTGCCTTTTTTGTTGTTCTACACTCATCATAGATCGCGAGCTGAATTTAGATATTACTAACAACCGATATAAATCTGGAGGCAAATTCTGAATTTTTGTCTAGTATATTATCTAGAACAGGTTGAAGGTACAAATTTGGAATCACAAGCAATTGAAGAATTTGCCAATATAGAAGTAGAATGTCAGGAAAAAAAATTAATTATATGAAATGAGGACGATACATTTCATGGTAGATACGAGTAGAAATGATTGCATTTGAGAAAATTCCATGTATTGTTCATCAATTAAGAATACAGTAATTCATTTTTGATTATGGTGTATCCGTACGGGATAGATATACATATTATTATGGTGCTCATATTGTACTCAGGTGAAATATTAAAAGAATCATATATTTATAATTGCTTTACAACTAACTTAGTCATTTGATGTTTAGATTTATTAATTAACCATGTAGGAATTTCCAAAAGTACGATTATAGTTAATGGAAAGCAGAGATATATGGTTATATGATTATTTTTCTCCATTAAGTATATCCTGTATGGATACATTCAAGTATGCAGAAGCACTTGAAATAATTTTCCATCCACTAAAAACACGAATGCTTCAAATATAGGTCAACAGACTTTCCAATTGATCTCTTCTAAATATCCCTGGTTGTGAACATTCGTTTGAAATGAGTACGCCTATGTAATATATGGAATTATATATTTTGATGGCCAGCGCAAAAGTCGAGGATCGGCGCAGGCATCTCACTGGCATGCTGCTTCTGATAGATAGCAGAAAATGTGAATTAAGGCGGGCCTCTATCTTGAATAATGGTCTTCTTACTCAACCCTTCGACACATACCTCATATTTTTCTCTCCTTATGCATTCATATCGCTTTATCGGTTTCCGATTTTTATATAAGACGAGAGCTAATGTATTAGGCACGGAAGAAATGATTTATAAATTACCAGGTTTTCTTGTTATGGTGATAAAAATCCATAAATTTCCACTGCAAATATTTCTGAATGAGTTTTGAAGGAGAATTTTTTAAAAAACAAATAATTAGATTCCTGTTTAAAATTGTCTTTAAGTCGTTATCATAGTTTATATTTTCATTGTTTATTTCCTAAAAATACCAAAAACGTATCAATATCCACATTTCCAGTCAAAATACTTAGTTGTAGTTTGAATGTATTAGTTATGAACATGTCTTTTTATGATATTTGTCTTCATTTGTTGTGTTTATAAAAAATTAATCTGTATTTTCAAACAATTCAAGATCACAAGATTCATGTGGTGGAAATTTAATTATGCTGATTATTTGAAACCAATTATTCCTGTTCAGTGTTCCACAAGATGAAACGACATTTTCATCATTATCTACTAATAATAATGAAAAATTTCATCAGAGAAATTTTTCTTTACATTTTGTTTCGAAAAATTATCAGCTACATTTTAATTAGACAGAAGAAATGTTGCAGTTTCATTTTACCCTACTAACAATACAGTAAAATAAGTTTTCCTCCAATTATCAAAACCATGCTATAGTTTTAACTTAAAATGTATTATATTCACGTCCCTCCTTGTGATAAAAATGAATTTGAGAAATCGTTCAAATATAGTCTTGTTATATAAGGTTTAAAGAATTTGGGAATATTCTCAAGTATCGTTTCCTATACGACAATGTGTGAAACATATATGTACCAGCAGTGAAAACCCCAGATTCTCTAAAATAGTTTTAGGAAAATTGGGTGTTTTTTGGATAATGGTGAAAAAAGGACGTTTAATGTGCTATGACAATGACGCTATAAAATAATGCAAAGAAAGGGTATAATCACCTACAACTCTCTATAATTTTGGCAAACTCAACCAGAATGATGGAGAAGTATTTTTCATTAAATCGAATTTATAGCACTCACACCAAGAAATTGAAATAAATGGTACAAATCTACTGCAATTGACGGTGACTATTGGCAAAGAACTTATTATTATTAATACATTTCACAGATCACCTTGTAATACTCAAATCAAACCGTTTTTTCAATACCTGTACAATATATTAAAAAATCACATGAAGAACTTCACATACAGTATGTTTATCGACTTGAATGAGAATACAGACAATTCACAGATTTACCTGGACACATTAGGATGGATATATTTCAGTAAGAAACACTACCACTAGACTACAGTCATACATGCATACATCATATTTTCATTAAGTCGAAGAAGGGAAACCTTGAATCTATTATTCCGCTGACTGTGGAGACGTGGACCATTACGCAATGCTGTTGCAAATGATATTCAACGATAAGTACGCAAAATAAAATACGACCAACTAAAAATTCTATAAACAAATGAATGAAAAATAATTGAAACAAATCATTTAAAATACTAATTGGAAATATTTCTGTGAAATAAATGATTTGGAAAACTCGGTTACTAAATTTGTCGGACTAGTCCAAAGTGCAATAGATAGATCCTCGAAACTCATAAAACTTATAAACACAGATATAAAGAGGAAACCATCATTACTGGAATCCATGAATAAAAAGAATACTATGTATGTGAGATTAAAGAAAAATCCACAAAGTGAAATTTTAAAGACTGAATATATTACTTACAAAAAATACTTGAGGAAGCAATGATAGATACAAAAATGAAATACTAAAAAAACAAGCTAGAACAAGACGGGGAAGTTTCAAAACGAGACAGTATACCGAAATCTCATTGATACAGACTGAGGATGGAAATATAACTTGCGATCCAATTATAATCTCTGAAATATTCAACTCACTCACTCAATGTAGGTGCGAACCTAGCAAAAAATATTAAGCAGGACAGAAATTATACGGAGACTAAAATTAAATCAGATCACACATCTTTTGTCTTCCCCACTGACGAATTTGAAATACAAAAAACTATTTCGCAGTTGAGCAATAGAAAATCACCACGACCTGATGGCTTGAAAACAGAAACACTGAAATTCATATCAAGTTACATAGTCACCTCTAAGTTATATTATCAATAAATCCTTGTCAAGTGGCCACTTTCCTTCTGTTTTCAAAATGTCAACTTTGGTACTTATTTACAAAACTGGTAGAAAGACAGAGGTGTCAAATTATCGACCTATTACACTTATATCAAATTTGGGTAAAATCATAGAAAAAAGAGTAAATTCCTTTCTGAAGAAATACAATCTGTTGCCAGGAGCGCAGTATGAATTCACAGAAAAAAAGTCCTCTAGCGATGCGATATTAGAACTCACGAGCAAAATATTTAATTCTATAGATAGAAAAACCCTCTATTGGAATTTTTCTAAACCAAGCAAAGGCTTTCGATACCGTGGACCACAATATACTGTTATCAAGCCTCGACGATCTGGGAGTGAAGGGTGAATCACAAGACCTTTTCAACTCATACTTAACTGACAGGAAACCACAAACAAAAATATAATACATTCTTAGCAAAAAAGGAACTATATCATATGGATACCCCAAGAAACGGTGTTGGGATTTTTGCTCTTCAATATTTACGTGAATAATTTATTCTCCATACGAACACAAGGCAGCATCATAAGTGCTTGTACTACAATATGTCATATACCTACTTGTGGGAAATGTATGTCATTTCATGCTCATTTTACAATATACTATAAATATGATAAAAGTTGTTTCTCCAATTAGTCAAGTTTCAATTATATTATATTTACATACAAAATTTAAGCTCCTATTGCATGTAAAGTTCGTAATATCAACCATAATTTACATCTCGACAAATATGAGCAACTCTATTAAGAGCTAATTCAGTATGGGGACAATAATGTATTGATAACAATAAGGCAAATTCCTAATATTAACCGAAAGTTTCATAACTATATAGGAAATATTAGAAGGAGATGGGAAAATTGTTAATGAATTAATGAAATTAACTGTCTTGACCCTTACTTCGTGGAATCTAGGTACTCATATTACTCTTTCAAATTAAACTTACTGTTACTGAATAATTCCACAATAATTATTAAATATCAGGTAGGCATTGAATGAAATGTAACTTCTGACGATGATATTTAATATCGAAATAATTGTCAAATTTCTTAGAATTTGTAACATTTTTTAAATATACTGTGGAATTATCTAGAATCAGTAAGTTCCATTCAAAACAGTAGTGAATTAAAAATAATTTTGGATACTCTAGATATTTTGATTCAAATGTTTGTCGTCATGGGCCATATAAAGATTTGGGACAATTAAAGTATTTCATTATTGATAGATTAAGGTTTTGATTGAAGCTTAAATATTTTTATTAATTATTAGATTTATAATATTAATATAAAATTGATCTAAAGGTAATAAAAATATTATCAAAAGTATCTTTATTGATATAATAATGATAATTTCAAAATTAAATTTTTCATTTGATGCAATTCTAGGTATATATATATATATATATATATATATATATATACAGTTAATATTCCTCCAGTTATGAATGAAAATAAGAGGAATAAATATCAATTATTTATTCTTAGTGATCTTATTAAAGTTATTGTTTTCACAAAAACGTGTCTCTACAACTGAGATCATTGATACATTGTACAATTATTAACTATAAGAAATGAACGTTGACAAACTATTTAGTTTACAAACATGGTTCAATCACAAAAACCGAACATTAACATCGAAAAACTGTTTAGATTACATGAGGCAAGTTAGATTTCATTGACACAACATGGAACAATAATTATAACTACAAGAATTGAACATTAACAAACTGGATTTCATATACAATTTAGACTTCATAATATAAATTAATGTCCTTTCAAAAATTGATTAGGCGAGGTAACTGGTTCGGAATATTTAAAATTTCTTGAAGCGAAGTTCGTAGCTGGTGGTTACGGCGTTTATCTGAATATGTCAGACAGCTTGTGAGTATGTGTTCAACTGTAAGTGGAATTTTGCAGTGCTGACATTTGAGTGGATCGGAGCCGGCCATTAGATCACCATGAGTCAGTCGAGTGTGCCCAATACGTAGCCTGCGTGCAACGACTGTATCTCTTCGAGACATAGGAGGAAGGTATTTGAAGTCGATGAACCGATGAATTTCGTGTAGTTTTGTATTGCAATTTGTCCGGTGATTTGCCCAGCGGTCACGTATGGAACGTATTATCCTAGTTATCAGATCATTTGAGTTTGCATTGAATCGGTCTGGAGGTAATCTATCGAAGACTTTTTTGCAGTTTGGTTCGCAAGTTCATTCCCCGATATTCCGACATGAGATGGTACTCAGATGAATGTAACGGTATCACCAGAGCTCGCAGGACGGCCATTACAATCATGAATATCTTGGACAATTGGATGAACGGAATATATTTATCTAATGGAGTTTCTTGATGCAAGAGACTCTGTGCATATAGCTGATTGTTTGTTGTCAGGTGATATGCAGTTTGCACAGTATGACATGAGAAGTAATTCACGTCGTAGCCATAAGGGGGTTTCGTAGGATTCACAGTAAATTCTTTCAGCAGAACTGGATCTGAAAGCTTCTAGACAAATTCTTATAGCTGTATTGTGAACAGAATTAATAGTTTTCAAATCATATTATCTTGCTAACATGTGAATTGAGCTACCGTAATCTAGTTCATAACGAACAAGAGATTTGTACACCTGTAACAGAATTCTTTCATCAGCTCCCCAGTGGTATTTCCTGACTTTATTAAGTAATGCTGATTTTGATGAGGCATCAAAGGCACTTTCAATATCAAATGCGGCAGCTACAACATCATGTTTTTTAACGAAAGCCTCGGTAATAAATGTCAGTAGATAGGCGAGATCGTCCATAGTAATACGGTGCGGTCTGAATCCGGATTGTGCTGGATTTATTATTTTGTGTTCTTCAAAGTTCCAAAGTAACATTTTATTAATCATCTTTGCCATCAACTTACACATTGGGCATGTTAATGAAATTTGAAATTTGCTGATTATCAGTGACAATGTTATCATCAATTATCACCGCAGAGATTTTAGTCAGAGTTCTATTGCCTATCATTTGTCGTATTTTTATCCCGACTTGTCCCGGGGGTGTGTCAGTGGTAAGGGATGAAACATAGTTATTCGAAGAAGCTTTTTTACTCTGCTTTACCACCCATCTTGCTTTGACTTTAAGTATTCTGAAATTTATATAATTTTCCGTATTTCTAGTCTTCCTGTATTTATTAATTGCAGTTTTACATTCCCGGACTGCAGTTGCGCAAAAGTCGTTCCACCAAAGAACGAGTATTCGGGATGCTGGTACTAAAGTTTTTGCAACGTATATTTCTGCTCCTTCTGCTCTTTGAATTTTACAGTTACTGAATGCTGTAAGCGATTCCTCGATATTTTCAAAAAGTTGTAGCTGAGATATTTTATATTCAGCGAATTCTTCAAATGCATTCCAGTCAGCATCAGAAATTTTCCATCTTGTTTTAGAGATTAATATGGTTTTTGATTTGTCAGATATGTGGATTGGAAAATGCTATCATAAAGACTGTCAAGCGTTTTCCAGCAAAGTGACGGTGTAGTTCACAAAGACTAAAATCAATAGAAGATAGATTTCCTGTAGCAATATTTAAGTGCGTTTCTGCACCTGAACCCAGTAAACAAACATTATTATGGTTTAGGAAATGTTCAGTTATTTACCTTATTCCAAAAGTTTGTTTTGATCCCCAAATGACATTGTTTGCATTAAAGTCACCAATTAGAATGTATGGAGGTCTTAATTGCCTTACTAGGTCAGAAAGATCGGATTCACTAAGGTTGTAATTTGGAGGGAACTACAAATTGTAATTTTTAGAGGGGCCCAAACTGTAACAGCGACAGCTTCTAATGGAGTAACTAATGGTATATCTACGAAATAAAAATCACAGGAAACAAATATCGTTCCACCGCTAGCTCTGAGAAACTTGAATCTAAGATAGTGGTAACCAACAAAGTTTTTTAATTCTCGTTTGTCACTTACCTGAAAGTTTGTCTCCTGGAGACAGACAGTATCAGCTTGAGTATCGGACACTAATTGCTGTATACGTTCAAGACGGGGATAGAACCCCTTGCAGTTCCATTGTATAATATTAAATGTTAAGTATGAAGTTTGTGAGAGAAGAGAACTGTCAGACATGTTGTCATCGCACTGATGATTGTGATGTCAGATTCTCATTATCGGTATTGTCTATATTAAGAGCGTGCTTGATTCTTTGTGATTCTAGTAAATCGATTTTTGAGGGATCTATCCGTAAGGGCAGGGTATATATAGTATGCATGTCAGAAAGTAACGATTTAATATCTTTGGTAAATTGTTGAGCTTCTGATAGTGGATCCTTAGATCCATATGTGTTTTCCAGAAAAGCTATATAGAGTATTATAAATGCAGTGTGAATGGGTCAGGAGATTTATCATACATGTCGGAGATTATTGTCCTTGAACTTTCAGGTATCTTATTTTCAAGTGTTGATTATTATTTAGCGTTTTTCTTGACAGGTTTTGGAATATCTACGGATAGAATATTGAAAGTAGCTGATAGTACTGGGAGAAACAGATTCTGTGTCTGTGGAACTTGGCAAGGGTCTTTTTGTGTAGATGATACCTGTATATTTGGGTGATCTGTGGTAGACAGAGGAACTTTAATTATGTCTGAAGTAATGGGTGTGTTGTTGGTGGATTGGAAGAGCTGTATGTCTGATTTCCGGAAAGATGATAGCATAGGATCAGATTGAATATTAGAACTGTTCGTGTTTGATGCTTGCACGTTTAATACTGATGGCTGGGAAGCAATTTGGGTATTAGGGCAGTTGGCTGCAATATGACCGGTTTGCTTGAATATAAAACACTCCATTCTATCGGTTGAAAGAAAGATTCTATCACCATTATTTTCAAAAGAAATTAATAAGGGAGTCTGGAGTTCCAAATTTTTGGAAGATGGTGCAATATAAACTTGGCTGCGGAAGGATAATATATGATTGTATTCATTTCCGGGAATGCCGGCTTTGAGGAAAGATTGGTGACGTTAACTGTAGTCCACGATCTAATAATGCTGTTTCAATTAGTTCGTGAGAAATGGATGGGCACACATTTTGAAGACATTGCGTTTCGCGGGGGTAACTAATCTTCTCATATTTAATTCTACGTCTACGATTTTAATTGTCTCGTGGTTGGTAATCAGTTGGTCAACTGATTCAATTTGGTTTAGATGAATGCAAATTCTGTTATAAGAAATTCTTGATGCGAAGCATATAATTCTTGGGTCTACAATATCAAAAACTACTTTAATGTATGCGAATAGTTTCAAATTATCAGCGGAGTGGTAAAGTATGGCTTGTTTTTCCTCGGGAAACGTTGGTTTTGGAGTAGATTTTGCGGCTGCTTCATATGAAGTTGAAATTTGAGAAGCGTTAGAGTTATTTTCAGTCATTGTAGGTTTGTTTCCGATGTGGAAGATTTTATTGTTGCAGCCCTTGTAGACAAAGGCAGCTTCTAGTGTTACGCTAATTGTAGAAATCTCGTGTTTCATCTGTCAGATAACCAATATACACTATCGTGTTAAAATGGTTGCCAGCGAATAACTGGTTTGCTTATCTTATTATCAGTATCAGTAATAAATTATAGTTTGCATTAGTAATATTATTCCACAAGTTGAAGGATGATTTAGAAAAATAAGAGACAGTGGTTTTAATTGGAATATTTCTTTCTTTTGAACACTTTGATAACTTCTGCTTGGCAATAACCTGTTTTTTCAGTATCAATATTCAACCGAGACAGATATATATATATATATATATATATATATATATATATATATATATATATATATATATATATATATATATATATAATAATAATAATAATCTTTATTGCTTATAGATTATACATTCATAGCAAGGATTCGGTTGACAGTGCATGAATAATTAAATATTTATAGTTACATCTTTGGTCTACATAATATAAGGCAAATATACATAAAGAAAAAATAACAAACAAAAAATCAAGATTTACATTCAAAGCATTGAAAAATAGCATATATAATGGACGCATGGAACTAACTAAATTATTTTTTTGTTTATTGGACTAATCCGAAACCAACGAAAGAGGTCAAAAATCATCATTCGTTAATCACGAATGCTCGGAGCTTTAGAATATTCCATATGTAAGCAGCAATACATCTTGCATCATTAACATTCAGGTTATTTAGAATTTCTATGAGAGATTCAATTTTTCTGAGAGGGTCATAATTCGGTGATCTTATAGAGGTGTAAATGGGACACTCAAAAAGCATATGGAAGATAGTTTCCGGTTCTTTCATGTTACACACAGTGCAGCGTTCTGATGGGTCAATTATATACGAGCAGCCATTCAAGGTAAATTTTATACGCAGCTGGTTGGTGAAACGTAAATGGGAAATAGTGCGGGTGACCTGCATAGGCATTTTATGGATTAAATAAGAACTGAGCAACGAATAGCTAGGAAGTGATTAGGCAATAATTTCAACTGCCGATTGAAACACAACTTAGGGTATCTGCAATCATCCATTAGAAGTATATTAATAATCCAATTTGATGTTATCTTGAACAAATTATACGACAATTTTACCCGACCTGCATCAAGTCGTAGAGCATAGTCAGGAGTATTTGAGGGCACCATCAAAACTCTTAGTAGAAAAGATACCTGAACACGCTCTATAATATTTGGATACCTTAATCCCCAAATAGGCAATGCATTGTACATAATACTAGCAATAAGAGATTCAAATAGTTTTATCCGCGGGGACAAATTATCTATTTTCATTTTTGCCATTAAAGATAAAACTGGTCCTATAGCTTGCTTTGCCTTACTTGCTATTGTTTTTGACATCTTGCAAAATACGCCAGATGATGTAAATAGTACTCCTAGATAATTTTAATGGTTTGTCATGGAGATTAAACATTCGTTAAAATAAAATTTAAAAGACTTTTGTTGAAACCCACCTCTAGAAAAAGACATGATCTTAGTTTTTGTAGTGTTAACCGTTAAATTATTTCTAGCGCAGTATTTTTCAAGGATCTGCAATTTTATTTCCACATCGACTTCAGAAAATGCCAGTATTACAATATCGTCTGCATACAAAAGAGTTGATATTTCACTCCTATCATCAATGTTTACACCCCGAGCCCCATCCTTACAGGAAAAAATGTTCAATATCGGCGATGAAGAATGAAAATAGTAGTGGACTCAAAGATTCGCCTTGTAATATACCTGTAGTTACGTCGAATGCTTTGGTAAATCCATCAGCAGCTTTTATTTTAATAGTGGCATTATCATATAAGTGTTTTATGACACAAAACATTCTTGATGATAAACCTAGCTGAAAAAGTTTTGCTCATAGAATTTGCTGGTCAATGGAATCAAAAGCTCATTCAAAGTCTACGGAAATAGCAAATATTTTTCGCTTCTTAAGCCTGATATGTAAGTCGACAATGGAATTCAATGTGTAAACATTATCTATGCACCCTCGTCCAGAACGGAAACCAGCTTGAGCTTCAGGCAAAATGTGGTACTCCTCAGACCATTGTGTGAGTCTATTGTAAAGTATACTGGTAAAGACTTTACCAGTACAGTTAGCTAATGCTAACCCTCTATGGTTCACACGCTAGTCCATCCTTATGTACCATTGTAAGTAGTATTTCAGTCCATTGCAAAGGCATGAGAGCTGTTTGAAAAATATTGTTTAATAAAACATTTAGGTAAAGTATCTAATTGTGAGGAACATTTTTCAAGAACTCGTAGGAAATTAAATCATTTCCCGGTGCTTTTCTAGATTTGCACTTGTTAAGAAAATGGTATATTTCTTCGGATGTTATTACGGAATCAAGGAACGGATGATTCACGTCCGTGAATTGAACGTCAACATACACTTCCTGCGAATAAATACCATCATAAAAACTGTCTCTGGATATGGTGTACACACTAGATGTAAATTGAGTGAATGCAAACGACGAATACTCAGTGTGTATTTGTTTAATAATCTCCAGCTAAGCGCTTTCGGCTATTAAGCCATTATCAAAGCTGTCCTATGAAAATTACGAAGTTTGTGAAATTTTGAAAAAA
The DNA here is from genome assembly GCA_963921935.1 of Galeruca laticollis. Classification (NCBI taxonomy): domain Eukaryota; kingdom Metazoa; phylum Arthropoda; class Insecta; order Coleoptera; family Chrysomelidae; genus Galeruca; species Galeruca laticollis. Next base: position 138,418,327 of record OY998182.1, read on the forward strand.
ACAATTTAAAAAATAGGTGTCAAAACCATCCAGTTGATAAAGAATAAACAATGCTCAAAGATGAATCATTGTTATGATGAAGTCATTGAATTAAAAACATTAAAATTACCCTGTTGAAAGGGTGTACAATTATAATTTACATGATGTAAATTCCATTCAGAAATGAAAACTGAATGAAAACCGGTGACAAGTTTGACGTTAAAATTACGGTGGCTAATAAGCCAGCGTGCCGTAAAAACAAGTGTATGACAATACAACATATTTATGTGACGAACATTGAATCAAAAGCATGATTGAAAAGATGAAAAAATTCATATAGTGAACTGTAAATTGTATGGAACCCTGTATACTACATTAATTTTTAAATTTGAAAATGAAGTTAAAGATGTGATAAAACCAAAAAAGTGAAAAAAACTTTATTCAAATTCCAATTCCCAACATTCATCTAATTTAGATGAATAGGAAAATCCCCTTCATCCCTTGGTTGTATACTGAAATTGAATTAAGAGGTTGGATCCATTCCCCAGCCAGTCAAGAACAAGCGTAGTAACCTAAACGTGTGAAATGCTAGATAACATAAATTAAAAAAACACTTAGTTGTAAATACATCCATGGAGGAGTTTACATAATCTAGTAACGAAGGTGGAAAAATACGCTGGCAAGGTGAACCCAACAACTGATGGCTTCCCATATGAATTAGATCTAAATGGTATAGTGATTGTGACCTAATGACCCAAACTATGTCCCATACATAGCCCGACGTCAAGAACACAATGTGATTATTGAATTTAGGTTAGTTATTACAAACCTAGACCCATACTAGGCATGTATAAGAAGAGAATAATTCATAGGAGTATGTTAAGAGTGAAAGGGTAGGACAGAATTTGATAAGAACTGCAAGATAAAGAACTTGTTGAAGAACCCAACTATGACCCATACATAGCTAGGTTACACGGGAACAATGTGGTTAAGAAATTTTTGGTAAGTATGACAAACCTAGATCCATACTAGGCATGTACAGGAAGAAACGGGGTGGGGGTGTAAGGAGAAGACAGAGAAGGCGTGTAGTTATAACACACCTAGATCCATACTAGGCATGTATAGAAGAGAAGGAACGAAGTGAAATTATAAAGAGAGGAAAGGATGGAAGCCAAGCCATGGCCGTGACAAACCTAGATCCATACTAGAACCGTCAAGAACCAGGCATGCGCAGGAGAAGAAGAAAATAAGGAAAAGTGAAAAGGAGGGTGATTTGCTCAAATTAATAAGATTGCTTATATGCTTAACCAAACTATGAGCCATACATAGCCTGGTGTCCGACGTACACTGTGGTAATCTGGAACCAGGTCCAAGAACAACCCCAGATCCATACTAGGCATGTCTCAAATAAGATCCATGGGGGGGGGGAGTTTGTATCCATATTATTATAAATTTGTTCATTTAATAGTGCGGCAAACTATGACCCATACATAGCTTGTTGACTAGACACCAAAGTGTTCGAGAGATGATGTAGAACTACCCGATAGAATAAACCTAGACCCGTACTAGGCATATCCATGCATAGTTCTAGGAGTGGAGAGAAAATTGTTGTTGAGAAGATACTATGAATTGATTGTTGGATGAAGAGTGGAAGTTTCTAGGTGTCTGAGACACGGTATATATTGCAGTGATAGATGTGGTGCAAATGTAAGAAGTGAATAAGGTTGAGCAAACTTAAAATAGAAGAAAGACGAAATAGAGGTAAATAATGAATAGAAGATAGGAAAGACTCTTTCATTCGCCTTTTACGAATCAGCCGAGTGCTGGGCGAAATTTTTTTCGACCGGATCGCCACGGTGAGAATGTAAGTCGAATGCCTTTACATCTAATTCATATGGGAGGCCATCAGTTGTTGGCTTCACCTTGCCAGCGTATTTTTCCACCTTCGTTACTAGATTATGTAAACTCCTCCATGGATGTATTTACAACTAAGTGTTTTTTTAATTTATGTTATCTAGCATTTCACACGTTTAGGTTACTACGCTTGTTCTTGACTGGCTGGGGAATGGATCCAACTTCTTAATTCAATTTCAGTATACAACCAAGGGATGAAGGGGATTTTCCTATTCATCTAAATTAGATGAATGTTGGGAATTGGAATTTGAAAAGAGTTTTTTCAATTTTTTGGTTTCATCACATCTTTAACTTCATTTTCAAATTTAAAAATAAATGTAAGATACAGGGTTCCCTACAATTTACAGTTCACTATATGAATTTTTTCATCTTTTCAATCATGCTTTTGATTCAATGTTCGTCACATAAATATGTTGTATTGTCATACACTTGTTTTTACGGCACGCTGGCTTATTAGCCACCGTAATTTTAACGTCAAACTTGTCACCGGTTCTCATTCAGTTTTCATTTCTGAATGGAATTTACATCATGTAAATTATAATTGTAGACCCTTTCAACAGGGTAATTTCAATGATTTCAATTCAATGACTTCATCATAACAATGATTCAACTCTGAGCATTGTTTATTCTTTATCAACTGGATGGTTTTGACACCTATTTTTTAATGACGTAAGTTCAACTTTTTTAAATTGTTTTTTTCAAAATTTCACAAACTTTGTAATTTTCATAGGACAGCTTTGATAATGGCTTAATAGCCGAAAGCGCTTAGCTGGAGATTAATAAACAAATACACACTGAGTATTCGTCGTTTGCATTCACTCAATTTACCATCATAAAAGTTTTCCCAAATTTCCACGGATAGTAGATTTCGATTTGAGTGATTTTGGAATTGTTTAATTTGCTGACCAAAAGTCTTTAGGATTACGTGAGCTTCTTAAACGGGATATAAAGGCATCTTTGTATGCTTTTTCCTTTGTCCTTGTTAGTTTTCTATAATTTTTCTTATCTTCTGTGTATTTCAGCTTTTGAGAAAAATCAGAGGAATATTTTTTAAATAATTTCAATGAAGCGTTTAAGAGCGTTTTTGCATCCACACACTTATTATCAAACCAAGGTTTACTTTTAACATAGTAATTTGATTTTACACTGGTGTCTGTGAATCCGAACATATTGAGACTTTCTGCGCATTTAAAAATAGCAGAACAAAAATTATTATATGACAACTGCACATCAGGAATAAAATAAGCTTGGTTCGATATGCGCATTGAAAGTTTATAATTTTCTTTTTGTTGCTCATTCCAAACAAGAAATTTGCTGAAAGAACTACTATGTTTTTCAGTGTTTTCACTAAAGCGATAATGATCAAGAGTTACTTGGATTGGGAAATGATCAGACAAATAATCGTTAAACCCTACACAAAATTGTTGTATGTCAGATAGATGTGAATTACTTACCCACAACAAGTCCACCACACTACTTCCCATTTTACTTTTTTTTAGCTGGTCTGTCTTCCACAGTTCTTCCATTCAGAAGTGTAAATGAATTATTATACATAAAATCAATAAGTTCTCGACCTCTAGTATTGAATTCTGAATCATAACTCAACCTCTCTTCGTATAAGTTTGTATTTTCCAAGATGTCTGATAGTGTGATGCCAGCATTTGAAACGCGGCAATTGAAGTCACCTCCAATAATGATCATTACATCGTTATGACTATTGCTGATGTCATCAAGGACATCCTGAAAGATATCAAGAATGTGCTCAAGATCCAAGGAGGGATTAAAATATACGCTACACACAATAAATTCATAAATATCAGAACAAAATATATAAATTAGCCACCACGGTGTTCTATCTAAAATAGTTATATTTGAATACTTTCTATAAAAAACACATACTCCGCCACTGGCACGCCCAACTGCCTTCTTCTTAAGAGCATCAAATGAGACATCCTCGTAATCAGTCAAAAAACCTGCACTATGCATCTTTTCTATATTCAACAACGTTTCACTCATACTTATAACGAGTAATAATATTCGAAGATTTTTGTGGTATTTATATATTATCAGGAGTGAGAAAAAGTGAATAACAAATGTGAAGTGAAAGCGTCGGCTGTCGCGAAAAAAATATCAATGAACATCCAGAAATATATTCAAAATCTCTCGATTTGACTGTTCCCCGACAAACCCTTGCTACCTATTTACTATTCAAATGTTTTTTCCACGGAAACAGATATCTTCCTCCGGTTTCTACAAAAGGAGTTTCTCAGTGTCGTGCTTAATCCACAATTATTTAAAACGTTAGGTCAGATTGCTCCTATTGAGACAGCAAACATTATCGGTGACAAGAATTAACTTGAATTATACTCACTAATTTCATGAGTTAATTTGATAGATTCCTTAACCAAGCTTGTGGAATTTCAATGTTAAACCTCATTTTATTTGGTAAAAAACTTACAAATATTTCAAATTTGTTGTGCACATCCGAAAATTTATTCTTGGAGATCTTCATTGTAAATGAGTTTCAAAAATTTCGAATTACTCATAATAATTTGGAATTACTTGGCAATTTATTGTTATACAGAGTGGCCCAAAAGTCCAATTATCTCGTAAACTGCTAATCCTAAATGTACAAAATTTGGGTTACACCTATTTTGGGATACGGACATTTCATATTTGATACTTGCAATGTTGCCAGATTTACCGTTTCTCTTATATTATTAGTAACTTTGGTTTTTCAAATTCATCACCCTGTATATTCAATCATTTTTGGAATCTCATATTCAATACGAGTTTAACCATATGTAACGCTCATGATTTTATGTAGTCTGGAGGGTCTTAAATACATAAAACAGAAGTCTGGCAACGCCTAATTGTCTCATTAAATGTTTTAATACAAACTATATTTCAACTATATTAAGACGTAACAATTGAAAGATTGCAACATTTTTAATTCAATGGTTACTTTATCAAGTGTTCACAATGTGCTCCATTCGTGAGTTGACAGTACCCTAATCGATGGTAGAATGCGTCTAACACATTTCTCCATGATTAATCGAGATTCATCGATAAATCGTTGCCTTAGATCTGCAAGACTTGCTGGTTTAGTTTTGTAAACTCAATTTTTCAAGTATCCCCAATAAAAAAAATCTTTAGGATTGAAATCAGGTAAACATGGAGGCCATTCAATTCTACCTATTCTACCAATCCATCGTCCGGGAAATATCCCATCTAAATAACGCCCGACATTTACATCAAAATTAACTGGAGCTCCATCTTGCTGAAACCATATCTGATTAAAATTGGCTCCAAACAAGTTTCTCAGTGTAGGTACAATTTCATTTCAAAGTAGAAGTTCATATTTATCTGACGTTAAATTTCCTTCGATACAGAATGGCCTGAGTACCTACTATAACTGACCATACATTTAATTTTTGTGGTCCTTGAGTATGGTTCTCACGCATCTAGTGTAGATTTACGTCACTCCAGTACATTAAATTGTGTCGATTCACGCTCCCACAAAGTGTGAAGGTTGCTTCATCGGAAAAACATATTCCGTTAACAGAAATTTCATAATTTTAAATTTTATCCATCATTACCTGAGTAAACTCTAATCTACGATCAAAGTCATCTTCACTTAATTCCTGCAATAACTGAATTATGTATGGTTTGAATTTAGTCTCATATAATACACGTAGGACTGAAAAACGACCTACATCATGTACTTGTGCAGCCCTGCGTGAGGATGTATGTGGATCTTCAACAAAACTCTGCATTATATCTGTTCGAATTTGATTTAATTACAAAATTCTCCTGTGATTTTTATTTTAAACTTTCCCTGTATAACACAATTCAAATATTCTGCTCAAGACATATAACCTTTTCAGGCAACAAAAATCATCCTAACTGCAAATTTTCACTCGCTGCATCTGACCGTTACGTTTCAAATTCTATAATTTTTCTCCTTCCTCGTATTCACGTTAACCGATATATAAATATGTCAACTACATTACATTTGTCTCATCATATTTAACTGTCGTACATAATGGTACTCATGTCATGAGAGCACCCGGCATTTGGTCCTGGTAAAAAAAATGTGTAATTAATCATTAAACATTCATTACTCCAGCAGATTATGTGCTAAATAATCAAAATGTAACGAGTATGATTAGGTGAATTTCTTAATTGTCTACGCAAAAGAAGAAGTTATAAATTCCTACAATATAGGAACATGAAAGTGAAATAAGTGTTTAATATCTTCGAGAAAACATTCAATCAAACATCCTACAACAGTGAACACAATATCCGGTCCTTCGAGAAAAACATTTAACAATAAAAAACTTACCGTTCTATCTAATAACCCGAGTGAAAAAAGGGTTAATTAGAACAATGTCTAAAGTTTTGTTGTCATTCAAAACTATTTTCGGTCTACCTGATCGGTATCTATCTTTTACTCCTCCAGATTCCTCAAATTGCTTTACAGTTTTTTGTACCGTCGCCTTATGAATAGTAGAACGGTTTGGGAAAGTATCGTTGAACAAATTGGCTACTTCACAATAAAATCTTTTTCTGTCGCCGTACCCTCTCATCAATAGTAATTCGTTCTTTTTCGCTAAAAGAGCCATTTTAGAGAAGCAATTTACCTTGCAAAACTTTTCAAAACACATCAAACTACTGTCACTTTTGGTTGATAATGTAAATGGTAAATAAATGTTGGAATCACAGCATTCTACATTTAAACATTTAAATTACTTCAAATCTACATATTTTTTACAGTAATATGTATTTAAGACCTTCCAGACTACATAAAATCATAAATGTTACATATTGTTGAACTCGAATTGAATGCGAGGTTCGAAAAATGACTGAATATACAGGGTGATGAATTTGAAAAACCAAAGTTACCAATAATATAAGAGAAACGGCAAATCTGGCAACATTGCAAATATCAAATCTGGAATCTCCGTATCCCAAAAGAGGCGTACCCCAAATTTTGTACAATTAGGACTAGCAGTTTACGAAATAATTGGCCGTTTCCAGACTTTTGGGCCACTCTATATCTATATTGATTCATAAAAATTATGGACGTAATTGAAAATATTACCTTGTTACTTCTTTTCTGTTGTATATTTTGTGTAGCTAGAGCTTTTCTATGAAGATATTTTGGTTTTTACAGCTTTTTCTCTCATTATTCAATCAATCCAAAGTATGTTTCCATTTGTCTATCTTTTTGATAAACACAGAGAGAGCGAATTGTATCATTTGCTTATGGAAGACACGAAATAACAATCAAATGCCCTGAAAATCTCCATATGTTCATTCTAAACACAAAAAGCGAACGTCTATTATATTTGATATTAAATGCTCAGATGTTTAGTGTTGACATTGCACTATATGCATGTCAAAACACATTGTTGAAATTAGTACATTCGGAGAATGATTTATCCTTGTAGCGTTTGCCAGGTGCAGATAAATTTATTGTATTCATCATCCTCATTGACGGCAGCTGGTTATATTAACCAGTTTTTACAAAAAAACGAAAAATTATGGCTTGAATTCGCAGGTAAGAAGCAATATGAGGTATCAAATTTTTCTAAACCTTAATAAGAGCGTGTAAAATACAATTTTCGCTATTACCTAACCAACTTGGTTGCACGGTTTTGCTTCTGTTAAGGTTAGTTTATGATACATAGCACTGAAAAACTAATATGAAAACACATTTAATAAATGTAGGCTGAACATTTCATGCACGCCTTTGACTTTTCCAGATTAGACTACGATATTATTCCCAATACCGCAAAAAATTCCCTCCGTTTACAGATCTTCAACCGTTTTCCTTCATCCCAAGTTTTTATTAAATTCGGCCTTGTCTTCCGCACTTTTTTAGTGAACTTCTTCCTATTCATGGTAATGATATTGTTTTTCTGAGCAACTCACGAGACGTATAAATCATAACAGGAATTTTTATTTTACAATTATCGAACACATGATTAAGATATTTTGTTGATATCGTAATAAGTAGACTAATAATTATTTTTATTTCTCAATATTCTAGAATTTTATTAAAGTCATCAAGAGAATCAAATTGAAGTAATTGAGAAGGAATAATTGAAATTATGACGCAAAATGAAAAAATGAAGATGATAATACATTGTAACAATATATTGTAATGTTTTTCTTATTTATTTAAACAGTAAACGGGTGGGATAAACTTCAAACACACGGTATTGCTACTTACGAATTTATTTAAACGCTAAACTACTCACTAACACTTAATTTATATACACATAACCTTAATTATTGATTTACTCTTAGCTATTTCTGTGTATTCTTGTTTATTTGTCGAGATCACCTTATAAACTAAACTAACTCTCCCTTGTCGGTCCGTTATATATTAGGACCTTTTTTTACTAGATAATTCTAGATTGCGGCTTACAAAAAAACAATTGGCTATCTGGCATTTTCTAGATAAGACTGGTCACAAAAACAATGTCTAGATAAGATAGTCACAACCGTAAACAGTTCTAATAAATCCCTGCGCATCCGCCATAATTTTAACTTCCATATCTTGCTTAGACAGAGTCGGATTCAGGAACTATACCAGTCTGCTGTTTCGTAACATTACCCCCTCTTTAAATGGAAGTTCCTCCTGGAACTTTTGTGTAGCCGAAACTGGATGTTTGAATCGGCAACTTGCCCCATTTCTACACTTTCCGATCTTATGGAAATCGCAGGGCACCGTCTTTATCGGATACTGATAACGAGGGTTGTAGCTGCAAATTAATATCTGGACACCGGTATCTTGAAAGATAATCTCTACCATGTTCTTGATGACTCGCCAATCCAACTGGTTACTCGCTATCTTAGGCATAGCCAGTTTCTTCACGCTGGATTCTAACACATGGTCTCGGAGGTTACGAAGTGCTTCCCACATATCGGGGTAGGTTGATCGATCTTGAAATTCATTTTTAGTTACCACGTAGAAGACATACCGCGAATTGCCAGGAGCTGGTATCTGGTCTTCAAGTTTTTCTAATTACCCGAACTTCTTTCGATAGACGGATGCCAACCCCCGTGCGTTTTTGATACGGGCGGGGATGTTGTATGCCAATGAATAATCTTCCGGGAGAGTGAACAACTCTTGTTGTTGTTCTGAAGTGACTCCATATCCAGCTTTCCCCGTACCCCCATACGCGCGCGCCCATAAATTCATCGAAGGTAGGGTCAGACACATCTCGAATATGGTTTACTCCTTTCTCTAGGTCATGGTCTCCTTCTAATGGCGCTAGTCAGTTTTGGTGAACTACTTTTGGTTTTCCGTTGGGGATCTTGCTTATGCGATATATAACATCATTGATACTTTTCTGGATTAAATGTGGACCTTCCCAGGATTTTTGTAATTTTGGAGAAGATCCATTTCTCTTCGTCGGGTTGTGTAACCACACTTTGTCCCCTTCTTTAAAACTGCCTACTGTGGCCTGCGTGTCGTACCGACTCTTCATTCTATCGCTGGCAACTTGAAGATTTGTTCGAACTAATTCATGAATATCGTCCAGTCTTCTTCTCAATTGGATCACGTAGTCTTCTCCTGCTAGATCTTCTCCAGGCCGACAGCCAAATTCCAGGTCACAAGAAAGCCTCATTTCACGTACAAACAGAATTTTCGCAGGTGTTTCACCCGTGGACTCATTGACGGCAGATCGATAAGCCAATGCGAATAGGGAAAGATACTGGTCCCAATCTCTCTGATAATTGGAAACCACTTTGGACAGGTATTTTCCAATAGTCCTGTTCATTCTCTCGACCATTCCATCCAACTGTAGATGTAATGCAGTTGTCCTGGTCTTCTTCACTCCCAGCTTGTCACAAATCACCTGGAATAGATTGCTTTCAAAATTTCTTCCCTGGTCTCTGTGGACTTTCAAGGGCACTCCATATCGGCTGATAAATTCTCTCATCAATACATCCGCGACAGTTGTGGCCTATTGATTCGGGATCGCGTAAATTTCCACCCACTTTGTGAAATAATCCATTACAACCAGGATGTATTTATCACCATTTTCTGTCGTCGGAAATGGTCCAGCGATGTCTAAAGCACTATACCCCCTACCGACGAACTGACCAACCCCGGCGTTGGCTTTTCTTTCCTCCCTAATTTTTATCTGACATTTATAAATTGATATTTGTACGAGTTTGAATTCACCCTCAAATTCTTCCTGTAACCATTACTTCGTGAATAAAAATATCATTCTTCTTATTAATTCAATATTTTCTTCGCTACGCCAATATCCATTTTAACGTCCCTTTCACATAAAAACACACATAATTTCTGCCTTAAAATTATTTCATAATATCCATTCAACACTTCAAAGTCCCCAAAAATCAATTTTAATCTCATCGCTCCAGGCAAAAACTGTCTTAAAAACTTTCCTCATCTATAAGGAAAATAACTGAAGCACAAAAAGCGACCCATGCAACACTCAACTCAACCGCCGTTTATGACGGTTAAAGTTTAAAATTTCATCACCTATTGGCCTTCCCTTACTCTCACCCACTCTGAACAACATATAAATACGAATACAACCCAACTTTCCTTGACTTCTCATCCGTTCATCGTACAAAATGGTACTCACATTATAATAATTCGCTGGCATCCACCGGCATTAATTTGAAACATTGAGTAATTACTCTCAATACTGTGATAAGTAATGAATACTCCTTATAGCTATTAACCAGTGATAATACAATATTAATTGTTCAGCAAAAGAACAAGATGTATACTACATTAAAAAAATGTATGCGTCAGTCCAAAACTAACAGCGTCAAAAGTGAAACTTTTCATGTAATTCAAAAACTGTCAATGAGTGTACAAAAAAATACATTGCAGCAAAGAAAAATTGACTGGAAATTATAATAAAAATGATTTATAATAAAAATCAAGAAAAATCTACAGACTATCCCGAATTAATTACTACGGAAGTTTCACTTGTACGTATATGTATATAGTTTTATGTATATGTAAATAATAGTACGTACACGTGAAACTTCCGTAGTAATTAATTCGGGATAGTCTGTAGATTTTTCTTGATTTTTATTATGAATCATTTTTATTATAATTTCCAGTCAATTTTTCTTTGCTGCAATGTATTTTTTTGTACACTCATTGACAGTTTTTGAATTACATGAAAAGTTTCACTTTTGACGCTGTTAGTTTTGGACTGACGCATACATTTTTTCTTTGTGACCAATACCAGGCTGAGTTTGGAATACAACGTAAAAAGGCTAAATTACTCTCAAGACAGTTATTAACATATTCTTCGGACTCAATTTGTTGACGTGTAATTTTACTATTTGTTCCAATATTTTTAAAAGCCACTTTCAGTTAATCACGAAGCCGTAATCTTAATATTTTTACTGCAATGTATAATAAATGATTTGGTTCAACAGCGCGTCTATCTGATCTTCTTATCTCACTTGTAGCAATCATAAAAGGTGATACCGTAATTTCATCACTAAAAGTACGAAAATGTCCTAAATAAATTGATGGAAATGACAGCTCTTCAGCATGTTCATCGAATAGCAGGCTATGTGGAATATTATTTTCACCTGGTGCTATTCGTAAATATTGCTCATCGTCCCATTGTAAAGTTTTCTGTTGTGCTAACAAACTTTCTTCAATTGGTACATCTTCTAGAAGCTGATGATTTGGATTGTCTGTTAACACATTGTCTTTACTGAAAAACGCGTCATCTACTTTTATATCATAATATTTATATAATGGGGTATTTTTCAAATAATCTAACCATAGTTTAATATCATTTTTCTTCACAAATCCTATCAAATAACTGGATTTATGTATCTGTCTTTTCTTTAAATGGACAATAATACAATGATCATCATCAATATTTCTAGGTAAACAATTAACCATTGTATTAATCTCTACTGGAACATTTATAATTTGACCTAGTATTCCATATTGTCCTTGACCATGCCTTAATCTTCTTATCTGCATGAAGGGTATTCGAGGTGATATGAGCCTTTCTGATATTGGGTTAAGTTTTGGAAGATTACTTGGTTCATCTATAAATTTAAATCCATTATAAATGCTCATAGTTGGAATTTTGTTTTTTAAAATGGATTGTTTGCACGTAGAACACACTCGTATGCTATCAATATCAATTTTTGGAATAATAGTTTTTATGATCTCATCACTTGACTTTGGTATAGTTTTTAAATCATTTTGGAACCATAATCGATCACAAATTGAGCAGGCATAACCAAAAGAATTTTTAGTAAATTCTTTATCAAAATATTTATGAGCTGATGTATGGTCATTATAATTACTATATTTGTTGTTTGTGCTAATTGGAATTTCGTTTGAAAGAATATTTTCGTTATTTTGTGCTGTTTGGCTATTTTCATGATGTTCCTCACTATCGTTCTCATCATTAGAAATTTCACGATGTAAATCTTTGACATTCATACTCTGATTAAGGTTGTTGTAATCGATTGGATTTAAATGTATATTTTCGTCTGTATCACTAGAAATATTTAATTTTTCGACTTCTATCTTTTTTTTTTGTTCCGCTCGTTTTTTCCTCATATATTCTCTCATATCTATTGTTTTTTTTCTGCCTTGGAGTTTCATTAGTATCAATTTTTTGTTCCGCTCGTTTTTTTCTCATATATTCTCTCATATATATTGTTTTTTTCTGCCTTGGAGTTTCATTAGTATCAATTTGAATATTTCGTTCTTGTTGATTTGATTTCATTCTATATTTTCTCATGTATTCTTTGTGGTATTGTCTTTTTTTATTTGCATCAAAATGTTTTTTTGTATCAAGTGCTGAATGTTTCAGATCTTCAATATTTTCTACCTCGTAATTTTCATTATAACATTGAATTATATCGTAATGTCCAGAATCAACTACACCACTAAGTTTCAATATTAATTGAAAATTAGATGTTGTATTTCCATGTACGACAGGTGGCCTATTATCTTGATGTATGACTATTTTTATATTGGGAAAAATATGTAAAAAAGCAGCTATTTCCACTTCACCTCCATAAATTCGTTGTTTCGATAAATGGTTGTAATAATCTTCATTATTTGAAATTTGTATATCATATACTCCTTCTCCACATATAAATTCTTTAAAATTGTCCCAATGATCGTGAATAAATTTCACTATTATTAATCGTATCAAAAAATGAAATTTTTGAGTTGAAAAAATAAAATAAGACAAACATCTGAACAAGCAATTTCCATCGCCAACGACTGAAATTGAAGTTTTTTGTCCATTCATTTTCATTTATCAAAAAATAATTTTAAATTACAATTACAAAAAAAAATATTTCCATAACACTAGTTACAACGACTTTCTCTGATGAACTGAGACTTACTTGCTCTTCTACGTACAGGTTAGCAAATATAGCTGAAAGTTTGAAAGTGGACACGCCCACGATGCGCGTTGGTCTCAATGCGGAAAGTAGGAGATAACACAGTTTATGCTTAAACTTTAATGAGTACAAAACTTATCTGTACGGACAAGTATACCTGTTTATTTCCTTTTTCAATATATTTCAATACTCTTGTTACGTTTTATTACATATTTTTTTCAAAATAATACAAATAAATACACAATGCAAAGAAATTTCCTAGTTTTTATCGCCTTAATTTTAAAGGTAAACAATTTCTATATTAATTTCGCACTGGATTATACCAATATCGGCAGAAATTATTTAGCGCTTTTGGTATCCTTTTCCCCCCGAGATGCGTTCTCACTTTATCGTTCGCGCAGCGAAGTGGGGATTGATAAACGGAATAACATGATCGCCATCAATAAACAATGCCCTGCGACTATTCTCGGCGTCTCCTCTTTGTGCGGATCTTCGTTAATTTTTTCCGCCTCTCTCACAAGGAGTTTAACAGTTTTGTTAGCTCGACGAGTTAACTCTCATGACAAAACGCTAGTGTCCCATAAACAGTTTCACTCCAATAAACTGAAGTAAGAGTGCAAACGAATTTAATTTATTCATCCATATAACTCATATACGAGCACTTTAAAACACATTTTACCACGATAGTGGTTGGTTCTTCGTAGTCAACATAAAAGTGAACAATCCTCCCGCATTTTGCGACATCTCTAAAATAAAACGAGATCCCTAAAAAATATTTTTTTTCTTTTCGTGTTTCTTAGTTCGGTCCTGGACTAATTTTATTTACTTGTCAATATCGCTGTCAGTTTGCTGTTTGTTGCTAAATTGTGACCTAGTTTTCGTTATATTTCTTATCGCAGGTTGATTTTTTATTTGTGTAAATATATTTTTCGTAAATTACTGACTGATAAGGCTACTCACAATTGTTACTTTTTTCACTCTTGTCTTTAATACTAACCTGCTTATGCCAATTTTCAGATTTTACAGTTGGTTTATCCCTAGTAATCTTAATTTTAAACCTGAGCGACATCAAAAACAGTGGCGGACCTCAATATTGTCGCCCAAAGGAACTTAAAAAGGTGTTTCCATTCGGGTCTCTATTGTATTGCGGACGGACTGGCGTTAGCAATAATCCAAGAAAATAAAGGACTGTTTAGATTCTTGATTTCTATAATCGACTAAATTTTAATCAAGTGACCTCATAGTCATTAGGGGCACCTTGATAACTTGGTTTATGTCTTATACTTGTTTCTTTACATGTGAATGATCAACATCAAAACCTGCCTGACGAGGGTCCATTATTCACACTGAAGCCAGTCAAATTTGTTCAAGAACATAAACGAGACCGAATACCCTCATCACCTGAGAATACTATCGAGACGACAATCCCAAACTACTTGCCATCTGCGTCAGACAGAAAAAAGAATGTTTATTACCAATATATCTTAGCTGATTGTCCAGCATATTGATTTTGTTTTAATTAAACTTGTTTAAAATGTCACCTTTTCCTATCTTAAAGGTGAGATATAGAGTATTCACGAATGCACCCGCTGATAACTAGCCGCGAATAACTTAATCTTGCATTAAGTTTGAGATAGCTTAGCTAACTCTTCATTAGTAAAATGTTTTCTTAAATAAAATATCCTACCTAAAATCATAGTCTAAAATAATTTGTTTTATAAAGTTTAAAACTTCGTATTTGTTTTTCAAATTTTATGGTCGATCAGATAATTTTACTCTACACCCTTAAAGTTTGGAACGATCATATTTTTCGCGGAAGCACAAAATAGGATACTCAAGTACAGTAAAATGAGAATGGAGGTAATGTAAAATATTTCTTAAAATAAAGTCAATCATAACGATCATTTTGATTCAAGTGACACTTCACGTAGCTTTCGTAATTCCTCAAATTGCCGGTACGAATTCTCATTGTAAAATTTCTCTATCCCTAATTTCGAATACTTTGAAATGCAAATTTCTCTGAAACAGAACAGTTTTGTGGAATTCACGTAAATTCCTTTTTGTGCTAAACGCAAAGGATGAAGATGCTCATTCCTGAGCTACTGAAATTATTTAATTTATTACTTTGATGTATCTTATATGGAATGTAATAAAAGTAATATCAGGAGCATACCTAAGTTGGGTGATATAGAAATTACTCGGGAATGTATACAAAAAACAGGTCTACTGTATTAAATGAAAAGACAATCTTTTTGAATACTAAATTCCAATATATTAATACTAAATTCCAATATAATTATACCAAAAATTCAATAGCTATACTTTGGTTGTAATTGGTTTAATTGATTTTATAGTTAATTTTACATAACAAATGAAATTTAACTAATTTGTAACGAAGAAAAACCATCTAAAATATGAAATAAATGAGTTTTGTATTGAGTTTTATAATATGACAACCCCGATAGGAATAATAACTCAATAACATTTTATACACAATACCACTGACTCCTTCTTGCGAACCTGATCCACATCATCTACCACTCTCAACCCTACAGCAGAATTGATCCTATACCATAATATTCAGCGTCCTCACCACGTTTTTCAGGTAAGAAAAATATCAGTTTAGCTATTCTCGCTTGGTTATCGACTGTCTAACCTGGAGACGACTGTTCCTTAACCACGGAGAAGTTTCTATTTAGTTGTTAAAGCTTGATTAATGCACAATTCACACACACACACACATATATATATATATATGTATATATATATATATATATATATATATATATATATATATATATGTATATATATATATATATATATATATATATATATATATATATATATATATATATATATATCAAGACCCCTCTGAATCTCTTCTCTTGAAGAGGCCACTAACAGTAGCTGATCGAGCTTCTTCGCCCTCAAATCTACTCAAATCGTAAAAACCCTTGTTTGTCTTTGATAACTTTGTATGAAAAATATAATTAATCTTCGAACCGCTTAAGTGATCCAGATACACATTTTTCCTGATATTAGCCAAGTGGTATGAGCAAGCTTAAGCTATCAACATGTATATTTATCTATTGGAATGCGATTCTAGAGTTTGGTTAAAAACTGTTGATGATTACAAATATTATTAACAATTATTCATATGTTGATTCGTGAGTATAAACTTCTCCTAATTCAGAATTTGGAAGAGAGCATCAACCAGTGAGTCACATAAGCCCATAGAAAATAATGGAAATGATTTGCGATCTTATTTGGATAGTATCAACAATGCAAGGAACATAAAATCGATATCCACATCCTAATCATCGTTTCAACTGTAGATACTTTGTAAACGCTGCATTCTAAGAGCTAGAATAGCATAGACGTCTTATTATGATGATTATGGGAGGATTAAATGTACGAGTCGAAATAGATAGTACCCTGGGTGACACATTGAACATCAACAAAGGCGTCAGACAAGGAAATGGGCTATCGACAACTCTGCCTGTTATCACACTGTACCATGTGATCAAACGTTTTAACCATAGCGGTACAATATTTAACAAGCTGCCCAAATATGGTCGTATGCATATGACATGGCATCGGGCTGATAGCAAGAATAAAGCGCAGACTTGTGGAGGTGTTCAAGGAAGTGGAGGAGAAATCCAAAGAAATCATAATCTTCATCAATGACTGCAAAACGCAGTATATGATCGCGTACAACTCCCATCTCAGTAAATCTGTATATTATGGCAGAACCTTCAAGGAAGTGACAACCCTCAAATATCTTGGAAGTCAGCTTGGCAACAATGCAAATTGCTCTACCACCGTCAAAAAGCGAATACAAGGTGGATTCAGGGCTATTTAAGCGAGCACATGTCTACAAGTTTCTGAACCAAACTGCAAAAATAAAAATCTACAAAACACTAAGTCACCCAGTAATATTTTGTGGTGATAAAACGTTGATGCTGAAGGAGGACGACAAAGAAAGGTTAAGAAGATTTGAATGGAAAGTCAATAGAAGTATAACTTGTGATAATTACAACAGAGGGAGACCACAAATGAGATGAATGGACAATGCTACATATGATCTTCGAATAATGCAAGTCATAGGATATTAAAAGGCAATAAACAGGGCTGTAGTACGTTTTAGTGAAATAAACAATATTTATTCTACATGAGATACAATTAAATTCTTTTTTTTGATTATGAAGAAACGTCTTCTCAATTGTACTAACAACTAATAAGATAAAAGAAACAGAAAGTTAGGACTGGATGAGTTTAGAACGAAGCATATTATACTTATATCATAAAAAATGATTGTAGCTGGTGGGCATTTGTTTTCAGACTTCAGCGAATAAACAAATTTTTGGAAGAAAAGCAATTTCTTTCCAACATTCATATAATTAAATACCAGACATTTCTTATCCAGTAAAAATTTAACACTATTCGATTAGCTTAAAATAATTATCATCAATCGGAAAAATATCGTGAAGGCTAAGATCCACTATTACCGTACAAACACGATGGTAAAGAAGATCCAAAATGAAAGTAAAATGTATATATTGTGCACAGCTTAATAATTTGCGTAAAGCGCTTTCGAGTACAAACAATCAAGTCCATGATAGAATGTATAAATCATTAAAGACGTAAATACTCACAGTAAAATATTTAATGAAAGATACATAAAACCTTAGCCATCACATACATCGTCTATAAAAATATATTAAATGAGAAATCTTAAGATTAAAGGAACAATTTAAGATTAGATGTATGAACCTAGAACCCGACTAAATAAAAAATATCTCATTTTAAGCACACACGTACTTTTGCAGTAGCAGAATTTAGGTGCGTCACTATTTTATTTTGCTATTAGATGTTTCTACAAAAACTTCTGACCTGATGTTTTCAGAAACCTAATTGCAACAAACACTATCATCGTTCTCCATTTCTAGAGATAATCAGTAATATTTCTAAACTCAGATTCAGAGAGAAGTGAAGTTTTTGATCAATTAATTAACATCCAGTCTTTTGTTCTTGTATCACATGCATATTCCATTACACTAGAATCTATCAGTGTACGGCATTTGAGAACTTGTTAAACGTTGGTTTCAACCTAAACTTGACGAGGAGTTGATATATCAAAGTACTGCTTGCTCATTAGAAATATAACGAGGCATATTCTGATAGGAGCGACATTCCAGGTTAGGTAATTGGAAGCTAAATAATAGTTTTAAGCGAAATATGCATTTTGGATGCAGTCAATCTATCGTTAATTATGTCAGGCCTTTGGTGTGAGATTGTCTCTTGCTTATTGATTTAAGTTCGTCGCACTAGAGTGACGTTCAGTCTAATAATAATTAAACAAGCATTTCAAGCAAAAACGACTTCGACATCGCAGTAAGAAAGTTTGTAGGATATTTATTTGAATATCACATTGATATTTTAAAGCCACATATCAACAGAGAGATATAAAATGTAACATTTGAGTCAACATGTCATATCTTGATGATCGTTAGAAATTCTTAAACTTTCGCATGATTTTTCTTCTAGTTCTATTTATTTACATCTTGTTTTTATCTATTTGGATAGCAATATAACAATAGAAACTTCACTGTAAAGAGCATTTCAATAAAAACTATCCACCCAATATAAATCCGAAGGCGCCATTTTATTAAAAAATTTATAAATATGTCAAAAATCATATAGGGGAGGGTGAGTCATGGTGAGACAGGTGCACTATGAGACAATCGTTATAATTCAAAAATTTGGCGCCGCATAAAGTTCTCTTTACTGTGGTAAATCACGCAACTAGTTTGCAATGTTCCTCTGTTGTCGCTTATAGTATTGGTCTGCGATTCGAATTTTTATGGGTATAAGTTTTTTTTAATACCAGATAAGTTTTTCATTACACTATGTTCACTTAATTTTTACAAACTGGTGAT
Source organism: Galeruca laticollis (assembly GCA_963921935.1). Lineage (NCBI taxonomy): Eukaryota > Metazoa > Arthropoda > Insecta > Coleoptera > Chrysomelidae > Galeruca > Galeruca laticollis. The sequence continues at coordinate 138,437,559 of OY998182.1, forward strand.
GCAATATGAATAGATATTAATTTATAGTTTATATATATATATATATATATATATATATATATATATATATATATATATATATATATATATATATTATAACAGGCAAAATATTTCAGTAAAATAGTTTAAAACATAATTATTATAATAATGATTTCATTTTGAACTTCATCATGATGTATAGAATGTTTGACAATACATAATTTATTGGCTGCCAAAACTGTTATTAAGATGAGGTTGGATTTCCGACAAAGAACAAATAATTATAGAACATTCACAATTCAAATGGAATGAATTTCATTGGATGATACTAACAAGAACAAAACACAGAGCTGAGCATTTATTGGACTTTAAAATATAATTGTAAATATAAAAGTAAACAGGATTATAAATTTTTTATCCTATTGAGTACATTAATAACCTGTAAATAATTATTTTAATAAAGTAAGAGAAATTTTTATAAATATTTTCAAATTTATGAATCTGATTCCTTTTATTGGTCAAAGAAATTGTAATTTAAAGTGGTAGTGTTATAATTGGTAAAGGTTTTTTTGTTTAAGTAACTACGGGAAAGTTTGTTGGGCAATCAAGCTGAAAAAGAGTCAGTTCGAAATAAAAAAATGGCAAAAACAACAATTTTGGAAACATAGTGAAATTTATATAACTTATAAGAGGGATAGTAAAAAATAGCGTTAAAAACAATTTCGACAAGAGATATTAACAACGAACTGTTGGTGTATTTATGTGAAAAAATCTATTATCCAGAAGACAGCGTCAGCATCAAGTGAAGGAGTGATACAAAATTTCAATCCAATGTGATGTATCTAAATGCTACATAGAAAACACAAGGTGAAGTTGAATTAATTTATTTGGCCATTTAAAAATATTATTGATTGCAATCTATAACATTAAAATTCATGAAATTATTGGAAGACAATTTTTCGGCAACCATATAAAAATTATTGAACTTTCTAGACTTCACTTAATTATGTGGTTTTGTTTATTATTAGGTTTGTTAAATAAAAAAAGATCTGATCAATCTACTCTAATCAAATCATTGTACTTGTATATTTTCAATGTCTTTGTAATTGTTTAGTGTTATAACGATTTTCAAATTTAATTAGAATTAAAAAAACTATTCAATTCATTTTTTCAATTATTATCTTGCGAAAGTATTTGGTTAATGTCAGAACAATTTATTTCTTCTTGTGTTTATAAGTATTTGGTCCTTGTCAATAAAGGTCTACAGTCCAGATTTGACTATCAGTTGGGAGGTAGGCAACACTTGACGTATTCAAATTTCTTGGCGCTATATGAACTACACCTGTGGAACGAGTGATACTCAAGTACATAGATTGAAATAAAATAAAAGAACAAGATTCATATCATTATAATATATATATATATATATATATATATATATATATATATATATATATATATATTATACTGGATAGAATTGGTATAAGAGAATATTTAAAATGTTATTATTATTGTTAAGTTGATGGTTGATTGTTAATTCTTGTTTGCCCGGTATATTATAAAATTTTTAAAATAGTTTGTAAAGTAATTATACCTTTGCATGAAAGACTCCACAATCTCAAAGTAGGGTTCAAGTATTTAAAAGGAATCAATTTTAATTTTAAATATGAGCGCCAAAGATAAATAAAATCCTTACATTTTAATAAAGAAATTTTGTTAATCAAAAAATATACTTGTTTTTATTATTTCTAAATAAATTTTAGAGACGGTCCTGTCTGCTTAATTTCGAACCTCTCCAATGATTCATAGACGTCAGGTTATTACTGCTAACTGTTAAACATAGATGGAGCAATCCCCAAGAAATGAAAAGTCTCAACAATATAATTTCAAAATGTTTTTCAAAGGGAAAAACGTTATTTAATGTTGTGAAAACAAATACATCATTCTTTTACAAATAAATCGTGAAAACAAACTATCTAGGATGGTCATTCATTCAAAAAAAACCATACACTCAGGTGAAATATTATTTCTATGTGCGATTACAAAATAGGCAACATTTTAAACAAATTTGAAAATACTAATTCTGTTACACATTGTCTATGTAACAAGATGGCGAAAATTATGGTAATGAAAACATATGAATTATCAAAGTTCAATTCTTTGCACAAAACCGGTAAGTTTGTTTAACCTTTTTTATATATAAATAAAATAGTTTTAAATACCTGTTCACTGTATCGTTCTAGTACACTTCAATGATTGTTTTTTTTTCATCTTATTTTAGGTTACCTTCTGGAATACCGAATAATACGTCTAGCCTGGACAACAGCTATAATTGATGCCACATTCCATCCATATCAAAACATTCTAGATGAATCCCATAATCCAGTACTTTCTGAAAGGTATTGTAGAGACAGTTTCCACGATACAATATTTCACTTGGCCATATTGATGAATTTTATGGTCAGTACATTATTCTATTTACCAATTTTCTTGTTGAATTATGTTTATCTACTTGATTAATTACATTACTGAGTTGCTTTTAAGGATAATGTATTTATTTCTATAATAACCAATCCAAATTGTTGTTATCCAAAAAGTGTGCTTCTTCAACATTCACAGCTACCGAAAAGAAAACTACCTAGTGAATAGTGTACGTTATCAACAAATTGTTTTATCCAATTTTTCTTTAATTAATAATCTGCTTGTCGTTGATGAAAATATTTAAAGTGTATTCCACCAATCAAACTATAAAAATTCTTATTGAAAAGTTTCACTTCAAGTTGTAGATCGTCCATCTATCCTTTTAAAACATTCTGTTTCAAGTTTTTATATGATTAAAACCCATATATTATTCCCTTCAAATTGTATTCAAAAATATTTATAAATGACAGTTTTTAATTTCGATAATATCTATACGGAATGACAATTCATTTCACAAATGTCATGCTCTATGAAATTAATGTTATTACTTGACTTCCTACCTTGACATGTATTAAATAATTACATAATCTTATCAGAAAACTTCTTTCAATATCTAATATTTACTTTTTTAAGACAAATCATAGTATTATTTTACTTTTACAATGAGAAAAATGGATTGTTATTATTTATATGGAACAACGTTCAAAAATTCTCTCTCTCAAATATTAAAATCGTGTTATTTAATTTCACATATGTATTTATAAAGCGTATTTAAAATTTCCTACACAATTCTACAGCGTGACTCTTGTCTACTTTCTCTATTTAATAGTGAATAGTACAGATTGTCTCCATTTCAAACCATTTTTTTTTAAAAAATTCAAGTTCTAAAATTTTGTACTTTCTTACAGTGTGTAGTCTTTTATTCCATAATTCAGTATACAGAGTGTTGCAGGTTTCTCTCTATGTTAATATATATATATATATATATATATATATATATATATATATATATATATATATATATATATATATATATATATATATATATAATTTCGATTTTCTACTACACCTGTTTTAGTCGAATTTTCAATAATTTCGACTTATTGGCCTGACCGTTCTTCGAAGGGCAAAACAACTACATTCCTGGCTAATACCACGCAGAATATTGAATTACATTACTGACTACTTCTCGCTTGTGTAACTACACGAACCAAGAGAAGCTGTCGGAGGGTGTAATCTTCAGTTCGGATTAGAGATTCTGAACTGGAAGGCATTACGGCACTCTTGAAGAGACCCAAGAAGGTCGAAACGCGTAAGTGTACTATGCTCTTCCGCTATCAGTTGCGAATCACCACAGATGTCCGTATCGGCAAAATGGCCGATCGACGTCACGGTTTTCGAAGGGGATGTAATTCAATAGTTGTTTTGCCCTTCGAAGAACGGTCAGGCCAATAAGTCGAAATTATTGAAAATTCGACTCAAACAGGTGTAGTAGAAAATCGAAATTTATATTTCATATAGCACCTCGTATTTTATGAAATTATATTCATTTATATATATATATATATATATATATATATATATATATATATATATATATATATATAAAGAAGATGTACGAATATCGAATATGTAGACAACAACAAAGAGATTCATGGGTAATTCATGTAAAAAGAAAAAGGGCTACTGAAACAGAGTGGTAACCACAGGCTATATGCGCCCCCGTGTTGATCTTGGTTGTTGTCCCGAAAACTCGTGATCTTCCAATTGAAGGAACAAATGTGCGTTTGGTTTCCCTGTGAAATTCGTTGTTTTGTGTTTTCCCATGTTCCGATCAACATCTTTGCTCCCTAGTTTCACACCCTTATTTGGTTATACCATACTGAGGACGGCAAATGAGCCAGAAACATGCATGTCTCCGGTTACCACTCTGTTTCATTAGCCCTGAAATGGCATTCGTCCATGTGAAAATCACGGTTGCTGTAGCGACAACGGTACTATGACATCCCATATACGGACGTCACAGTGCATCGAGCTCCAAAATATCGCAAACTGTTCAATGAGTACTTGGGAACTTATTGCTGATAAAATCAGCAGGACGTCACTTTGGTCGTTTTTTTTATAAACCTAAACACCAAGGTTCGTATGGTCTCCGTACGCGGCGTTATAGTAGAACACTTGTATATTTATTATACATCTTACGCATAAGTTGGCATCCCTCAGTATACATATCGAAGAACGGTATAGTTTGGCACCTGTTTATGTATTTTTCTTGCAAGTAAGAACCTACGAAATTTTACTCCACTTAAATTTCCATTAAAAAAGTAAGGACCTATCACATTAGATCCGACTATCCTCCCCATACCTTCAATAACCATCGCTTTTGATGGTCGAGTGTCCGGATATATTCCATTCCACTCCTTTGGAATGTAGTTTCATAACTAAACAATATAAATTCGAAAAAGTTTCTCAGTTACCCCCACCTGTTCCATTACCCATGAACAAAAATCTATCCGTTGATCAAAATCAATCGTAAAGTTCCTGGTGTAGCTGTATGTGATAAGGATGAGATTTGTATATTTTATTATTTCTTGTGGATACATCTACTTATTCCTATTTCTTGACTAATTTGTCACAAGATACACTTCCAGTATTCCGAAATGTGTTCAGTAACTTTTGAAAACTTTCCTTTTTCGGAGAATGATACGTGAAGCTAATTGGCAACTTTCTATACACTCACCCAATACTGAAATTATATCAATTCTTTCTTGCATTGAATATGTTTTCATTGTGAATATTATAATGATTTAATTGAATAATTAATTGTAGTATTCAAGTTGGCATAGCTTCATGGAAAATATCATTAACTAAACATAACAATGACATTTAATTTGACATTTAAAGTATTGCATAGAATAATACACAGCCTACTACCCCTTTATAATATAAGAGAAAAACACAGAGCTGACTTAAAATAAGTTTTCAATTGATCACGGGGAAAATACTCAACTTGGCTATATAAAACCCTAGTGCCGTTTGAAAGAGAATAGTTTTCTTTATCGTATAGGATCAAAAAATACCGGGTGTTCCATTTACGATGCTTTTCAAGTTCGCAGGAGTCCATTTTATTTCGCCCTTTTTGGAACGCCCTGTACATTTATACATAATCCTAAAGATCGCAAATAATAGCTCAAAGGCTTCAAGTCAACTGATCCAAGGTATTTTTTTATTCCTACCCGCTTTGTCGTTATTCTTTTTTTGGTATTTCTAGAAAAACGGAGATATTTCGAAAACCATAAAAGATAGATGTAGCTAATCCTTGAGAAAATTCCATTCAAAAATATATAGCTTTGACATATCTAATGTTTTTCATCCACTATGTATAGTTATGAATATTTTTAAAATGTAGATCTTATTGACCTACATAAATGCATATCAAAATATTTTTTCAATTGTTATGGTTAGGGCACCAGGTTCCGTGCCGTGTATGCCGTATGCCCTATATATATATATATATATATATATATATATATATATATATATATATATATATATATATATATATTGTAATGTTATATTATACATCTAAGAAATAATCTTTAATACTTTTGCCAGCTCAATCGAACACTATCTCTATAATACCTCAGGGTGTGAAGGTTTCATTCCTCATAAATCAATAAAACAAGTTTCAATTATTCCCTGTTCTATAATGCATGTGAAATATAAATCGATATTGATACCTACTGAAATGTACATATAAATTAAATTTCGTTTTTTTTATATTTACAGTTGATGTTTTAATAATTAGTCCAATAAATGTCTGTCAAAATTTTAGTACTCAATTATAATGAAAATGTTCTTTATTGCATTGTATTATCGAATGGTCACTGACCTTATCACTCTGTCCACAACCGGTTAAATGTCCATACGCACTATCCAATCTTCTGTTATCAGGCTTCTTTCTTTTCTTTTCTTCACGTTCAAATTTTGTTACTGTCTGGTAAATATCTCCTTTTCTATTTTTATGAATCAATAGGTTCGTAGTTAAACACGTCTTTTACGAACAAAAAATACCTTTTTTCATTTCCTCTCAACATGAAAAAAACTCTATTCAAAAATTACTTGACATCTCCTCTCCAATGTCTCCTTCTTTCTTCTTGATCAATATGGTTCTTCTCTAAAAATCTGGTCTTGTCAAGATCACTTGACATCTCTTGTCAAAATGTTTATGATTATCTCAAATATTTACTCCGAATGTTTCTTATACTACTATATACACTTACATACTAACAACAATTCTATTTTGTTCTATTTTATATAGGTATCAATATCCCGAAATTTAACGTAAACGATTAATGAAACTAAATTATTATTTTTAATGTTTTCTGACATAAAAATATATATATATATATATATATATATATATATATTTATATTTTATATATATATATATATATTTATATATTTATATTTATATATTCCCAAGTTATTGGTTGTTAAATTTCGTTCTTATGATTTTATATAGATTTAAATACTACATTAGCAGTGGGACCACACTATGTACCCCCGAATCCATGAAAAACCCCGTTAAAGACATCAAGGAAAAATAATTTAGCCTCAGAAAAACGGCGGAAGTCAATGATATTAAATTTCAAACGTTAGCTCGTTATGTAAAGAAAATCCAGACAAACAATTGTCTTTTAAACCGCAGTTTGACACCAGAAGAGTTTCAAAGGATGAGGAAGAAGTAGTATTGACTAGTTACATCATAAAATCTAGCAAAATGAGTTACTGAAAATATACACAAGACGTAAGAAAACTGGCTTATGAGGTTTGTGCCTATAATAGAAATTATATGCCTGAAACCTGGAGAGTGATAAAAATTGGTGAATTTCTTCGATATTTAGTAAAAAAATTCAACCAAAAAGTATTGTAAGTCGTAAAAGTCAAAAAAGATGCCCAAAAATATGGTCTAATTACAAATCTATCATCCGACTAAATACTGTCTACCAGATTTTCCCTTCCATCACTAATACGAGATTAAAAATCTATACTGAGACCAATCTTGGAGAATATCAATATGAATTTAGCCCCGGGAGATCAACAATTCATATCCTAAACTAAATTATAGGAAAACGTTACGATCAAGATATGAATATCCACATTCTAGACATAGATTCCAAACAAGTTTTCGATAGTCTGAAAAGAAACATACTGCTTCAAATTTTGATAGTCATTAGAACCAAATCCACCGTACTTTATTTCATATCAAACAGGACCATTATTCCAAACATCCTACTTGAAACTCGAAAATATGAATTTAAAAATGGAGATTCAAGTTGATTTGAAATATTGAATTATTGTCTGGCAACAACTCAGAACTATAAACTCGTGAAATCGGTCGTAGTTTGCCAGCATTCTTGTTTTCTACAAAACTAGGGCATCAAATGTAAATTATACCTTCAAGTTATTGACTATGCACTCCACTCCAAGAACTTATCCAGGACAAGAGAGGTGATTACATTCATTTAACTGATAGAGATTATTACGGAAATTAAGGCCACGGATTTTTGCTTGGATTCGATGAAAATGTGCTATTTTGTAAAATATCCTTGATAAATGGTAATTATTTAGATAACGAGTAGGAACCGAGACGATATATGAATTCTGTACCATCACCAACAGTATCAATATAAAAAATTTGACAGGAAATTGAAGTATCTGGATATAAACCATTGAAATGATAAGAAAATCGATAATGAATTGCATACTCTCCCCTACAGCTCCTAAATTTTTTCAATTTGTCATTGAACGGTTCTTTTCGATATACTTTTAAATCAAAGAATACGAAGTTCAAAGAAGGTCATACTCAATGTCTGTCACACTAGAATATCTATGTCACTTCGCCCAAATGCGACTTTCTCTATAATTAACTGCTAATTTATTGGTATTTCATTTTATCAAAAAATGTTATTGCTCCAACCCCTTTTCGAGAAACAATTGCTATGCCAGCTTGGACCTCAATCCAGCATAGCCATAACTCGGAAAGTGAGAGGGTAACTTAGAACTACCCAGAGGCATATTTTATTGCTAATTGCTTAAATGCGACCCCTTCAACCCCAGGTGACACATTCATTCCAATAAAAACTTTAAAATATTTTAAACTGATATTTCTAACATACAATACATTGGAGAATTTATTGCTAATTTACTGCTCGAATACTACGTGAAAAACATTTTTTTGCACAGACCCTAATATCTCTCTAATCTACGCAATTTTTTTGGAAATTCGTGTTTAAAATATTAAGCTACGTAGATATTTAAAAATAAGCTGGGATACCCGTAGATTTTATAGGAAGGGCCATCTATATATTGATACATTTATGGGTATAACTCAGTATACACTTGAAGCGCTTATTAACAAAATATCACGGTGCCCTGGTAAACTAATGTTGGAAAAACTTCACACTACTAGATGCGGAAAAAGCGAAGATTAGCCTCGAGCAGTAATACACTTTACTTACACAAGCACTTGGAAAATAGGTTCAATTACGTAACTTTATATTATGTGGTTATTTTCAGGCAATTATAATATCTGTTTGCAATATTATTTTCAAACTATTGTTTAAAATTAATGTGCGCAAATCTACACTGAGATGCTATACCAAATTCAAGATACGGTTCAAACTGTCAGAACCATTGTTTCAGAAGGGGTCGTTGCAAAAAATTGTTTTTTGCATAGAATTTGAGCTATACAATATACATTCTCCAATGTATTCTATGTCGGAAATATCAGTTTAAAATATTTTGAAGTTTTTATGGGGATGCAAGTGTCACCAGGCGTTGAAGAGGCCGGTTTTTCGAATTTATCTCCATGACACCTTAGAGCAATTAATTAGCCATAAAATATGCTGCTGAGCAGTACCATGTAACCCTCTTCCTTTCCGAGCTGTGGCTATGGCTATGTTGGTTTGAGGTTCAAGCTGGCGTAGCCTTTGTTTTTCGAAAGGGATTGGAACAATAATTTTTTTTAAGAAATAAAATAGCAATTAATTATAAGGTAGGTCACATTTGGGCGAAGTGTCATGGCTTTGATACCTTGGCAGACATTCATACTCACCCAAAATTACTGAAAATCCTATTAAATTGAAGTATTGATGTGGTCGATCTTTATTCACAGTTATAAGTAAGTCAAGTGGTGCTTCATCAATGAACAATCGACTAATTTTGTCTTCTTTAGAGGACAGTATACCATTTTTACTGCTCTGTTCCTCTTACTTTCTGGATAATGCTTGTCTCTTATGGCTCAATGCTTTCCCAGTATATGTAGTTTGTGAATTATTGTAGATGTTATTTTTTTAATAACCTGAGCAATTCTCGTTACTCCATCAAGGAGTAATTACGTTGTTAACTTGTCACAGCTCAAACTAAGCATTTTGTATTCGCGTTGCTCTTTTGATTTTAAAAATAATGATATTTTCTCATAGCCTGATGCTCAACAATCCTGCGGAGAGCGTATTCTTGCTGATCCCCTTTTAATAGTTTACCACTTTCCAGTATTCCAGTAGCATGATAAAACGTTGCAAACTTGATTACTGCTCAAATTGAGTAGTTACAACATCAGGGTTATCGTGAGCCTCTCTTCATATAAAGCCTCCCAACAGATTAGCACACACCATATTGTATTGTTACATACAATATGATCATAGCAAGTACAGATTTCAATCCACTATGATCTAAAACCCTATTGTATACGAACAAGGCAGCTTTGACGTTACTTCTGGTTTTTGTATTTTGAAACTTTATAGATGCACTAGTGGAAACAAACTCTAGTTTACCATACAATCTCACTTCAGTGAATTTTTTGCTCTATATTTCAGTAGAACGTAGTTAAAATAAAGTATTTCTTCATCATTTATTTATGTTTTAAATTCGTAATTAATTAGATTAATTCTATTAATTCGGAAGACTTCACAATGTACAGGACTAAAAATTGTCAACTGAAATTGCGTCTAATTAAACACTGTCCATTTCAATGAATGAATAATGTAGTTTCATCAGTTTTGCGATACTAGATGTGAATGAATATTTAATTTATAAATTTAATCTAAATGATATTAGTTAAAACTCGATTACAATGGTATAGACTGTCATAGTAATTTGAAGAAATTGACGTGGTCCAAACTTGTATACAAATTAACAGAAATTAGAGTTTTCATAACTGTGATACCACTTTTAGTGGAAATTGCAAGAAAATTATTGATATTGAATAACAAAATGTCAACTGGGAAAGTGGAGAAGGAAAATTGTGACAAATACCGCATATCTGACTGAAAAAAGATGGCAAAATACGGGAAACTTTTTTATTATTATAGATAGAGATGTAGAAGAGATGCAAGAGACTAAAACTGTAGAGGGCTCTTAGACACGTACATAAAAAATGTTAGCCCCAATCCAAGAAGTATAATTTGCCAAAAAATTTCGATGTTCAAAAATTTCGAAATAATATACTCAGGAAAATGCTAATTTTTTTATTTTTTTCTCTATCGACTGATATTATATATATATATATATATATATATATATATATATCGGAAATATTTTTTTTGGGATTGTAAGGTTCTAAGTCAGAAATTGAATGATTTTTTGGGTTTTAATTAACATTTTTGTTTTTGTCTCCATTTTTGTGGACGTTTCGGACAGTTAGTGTCCTTCATCAGAACTTTATTTTCTACAACTAGACGTTTATAATTAACTAATTATACAATACATACACATTTCTTAAAAAACTCACCACAAAACAAGAGCCTGCAAGCGCATGTCAATTTATAAGAAGACAACTATTTTCATTAAAAAACATTTAGTACTAAAACAATACATTCACAACAATTGACTGTACAACATATTATATTACAACAACAACTGATTTTTCAAGGAAACAAAATTTATTGGTAGTAAATAGAACTGATTTTTGTATCGTATACATTAATTATGATGGAAAAAGAGGTATTAAACAAACTCATTTCTGTTCTGAAAATTCATACTGGTATTATTTTGGTATAAGGTGTTAGTTATGCTACAGGATGTAATTTCAACTTATAGACAATTTTTTGAAAATGATACTTATTTGATTAAATTAAAATAAATTTTCGATACATTTTTTGTATCTGATTTGGCATTGATAGAATGTTGATTTTTTGAGTTTCTATCATTTCGTAGAACTCTCTTTTTTTTATGGCTGTCACTTCGCAGTATTTTTGTGTTGTCATAGTCGTGCTATGGCCTTCATAAAACACATGTTCAGCAAGTGCACATCTGTCAGGATACAACTCGCTGTCACTCCTGTGAGAGGAAATTCGGTTGGAAAATGACCTCTTACTTAGATTGACCATAGTACTTTTTATTTCTAATAACATCACATCAAACTTGAATTATATTGACGCTAGAACTGACAATAATCATACACCAAAAACTTCTGCAATATTCAAAAATCATAACATAAAAGTTGCTAACAAGCAACATCTTACTATTAGGTCAATCTTCAGTAAAATAAAAGATAGAACATCTACCAATAAACTGGCTAATATAGTTTATGAAATTCCTTGTGATACTTGTAATAAGAAGTACTAGGGTCAATCTAAGAGGTCACTTTCCAACCGAATTACCTCTCACAGGAGTGACAGCAAGTTGTATCCTGACAGATGTGCTATTGCTGAACATGTGTTTTATGAGGGCCATAGCATGAACTATCAATCCGCTAATGTTTTAACTACAGAAAGGAATTATAAAAAACGTCTGTTTTTAGAAACAGCATACATCAATCAAGATGTTAATTGTATAAATAAAAAAACAGACCTGAATAATCTTAGTGTAATATACGCATATTTATTAGATTTTGAAAAACAACATTTAAAAATTTAAGTACAAATCATATAAGTAACCTATAATAGAATCATTTTTAACATCAATGTAATACAAATTGTCAAAATTCATATTGACTTGGCAACATTATTTAATACATATATTGTTTTTTTGAAGTTTAATTATAATTTTTGGATAATATTTGAAATGATTTATTATACATATATTTCACTACTTTACCTACAATCTCGCTAAATAATGTAAGTATTTTTATATACCCTTTATTTTAATTTTTGACCATATTTTATAATTCTTAGTACTGGAAAATGAATACAATTGTATTCGAAAGCTCGTAAAATAAATATTTCAGAGAGTACACTTGGTGTTATTGCCACAAACCCAATAAAAATAATCCTGATTATTAAGTTGGCAAATAATTAATTTAAAATTATATAAATATATATATATTATATATATATATATATATATATAAATATATATATATATATATAAATATATATATATATATATATATATATATATATATATATATATATATATATATATATATTATACTGGTTTAAAATGAGCACCTTGAATCTATTTTTTTTAATGCATTGACGTTGTGACGGAACTAATAAGGCTGCTGATATTCGGATTTACGTTTAGAATAAAATTTATACTTTCCGTAATATTATTTGGCTTATCGATATATTTCAGACCAACTTCAATCATAATGTTGGATGGAGAAATTGATTTGATACCATTTAATTACTTAATTTTGTATCCGAATGACAGTGTCTTTTCATTTTTGGGTTATGTGTAGTTCAGCTATTACAAACTTAATAGAATTATAAAAAATACTTGCTTTCAATTTTTAACAATTTCTATTTAAAATGATTATCAACGTGAAGTACTGAGAAATATACAAATACTTGATAAATGTACAAGATGACCTGACTAGTGTTTTAATGTGACATTAAGTTGATAATTCTATAATATATAATGTCAAAAGTTTAGGAACTGTCACATAGGAGAGAATTGTTTGGTTATATATCACAGTGACATAGATGTCAAAAAAGTCTATGGAAATGAATAATGCAACAAATCGAGAGAGAAGCAGAAATCACAGAACTTTATATTTATTGTGTCAGGAAATATATGAATTTTGTTGTTGAGTAAATAAAGCTATTATTTAGGAATTAGAAAATAGGAATAGAGGATAGTTTATGTGAAGGAATAATAATAATTTGGTAGAAAGAACATTTTAAAAGGACACAAACACAATTTAAAAAAAAATTAACACTTAAGCATTAGAATCAGATTAGGGCATAGCAACAAAAAACAATGGGAGTTTGTTGATGAAGAAAATGAAGTAGGTATGACATATTCGAGAAATGATAAGAAATTTCAGATAAAAAAATATCAAAATTGTATAAAAGAGTCCTGAATGAACAGTAGAAGCGGCAAATAAAAATATATAAGAAGGAATATTATAAAGAAGCTACATATAAAATAACAATTATTGGAGTCCCGGCAGTTCTGTATGGTGTGGTTTTGAAAGACAGCACTTCAAGAAGGAGTATTAGTGGGGTTGTGAGGACCAGGTTAGTTTTTTTTTGTCTTTGTTGGTACTTACATTTATGTTAAAGATATAAAACAGATCTGATAAACGTAATTACAAAAACATTAGTACTTACGCATTTCTATTTAACGTTTATAATTCATCACTTTGTTTCTTTGTTCCAATTTAGTACTTGCGCATTTCTATTTAACGTTTATAAATTTCGACTTCTCAACTTTTATATTAGCATAAGACATATCATCACTTTGTTCCTTTGTTCAAATTTATAATACATATTTTCTGACCAATACAAACTAATTCATATGAAATATTATTGAAATAATTGTTTTCTTAAATATCATTTCAACGGATACGAATTGACATCTGTTATTACTGTGAGATCTGGAATCGACTATTCTAATGAGAAATTTTGACCATAAACGCACCAAATAATATAAAAAAAAAGATTAAAAATTGTTTGAATGAATAAAAGATAAAATATTGGAGATAAAGTGTAAAAATAACTGGAACCCAAAAAGTAGATAGAGTATCTCATTCTCTCCGCATAAATAAATACATAAAAATTTTCTTTTTCTTTTAATGAGCTAGCCACACTAACATTTAATAAATCAAAATAGTATTACAATAATATTAAAAATTTCTCTTATACACACAAATATTATAATATATATATATATATATATATATATATATATATATATATATATATATATATACATATAAAACTCTTCTTACTGTTTTTCTCCCAAGCTTTATATAATAAGAGAAGAATATTCGAATATCTATTAACCTATATTACAAATATAACCTTTGTTTTCAAAAAATTTGTGCATATAAAGAAAATGTTTACATTCATGAATCTGTCAAAATGTCAAAATGACATGATTAATTTTTTTTTTAAAAAGTTCAAATATAATTATATTTACAAATTTATAACAATCTCAATTTACTTATCCCTGATAATGGAAATGAACGTTTCTGAAAGCTTGGAAGAAAAAATAGTAAGAAGAGTTTTCTTTAATTAACTGTTTTTCTTATTTATTTATAACAGTTTATCCCGACGGGTGAGATAAATTCATACACACGGCATGTCTACTCACTCAATGTATTTATTCGCTGAACTATTCACTAATTCATATTATATAGACAGTATATGCACTTAAACCAATTTATATAAACACTTCACCACTGTTTATTTTCTTAGACTATTTACTTGTTCACTTGTTTATCGGACGAGATCACTTTATAAACTGCCTCTTACCAATGGTCATTATTTTTATATATAGTGCCTTTTTTTCTAGATAATTCTAGATTGCGGCTTACACAAAACCCTCTCAGGAATTGTCTAGATAAAACTGGAAATGTCTAGATAAGAATAGTTACAAAAAATTATGATAAACAAAGCAAAGAAATCCTGGCACATTCGCCAAAATATTAACTTTCATACATGGCGTAGACAGAGTCGGATTCAGGGACTACACCAGTGTACTATTTCGTAACAATATAGTCCAATCGTTCTATGGAAAAAGAGGGCGCACTAAAGTTTGACGTAAAATATTTTTCGACCACCGCAGCTATATATACCGGATGAGTATATGCCTAAAAGCAACATCTCGACCTACTACGTTCAATTAGGCTTCACTGTTGGGGGGTCCTATAAATATTTCAAACCTATGACGCCTGTAAGCACTTCACATCCGAAAGATCCCCAGAAAATTACGATTCCAGCGTTATTATTCAGCTGCTGGATCACCAAAAAAAGGTAGGGAAGGGGGTGCCCCATATATTATATTCATTGACCGAAATTCTACAAAATGAGAGGTTGTAAGTAGGGTTTTGAAAGTATAATATTCAATTTTTCACTGTATTATTCTTCAAATCAAAAAATCGGTTAATATACCGGTCGCTATTTTCTCTTTCAGAAACATTTTTTATTTTTGACCTAACTCGAATAATAAAAAAGTGAATTTCAGTTGCAGAGCATCAGTTAAGTAAGAGGGGTGGGGGTAGGGGATAATATTTTTTCTCATTACGGCGTTGAATCAAAGGGATTTTATTTTGAGGATCGAAGTTGATATCTCAAACCGCCTCTTGGATAGCTATATTTTGTATTTTGCACTTTAGTAAAATCTATATACTTGTTTTTGTCTATAAAACAGAAGTTGGATGGCATTATGTAACGTATTTCTTATTCACTCCCATAAATGCTTTCCGACGAAAAGCTGTCGTTCGCTTTTGTAACTTGAAATTGAAAATATGACCCATACATTTTTTTAAATATTATTAATTTTGATAAAGTTAATAAACTTTAGTTACAGTATAATTTTCAATCACTTATCTAATATATTTTTTTGTTGATAGTCCATTATTTAAATGATATGTTAGCATAAGAGCTTGTCATGCTTCAGGAGAAACCCAGTCTTCTTGCCTTTCATTCTGAATTTCCTATTTACTCTGAATATGTTGTATATGTGGAAATACATTTTTGCAGCTATTGAAATAGATTCGGTTCGGTCCTGTCAAGTGTCGACTTGACTTCTTTTATGTGTAAGCTCAGCTCGAGGAACAAACGACCACATTTGATGTCCTTCAAGAGTGGCATATTTATTACGATAATACCCCTGTAGGGATCAAATGTCTTGTTGAGTAAATTTTATTTCTTTTAGTATTTCTCCCTTTTTACCAACACAGAGTATCGTAGGCTTGGTTGTGAAGGTCTTATAATACAGTTATTAACTGGGATATTCCGAATTGGTAAAACAGCCCGGAGGATCGCATTTTTTATTGTCCTATTTCGCTTAAAGAACTGCTTCTAATTGAAACAATGAATGTACATAATAGCTGCAAAATTAGAAATGCCATGAGTTATGCAAATAGATATATGACTTGAGTACTGTAGAAATCATTTAAAAAACGTTGCGCACTTTATGTGGATATAATATGTTTGGAAAATAAGACAGCTATGAGTTGAAATCAGGTATTTGCATGCTAACTATTGAGCCCAATAGCGAGATATTATATTTTTCTAGTAGTGGTAAAAAAAGTGCTGTTATTAAATTTCTATAAAGTTACAGTATTTTGTAAACGAATCAATAGAGTCAGTGGTCATTGATTTCATTTAATTGCCTTAGCCACCAATAACGAGGTCAACTCCATAGCACAAAATCTAGACCACGCAATGGAAACAGTACAAACACACATAAACACAAAAAATTTACCATATTTACACGAACACAATATAGCTATCAATGGATCCAAAACAGAGTATTTATTATTCACGAGAATAGCTAAAAAAACACATCATTGCAATCTCAGCTTTGTGTAGATGAGCATATTATCAAGCCTAGTAATACCCTAAAATAATGCTGAGATGGAAAATAAGACAAAAGCAGATAGGGAAAAAATTGAATAAGAGATATTGGAACAAGATGCTGGTAAATATGCGTGGGAGAAGGAAATCGACCCTAGTGTACGACGCTCGTCATTACATAGAACACCGCCGGGAAATAAGAGTGATTTGATACATGGATAAGATGACATTTTCTCTACACCAAGGGAAGTACCTAACAAGTCGGTTGTTGCAGTAGATAGCGAGGAATGGCAGGATGAGGAGATAGAAACGATCTCTATATACAAAAGACAAGAGGCTACGGATATAAAGGTAAAAACTCCAACGAAAAAGAAAAGGAAGAGAGACGGACAAGAAGGTGTCTGTATAGAAGGAATGAATAGTGAGATGGCGGCAGTTTTAGGCATACTCCAGAAGTTAACAAAGAAAACTAAAGAATTGGAGAAACAAGTGAGGGAAAGTACCAAAACTAAAGTTGAGATCAAAAGTACAACAAGAAGTATCGGAAATATAGTTGATATGCTAAATAGAAAAATGGCTATCCTGGAGAACAGTTATGACACTTTAAAAAGTACAGTAACGGAGATGAAAAAAAAACCACTGCCGCAGCAATGCAACCGGCAGATGAAACAATTACCCCGAGAAATAGTACACTAGACGTAGCGGTACAAGTTAGTGAGGACGACATAAAAAGAGGAGTAACTGAGCTAATAGAAAAAACGAAAGAAGAAATTGAGACCCAGATGATAAATAAAACGGGCTGGGAGGGACTTTCTAAAATAATAGACCATAAATGGCCAAAAACCTGCTTTGTCAATACAGAAGCTACAGGATCAGAAACTATTAAAGAATATAAAGGCGATATGGCTGTCATAGTAAAACCAGGAGCCCCCTTTACTGGGAAGGAGACTGAGGACATACTGCATAATTTTCCAGAAGTAGCCGTGTTAATAGAAGAAGAGCAAACAGAAGGTGAGATCGAGTACGTTAAAACAAATAAAGAAATTATACTGAGTAAAGGGAAGAAAAAGGAGATATCTAGAGTTCTATATTTACTACCATATGATGTAAAACCAGAGGGAATAAACGACATATGCAAACTGTACGCTACTATAAATAGTCTGCAAAAAGAGCTGCAACCAGATACTACGGAAATTAAGCTGATTGCGTTGGGTAATGTGGATATACTATACGTAAGAAAATGTGCGGAATACTTATTCCGTGGAACTGAAATAAAGGTAGAAGTGACTGCTATGGAAAACTCCAACAGGAAAAAAAGACATAAATCGTTTAGAAGTGAGGAACAAGCCAGGACAGAGAAGATCATTATAAAATCAGGAGGTAAAGAATACGCAGAGATTCTGCGCACAGTAAAAAGTAGTGTCGATATCGATGCAGCCGGGATCCAAGTCAGATCAATTAAAAAAACTACCAAAGGGGATGTCATGTTGGAAATCCAGGGAGACAGAGACAAAGCTGAAGCTTTTAAAAGGGAAATTCAGAAGAAAAATGACGATACGCGGGTCAGTATCAAAAGTAGTGATGATATAGTCTACATCTCTAATATTGATGGTGACATAAGTAAACAGGAAATCGAGGAAGCAGTGCGAAAAAGCGTAGGAAACGCAAATGCCGAAGGCGAGGTGAGAGTTTTATCGATACGACCTAGCCAAAGAGGTAGCCAAAACGCTACGGTCGCATTAAGGAAAGTGCTGGCGAGAGAGCTCATAAAAAGAGGGAATATACGAATCGGCTGGGTATCCTGTGGGGTGCGACCGCGAGTAAACCCTACCAGATGCTATAGATGCCTAGAATACGGGCATCATACAAGCGAATGCACTGGAGAGGATAGGTCTAAGATATGTCTTAAATGTAGTAAAGAAAACCATAGGGCAAAGGACTGCACAAACAATAGTTTTTGCCTAACTTGCAAACAAGAAGGACATAGGGCTGACCAAACTAGGTGCCCAGTATACAGAAAACTGATAGAAGCTAAAGCAAGAGAGGCAGTAAATGGTAGGGGAGGAAATAAAGCATAATGACAATAAAAATATACCGGGATAAAACCTACATTTGTGAGAGGAAACAGTGAATCCTACATTGACGTGACAATTTCAACAAGAAATATTGCAGGGAAAATAGCAAATTGGGAAGTCTTGGAGGATGAATCATTGACACAACATAATTTCATACATTTTCAAATTAATGGAAAGTTAAGAAATACAAAATATATAGGAAATACCACTGTAGATTGGGACGCTTTTACTAACAACATCGGACTTATCTGCAGAAATACTTTGGGAACCTACTTATCAGACGCTAAGCAAATGGATCCAACAAGCATACAAAAACTGCACAAATACTGATAGGAAAACTATTAATAACCCATACTGGTGGAATGAAAAAATAGGTGAAAAAAGGGCAGAATGCATAAGATTTAGGAGGAAGTTGACTAGAGCAAAAACACGAAGAATAGATGGCATAGAGGACTTAGAAAATCTATATAAAACAACAAAGAATGAATTAAGAAAAGTTATAAAAGAAGCGAAAAAGGAATATTGGAATGAACTGCGCCAAGATCTGGATAACAACATATGGGGAGATGCGTACAAAATCGTAGCAAAAAGATTCAATACATTGGTGCCCTATCATTTAAGTACCGATAAGAAAAGAGAAATTGTGACTCACCTTTTCTCATTTGAGGCTGATAGCTGGGAAATAGTAGAGAATGATACAAACATAAACCCCTTTACGAACCAGGAACTTGAGACCTCCATTAATAGCATGAAGAACAGAAAGGCCCCTGGATTGGACAAAATTCCACCGGAAGCAATCAAACTGCTTGCTTCTAAATTCCCTCAGCTGATTCTGAGTACTATGAACAGTGTGCTAATGTCACAGGTCTTTCCCGAAGAATGGAAACTGGCTAAAGTTATATTAATACTAAAAGGCGGAAAACCCCCAGAATTAGCAAATTCGTATAGACCACTTTGTATGCTGAATACAATCAGCAAACTTATGGAAACACTCGTCAGAAATAGGTTAACGACTAAATTGGAAAAAAAGGGAGGCCTACATAAGCATCAGTATGGGGTTCAAAGAGGAAAGTCAGCTGTACAAGCTCTGGAGGCCATGAAGGAAATGGTGGAAGAATACAAGCAAAAATGGTGTGTGTTAATAACGGTTGACGTCAAAAACGCGTTTAACTCGGCCCGTCATAGCATTATCATGAAGAAACTACGAGAAAGAAATATATCTAGCTATCTCATAAACATTATATCTAGCTACCTAAAAAATAGGAAGATTACTGTCGGAAAAGGTGATGCCATAGAAGTTACCGCAGGGGTACCACAGGGCTCGGTTTTAGGACCGACCCTATGGAATATTCTCTATGATGATGTACTAGATCTGGACCTCACAGATGACGCTTGCTGCATAGGGTTCGCGGATGATCTAGCGTTACTTATAGGAGCCAAAAATAAGCATATCTTAGTACGAAATTCGAATAAGTGTCTACAAGATATTAGCAATTGGATGGAAAGACATAAATTAACACTAGTGCCAGATAAAACCGAAGCAGTAATACTTAGAGGTAAACGAGACAGGGAAGAAATGGTTTTTAATTTTCAAGGAATAAATGTCTCCCCGGCAAAAACAATCAAATACTTAGGGATAACTATCGATGAGAAGATGCGCTTTGGCAAACATATTGAAGGTACGGCACAAAAGACTGAAGAAAATGTCTCTAGACTAATAAGGCTCATGACTAATGTTGGAGGACCAAGAAGTAGCCGACGGGCTGTGTTATGTAGTGCAATGCACAACATATTACTATATGGTGCTCCTGTGTGGAACAGGGCTTTAAAAATAAAAAAATACAGAAAGCGAATGGGAAAAGCCCAAAGAAAGATGCTATTGCGGGTAGCATCGGCATACAGGACGGTTTCATGTGTTGCGCTGCAAGTAGTAACAGCTACATTACCTATAGACCTTATGGTCTGGGAAAGGACATATCTATACAACAATAGACACGAAGTTCAGGCTAGAAAACAGGCAACTGCCAGAGCTGAAGCCCTATCCATTTGGCAGCATAGGTGGAAAAATGAAGCCACAAAAGCGCAGTGGATGAAAAGAGTAATACCCGATATTGAGGCTTGGATTAGCTGTAAACACCGTGAAACAGATTACTTTTTAACTCAAGTTTTAACGGCACACGGATGTTTCAGGACATACGCTAAACGTTTTGGTCACGACAACTGCGACATGTGCCAATACTGTAACAGCTTGGATACGGTGGAACACACAATATTCCATTGCGAAAGATGGAACCGACATAGAACAACGACGTCTCTTGAAGTGGGCATCAATTTAACAGTGGACACATTTGTACCTCAGATGTTAGAGAGCAAGCAAAAATGGAAATCTATAAATAAAATGATAGGAGATATTATGAGCCAAAAAGAAAAGGATGAATATGGGAGACAATAGAGAGCTGCAGAGCAGGTATAAGAAAATGAGACCGGGGCTGCCTTGATGTAATGCTAACCAGCGGTTCCAAAGCAGACTCCTTTGGAGGAGGTGTTGTTTTACTTGGTTGAAGTCCAAGTCGCAGCAAAGAGCTGCGTGCATGATGCATTTTTTCACCTCCGAAAAAAAAAAGTAATACCCTAAAATGTATATATTGTTCAATCAACACCAATGCCAACGCACATATTATGCAACAGGTACGCAACGCCAAGATTACAATGAGCAAACTATATCCACTCATTTGTACACACAGAAGATTAACAAGTCACAACAAAATACTCACTTACTGTTACGAAACAATACACTGGTATAGTCCCTATATCCGACTCTGTCTAAGCCATGTATGAAAGTAAAAATTATGGCGGATGCGCAGGGATTTCTTAGAACTATTTACGATTGTGACCATCTAATCTAGACATTGTTTTTGTGACCAGTCTTATATAGAAAATGCCAGAGTGCCTATTGTTTTTGTGTAAGCTTGAATCTAGAATTATGTAGCAAAAAAGCACTAATAAATAAAGGACCGACCAGGGAGAATTAGTTCAGTTTAAAAAGTGATCTCGACACATAAACAAGAATACACCGAAATAGCGAACAGTAAAGTGTTGATATAAATTAGTAATTAAGGTTTTGTGTATATAAATTAAATTCAAGTGAATAGTTAAGTGTATATAATTTAAGTGTTAGTGAGTGGTTTAGTGTTTGAATAAATTCGTGAGTAGCCATACCGTGTGTTTAAAGTTTATCCCATCCGTTTACTGTTTAAATAAATACAAAAACATTGGTGTCAGGTGTGGGGTAATATAAATAAATTGCTACGTAAAAATGGCCAAGAGACTTGAAAGTGACTGAGTTAAGAGCAGAATTGGAAGATCGTGAGTTGGAAACGTCCGGTAAGAAAAGTGAATTAGTAGGAAGACTTAAAGTAGCACTGGAAAATGACGGTTTCGATCCAGAAACAGTTTTATTTAATGACGAGGCTTCCACCTGAATCTCGTCAATTTCTGCTAATATTTGTGCTAGCATGGACGAGAAGATTTCTGCCATGGAAGAGAACATGGACGAGAAGATTTGTGCTATGAAGACCGACATTTCTGCTTATATTTCTACTAACAGGGACGAGAAAATTTCTGCTACGAAGAACGATATATCTGCCGATATCTTATTATATACATATATATATATATATATATATATATATATAGAGTCGTTTATTTTTTGGAATGTATTGTCACCTGGTAAATTAATTTTAAGATTGTTTTGTCACATCAGATATTTATATGTTCAGATTACTCATTTTATTGTTCCCCCTTCCAATTTAAATTATATTGTTTTTGTAAATTAGTAATTAGTCTATTAGTCTAGTTGTGGCTTGACATGGTGTACATCAAATTTTATTGACTCTTAAAATCTGTAAGTGTTTATGTTTGTTTCATTGTTATTTTATTTCTATTTTGAATTATTGTAGTGTATCCTGATGAAGCTATTTAACAATGACGAAATATTGAGAATGGGAATATAAAGTTTCAATTCTAATACTGACCGTATACCTGATAATCATCACCTTTTGCTTATATTTATGTATATATATATATATATATATATATATATATATATATATATTAAAGTGAAACATATATATCAGGTTAAAATTAAATCATCAGCATCATTCAGATAATGTGAATCTTAGTAGTAGCAGTAGTAATATTCAATAAAAGGAAATAATCCATAAAGACAAGACTTAAACATGTCAAGAAATATTTACGAATAGTATACAATTGATAAATTGATTTAAGAGATTACTATTTAATTTAGTAACTATTTTTCTTTAAAGTATATTTCAAAGTACAGAAAATATAACAACGACAAGTAAATTACGTCAAACATAATTTTGTACATAATTATAATGATCACTGTATATATGATCACGAGAATCTTGAAACAAAATTCCACTATTATAATTTTATATTTGGTAAACACTTTCAGAAACCCTGTATATTGCATAAACTTTTCAATTATTTATATGAAACGTCAAAATCAAAATATCAACGCGGAAACCAACGTTCTGTTAATAGTTCGGGTAGAGTGATTCGGAGTGACTATAGAAGTGCATAGAAACACAGTGAATTTATCTACAATAACGCAGAAATGGATATTTTGATTTAATAAAAACAATGTTTATTTATCAACAAATGAACAATGAAAAACAAAAAGGAAAAACATTTGAATGTTGTTGATTCTGAGCTTGGGAGACGCCGTGTGAATTAAATAGATGGAGGACGTGTTAAATTTTTCCTCTCCAAAATTTTAAGAAACTAATATAATTTGAATAAAATTATAAAGAAACGTTAACTAAAGTGTTTAGCAGAATCTTGAAAAGTAAACTAACTAAAAATATCATTCGTATATTAATAAATAAGTGAGAAAATTGTGATATCGTCTAGATTTGGTAAGATTGAACAATTACCTTTTTAATATAATTTCGATGACTATCCATATATCCTGCTTTTGATAAGATATTTCTACTGGTGAAATAATTCACATCTCATCATTTCCACATCCTGAGTTTCGCTTATTCGATCATAGGCGATCGTTTCCTACAATTGCATCACATTCAGGGACAAGAAGAACCACTATGAACACTATTCCTGGTGTATATATTGAACATCTCCTATAAAAACATTCACAGATATATTTACATGTTAGGTTATATTCTTTTGGTATCAATTTATTAGTTAAATATTAGTCTTAAACATTCAATCTCCACTAATATATCGGACACGAAACACTAAACTCATATTAAACAAGTACTTACCAAAATTCATACAATAAATCATAATAATATAACACGTCACATATTTTCTTCATCTTGTAAACTGAATAATATCCATCACAGAATAACACACCACACGACGATCGTATTAGCAATAGCCAGAGTTGGGATTGAAGCGTTATGAATGTACATTCAGAACACATAGAATAATGATAATTGAGCGACATTTACTTGCTGCGTTTGAGGTAAATGATACTTACAACTAATGAAAATCGTTCATGCGAAGATTTTCGCTAATAATATTCCATTGAATCTTTAAATATGTATTACTAATTCATTAATTGATAAAAATTTCGTTACTTCACTATCTATATATAATTAAAATCGTTTGTCTTTGTTCGTCTTGCGTTTCTTTGATATCTTACCTATAGTTTCCTATTACTGACAAGCGTCAAGTGCCAAATCCCATTCCTGAGATATAGTAACGACAAGATAAAACAAATCTACAATATTTTTTTTAACCTATATAATATTTTTGAATTGGAGTTCGTGGTAAGCGAACCAATTCTGGCGCTCATAAACAATTAAACATAAACATAATAAATAAATAATAATTAAATAAAATTAAACGTAATTATAAACATATGATAAATGGCATCCCAACGTAGAGGCATTAATTAAATAAAATCAAATTAACATTAATTGTAAAAATATACAATAATATATATATATATATATATATATATATATATATATATTATATATTTATATAAATAAAATGTCGTCTCGAAAATCTGAAATTGAGAATAAGATCACAATAATTTACGAGAAAATCAAGGAGTTCAAAAGAAAGATGTCAGATATAAGAACTCAAGACACGCCATCGGAAGAAAAGAAGACTGAGCAAACAAAAATTTGCAAGCCAGAAACACACCCTAAGTTAGAAGACATTGCTAGTTTTACCCGAGTCAAGTCCCCAACGTTCGATGGAAGAATGTCGTGGACCAATGATGGGAAACAGTTTGAAGCAGCCGCTAGAGTGAATAATTGGTCCGATAGAGAGGAGGCAGTGAAGTCAACTATCGTGCTCAGGGGAGATGCCGTAGATGTACTACAAACGATACCACTTGAAGAAACGGATGACTTCGAGCAGATGAAGAAAAAGTTGAACATGCGATATGGCCACGAACATCTAGAGCTTTTGTACCAACCTCAGCTGAAGAACCGAAGGCAGAAACGTGATGAATCCCTTGAAAAGTATGAAGTGGACTATGCCCGATTAGTTCGATTCGCTTATTCATCAGCACCAGATAACGTGATGGAATGTCTGGGCATTCAGGCCTTTACCGATGGCTTATGCGACCCCTATTTGCAGAGGACGCTTCGTTTGTCCCAAACCAAAATGTTGGTTGACGCATTAACAGCTGCTCATGAATATGAAGCAGCAAGGAAGGCTTCGGGATATAACAAAATTTGGATCATCCAAGAAGGTGACAAAGACAGATTTGACCAGTTCGTCAGTTTGATAAAGAGTATGGCAGAAAAGAAGCCGAAGAAGATCAAATGTCAAGAGTGTGGTGAGCTAGAGCACGTACGCAGCCCATCGAACCGCCTTAGGACTCCTACAACTCAAGGACTCCAGTCAGATGAGAAATGAGACAGGGGCGAACATCAAGGCGGCCGTGCCCAACAGACCGCTCCCACTGCAACAAGACGGAATCTAGGGAAGCTGCGGTTTCAAGAACTACTGTAGTTAGCGAAGAATGGTCACCCACCAGGATCAGAGAAGATAAGGATAATGATCCTCACCTAAAGAATATTCGACAATGCAAGGAAGAAAATCGGCGACCTACATGGCAAGAAGTGTCAAGATTTTCACCGACAATCAAGCCATATTGGGCTCAACGTCAGTCATGTTGCTTCCTCGAAAACTTAATCCCTTATCATTGTTGAAACCTTGTTTTTTAGCTACTTTTCAGGGAACACACAGCCGAAATATGCTGGGAATCACAAACATATTACAGGACACATAAACAATTAGAATCTATGGATAACGCTACTGCAAGGAGTCATAGACAGAAAACAGACGACATACACAATGGGAAGAAAAATTAACATAACATCGACCCACATTTTACATGTATTTTTTATAAACTTTGTTATAAATGTAACTTCTGTCAATCTGACGATGATATTGATTTATTTAAACAATTGTCAATTTTTTTAGAATTTTCAGCAATTTTTATTATATTGTGGAATTAACTAGAAAGCGTGAGTTTCATTTAAAACAATAAAATAAACAACCTTTTTCAAAAAAATAGCAGTATCGCATGCTCATAAATATGATTAATACCATCAGTCATTTTCTTAAGAATGGAATAACGTACAATCTGAGAAGCAAGAAATGGGTACTTTGGTAATTGTAATGGAATCTTGAATGTTCTGTTGGGATCCAACATTAAGATCGGAGCGCTATCTAACTATTGAGTCGAAACTACTGTAGACGTGATACCATTTTTTTATTTGTTTTGTGTTGATAGTGTGGTTTAGTGTTAAACACGATTTACACCCTCTTTGCATTATATTTAGTTCAATAAATAAATAAAGAGACTTCTCTTAGACAACATTTACAATAAAGAGGCAGTTTAAGAGATGGAATTGCTGATTTCTTCAGTTTTCGTTTTACCTGAATATTTGCACCTGTAATTAAAGAGATAGTTGATTACAAATGAAAATATTGACTTTAATGAAACATATATTTCGATATAGGTTTTCCAATTTTTAATTCACTGTTCCAAGCTTTTCTTGCGTCTACCATTCCAAATTTTCCATTTTTATTTGTACTTCAAACTTCCCACATTCAGGAAATCTTTGAAAACTCGAATATATGTGTTGATTTCTTATTTATTTGCACATTTTTATTAGTTAATAAAATATCGTATCTTAAGGTAAACCTAACACTCAAAATCCAACATAAAATACAAAAAACAAACTTCAAAATACACGATATAAATAAAACAAGTGTTGAACAAGTTTGTAATCCAATCCAATCTAATAATGAAACTGTACCTCTTAAGGTGGGTACAAACATAGAACAAAACTTCGTATCGTAACTCCGTCGCGCAACAATTGTTTGTTACGCATCGAAGATACGGCGTGTCAACAAATATAGCGTATCAATACATCGTCGCGTATCTTATAAACGGGACATTTTGCCGTTCCGTCTTTACTGTGTACCGCAGACCTGTCCAGACATGCTAACAAGTGGTGCAACATCAGTGCGTATCATTTCTTTGATGCGGCGTCAAAAAACCGACAACCGATGGATCGCCGAGATGTTACTATGTTCTGGTGTTACGGTGCCGTCCACACTTGTTACGCGACGGCGTTACGATACGAAGTTTTGTTATATGTCTGTACACACCTTTAGAGAACTTCACAATAACCACTGTGGTTGCGTATCGCTTAGAAACAAATCCCAATACGGTATTAATTATATCAAAGTTATATAACACATGAAATGATACGCTTAAAAATGAAAGTGACTGATAATGAGATTAATTAGAGAATCTGGTAACAATGCAAAGTCAAATCTAGGATATAATAAAATGGCTCATTGCCGACTTCGTATCTGTTTTCCAGACCTTCAGGCAATTCCAAACATTAACTCCACTATGTATTATGCAAATTGCTAAATTGTTCTCAAACGTGGTATTTTGTTTTTGTTTAAAATGATGGTTCTCACTTATTATTGACAGACTGTATTTACGAAATGGTGGAAAATATTTGATTTTGAATATGGAGGTTTAAACTTGCGAATGAGCTGTAGAAGAATGAAGGAAGATTACCCCATTCTCTCATTTATACCTACCGCTGAAAATAAAGTGCCATCATCAAGGTTGTCACATTTGTTGAAATATGTTATGGAGACGATATATCTTGAGATATAGAAAAGATAAAAACTAGAATAATAGGTCGAGATCTGCGGCTAGACGTTTATTTATTAGTTATCTGATAGTGCTTGATAGTTATTCGTTCGCGATAAGCTATGATTCTCACAAATAAAGTTTTTTTATCTCTTTATATAGAGAATGGGAAAATATCTTTCTAAATGGAGCTATGCGATTATATTAGTTTCAGATTTGTGCTCCTGCTATCCAACTAAATAATTTTACAATTCCTAATCACGAATTCCATTGTTTTTTGTATTGTTTGAACGAAATAATCAAATACAATAATCCATAGTAGAACATTATCAGTACATGAAAATATTTGAATTATAAACTACGAACTGCTTTGTTCACGATTTATTGGTATTTTGATGTGTGTTTTGCTTAAATAGTGACGGACTGAAGAAAATAATTACATTTTAATTTTGTCGTTGGAAAAATGGAAATCGTAAATAATTTTATGAACCCTCCATCACTCGCGCAATATTTTCCTGATACTCCAGTTTTAAAATTGGAAAAATAAGAAAAACATTTAATACGACAAACCTAATTTCATTATTATAACTCAAAAGTATGTTGCCTCCAATATTCTATTAAAAAACGATTCATTTTCATAAAATGTAGACAAAAAATATTTAAACAAATGAGTAAGAAACTGCAATAAACATTCCTATTATTATCTAGTTTTGTTTACTTCTCATTTGCAATTGTTGCAAATGGATTTCTGCTGAATTTTGCAAATAAATTTCTCACATAATGTGACAAGTGATAGGAATTTTTTTCTACCTTTCTAGGACATACATAGCACCTTCCTTTGCCAAGTTTTGCTTTCTTTGTTCCAGTCTAGAACGTGTTTTCGTGATGTCTGGTGAATTTTCCCTATTATTTTTGCTTAGTATGCGAATTACGGTCAACTTATTTTCTTGCAGTTCTATTGCAACCGGTGAGCCGGTGAACCAGTTGTACATGGTAGTGTTCCGACCGGTACCTGTCAAGGGTACCGTTTCTACAACAACCAAAAGACTATTGCTGACTGCATATATCACCTCGGGCTAAACACATGTGTACATCTTCAGTTTATAAGTATACATTGTCTTTGCATCAACTATGTGACTGAAGATACCTTAAGATCGTACTTGTTTGGCTTATTAGGAATATGTTACTTTATCTATTTATTCATTTATTTATTTATATATTCATATATTTATATAATAATGTATTTATATATTTATATATCTATATATTTATATATTTATATATTTATGTATTTATATATTTATATAGTAATGTTTCCCTTATTTATTTAAAACGTAAACTGGTGGGATAAACTTTAAACACACGGTATGGCTACTTACTAATTTATTTAAACACTTAACTAATCAGTAACACTTAATTTATATATACTGAACTAATCACTTGGTTATATACACAGTGTATTCACTTAAACTAATTTATATAAACATGTCGCTTATTTACTTGTTTATCTCACGATGTCAAATTATCAACTCAACTAAACTTCGCTGATCGGTCCTTTATTTATATTAGTGCCTTTTTTACTAGAAAACTCTGGACTGCGGCTTACTCAAAAACAAATGATTTTCTGGCATTTTCTAGATAAGGCTGGTCACAAGAACAATGTTTAGATAAGATAGCCGTAAACAGTTATAAATAAAAATGCGTATCCGCCATAATTTTAACTTTCATACCTGGCTTAGACAGAGTCGGATTTAGGGTCTATACCAGTGTGCTGTTTCGTAACAATATATTTATATATTTATATATTTATATATTTATATATTTATATATTTATATATTTATATATTTATATATTTATATATTTATATATTTATATATTTATATATTTATATATTTATATATTTATATATTTATAAATTTATATATTTATTTATTTATTTATCAAAGGGAATACAAACGGGACGACTCCAAATACAGTATTCACAAACATATTATTAATACAGTATAAATTGATTATTGTAACTATTGAAACTGAATACCATGAAATTAAAACGTTATTCTGTTATTTAGATACAGCTTTTTCAGCTTATTCCAAAAAGTTAACACTGTTACAGACCGAGTTGAAGTATTTACAACACTTATTGAAGGGAGAATTTTGATAATAATTTGTAGCACTAAAGTTAATATCAAAAACTTCAAAATCTCTTATATTATAGGCCGGAATATTAAATTTAATGAGGCAGGTAATCTCGTCGGAATCAATAAAGTTATTAACAATTTTATATAAACATTTAACATCATTTATTTGACGTCTATCTTCCAGGGAAATTACACTCACCCTACCTAACTGAGACAATATTATTATTAGGAAACAATTTCTTTTTACAGTAATTTATGGAGTAATTTTGGATACGGTCAAGTCTATCAATGTATATCAGATACTGAGGATTCCAAATTATAGATACATCACTATCATCATTATCCATATCGTTGTCAATCGCAAGTAACGATGTTCGTTTGCTTTCGCTATTGGATCTGCATACAGATCAACACCATACAGCACCGTCAAATTGGAAGCTAGAAACCTCCTGTTTATACTAACCCACGCACTTGCCGTGAAAATATTTCAAACACCCACCGGCATATTTCAGCGCGGGTGTTTTATTAGTAATACATTTGCTACAAATAACCATTGTGGCTCACGGGCTAAGGTTATAGTGTAGATAACGAGTACTTTCACTGATTAAAATTTACTATTTTGATAAGTTTAAAACGATTGAATATAGAATTAGTCAAATTTCACATAAATACTTGCATTTATTTTATCACAAAGTAGATGAAACACAACAGCCAGTTTGTAGCTGATAGCACGTGAAAAACCGAAATTTTCCGTCCAGAAATAACAACAGAACTAAACAAGTAAGCCGGAGCGACAAAACACACGTCTATCCATATCGATTTACCATGAGGTACTTACTTGAACTTAATTAAAATAACATCTCCCACGAAAAGCAACCTACTATTAAATAAGAGCTTAGGACCAGATTCTTGACACTTTGAGACAAAACGTTCCAGTATATCCCTAATTGGTGCTAACATCAATTTCATGTCTTTTTTCTCTTGTAACACCAGACTCGCGCGGGGTATCTAAACACCCCTCATTGAAATTATAACTCAACTTGTATTTATATAAGTAAAGAAGATTAATGAAACTTATCAATTATATACATCCTCTTTACATAAGCATAGTGCTTGCTGTATTGTATTGCTAGGGAAAATTAGGTACGCCACTATTTCATGCTCTAGTAAAGTCGAACAAAATTAGGACGATCTTTCACTACAGTCTCTCAAACCCCATAAAAACTATATTAACCAAGGTGAGATTATGTACCATAGCCAACAAGCAGGAAAAGAACCCACTAATCCAGGGCTTCAAAATTCCAACAAACATCTCTTTCACACAAACAAGAATTGAAAAATTCAGCAAAGATACTAGGATTCCAGTTGACAATCTCCTCTTAAAGAGTCAGGTAGCGTGAGTTCCAAAAATCGACAAATATCTACGAAATACTCTGAAATCTCCAAAAAATACTATCACCATCAGCTTGTCGAATAAATTAGGACGGTATTAATAATCTGTGCAAACTGGGATGGTTTCAAATACCATTTAAAAAATTAAATACTGTTTCAATTACTAGCAACTATCTAGAAATATTCAAAACTAATTGCAAAGTGACGTTAACACTCTTCCTGGAACTTAAATTTCTTCCTGCACCGGAGACTCGAGTGAATTACCAGCCAATAGAAGTCCGGGTAATATGAATTCGTCTTATCCACGGACCATACAACAACAATCCGCATATGACATCGAACAAAAGTCGAATAAACCCACAAATGTTAATAATAAAAATCCACATGTCATTCACATGCACATCAGAGCGGAAATCTCGAGCAAATGTTAGACAGAGATGTCGACTGCTTCCAGTGCGAAACGACAGACGAACTCTCATATACAAGGCGTATCCGTCATCAAGCAATTGTCAATTTTAACCTACACAATATAAACAAGGTGCTTACTTATTAGAAATCATTTAAATTGATTTGAGAAATAATAGTATCATAGCACCTCAGCTGATGTTAGCATACAAAGCCTTACCCGGAATTATCACTCAAATTAGATGGAACCTAAACAAAGTTAATGTATAATGGGTAAATGTTTACAATATATTCCGATGACATCCAAGTCCTGAACAGAAGTTATCTAACCGATAAGGAAATTTTTACTGAAGCCCTAATGTGGTGAACAAATGGAGATTAAATATTCCCCTAATCCAAATGAGAAGTATGTATGAGTTAATCAGCTAATTTACTTTAACTTACTACTAATAACATGTTTTAGAATAGAAAGTGGAGTAGTCGGTTATACCAGAATCCTAATAATAAGTTGTAGCAATTATCAAGCTGATATGGGCAGTTTTTTGGAGTACAACCCAAAATAATATAACCACAACAAAAATCAGTAGTCCCACGGTTACTTATATCTACTGTAAAAATTAAAAGAAGGGGAGAAAACCCTTAATAATCCAAGTTAAAAAAAAATAAGAATAAATAGCATTAGTATATTTACAGTTGCGCTCATTTTGTATAAGAGGATACAATTTACCAAATTACCTAACCATCAATAGTGATTGATAAATATTAAATTATTATCAAGATGTTAGGACATGTTGGCTACAGCCTGAACCAATTCGCCAGAAAAATGATGGCAGAGTAATTACTAGAACTCTGGGCTAACAGAAACTGATAAGAATAACAATACTATCAGAAGACTTCCTTTAAAACCTATACCAACATCAACAAATTGTCAGAAAAATGAACATAGTTTCACAATCTGTAAATATATATATATATAGACAACCATATGTATTACAGTTACGAAGTGTTATAAAGATTCCAAATAGATAAATTGTTATATTATATTATTAATAGTTATCAAATAAAGAATCTGATATGATCATTCAATATTTCAAAAATTTATTAGACGGTCTTTGTGTCAAAATAAACCTGTTACAGTTTTAGTCAGAATAGCGTGCATAACAATTGTGATAATTTTAGTAATTTTATTCGACATTCTCTGTATTCATGGAAAGCATAGTTTGTTGTATTTTGAATAATTTCTCACGTCTACGCAATTATTACAAACGAGCCGAGTTTTTCATGCCTCTAATTAGTCAGCAGTCAACATTTTACATAAAATAGAACATGTTGATAAATAATATTCAGTTGTTATAGATCGCAGAATTGTACGAACAAAAGAGTAATGTTCGTCAAACGAACAATTATATATGTTGCCATTAACACCCGATAGCAAAAAACAGTTTTTCTGCACCCACATGTATATTATTCATTTTCTGCACAATTAACAGAATGATTTCATATACATTCACATTTAGTACTCGCGAGCTATTCTTTTTTGCAATTTCAAAGTAACATCAAAATAACAATTGTCAAAATATTTCTATAGTTTTCAAGAAGTATATTAGTGATTCCAGTGATGAATCAATAAGTAATACTCTATCAGATATTCATTTAGCCGTAAATGAGACGGCCCCAAAAATATGAATTTTGTTATATGAAATTGATGGATTGGACACGGAGTTAAAACTATATCAGAAATGTCATCACTGGCTATATGAAAAAATTGTCGAGTAGAAACAAGTCCTTGGACAACATATACAAAGTTAAGAACAATGATAAGAATTAAAAATAACATTGATATTTCAAGTTAAATTAAAGTCAAAAACATATTGCCCCAGACGTGTTTGAATTGAATACTAACTAAGAATCGGTATATTTGAGTTATTAGCAGATATGACAGGTGATTCAGCTCACGCTGGCGAGGACTTCTCGGTTGTATTAAAATATGATTTTCTACAAGTAGAAAATACTTTTAAATATTCCATAATTCACGACAAAATCATCGATTTATATATAATTTGTTTTTACTGACCAACTCCATCAAATGTTCATTTTTTTTTGAGAACCTCCTAAATTTACTTCACGCTCTGCCTTTTCACAAGTATTTATCACTCAAGCAACTGAGGAGGCATCACCAAAAGTGGGCGGAGGGAAATTTACAACATATAACTCTTTTGTTTTACCAACGTTGTACTGGAAAGGAAAAATTCCATTAAGAGATATTTGGATAACAGTTCTATGGACAATTATGTGGGAAAGAACTTGGCAGTTGCAAAAGCTACAAGAACTCTAAGACTGACAAAAAGAAATAGTTTCAGAGAAATCTGACCAACTTTAAATAAGGACTCTAACGTGTCGGCAACATGGAGGACTATTGAGGGCTTTAAAAATGGGTACACCCCTCCAATATCTACTTCATTTGTAAGGGATAATTTAAATAATTTTCTCTATAATATTACGATTCCGGATGTCCTGCTGGATATTACTCTAACCAGATCGGATAATATTGATCTAGTCCCCTTCGAAATGGAAGAACTGGAATGTGTTTTAAAAACAGGAAAGACTCGGCACCAGGTGCAGATGGAATTTATTACTCACGGCTAAATTATATGCCATTACTGTCTCAGGAAAGACTATTCCAGAATCCTGGAAAATCCAAATAATATGTCCTATACTGAAGCCTTCTAAAGACCCTACTATTATTGACAGCTTAGGTATATTGCATTTCAATAGTGTGTAGGGACTTTTAAGTAAATTTCAATCCGGATTCAGACAGGGAAAAAGTATTGTGGATAACCTAATTTTACTAACCTTCAGTGTTAATAATGCTTTTAACTAAGGAAATAGTTTTCTTAGACATAAATGCTGCCTATTACAATGTCAGAATTACCCTGCTGTCTAACAAATTGGCTAGTTATAATATTTGTCAATATATCCTAAACTTAATTAACCAACTATTTAATTTATTTATTGATCATTGATTCGAACTTGTACTCATATAATAAGTTTAAATAATCAAATGCAGCTCGATCATCACTATTTTTTATATTTATATTGATATCTCCCAGGAATATGTGGTGCATCACTG
This sequence comes from Galeruca laticollis, assembly GCA_963921935.1. Taxonomy (NCBI): domain Eukaryota; kingdom Metazoa; phylum Arthropoda; class Insecta; order Coleoptera; family Chrysomelidae; genus Galeruca; species Galeruca laticollis. The sequence continues at coordinate 138,473,046 of OY998182.1, forward strand.
AATTATTATTGTTTATTTGTTTTAGATATAAACCAAGGGCTTCCACAAATAATTCATTATTCGTAGAAGGAGAGCGATACATACACGTGACAGTAATTTGTTTTTTATTTTTTAATTCAATGGTAATCTGTAATGCAGTGAACTGACCTATTTTTATTGTTTGTTTTGAACATTTAAGAGTTTTTTTTATATGCTAATATTCCATCGTTTTTGTTTAGGTTACCTTCATTATAGAATAGGTCATAATCAGTATTTTCAAAAAAGTGTACATCTTCAATGATATACGTTTCAGTGAGAAATGTGATGTCAAAATCAATTCCGTTATTACTTGGGACTACATTGAATTCATCAAGATTTTTCTTATGCTCCGTATATTTTGATGGATAATATTAAAAGTATCAGTTTGTATAGAGTTTCTCAAATCTCCTATGTCAAATACCTCGAGAGAGTCATGCGGTTCATAATCTAAATCTCTTATAAATTGATCCATATTTTATCATGAATAAACTATCTAAGAATATTCAAGATTTGATTAAGAGTATTGTGGTCCATTCAAATATCTTAAAAATAATAATACATCTACTCCTAGAATAAACTTGAATGGTAAAAATTAACTCAATAAAGAAAAATGACGAGTAAATCACAGTTAAAAATATTTTCACAATTCAACATAATAGCCCTTACTAGATTTAAAAAACGTACGCCACAATTTATGAATCAATCTTACTGTTTTTTCGGTTGAGTTTTTTTGAAGGAATTTCTAAGGATTCACTAGGTTCCAGTACTTTTCTTTTTGCCGTAGATTTAGTTGGACAATTAGGATCAGGATGTTGTTCAGAATCTTTGCTTGATTTGAGGTTTTGATATGTTGTTGGGTGTTCCAGTTGCTCAATAGTGTATGTGCAATTATTCACGATGAGAGTGTTATGTCTTATTTTAGGCTGCAGTTTCAATTCATTAATTTGTTTGTAGTGATTATAAATTATCTTCCTTCCTTTAAAATCCTCGTGAGTTAAATATTTAGAGACGAAAACCCCGGTACCTTCCAATTTTTTGGAATTTTGTAGGATTGACAAAACTTGCTTTTTATATATGAATTCTATTAGGAGTGGTCTAGGTTTCTCTTCATCATCTACCATTTCTATTTTACCAATACGATAAAAATCTCTGAAGTCATGAAAAGTACAGTAAATACATACCTAAAGCGTTAGTATTATCAGACGCAGCATGTTTCTTTTTAAGTAAAGTAACTAGATGCGGTATCAGTGGCACCTCCGAAAACACAGAGCTGGATATCAAACACGATTTAGGGGAGGCTAAGAGAAAGAACATCCTTATAAAATTGGGACGGAGCCCGAGCCATACATCCATAAAGGGGAACGAGATGGCAGATACGCTTGCCAAGAAAAGCCTTGAGTTTGATCATATAAATTACGACTTGGTTGAATATCGAAATATTTTACCTAATATTGAATCTGATATCTATGAATTATGAGAAGAAGAATGGAGAGAATTGTGTGTTTTGAAAGGTCAACATTTATACAGGCTATTGGATCACTTCCCTAAAAGGCCATGGTTTAATGAAATCCTAAATTATCCACTTATTCAAGATTAAGAATTGGACACTATTATTCCAAAGATCACCTAAACAGAATTGGACTGGTAGAGTCTCCTTTGTGCGATTGTGGAGCAGTGGCTAATCTTAACCACATTTTTTTGAGGGTGTAATTAACAAAGGTGTGAGGGATAAATTTTATATAGACATAATTAAATGCTTTAACCCGCTTGCTATGGTGCTTAATATAACTTATACGAGTATATTGAGAGAGAGATTACTGATTGTGTAGTTTTGTTAGTTTGCAAGTTTATGATGGACATTGACTGAAAATTGTGAATTACTTTGTAGAATTTAGATTTTCGCATGAACTAAAATTTAATGTGAATTCGATAAAAACTTTGAACTTTCAGACTATGGTCAGACGCACGTGAGTGCAGCTTCTTTCAGTAAATAGTCCGAGAGAATTGAGCCCAAGACCTCAAAAGAAGTAGAGAGCCAAGAAATTTTCATAAAAAACATAGTATATATTAAATATTGATTATTAAGCCCTTACGTCCTTACAATTGAGAGCTATGACCCTACATAATTTCTTTGTATTATTATTTCAAAGTATTATTTGAAAATTTCAATAGTTCGTTGCACGACACAATAAATTTGAACTAAATATAGAAATTGGAAATTTCCAGCTATTAGGTTTATATGGTTATATCGGAAGTTTCGATGGGGATTTCATAATAGAATGCGGTTTTCTAATTTACTTCACACATTCAATGCACTCGGCTTCTACAGGACTCTAATTGGTTTTCACCGTACTTGGAAAACTAATTTCTGAAGTACCGATTTTCTGTTTTCGTTGGCTTTCAACGGTCTATACTCTCATTGTGCATCGACGTAGAGTCAAAGTGGCTTTACTAGGGAGAGGTGTGTGTGTTTTAAAGTTTAATTGTGTTGGCGTTCCATGAATGCATATTATCAGAAAATAATCCTATCCAACAACAGCTGGAAAGTAATTGTCGATACTTAAATACACGTTCTCGAAAAAATAGGAATATTGTTTTATGGAAATTGAGTGCAATTGCATTCTCCGAATTTGATATACTATTGCCAGAATAATCTAGAGATTACACCGTTTTTTATCATACTTTATTGGATCCAAACGCTCAAACCAATGCAAAATCGAATTAATATTATTATTAGTGTTTCAAATGAAACTTACTGTTTCTAGTTAACTCCACAGTTTATTTATCTATTACCTAAATATCATCGAAACAATTGTCAATTTTTTAGAATTTTTAACGTTTTTTCATTATGTGTAGTTAACTACTAACAGTGATTTTCATTTAAAACAATAATATGAGTAGATTCCACAGCGTAAGGGTCGAGACAGTTAATTTCATTAATATTAATATATTGATATGAAAGAAGAACACAAGTAGCAAAGCAGCTCTATAAATTTAGTTGTATCTAGTATAATACGGTATCCGCCAAAATAAACAGTACCGAAACAGAGAGTGCTGTGGAGTTGTTTATGTAATATGGATTTGTCATATTTGACTTAATTGTCATTAGTTGATATATTAATAGTACGCTGCAGTTAAATTTGATTTAAAAATGGTTCTAACAACGGAAGAAAAAGTTTTTTTGTTAGAGCATTATTTTCGTTCATACGGAAAAGGTCGTAATGATGATCCAAGCTTAGAACAGGTGTCAATAAAATATCAACATAAATTTAATAAAGCAGCTCCTAGTAAAAGTGTGATGTTAGCTGTTGTTGAAAAATTTCGTCGCACTGGTAGTGTATTGTGTCAACGTAAAGGTTCTTCAGGTCGTCGAAAAACAGTATGCACTAACGAAAATGAAGGACGTGTTTTTAACCAAGTTGTGCAATCACCTCAAAGAAGTCTTGTAAGAACTGCATGTAAACTCAACATTAGAGAAATATCTTCACGTCGCATGTTCAAATCAATTGGTGGTTATCCATACCGTATTCAAGTTGGACAACGACTAAATGCTGCGGACAAACGTGCAAGAGAAATTTGCTGTGGTCGCATGTTGAGTTTAATTTACGAAGATCCCGAATTTTTGGAAAACAAATGGTTTTCAGACGAGAGTCACGTTCATCTTAGCGGCTATATTAATCGACAAACAACCAGATTCCTTGGATTTGAACGTCCTGATGTCATTGTAGAGAAACCACACCACAGTCTTCGAGTTACCGTTTGGTGCGCGGTATCTGGTCATGGAATGATTGGTCCTTATTTCGTTGAAGATGATAATCAGAATCCACTTACTGTCAACCAAGAGCGTTATAGAGAGAAAATTATTATACTTGTTGTGAGAGATCTAAATAACTTTTGCCGTGCACGAAATCTACAGTTTCGCACACAATGGTTCCAACAAGATGGTGCAACGAGCCATACAGCTGTGCGCATCTTAGACTTACTCCGTCAGCATTTCGATAATAGAATAATTTCTCGGGGAACAGACTTCGAATATCCTTCTCATTCACCTGATCTGACGCCACCTGACGCATACATTTGGGGCATAATGAAGGACAACATATTTCACTCTGAAAATCCGCCGGCGAATATTGCCGAACTACGGGAAAGAATACAAAATATTTTTCGGCAGTTACATCAACCACTTTTTATAAATATGTTTATTGACCTACAAAATCGATATGAAGCTTGTTTGCGTCGAAATGGTGAACATTTTGAACACTCACATTACAGAAATAGAAAATTAATTTTTATTTTTATTTTCGGTACTGTTTGTTTTGGCGGATAGTGTATTTTACTCCAATCTTCAGATTCTGATGCAGAAATTCAAGTTTGAACCAAGCAGAATATTTAACATGGATGATACTGGGATAACAACGGTACAAGCCAAATGTCCAAAGGTTTACGGAGTCAAAGGAGCAAAAAAAGTTGGTTCGACTATTTCTGCTGAACGAGGAAGAACTATAACGGGAGTCTTTTGTGCCAGTGCAGCAGAAAATTACATGCCTCCTATGCTTATTTATCCTCGGAAAAGGATGCCAGCAACTCTTCAAAAAAATAGCCCCGTGGGGGCCGTTTATCGATGTTCGAAGAATGGATGGAACAATTCTGAGCTATTTCTGGACTGGTTATCACACATGGTAAAGCACTCAAAACCTACAGCTACCGACCCTATACTTTTGGTTTAAGACAACCACTCAAGCCACATTTCGATCTCCGCTTATAATTTCTGTAGAGAGAACAATACCCATATGGTGTCTCTTCCACCCCACACTTCGGATCACCTTCAGCAGCTGCACTTGACATTTTTCAGTCCATTGAAGAACGCTCTTTACCGAGAATATGATCTGTACCTCTCTACAACTGGCCACCAAAAAGTAACAGAGTATGATATAGCTGAACTATTGAACAAGGCTTTCATGAAATTAGCGACGATGAAGAAGTGTGTTTCAGGATTTCGCACTTGGGGAATCTGCCCATTTGATCCGAACAAGTTCAAAGAAGACGATTTTGCTCCTTCCAAGCATGTAAGAGACTACGCAATAGAAGGCTGTTCTGCTGATGCTGATGACTCTGCTCTATCTGGAGCTGAAGCTGCTAATTCATTGCCCGATATTGGTACAAATTCTTTAATCGATTTGCAAGTCTCTCAGCCTAGTACACCCAAAGATTATTCTTTTCTGGCCCTAGCTCGTATACCGAAGAAACAGGTCAACAAAGAAATGAACAGAAAACCACCCAAAAAGCAGAACTCAAAAATCCTCACAAGCACCTCTGTCGGGAAAGAAGAAACGGCTGAAGAAAAGAAGAGATTGAGGGAAAAAAGTCTGAAAAGAAAAAATTATGATAAAACGGACAAAAAAAAAATTGGTCCGCAGATGCTTCAGCAGTGAAACCACAAGCAACAATAAACTCAAAAGGAAAAATAGACTGAAGAAAGATGCAGAATCTGACTCATCAGACGACTCCGTGGATGAAGGTTTGACTGACATATGTGATGACGACGAACTGGACGTTGTTGAACTGAGCTTTATACCTTCTGCGCACCATTCCCTAACCCATGCGCATCATTAACTGCCGGGTCGGGTAAATGTGCGCAAATGCATTTCCACATATTTCAAATTTATACACCTTACGTCAATACTTTATGCAAATATTGTTTTACTCACAATAAAGTAGGAAAATCAGTGACTCTGAATTTGTCCTCAAAGTTAGAAAACCTTCATTCTTATTGACACAAACACATTTTCTGCTTCACTGCGCACCATTTCCCAACCCTCCCTTACAATTAAACGATTTAAATGCGAGAAAAAATGGCATAACGAAACAATTTGCTCTGGTAAGGAATAAGAGTTATGCGTCTGTTCTATACAAAGAGTTCTAGAGGAGCATTTTAGAACTGCTATAAATTTTTTTTTTTGATTGATGTGTAACTTTGCTATAAAAATTCTTTTCTGTCGATCATCCATTTATAGTGTGCTGACGCACTCAAAATCGTTCATTAATGACCCCTATTAATAAATTATTTTCAATTAAATAAAGATTTTATCATATGCAACCCAAAAACAACAAAAAATGTAGGCAACTGTTAACCTTAATATCTTTCAATGAATTTCGAATATACTGGTTCGATTCGTTGGATTGCATATTTTTCATGTGATACAACGATCTAAATTGTAACTTAACTTTTTATTTCAACTCATTTGACATAGATAAAATGACAACTCATTTTGACATCAAATCAACAACCCAGAAGACTTTAATATAAATTGGTTAAAATGCGACCTTTTTCAATTCCATCCTTAATTTCAGTAATTGTATAATGTCGAATATTAATGTTTACAATAAAACTACCACTAAGGAAAATTAAACTAATTTTGAATAGAGTTTATATATCTAAATAGGCAATAGTGATTGTTGTTTATCGTTACATAACAGAAATTTAAAGTAAGATAACTTAATTTTTGAACAGTACGGTACACGGAAAAGTTTTATAACGAACTCGTAAATTAAAATAGCGACTAACAATCTCCATCATTAACGAGCTCGCTCCGCCCGCTCGTTAAATTACCTCGACTGTTAATCGCCCTTATTAATACACTTGTTCGTTAAATAACTATTAATACCTGTAAGAACGATTATTCAACAATTCTATAAGAGTTTCCTGCAGATCTTACAGAAAACTTAAAGAACTAGAAGTTCTATTGGATGGTGCCGATTTTTGTTGTATAATTGTATATACGTATTCTATAAAATTTGCTCTGGAATCGTTCTTACGATATTTATCGAACATGAAAGTGCTACCTGGGAAATTACCCACATGTAATCATTAATGGCTCACATGTTAGTATCATCATGATAAAACACACAAGAAGTGAAAAAGATTATATATAACATATTTTATTATTTATTTTCTAGAAAATTTGCAAGCAAATCTCTATTTACAAAGTAAATACCACGACATTGGTGTGAAATTGAGTTTTTGTCTTCTTAGGATTTTTCATAGGAATAAACCCATTCTTCTGTACGTTTAGCAACAAAGACACTAAATTTCGTTCTCTTTACTTCGATTTAACAAAATCCTTCGTTTTTTTCCTTTTTTCCTTTTCACTTAGATTCACATTAAAGCAAAAACGTATCAACCATCGTCATTTATTTCAATTTGTAAGTATTATGCCTAACATCTTTTGTCGATTTTTAGCTTAAGAATCTGGTGGAATAAAAGTTCTTGTTACATTCAGCTTTAACGAAAAAAAAGTATGTTTGACGTATTGTTATACTTGTAAGTTGGCTCAATATTGTTTTTTTTTCTCGTTTGTTTGTCTCTAACGACGACATTTACTGTAAAATACTACTCCTTCGTTGCCCGTATTATAAAAGCCAAGTATACGAGTTAAGGGATAATCCCGTATGTGTCGGGTGCATGTACACGCTGAAAGAGCGTAAGCGTATTTTCCGGCCAACAAATTGTTTCAGATTTGTTGTTGGCAGGAGTGCAACGTAAAATCAACTGGCATAGGCGCTTTGAAGAAATGTGAAAATATAGGAGCATGTTTTAGAGTTGCATCAAGCTAAAGTGCAATTAGCGACTGCTGTATTACGATTTTATAAAACAATTTAATGGCTTTGAAATAGGAGTACACGTTTTCTATGTTACACTGTTCCTTAAGACTAATTTTATGTTAGTTTTCATCGGCTACTGTGTTTTCGCGGTTATGAATAAAGTTTTTAATATCCGAAGTTTTACTAAAATGCCTGCATGCCGCACAAAGACCAACTTCACCTCCACGTGGCGTGCGGTGGAAACAGATCGAGTGGCGTGATTGGGGACCAAGGCCCCCAAGCGGGTCGCGCGAGACTGGCAAACGAAGCTCTGGCGTACACAAATACTGGGAGTATCAGCGTGGAGAGGGATCGCTGTGGGTGGATAAGTGTGGGGCAATGGCCAGGGGCCCTACATGCATCAGGAAACAGCGTAAACTCGTGGAAGCCGGCCCAGTATATCTCGTATCAGTAAGTCGGTGGTTGATGAGAACGTGCTTACTGATGTGAGGGCTTGCCATAATCGGCTGGCCAAGTGGATGAGAACCACCATAAAAATCCCCCACAAGTCAGTGGTGGAACAGCATAAGCCGAAGACTTGGCGTGGCGTAGAGAATACGCTGTGGGGCTAAGGGGTTGCTTAGTCGCTATTATACGATCTCCGGGTACCAGGCGACATCCAGGTTTCAATAGCCTTCTTCCGGTATGCGGGTCTCTGCCGGAAGCGACCAACCATTCCCTAGCTACTCGTGGGACAAAAATGAACCAACTTAAAAATAATAACAAAAACCCAGAGGATAAAGATAGACTCACTCATCCAGAGGGAATGGAACTGGATCATGCTCCAGATGAAAAAACCGAGGATGAACTCCTAAAAAGCGGCGAAGAGGGCCAAATGGAGCCTCAACAAAAAACCAAAAAGGCTCGAGTAAACCTTAGCGGTGCTGCTCGAAAAAGATTTAGGTACCTGTTGGAGCACGGTCTCAGCCATGAAGAGGCACGACAACAGGCACTGAAACCTATCATCAAGAAGAAGGAGGATGCACCCAAGAGTAAGGGCTCCAAATGGGTCCGATCTGAGGAAAGCACCCCTGAACATCCAAGGAAGAAGGGAGTTCTCATCGTAGGTAAAACTATCGATGAGGGAAACAAACCATCCTACGGCCAAACGCTATCAGCAATAAGGGTAGGAATAAGCCCACCAATTATCTCTTTCAGTAGAACAGTTAGCAGCCATAAAAGAGAAAATTTTGGACAAAATCTTACTGCTGGATCCAAAGGCAAATACCAGACCTATATTCAGCAACTTGCAATTCAGACCTGGCTGGTTGCTGCTGTCTTGTGCTGACGGAGCCACAGTTGAGTGGCTTGAAAGCATAGTTCAGGAGCTGCGGCCACAGGAGGATGTGTCATTGAGACTTGCAGAGGAAAGTAACATTCCTCACTCAGAGATCTTTGTGACGTATCTTCCTGATAGTCTGAAACATCAAAACGATCAAATACTTCGATTTTTAGAGGTCCAAAATGAAGACCTCAACACACAAAATTGGAGTATTGTAAGAAAAATGCCCCACAGTAGAACTCACCCTATCAGTGGATCCCATATCCGCAGAATGGGTCAAAAATAATGGCTATATGGCCAATTATAAATTTGGTCACGTAAGAATATTACCACCAAAAAGCCATGCTGGGCAACCTAGTGGTCCAGTTGCAGCCTCAACTAGTCGAGGTTGCAATAAAGAACACAAAAAAATACCCACAAAAACGGGTCCTCCAAAGGGCAATAAGGGATCTAATAAAGATCCCAAGAGACAGTGAAATGGCTCTCTCCAAATCCGTTAGGTTCCTGCAATTAAATCTCCATCATGCAAAAGCTGCAACTAGCGTGCTTAGCAGGAGTTTTAGCAGAAACCTATCTGACATCGGGCTCATTCAAGAACCCTGGAATCATGAAGGACTTATCAAAGGCCCATCTGTTAATTCATGTAAGTTGATATATGCACAAATATATGACAAACCAAGAGCAGCATTACTCATCTTTAAAAAACTTAACTGTATTTCTGTTCCAGAGTTTATCACTAGAGACCTTGCAACAGCTGAAGTGGAGTTCCTCACCGAAAGGAGTAAAAGGCACATTATAATTGCTCATGCTTACTTTCCAGGAGAGGAAGACAAACCTCCGCCAGAGGAAGTCAAAAGCCTCAGATGGTGCAATAAAAAGAATAGACATCTTATTCTTGGATATGATGTGATGATAGTATGGGGCAATACATACACGAACGAACGAGGTGCGTGTCTCTTAGAGTATTTGGCTAAATCTAATATAGACATTATTAACAGAGGTAACACACCCACTTTTATCACTGCAACTAGAAAAGAGGTGCTTGACATCACCCTAGCTAGTTGTTTTACAACAAATTTAATACAAAACTGGCATGTTTCTGATGAAGTTTCGATGTCGGATCACAGGATGATACGATTCGAAGGCGGGGCTACGCGGGGACAGATCCAGTGTTCTCGAATACCTCAAGAAACGGACTGGTGTTCATATGAGGACAAATTAAAGTCGGATGTTGAGGGCGCATTATATACGATTGAAACTGTGGATAAACTTGAATAGCCTCTCAATGGTTGAATCGCACGATAATTAATTGCTACGAGGAATCTTGTCCCATCAGAACAAGGGCTGTCAATAGGGATGTGCCTTGGTGGAACAAGGAACTCAGCAAACTAAAGGTCTTAGCACGCAAAGCATTTAACAGAGCCAAGAGGACAGGAAACTGGGAAGACTACAAAAAGGCTCTAACTGAATATAACAAAGAACTCAGAAGCTCCAAGAGAAAAACTTGGAGGCAATTCTGCGAAGGGATTTCTAACGTAGCCCAAGCAGTGCGCCTTCCAAAAGACATCGCTAAGGACCACTCTAACGGTATTGGACTCCTTAAAAAGCCAAACGGAGAGTTCGCCGAAACCACAGAGGAAATCATGAGATGTTTATTAGACGCTCATTTTCCTGGTGCTGTAATCATGGAAGATAACGCAGAGGCAAATCTTAATGAAACTATCATCAAAACATCTATATCAGCAAAAATCCTAGCAGGTAAAATCTTCACCAAGAGTAGATTTGAATGGGCAATCAACAGCTTCAAGCCCTACAAATCACCTGGAAAGGATGGCATCTTTCCAGCCCTTCTACAACAGGGATCCGATATGTTAATTCCTCACTTATGTAAGATATTCAAGATAAACTTCATCTTGGGATACATTCCAAAAGGGTGGAGACAGGTCAGGGTCTGCTTTATTCCTAAGAGTTGCAAACGTCCTCCAGAGAAACCAAAGTCATATAGACCTATAAACCTTACCTCCTTCTTACTTAAAAGTATGGAAAAAATACTCGACACATATATGAGAAGTGAATATTTATGAAATGCACAGCTCCACGAGGAACAATTTGCCTACCAACCTGGAAAATCTACCTTAGATGCCTTACATTGTCTCGTGAGAGATCTAGAAAAGGCAATAGCTGCAAAAGAAGTATCGCAATGTGCCTTCGTAGATATAGAGGGAGCTTTTGTTAACACCTCATATGAATCAATTAGCGCTGCTGCAACTGCAAAGGGTATTCCACCTTCCATAATCAAATGGATTCAGTCCATGCTAAATACTAGGAAAATAATCACCTACCTCGGAGACCAGTCGACTACTATAAAAGCGGTGGAAGGTTGTCCTCAAGGAGGAGTGCTATCACCTCTACTGTGGTCACTAGTGGTTGACGACCTCCTAACAAAGCTGAAAAGAGAAGGATTTCGTGCTCTTGCCCATGCCGACGATTTAGTTATAGTGATCAGAGGTAAGCGCGACGGCATCATTGCCGATCGCATGCAATGTGCATTGAACCTCATAACTACCTGATCTTCTAAATAAGGACTTTCAGTCAATTCTAATAAAACGACACTTGTTCTATTCACTAACAGGAGGAAGTTAAGTATACAGACTCCAAGCTTGAATGGTACAACACTGTTTTTTTCGGAAGAGGTTAAGTACCTTGGAGTCATCCTTGATAGGAAACTTACGTAGAACTCACACCTCGCACACATCACCTCAAAATCAACAAGGGCTCTTTGGACGTGTCGTAAGCTCTTTGGGAAAACTTGTGGTCTGAAACCAAAAATGATCTGCTGGTCATATATAACGGTTGTCAGACCTATCATCACCTATGCTGCGTTTGTATGGTAGAAGACAACAACGCAACAAAGGGCTACAATAGAGTTGCAAAAATTGCAAAGACTCGCATGTTTAGGAATAACGGGTGTAATGAGATCATGCCCTGGCGCGGCCTTCGAGGTAATGCTAGATCTCATTCCAGCACATTTTTAATTTTATTATTTCTACAAATACTTACCCAACAGTTTGAAAAACAGCTTTTGTGGTTCCGTTACCTAAGATCTCTTCACCTATGGACTTCTCCGATTTACGTCCAATTAGTATTCTCTGTTGTCTATCAAAAGTTTTTGAAAAACTCCTTGACAAGCAAATACGTGACTATTTAAACGCATTTTCGTTACTCCCGCCATGTCAGTCCGGGTTTAGGCCAGGTTTTAGTTGTACTACTGCCCTATTAAAGGTCACAGATGATATCCATAGAGCAACTGATAACAATTTGTTAACTGTTTTAATTCTTTTAGATTATTCCAAGGCCTTTGACCTAATTAATCATAATCTCCTTCTAGCTCTTTTAAAGTACATTGGGTTCTCACCTGAAGCAGTGTCGTTGTTTAAAAACTACTAACACAACAGATGCCAAGCTGTGGTGCTGAATAATACTGTCTCAGGATTTCGTTATATTCAAACTGGAGTACCTCAAGGGTCAATCTTGGGCCCACTCCTATTTGTAATGTATACTTCGCTATTCTCCTTATCTCTAAAGTTTTGCACAGTACATACCTACGCAGATGACACTCAACTCAACCTTTCTTTTCCAGAACATGACACCTGCAATAGCATTAACAAAGATATTGAATCGTTAATAAATATATCCAGAATGTATTGCTTAACTGTTAATTCCACTAAATCCAAAATGCTTCTAATTGGTCGCACCGCTACAAAAACCGATCTCGTAATCAAATAATCAAATTAAAATGAAAATTGGCAGTGAAGATCTCTGGCTAGAAAGTTGTGATAAAAATTTAGGCATTCTCATTGACGAGTCGTTCAAATTTAGCTCTCATGTGTCCGATATTGCTAGAAAAGCTTATAATAGCTTAAAATTATTATATGCAAATAAAGATCTGTTTAACAAAAGAACTAAAGAAATGCTTTGTGATTAAATTGTTCTATTACATACTAATTATGGAGACACAGTTTATGGGCCATGTTTATTTAAATATGATGAGACAAGATTACAAAGAATTCAGAATTCTTGCATTCGATTTATTTGTGGATTGCGCAGAAGGGATCACATTTCTTCACATTTAAAAACACTTGGATGGCTAAATATGAATCAGAGACGTGCGTTACATGCTTGCACTTTATTTATGAAAATTATTAAAATCTATACAACCGCATATTTATATAACAAAATAACTTTTAGAACTGACGTTCATAATATTAACATTAGACATAAGTATAAATTGACTCCACCTATCCACAAAACCAATTTGTTTCAGGGCTCTTTTTCGTTTTATATAACTAGGCTACTAAATAGAATACCCAATTACTACTTAATATTTTCATTCAATGAATTTAAGTATACGGTTAAAATGGATTCGATTAATGGCAGGCTTAAACTAGACTAATGTTTTTGTTGTTTATTTTTTAACTATTTCAGTGGATCTTGTCTTGATGTGCTTGAACTTATTCGTTAATCTACATTGTTGTGTACTTTTTTATATTTGTATTTTTGTATTTGTAATTCACATAGTTGTGTATATTTGAAAGGTTGAGTGGAAGAGCAGAACTTGGCTAATTGTTACAGATTAGGTAAGCTCCTGAACTCTGCCTTTTGACCACGTTTTGTAATGTAATTTTTGGTTGCTGTAAAACTTGTGTGGTCAATAAAAGCGTGTTATTATTATTATTATTATTATTATTATTATTATTATTATTATTATTATTATTATTATTATCATTATTATTATTATTATATTTACATATAAGGAGGATTGCTCTGCAAAATTCCTATAGGTTACCACACGCTGAATCTCTAAAACCCGGTGACTTGACAGAACATCTCGATATACTAAGAGTTGGATCAACCCAATCTATGATGATGCCCAGGGACATAATGCCTGCTAAACAAGATTTCGAAGTTATTCTAAATGTTATTATTACCGATCGTGAGTTAACACAAAACGAGATCTTAGAAAAAACAAGGCGTTCCCTCACATTTTATACTGATGGGTCAAAAACAAATAAAGGAGTAGGGATAGGGGCTACAGGACCTAATCTGAGGTTATCAGAACCCCTAGGTAACACTCCCACAATATTCCAAGCGGAAATACTTGCGATAGACTTCTGTGCTCAAGAGTGCCTTAAAAAGCGCCTCAACGCAGCCAGAATATTTATCGCCTCCGACAACCAGGCTGCTTTGAAAGCTCTAAAGTCTATAACTTATGAGTCCAAAACAGTCTGGAGCTGCAAACAATCTTTTAAGCTACTGGCTAGACATAACAAACTATCTCTGTTGTTATGGGTGCCCGGGCACAAGGGAATTGCTGGAAATTAGACTGCCGATGGTCTTGCAAAGGAAGGAGCTAGCACTCCTTTCATCGGACCCGAACCGTTTTGTGGCATTACTGAAAGCAACATTGTGGAAGAATTCCGGAAATGGGAAAAGGAACTTAGTGCAGCCTACTGGAAAAATGTTCCAGGCCAAAGACAAGCAACAAGGTTGCTACAACCTTCTGCTCGCTATGCTAAATCGCTCTTAGAGCTTCAGAAGTCTGATCTCAGAGCAATCACAGGACTCCTTACGGGAAACTGCCTACTCAGATATCACCTCTGCAAGATGGGAAAATTGAACAGAGGAACATGTAGATTCTGCGATAGTGCAGATGAAACGGCTGAACATATAATCTGCCATTACGGATTACTTATTCGCTAACACCATAGGTACCTGGAACGATTGTTCTTGAGACCTCACCAGGTAACGAAAATACCTCCCAATCGGATAATAGGCTTCCTTAGGAGCTCTGATCTTTGGGACAAAAAATAGATGGAGGGTATACGCGAAAGATCTCTTCAGGTCGCAAAGTGGAAAGTCCAGCTATAGGCCAATCGACCCCTTTGTAATCTACAATCTACAAAATGCTTCCATGAGCAACTAGTTTCGGCCTACAATGGCTATCTTCAGGCTACAAATAATGTTTAGGTTTAAGGAAGAAAACATTTATTAATACACATATCTTACCTAAGTGAAAATAATTAATAATTATTGGGGTAACAAACGTCCAAGTAACAGCGCTGATAAAAGAAAGGATGTGAGTAAAGTAGCAAATTTAGAGGATAAAATTAAGGTGTACTAAGAAAAACTTTATGACTCAGAATTTGAGTTGAATTATCATTGTGACATATAGAAAAATTTAGAGAGAAAGTAGTGGATAGTAATTTTTTTAAGGAAACAGATTATGTTTGTGTTTTTAGGTGGAGGAAGAGAAATTGAACTATAGTACCAATTCAATTAGGGTCATGATATAAAGGGAAGGGAAGGAACATCTTTTTGTTTAAATAATAAACACTATCTCTTATTAACCTTCATGGGACGGACATCAAAATTTCACGAGAAGGACTAACTGGGGTCTGAGAAGACCCCATGCGTAAAATAGCAGAAATGCTGTATTTTTCTTTAAATTAAATATATAGAAAAAAGTTTTATTATTAATGTTTTACTATGAACCAGTTATTAGTCAAAAATCATCACGAAAAAATACAAAATACCCTTATCACTAATACTACTAGCTACATAACATTTTTTACAAACTATCTCCGATTTTGAATGTTCTACGCACACAAAGTTATTACACCTAATACATATTTTTCTGGATTTTCTGTCTTTTCCTCTTTGACACATATGGCAGCGCCCCCTGGTAATGTTTTGTTGTTCAGCTATATGTTCTGTTGCATCCAGTAGTTAGCGAAAAACGTCTGTCATATGCCGTTTTCTATTCGTCTGAATGTATTTATTATTATATCGCCGGAAAACGTTTATATTTATGACTTCTTTTCCTAGTCCCAAATATACATTTTACGTTTATCCAAACTGTTTTTTCGCCAATCCGGGTTTTACAGTAACCACAATTTATAAGCATTTATTCCTGCGATATCTATAAGATGCGAAAATATTGCCATTGGCCAGCGGTTTGACTTTCTCTGCACTGTATATTCTTTGGCCAACTTATCTGAAGTGTCGACAGCACCTTTTGTTTTGTTGTGATGAAGAATAATTTCTGGTTTATAGTGCTGTTCTTCTCCAGCTACTTTACTATCAGTATGCTCACTTGAAAGTAAGATGACAGCATGTTTTTGTTTTGGAACATAGGATACTAGCGTCCTTTGATTTCTAAAAGCAAACATACTTGAAAACTCTTTCTTGTACGATGCCGGTAGAAGTTTCCTGGGAATAATTGTTTTATTTTTCCGGAGGGTTCCACATAAAGTATTATTTTTTTTCCACAACTGGTCAGCGAGTTCTAAACTTGTAAAAAAGTTATCGGTCGTCATTCCAAATCCGCCTTCCAAATGGTCTGTCAAATCTAGGACAACCCTCTGACCTTGACCCTTTACCGCTTTGTTACCTTGTTTTTCTAAAAATTAATAGATACATAGGAATATAAAGTTTGCCTATATTGCTTTTCAAATAACTTACCCAAATAAACTTGCATGTTTGCAATATAAGAAGTGGTGCAGTCCACAAGAGCCCATATTTTGATTCCATACTTATCAGGTTTACTCTTCATATAGACTCGGAATGGTGCCTTACCCCTAAATGGTACAAGCTGCTCATATACACATAGATGGTCGCCAGGATTAGGTGATTTTGTACAATTAGAAGTGCAAATATCGAATATATCTCTTATCGGAACTAGCTTATCTACTAATTTTCGTTCTTGTCTTGTTTGAAAATTTACAAAGCGTAAAAATGAAGTGATTTCTTTGAATCTGTCTCTTGACATTGTAGCAGGAATTATAGGACGACAGTAAGAAATATCTTGACACCAAAGCATATCGATAGCCTCTCTCGATCCGTGAAGTGCGCCAAGACAGTCCAATATAAGCTTCAATCTCTGTAGAATCAACAGGTACAAAAACTTTAATTTTAATCGGATTATCTATATTCTATTTATCATAATATGTTTGTGCCTTTCTGTTTGTTTCGGTTACTATTATGTTCAGAATATCCGGAGATAGGAAAAGAAGAAAAGCGTCTTTTATACTTGAGATATCAGAACATGTCTCCGAATATTAGCTTTTGAACGTCTAACTTTTGTGTTTCCTGGAATTTTTAACCACTTAGTTCCATCTTTAGGTTTATATACTGGAATGCCCTGGCTGTTACTAACTGTTGGTTCCTCTGGGTTCGTTTTCTCTATACTTTGATCGACAACTATTACATCATTTTCTTCCTCTACTTCTGTGACAATGTCTTCATCTCCTAAGTCACTCGATGTTCCCTCATTGATAACACTATCAAACTCTGGATCACCACTTTCAAGTATACGTAACATCTCATCCTCAGTAAGCCCCTTGCGATTGTTTGTAAATAAAAACTGACTCATTTTCAAAACGATGTACCCTGCTCGCAATATCACAAGAGACTAACCCGAATATTCAAGTCTAAAAATTATATCGCAGTGCGGGGAATCCCCCATTTGAACTGGTAATTTACATTTTACAATTATATGGGTAAATTCCCTGTGAGTAAACAAACGTTAAATGTATGGGATTCCCCGATTTTACTAACAGTTACCGGGATTATTTTATCGGACTTAAAAGGCTGACCGGGGTCTGAAGAGACCCCTGGAATATAAAACTATTTTTTGTTTTTACCAGCCAATAAAAACTAGTTAATACATCATATTTTATCAAAATAATTCATAAACTGCGGCTAGATGGAAGATCAATGTTTGAAAATTTGCGTTTGCAAAGATACAGCAAAAACATACGTCATGGGGTACAACCGGACCCCGGCCAGTCCTATGAAGGTTGAAAGAATGGAGTCTGTAGGTATTAGGAAATGAGGGAGGGTTGGCAAATATGATCTCAAACTTCTTAAATAAGAAGGAAGGAACAACCGAAAGAGGAGGGTCATTCATCAGACAAGAGAACCGGTTGTGGGAATAAGTGGACAGGAATTTAACAAACGGTAGAAAGGAAGACTCCAGGAAAAAAGACGGCTTTTCATCCTGTTTACTGAAACTAAAACAAAATAAGAGCCAGTAAAACATGGCTAAAAATGTTATGCAATGCTGAACCATTACCATGCAGCCAATATAAGTTCATAACACAAAGAAAAATTGAATTAAATCACAAAATTAAAGACATTCAACGGAATCACTTTTGACAGACGCACCAACAATGATATGAGCCACAGACAATATGGAATATATATCCGGTAAGAATATAAATAGGGAAAGTATGTCAAATTTCAACGTTTACCTCTGAGAGGGAAAATCAAATATCTTACAATTCTCTTTAAATATGGGGACAAATAAAATCGTAGAATAGTTTAGTAATACGGTAGATTGAGGTTAATGCAAAGCGCAACAACTATAAACGTATGCTACCCCTAAAACTAAAGAAACGAATCAAATTATGTTAGAAATTATCGTAAACAAAATTAACTCTGTAAAAAAGAGAACAAGACTTATTATTAAACTAAATGTAGTTGTTTAGTCAACAGATAAAAAAGAAGATTATGACAGTAGTAGTATATAACCTTTAAAAAGAATTGATTTCTCAAATTTTATCCATATAACTGTATACATTCTGAAAAGTTCTCATTACGATTCACTTAGAATTTTTTTTGTTCCTGTAAATAGCAGTAATCGATTAACACAAGTTTTATGTTAGCAATTGTCACCTTCTGGAATTTTTCTCAAATCACAATATTATCAACATTTCTCTTAATTGAATAGATTTTAAATAATTTAGGAATGATAAGATTCTTGTTTGATTTTCGAGCATTCATCCCCATTATTTTTGCTCCATTCGCATGCCATAATTTATTTTAGCAAATGGATAAAAAAGTGCTGACTTCTCTGATGAAAAATAACATATATTCAGGATAAACTGTTTTTTGCTGTTCTTCCAGGTTTTCTGACCTTTCGCCTACGTTTCTGACCAGTAAAACTGAGATTTGTTGGCGACGAAGCAAGGCTTGAAACAAAGTGTGTATTTTATGTCAGTGCACTACCGGAAGGAAACATTTTTCATCTTTATATACATCTTTATATACCCTCGAATATGTGTCCTGAATGGTTTAATAATTGATTCTACCCTTGGGCTATGAACAGCATTATTTCATAGATTTATAACGAGGAGATATAGGAGATTTGTTAAATGAAAATTGGCATATTTTTACCAAACTATCAGGAGACAAATATTTGATGTGTGAATTATAAATTAGCAAAAGATTGTTTTCAGTTTAATGACCACTATTAAATTTTGTTTTCAAAACTAATATGGGTTTCTTGGTAATACCGATTTTTAATGAACCAACGTTTCGATTTAATTCAAATCTTCATCAGTTGGAACTCTTGATTTCATGTTAGTGAACAAGTTTTTGTGGTATTTTCTGACTTCATAGCTATTCTTGTGTAATCCGTTGTTAAAATCTTTGCAATTTTTTCCGAGTTACGACGTACCCACATATGGGATTTTCCTGTACCTGTTCTTAACTGTTACAGAAATTTGGCATTCACCTAAATTTTGGTGCAGTTTTCGCTAAACTTCTTATATTTCCTTCAAATTTTTATTGACATAGTTGCCAAATGCATATTTTTTCCCGAAAGCGCCGAAAAAAAATTACCATTTTTGAAACGAAATTATCGGATTTTGAATACATCACCCTATATTTTTTATTGCCGTCTGAAAGTCCCTTTCTTTCCCTTTCCAAAAATGTATACATTATTGGCATATACTCAAGTTTTTAGGGAAAAATTCAATTTTTTATGAAACCATGTCAATAACTTCCAAACGTAAATTATCACATTTTAATAGCATGGAAACGTTATAACTCGAAAATGAGCGGCTCTCACTGCAATTTTTAGAAATGATTAAATTTTTCATGACACCGTTTGCAAGTCTCAAAAGTCGACTAAAATTTTTGTAAGAAATTTACTTTTTTAAATTTTTTACGAAAAGGTGGCTTTGAAACAAATACATTTAACTGACATTAACAAACGTAGTATAAAGTATAACAACAATGACCAAAAAGAGATTTTGAGCCATTTTTGACAGAAATCCGCCTACACGAAAATCGATATTAACTTAGGTACAACAATTTACAGAATCCGGAAAACTAGAAAGAAAAACGAGAACAGCTGAAAACGCCCGGGGCAATATGCTCAATGATATTCTGGAAGTAAGGGAAATTCTAGCATTCAACAATAATGGAATATCCCTTAGAAAAATATCCCAAATCAAACAATTTTCAAAAAGTAAGGTTCACCGAATCCTATAAATTATCAAATTTGAAGCATACAAAATACAAACTTTCCAAAAAATAGAGAATCATTCATATGAACGAAGATATTTCATGTCAGAAACATTGTTGGATCTGGTAAGACTTCAGCCTAATTTGAACCTAACAATGTCAAACGAAGTCACATCTCATATTAATGGAAGAGGTAATAAGCATAACTGCAGGATTTGGGGAGATGAGAATCCAAGAGCGTTCAACGAATTTGAAAGGGATGCACCTAGAGTAAATGTCTGGTGTGGTGTATCTAAAACTAAAATCTACGGCCATTTTTTTTCATGAAGTAACAGTTAACAGAAACACTTACGCCGACATATTGGAGGAGTTTTTGTACCAGCAATTACAACAAAATGGAATTAAAAAACTGGGCATTTCCAACAAGACGGCGCGGCGCGCCTCCACATTACTCCTTTGTTGCTCTAAATTCATCATCATATCATTTTGGCAACAGATGGATAGGTCGACCTGGTCCCATCGAGTGGGCCTCATATTTCCCGGACTTAACCATACCAGACTTCTTCATATGGGGTTATGTAAAGGAGAGTTGCTATTCCAATCCCTACAAACCTCCAGGAGTTAAGAAATAACATAGTAACTGTTTTTAATACCCTAACACTGGAAATGCTGCAAAATGCGTCACATACAACAACTCACTTATTAAATATAATTTTTGTTGGTTTTGATGTGTTTTATGAAGTTATGTTTGCTCCTTTGTTCTTTTATGTAAATAAAAATGTTTCCTTTAAATGTTTTCTTTCTTTCTAGTTTTCCCGATTCTGTAAATTGTTCTACCCAAGTTACTATCAATTTCCGTGTATAGGCGCTGGTCATTTTTATTAATCAAGAAAAGTAAATTTCTTACCAAAATTTGAGACGACTTTTGAGACTTGCAAACGGTGTCATAAAAAATTTGAATATTTCTAAGAATTTCAGCGAAAGCCGCTCATTAATCCCTTGTCTCATTTTCGAGTTATAACGTTTCCAAGCTGTTAAAATGTGGTAATTCACGTTTGGAAGTTATTGACATGACAAAATTAAATCTTTCCCTAGAAACTTGAGTATATGCCGATAATGTATACATTTTTAGTAAGGGGATGAAAGGGACTTTCAGATGGTAATAAAAAATATAGGGTGTTTTATTTAAAATAAACCGGTAATTTCGTTTCAAAAATGGTCATTTTTTGTCAACGCTTTCGGGAAAAAATATACATTTGGCAACCATGTCAATAACAATTTGAAGGAAATATAAGTAGGACACCCTGTATTTTGTTGATAAAATTAATTGGAAATGCATTTTTTCATTGAAAATTCTTAATTTTGTTAAAGTTTTCTTGTTTGTATAGAACATCTGTGAGTTTGAGAGCCCTATTTTTTAAATTCTCAATTATGTTGATGTTTTGTTGAAGTGGGTGGTGAATGAAATAATTTAAGTATCTCTCGGAAAATGTGAGATTGTGATATCAGTTAGTCAGTATATTGTTCTTCTCTCTTAACATTGAAATATCCAAAAATGACACTTCTCCATTCTCTCAATTTCGATGGTAAACTGTAAACGTTGATGATAACTGTTGAATAAATTCAATACGTTGTTTATTTCATTTTTGGTATAGCTGAAATAATATCATCAACATGTCTTTTGAAAAAGGGTACATGGAAATTAAGTTAGTCTAGACAACTTTTCTGTAGTTCTGACATGACTATATCAGCAAATAAAAGTAATAAGCAGTTACCCACTCCTTAACCATAAAGTAGTACCTACCCGCCTGTGGTTAATTTCAGGTATTGAGATGTTGTTTCAAGCAATTAAAATTAATAATTTTATCAGCTTCATTCTTGCATTTTGATGTGAAGTATAGTCCAAAATTAGTTTACTTTTAATCCTAATTTATGGACACGGAAAACCTCTATACTAATGTTAGTAACATATCTCCAACAAACTAATTTTGCCTTTTTCTGTAGTTTAATTTGTAACCTATGGTTTCGCGTTATCCACTTCTACTTCAAAACTGGAAATGATAGTTTCTTCGGTTGTCCCGGGTCTTCAACCTTTACGGCCTTCGGCTAAACTCATATGGAGACGGTGGTGGGTAAAACAAACTCTTCCCGGAATTCCACAAAAAAAAAGATGGTCTAGGGCGCCAGCTAGGTTTCTACGCCTGGCCTAAATCTGCTTCCAATTTCCCCTAACCCAGAAAGAGAAAAACAATAACAAGACCAACCTTCAAACTTACCAAGTTTATTTCCAGAACAACTTTGTTCAAACAGTATAACTCACGATTCAACATAACAATGTTAGACTAAAGTATTTGACAGATTATTACTAGGTTCACATTATGTAAAACTTTTAAATTAATATCCGTTACATACCCCCACCCCCAAATTAACATGAAGAAATGAAATGGTTAAATGTAAGGCTAGAAATTAAAAATAACTATATGTAAAGTGTGACTGTGTACGCACAATGTCGGTGACTTTGGTACCAAGGTAAGCGACGCGCTTAGGAAACGAAAATTAGATAAGAATAATTTCTACCCTTTACAATCGCACTGGCAAAATTAAATAATAATACAAAAATACCTGTATAAATTCATAAAGTCGGTAAGTTAAGAAAAAAAAAATTAATATAACTACTAAGAGTTCATCTCAGATGACATCATGATTTCCCGAACTGGTGAAGGTATAACCCACGATCTTGATCATCCATCCCATACGGCAACCTCATTTTTCTCAGGCTTCCTTGCCCACAACCAAAACCCTACAATACATAAATTCCCCAATTACTACTTACAATAAAATAAAATTAAAATCCATTTTTTTTATTGGAGTAGACTTCAGCAATGTATTTACATGATTCTCTTACAAGTATCTGTGTAACTACCAACTTAAATTTACGCAATAAGATTGAAAGTTCTCAAAACTCCATTAAATCGTCGATTTAAATCAAATAACAGAAATTAAACCTAGAGTAGTAGTAAGTACTACATCATTTTGTAACCTCGTGACTAGAACTCTCTAGTCCGGATAGTGATTTTTTTAACAAATGTATTTACAGAAATGTACATACCTTCTTTCCGAAAGGTTAACATCAAGGAATCGTAAAAGCAAATTAATATCCTCCAATGGGATAAAACGTGTAGACGCGTGTCTTATATTTAATCCCACCAATGTAGGATGCTGCTGGGAGTAAAAAAGGAAATCATATCCTACCAAATACCATCGGCCTCTAAATATTGGCTCCCTAACATCTGCTACCACAACCCAGAGCTTTACAGCACAGAAAATTTAATCCCCTACTCGGGATGTCCAAGATATCCTCTGGATCGCCAATTTTTCTGCCTGTACCTGTGACCACGTATAACTTGTTGTCTTCAACCCAAGGAAAAATCCCTTCCGAAAGTCAAGTTTCCAAGCAACTGTCTCCAGCACTACCAACTCGGCAGTCTATTTTAAGTACGACCCCCGGTATCACTTTGGTAAATTCGAACGAATCACTCGAATGAACCGTGAAATCGTCAAATCCGTGTAGTCCATAAAAGTCAAATCCAAAATAAATATAAATTATATCCCCTAAATTCCCTTATAATTCTATATTTTGAAGACAGCGATATGTGTACCGATCAACGATGACTTCATAAGCAAGAAACATCTAAACTTTCTCAACAATAGCTATCTCGCCAAAAACAACTTAACTTCTCGCTGTCGCTCACTGACACTGTCAATTGATTCTTTACTTCACACCAAATAGTAAACAAAATATTTTATCAACAAACTAAGATGAATTACAACAGTATAAGAGAACGAAATATGTCTTTAACTAATTATATTGTATGAGGACCACAGAAGGATTGGATAAATTTACAGACACCGAATAAACTGATAAATCTCATAAGTCAAAACATAAAGATGTTTAGTGTATGTATTGTATTAAAGGTGAGTGTTTCATTATAAACATATAACATATAACTACGCACGATAATTACTATTCTATAAAGTCCTCCTGTACTGTCAATGAGTATAACTGTTGAGTTTTAACAAAATAAGAAGTGATATCTTGTCACTTTCTGATTCAAAACCTCACTTTTCAGACGCATCGTTACAAATTTCGAAATAATTTCTACTTTCTAGTGCCCTGAAGAAGATTTTAATTGAATAGAAACGTTGGCTAGTTGAGAAATTCGATATCTTTCATTCCTATGATCAAGAAACCTGTCAATTTTGAAAACAAAATTAGCAAAAGAGTTTGTGAAGAATTGAAATACAATAATTGTAAATGAGTAACACTAAAGCCTAGTTTTCTATAGTCGAGTTAGCGTTAGAGTAGACTGGCGTACCTTTTAGCCAAATTAATTCACTCTACCGGATTTGGGGGAATAGCAGTTTTCACACAGATTGAAGTTGTACAGTGCAAAATTGAATTTACAACAATGAATATCAGGCGTCGTGTTCTGTTGCGAGAAAGTCGTTGATAAACGTACCAACTTATTGCTGAGGGAAATAACGTTAGCTGTTCAGAAGTAAAAGAACAGAATAAAGAAAATATGAACGAGATATTGGATCAGGAGAAGGCATAGTCACGGAGCATCTGCTTCCCTCAAGTTATTGAGGGTTCATAAAATATATGTAATTCCGGTGCCAGATAGGGCGCAGGTTGTGTGTAGTCCTGTTTCATTTTCTGTTTTAATTCAGATTCACATAATTTTTTTTTGCTCAATTCACGAATTATTTCTGTGTAGGGTCAGTCCAGGAAAGATGCTGATTTTCCATATCAAATTTGATTAATGCTTCCAAATTAACATGTCATAATCAAAAAATACGTCGTTAGATTCAACATTTATTTATCAAAACAGAAACATAAGTTTTATTCCGCAATAAACATGTAACACCTTTAGGCCATGCGCTTCAACCCAACAGCAAATATCCGCTAATGCTATTTACGTTCTGTGCACTAGCTCCTCCTTATAGTCCGATGTAAGCACAAGTACCAAGTCGTCGACGTAGGCTATTGTCGTGCATCCTTCAGGAATAATGAGTTTATACTGTCTAACCTTTGATTGCAAATTGTATAGAAATTCTTTAAATGAGTAGATATATTATAAATATTCAAATGATTCCACTGATCCACACTAATTTTATTGTCAACAATATTTGGGCGATTACTAGGTAATTTCGTGGTGCTGATCACGAATTTGAAGTCCATTTAGCTGAATTGGCTCTAATTTTAGAGATATATTATCAGAATATGATAAGATAGAGAAAAATATCAATCTAATAGAGCAATGGCCCTTATAAGCAACTTTTAGTGAAAAATATTAAAGTGGTTTCAAAAGAAGGGAAACGGAAAAATGATAAAATTCATTTATTGATTAGGTATAACAGCAAAGAAATAATTTAATTTAAAAAATTACATCTAATTCGTAGGAAAGAAGCTCTTTTTGTAGGATTTTCTTTTATGAGGACCGTCAGGTACATCACGTTGGAGACTCCAACAATAGTCTGCCATCATATGATGATCCCATCTGCCCTGATACCTAACCTCCATCTCCTTTATATCCTGGTGGAACCGTTCCCCTTGTTTCTCACTGAAATTGCCAAGATTGTCGGGTGTGAAGAAAGTGTACTTCAATACTCATATTAGTACCCAAGTTTTTAAATTTTAATAACATCTGTTGCACTAATTTCTCGTAATTGTGCGCTTTGTGATTACCCAAGAAATTTTTAACTACCATAACAAAGCTACACCAAGCAGCAGCTTCAAGTGTCGTCATGTGATTTGTAAAAATAGAGTCCTTAATATGTTTGCGAATTTGAGGGCCATCAAAAATACCCGCTTTTAGCTTTTCCATACTTAGCCTAGGAAACGATCTACAAATGTATTTGAAGCACTCGCTATCTTTACTCAAAGCCTTAACAAATTGTTTCATCAATCCTAACTTGATGTGGAGCGGTGGGAGAATGATTTTTTCACGGTCAACCAATGGTTCGTTTATGACATTTGCTGTTCCTACAGTCATATTTTGTCTTATTGGCCAATTAAACATATTTCAATGATCTTGCTTCGCCCTACTATCCCACAAGCAGATAAAACAAGGATATTTTGTGTACCCACCTTGCTGTCCAAGCAAGAAATTGACCATTTTTAGATCAACACAAATGGAAAACTGATGTTCTTCATAGGATAGTTTCTGTAATACCAACTTGATGTTTTGATATTCTTCCTCAAGTTTTGTTGAGTGGGCGATAGGAATTGACGCATATCGGTTGCCATTGTTCAGCAAAACACACTTTAAGCTTCTGCTGGAATTGTCTATGAATAGTCGCCAATCACCTAGAACAAATTGTATTCCCATTTGACGAAAAAGTCCGGGAATATTGTTGCAATAAATAAGATCTTCATCTTGGCTAAAGTAAGGAACAAGTTTCACCTCTCGTGTTCTATGAATGGTTATTTTTATATCTGGTTGAAGACAGTTTTTTTCTTTTAATCTGGATGCCAGAAGTTCAGATGCTTCCTTTGATAGACCGAGTTCCCGTATCAGGTCATTCAGTTCTTCTTGAGAGAACTGCTGTGGTAATGATTGTATTTTCTGCTCATATTCACTTCCACTGCTACTGTACTGGTCCTTAATTTCTTCTTCTTCTTCCACCATCAGAACATCTGGCAGTGTTGTATATACTGGTACGGGAATCTCTTCGCTATGTGGCACAGGTCTTTGTGCTGATTCTAAATCAGGATAATCCCATTTGCCTTCCTTGTATTTGTTAAAACCTTTTACATTAACTAAACAAAAATAAAAATAATCATGGTGGTTTTTAGGTTCTCTTAACACCATGGGCACACCAAATTTCAAACTTTTTCTTTTTTCGTTTGACCACTGTCGTGAACTTTCGACACACGTTTTGCACACTATATGGGGAGCCCAGGACTTGTCTTGGTCTCCAAGCTGTACGCCGAAATGAGCTTGATAAGCTTGTCTAAAAAAAATTGAGATATTTTCCCTTTGTTTCGCTACAGTATATTCGCCACAAATGTCGCAGAAGACATTAGGGCTGTTCAAACAGCTTCTGCGTGAAGAACTCATTCCTCTGAAAAAAGAGTAACTTGAGTTAAAAATATAGATACAAATATTCGTCACATGTACTCCTACCTCCCACTTGACGTCTATTGAATTTGAATAACTTCACTAGGTAGGCAATAGGAGGTAAATACACAAAATACGTAAGAAAAGCACAATAACCGCGACGCTAAGTCTTAGTAGAACTGCTTACGCTGAACTGACAGTTAAAATCAAGAGACACAAGACAAACAAGTGCACGCACTGATCACGTGATCAGTATTCGGCACGTGGTACGCTCACTAAACAGGGTCGAACTCTCGTTTCTTCGTAAATTTCTTGTTCGTAAATCATTCTTAAAAAATAAAAAGCATATGTTATAGCTAAATTCCTTAAAAAATTATGTATCCATTACCTCAAAAACTAGAGCCAATTTGAAAAAACTGCTTTTATTTTTGAAGTCAGCAGACCTGAATTACCCTGAATTGGTCCAAAAATACTTGGCAACATATTTTTTTAAAATTTTGTAGGGCGGTGTTATAATTGAAAACCGCAAAAAATGCTTCTATACTAGTTGAAACAACTCTAAAATGGCAAAAATGGCGTCTATATTACATTACTGTAACTTTTCAACTACGCGCGTGCGCAACATATGTCACGTGTTTTTGATATCCATACTCTCTAAGATTTCATCCTACTAATATTTATCAAGATTGGGCGATGGGGCATAATCGGAACTTCAGCCTTAAATCAATACCAAATTAAAAATCACGCAACGTTTTTCTGACTTAGAATTTGAGAAGATGATGATCATACGGAGTGTAATACTGGGGCAATATTTGTACATTAATAATCATGAAATTATCATTTCAAATCGACCTCAAGTTCCTCCCTAAAATTTCATAATAACGCTAGAAATGAATTTATTCGATTTATAGCACTGTAAATTGTAGTTAAAATACTTTTTGTTGTGAAACAAATACCGTAAGGCTGTTACTGGATGCTGCACAGAACCGGAAAATAAAGTATCAATTTCTCTAAGAGAAATCGAAAAAAAATATTAGAGTATAAAAAGCAGAAAAAATGAAACATCTCCCATTTATAAATCATAAATTCGGTGAAGCACAAGATTAAAGGAGATTAAATTTTTCGTATTCCTTTCTCTTTTAAAAGATCTTAAGTTAAGGTTTACAACAACGTATGTGTTTAGTGGAAGAGGCTTCGAAACAATTCATCGCGCTTTAGAGATCTACACTTCAAAAAAGTTGCAATATGATATCCAATACAAAGTAGTCTCCAACGGGTATTATTTGACAAAATCGCTAGAAGCTGAACCTCAGACTGCAAATTCCTCTTTTGATTTTGTTGCTTGCACCATTGTTTCTGCCAAAAGTATTGAGCCGGTACAGTGTAATAATGCTATACGTTATTCAAAAATGCATACACGTGAACCAAATGTTAAAAACAATTTATTCCTATTCGCTGTCTGTAGCATCAAAACGTTGCACATTCTCCTCTCCCAATGTGGTGGTTACTTAGTAAGTGTCCCTCGTATACTTTACGTTTAACATAAAGGCATATTAAATTTGAGGAAAACACTTACCTAGTAACCGGCATTCGGGAGTAGAATAAACGACATCACTTATACAAAATCACTGGGCTCTTTTAATATATTTAAAAATACACAAAATATAATATCAGTTGACTTATTCAGACTACCAATAACAATTAATAATCCTGGTTCGTTATACTTTCATTTTATAGGAAGTGTACGTACGCTGTACTACATGCCTGACCTTCGTCTATTAATTGAACGTGTCTGTTTACATTTTAACTAGAACGTGCTCCCACACATAACTAACATTGACCTTCCTAGATCAGCGCTCGATAAATATTGTAATTAATATTATCCTAAATTTTAAATCTTATTTCTAAGCTAATGTCCTTTTGCCGTTACCGTCCTTTCGGGATCACTACACCAAGTTTCTCTGCTGTGAGCCATTCCATACTCTCAGTCCTTTGTAAAAGTTGTGGTGCACATGTGGAATGTATGGAAGTAGTTGATTTGAGTCAGATAGTTTATTCTTTTTCAATGCAATTTGCTCATTGTATTTGTTGTAGAGCAACGACATATTTTGGGTCAATATACGCCCCATTTTGCCAATATGAACAGCTTCGAATTCTTTATTAAACAGTTGCTTCATAAACATGGTATCTGAATAGTCAGCATCAAACCAGGAACATCATATATTAGCAAATTGCAGTAGTTGTTTCTTGTCGTAAACATTTCTTTTTACTGTAAAATAATAAAATCGTCTGCTTGTAATGCACATACCTCAAACTGGTTTGTTATTTTGAATTTCCCTACTGCATCTAACTATTGTTCTGGAATGTAACCTCATTGTATTGTTTGATTATATTTTTCTATCAGGGCGAAGCCAAATGTGTGCCCCGGTACCAAAAACCTAATCCCAATCTTCTTATATTTTTTTCTCACTAGATGAAACCAAAACGACATCAATGTCCAGTTCTTGTTCGGGCCTCCAAAGTTATCAGTATAAATAATAAGCTCTTCACCTGTAGGAGCATAACTTTCGATATATTTTAAAAGTATGCTGCATATTTCATCACTATCCCGTTTTGTAATATTTTCGCTATATAGATAAATATATTCTTCGTTAATAACACAATCATGAATGTCAAAATTGTATATCCGCAACTTTCTTAAATAAAAAGCCGGACCTACCGTCGTATTCGTAGTTGGAAATGTTTGTTGTAAGTCAAAAGTCAACACTTGTTCTGTAATATCCTGTCTAGAATTCTTTCCTTACACCTGCATATTTTCCGCCTTTCTTTGATGCATTTCTAAATCGAATTTTAATGTTGCACTTCGTGTCCTTATTTGCTTCGATCTGTATATGTAAAGAGACACAAGTTTCACAAATGTCACTAAGGGTCAACTTAAATTCTACGTTGAATTATTGAGTGAAAATTCTTCGGTATTTGTCTTTGGATGCTGGTATCACGTTTTTCTATGCACCAATCTAAATAATAATCTTTGTACAACCTCGATATGTTCAAATTCTGTTATCTTGCCTGCTATAGTGAATTGTATACTTCGGTATGGCATTTATATAATCTAGGACAGATTGAAAGATGAGATATGGTATTTTATTTGCATGATTCGGTTGTTTACCCCTTCCATCTTTGCACAAATATAAATAATAATCTTTGTACAAACTCGATATGTTCAAATTCTGATCCAAATACAACTTTTTTTTGTTATCTTGCCCGCTATAGCGACTTGTGTACTTCGGTATGGCATTTATATGATCTCTGACAGACAGAATGATGTGATATGGTATTTTATTTCAATGGTTCGATTGTTTACACATTCCATCTTCCTTGTGAATAGACCTATGAGCGCTAATTTGCTGACATAAGAGTTGTATTCGTTTTTGAGAATTGGGCAAACCAGGAACTGCTAGAAATCCCTTATTGCAAATTTCTACATCCTCCCTATCATGTTCCATATTATACAAAATCGCAAATTTCGTTCCAGACAGTTCTTTCTTAGTTATCTTCTTATATTTTCCCTCATGCTTCACAGATTACATCGATGAAAAGAGGTGAACATTTTTTAAAACGTAGTTAGATGTGTTCCATAGGTAATGGATAATACCAGCTTCTTTCTCACAAAGCAGCTGTTGACGCTTCTACTCTCAATTGTACGGCTCACCCAGTCACCTATTTTCTACTTCTTTTCCATGCTTGTTTTCCTATTTTGCCCCCAAATCTTTCTTCCGCTTCCTTTTTACAATATTTCTTGATTTTTCATCCACTTTTCTCCATCGAGATTTTTCTGTATGGTTTTCTGGTAACGAAGATACAGCCCTTTCAAGAACTTGCAGCTGCCTCTTCTTGATATAATAGAAAAAAATTGCTGAAAAATATTCGATCCACGAAATACATTTCGATTCGTGTGATTATTGCTATTCTGCTCTCTAGTTTCATGTTGATAACATTTAATTATCAACATTCATTAACTGTCCGGAATCAAGTATAAGTAGAACTCAAAAATTAACTGAATATAATATTTTTCATGGGTACAAAATTGCTATTTATTTTCAGTGTAAAATGATACAAACCACATCATTTTGAACTTATCGAATATTCTGATGTGATGTTTTCTTCTGTATTTTTGTTTGGCGCTTTATAATTTTCGTCCATCCGAGTCGAAATCCTCATCACTTTATTCATTTGTATTTCCACAACTAAACAATCTTTTGGGAGCTAACTTTTTGCTGTTTCCAGTCATGATGGCGTATATCATCGTTTTCCTTCATTGTCAGTGAACAAAAATGGTAGCGAATTCAAACGCCCTCGTCGCTTATACGTTTATTAATTCAAACATATATGATGCAACATTAAAATTGAAAAGATTGTTGCTAACTGAAAATCTCCATTGATTTTGGAAAACAATTTGTTTATCAGTAGATTATTGCTAGACGAAATAAATACTTAAACTCTATATTTATGTTGGTGTTCATGAGTGTGAGATCCAATTGTTCCCCATATCTATCAAAATAAATTGCATTAGATGCCAAAGCATGCCAGTAAACTGGAATTGAAGAATAATAACAACGGTTCACTCATATCATTAAGTAAGCAAAAAGTAACCCAGGTGAGCGTAACTTCTTTGTCCATTATTAAGGCGACTTTATAATTCACAATGTTTCAGCAATTCTTCTTTTACATTACTATAGTTTGCTTGATGACTAATGGGCAATTTTCATTCTAAAACACTGAAAATTGGAAATCTAGGAGTTACTCCTTGATGTTCTTCCACTTACTTTTGTTGTCATTATGGCATTTATTTGCTTCGACAGTAATTGAACCACGTTCTTTGCGCCATATTGTCACACCCACTTATTTTGTTTGGTTTCCTCCAGTTTTGTCTTTTCGTTCTAGCTTCTACGAACTGGATGTCCTCGATGATATCCCGACTTATTCTCTAACATTTGTTTTATTTTGACAACAAGCTTCATTTATAGATCCTTATGCCCCTTAAGACTTTTTCTGCATAAGTATATATTATTTTCTTGGTATAACTTATTAGCTCTATATAAGATATCTATATTTGCTCTATAATTTGCTTGTGAGAAAGGAGTATGATAAATATTTTTCTAGAAGCCAGTGATTTTTTTACGCCTATACTTTTTTTGTTTTTTTCTTCTAGCGAAGAAGTTTAGGTCTGTTTTCCATGGAATATCTGGTCCACTATTATTTATTGATAAGTACGGCATCAATATGTACTGACTTTTTTGTGTCATCTTTATTAACTGCTTGTATGGAAATATCGTCAACAAAAGTAGTTATACAACGAATGAAGGTAACATAATATAGAAACTGCCTCAAACTTCACCCTACGAGACGACTGCTTCTAAGTTTTTGAAATTATCGTAGACATCATTCTATTTGACACTGAAATATCTATTAGATCAGTACACTTTGTTATCGTCTGCATATATGTTTGAAAGGAATCGATTCAGGAAAGAGTCTTAGTTAAATGCTTCAGTAAATTCCAGGTATATAATTGAACAAATTTCTCGTCTGTTATATTATTTTCAATAACTACCCGCTACCCTCCCCCGTAGACGCTACCCTTAAAAACCCCTTCGCTCCTTCTAAACCACCCTCTAGATACCTTATACACGTAACAACATACACACTTATTTACTTTTTGCATAACCCCCGTTCTTGTATACACCCTTATTTACTTTTTGCGTAATCCCCGTAGACGCTTCCCTTAAAAACCCCCTCGCTTCTTCTAAACCACCCTCTAGATACCTTATACACGTAACAACATACACACTTATTTACTTTTTGCATAACCCCCGTAGACGCTACCGTCATTTTTTGCTAACCATCTAGAGACTTCTTCTACTTCTTGTAAACCCTCTGGAAACTTCTTCCTATCGGTAACCACCCATAGGCCATCCGCCTGTTCGTCCGATAAAGTGTCACAGAACATACGTGTATATACTACTGTTGGTGACTTTATGAAGTTGGACTATAGGGGGTTATATCGTATAAATATAAAATAAATATTCAATTTTGTTGTACATTTTAAACAACAACAGGATAAAATACATCCAAAATCGATTCGGAAAACAGTATAAGTGAGGTATGAGTGGATAACTCTTCGGGAAGCACACTAGTTCTAGTATTTTCAATCAATCAAATATATATATGTGGAAAATTGGAAGTGCTGGAAGAAGTGTATGGACATTAGTAGTTCGTAGTTCAAGGTGATAACAACGTTCTTTACATCGCCTCTGTTAAACTGAAGAAAACTGTGAGTAACTCTTTTATTCTAACCTATCCGATTACACTAAGTTGCTCAAGAATGATCCTACCCCAGATATAATATAAAACGGAGATTCATAAAATAGTATTTAGTTCTCGAAATGAATATTTATGGCTGGGAACATCTAGACCTCACGAAACTTCTACGTTCAGAACTGGAAATAACTCATTAAGTTTTTATCTACAAGTAGTATTATTTACAATAATAAACTAAAGCAAACCACACACTATTGAATTTTTAATCTACACAAAGAATGTATTGACTATTAAAAAAATATTAAAAGAAGCAACCGAAAAAATACTTGAAGAGCTACAAAATACAAAAACTGAATTGAAATGCGCCATTGATGGAACAGAGAAAAAACTTTTGTTAAAAATTGAAGAACATAACACAAGGATCAGACGTGTAGAAGACGAGGTCGAAATTATAAAAGAACAGATAGATAGGAAAAAACGACTTAACAATATTGTTATATTCGAAATTGACTGTCTCGACCCTTACTTCGTGGAATATGCTCATATTAGTGTTTTTAAATGAAACTCAAGGTCTCTAGTTAATTCCACAATATAATACAAGTTATTGAAAATTCTAAAAAATTGACAATTTTTTAGAATTTTCAATAACTTGTATTATATTGTGGAATTAACTAGAGACCTTGAGTTTCATTTAAAAACACTAATTGTTATATTCGGCTTAAGCAAACCAATTCCAAACATTAAAATTGAAGATATCTGCACTGAAATAAATGAGGACTAAAATGCTAATATAAATGGAAGTGACATAAATAATTGCTATCCGCTGGGAAAATCAGAGTCTGCTCCAGTTAAAGTAGAATTTGTGTCATATTCAAAGAAAAAGTCCATTTTTACAAATATTAAAAATCTCGAGGGTTCGGGACTCTCAATTTCCAATGACCTAACACCAAAAGAGAGAGAAACTTACAAAAACTTAAACTCGTACCTCATACATTTTCGTAAAACAGGGAAATACTCTAAATGTTTTATTAAAAATAATAAACTGGTTTTGGATAACAAGTCTCACACTCTTGAGGAATTGACAAAAATATCAAGAACAGAAACCATCAGCCCACTCAATACTCCTAATTTGTCTGAAGACCAAAAAATAAGTGAGGTAAATCCACAACCATCACTGATAGTCAACGCTGACACTAAGAAGCCGAAAACTCGCTCAGCATCACAGACTAAATAATGGAAAGGAACTATACTACCTAGATCTTTATAATAAATTTTAGTTTTATTAATTAACTCTAAATAGTTCAAATTTTATTCTTTATTATCACGTCTTTCTGCTTTTTAATTGCAAATTTTATCTAAATATTAATATATGTAGTTAAATTTGCTTGTCTGAGTTCGTGATTGGTTTTATCTATAATTCTTTTTTAATTAGTGTGTATCTTTGACATGGAACAATATATTCGAGATTTCGAAGTACCGAATATAGAGACATATAAATTAGAAACTATTGAACAGTGTACAGAGGTTTTGTCCATTAACCAATTGAATTCAAATTTTAAAATAGTACTTAATAATATTCGCAGTATCAAAAAAAATCTAAATGAATTCAAAATTTTTCTCACAACATTAAATTCTGATATAGACTGCATTATATTCACTGAAACATGGAATATATTGGATACAAGTCTACACTATATTGAAGGTTAAGATCATTTATCATGAAAGTAGATACAACCAAAATGATGGTGTTGTTATGTACATTAAGAGTAATTATAACTATACTTATAAAATAATGGAGACCTACCCAAATATTAACGTTCTACAGGTTAAAATTCAACTTGATAAAAATAATAGCGTAGTTATATCTGCAGCATACAGGTCACCCGATACTAACGTGGCCGCATTTGTAACGTGTTTGCAAAATTATTTTGAAGCAAGTGTTGATAATGATGAAGATATGTACCTTTTCGTTGGGGATTTAAACATAAATATATTAGAAATCAATAGTATTTCAACTGAATATAATAATACCCCCAATGAGTTCGGATATAGCTCTACAATTATTATTGCCACACGAGAAAAATCCTGTCTGGATCATATATTCATAAAATCAAAACAACATATTATAGATCAAATTGTGTCTATAGTAATCCAGACGAATATAACTGACCATGCAACTACTATCTTGCAAGTAATGCTAAACTCAAAGAATGCATCATGTATAAAGAAGAAAAATTATGCTGAAAGTATTAACATAAATAAATTAAACAATGTCCTAAAGAATACAACGTGGGATTCAATTCATAGTACAACCAATTTAGATACTGCAACCAATGAATTTGTGACTATACTTAGCAGCACTATTGGAAATTGTACTGAAAAGCGACTAATAAAAAGAAAACACACAAAAATTGCACCCTGGCTCACCAACGCATTGCTAAAATCTGTCAATACAAAAATTAAAATGTTTAAAAAGCTACAAAAAAATCCCAATAATCTACTACTTAAAACGCAATACCGAACTTCTAAAAATAAACTTAATCCTTTGATAGCAAAAAAAATACGACTATTACACTACGGAGCTCAATAAAAACCATAATAATCCAAACAAATTGTGGGATATAGTTAATAATATAAGTAAAAAGATAAAAACCAAACACACTATAAATTCTGTTTACAATGATAGCGACCAATTAATTACAGATAAAAAAAGTATCGCTAATGAATTTAATAAAATATTTGCCACAATAGGCACAACTTTAGCTAATAATATAAATAAAGATATAAATTACCTACCAACTAGGAAAAGCATCTGTAATTCGTTTGATTCCAATGAGTTGCTCACTATTATCCATGATTTAAAAAGTTAAAAAGCAGTTGGAGCAGATAATATTAGAGCGGAAACAATCAAATCAGTCGTGGAATACATAGTTGAACCATTAAAATTTTTAATTAATGAGTGCTTCCAACAGGGCGTATGGCCCTCACCTTTTAAAAAATCAGTAATAATCCCAGTGTATAAAAAAGGTAACAAAAGTACGATTACAAATTACCGTCCAATTTCTTTATTACCTCATATCTCAAAAATATTTGAAAAGGCTCTCAAAAAACGATTAATTTCGTACTTAGATAAATATCAAATACTTTCTAAACAGCAGTTTGGGTTTAGAGAAGGAACGTCAACTAAAGATGCTATTTTAGCTTTAACATCAAAAATTACCAAATCTTTTAATGAAAACAGAGCTTGCTTATGTATTTTCATAGATCTGTCCAAGGCTTTCGATACCGTCCACCACGACTCCCTCCTCAAGTCACTAGAGGTACTAGAGGTATTAGGGGTAACTGCTTGAAATTATTTAAAGAGTATCTACTTGGCAGGCAACAAAGCGTTGAGATAGATGAGGTCTATAGCGAGTCCAGGAAATTTCAGTTTGTGGTACCGCAAGGCACAGTCCTAGGACCACTTTTATTAAACATTCATCTGAATGATATTTTCTCTTTAGGTAGCGCCGGTCACGTTATTGGTTTCGCTGATGATACAGCTATTTTTTATACCGCTAACGCCTGGGATGAGCTTAAGGAAAAAGCAGGAAATGATCTTAAACATATTAAAAAATGGCTGTCTCATAAACTACTCACAATAAATTTAGATAAAACAAATTATATCTCATTTAGCTGCAATAAATCCGGCCTACGCATTTTCAACCGTATAACTATCAATGCAGATGATAGTAATTACCGCATCCAAGCTGTGAATAATGTTAAGTATTTAGGTGTTACAATCGACTCACATCTTAGGTGGGATGAACATATAAAGTTAACTGTAAAAAAGTTACAAGTGATACTATATAAAATAAAGTATTTAAAGAAACTACTTCCTGCGCATTTCTTAAAACTTTTATACTATGCTCTCGTCCAAAGTCATCTTCGCTTCGGAATAGTGGGACGGGGAGCTGCATCAAAAACCCACATACACTCATTGGAGATAACACAGAAACGTTTTTTAAAGGTGATTCTGAATAAACCATACCAATATTCATCTGATCAGTTGTATATAGACGCAAAAGTGATGGATATAAGGCAATTATTCTATCATTATACAATTACTAAATTTCGCAAGACAATGGACTCATTCCCAACAACTATACATTCTTATGATACCCGCCAGAAAACACACCAACCTGTACCAGATATGACAAAAACAATCACCCGATAATCTTATACTTACCTGGCTCCAAAATTATACAACACGTTACCGGAATCATTAAAAGTATTAAACAGCGAACATTCATTTAAAAATAAATTAAAATTGTATATTTTGGAGAGATCCAGACATGAGGTACACAATTGTATAGAAAAATGAATGTAGTATAGACAAACTCAACAAACATACCTAAATTCTTTCCTCTCGTAATTATATATTGTAAAATGTCAAAAGTTAGAGGTTACATGTAAGATGTTTGATATTAGTTATTTTTTCTTTTTTGTTTGCTAATGTGCTATGTATTTGATTTTTATAATATAAATTTTAATATTCTGATATTTCCACTCGGAACAAGTGTTCACTCACTTATCGAGTATACTATTCTTATCATTCGTTCTTTTTAGATCTATATAACCTGTATTTTTTTTATTGTAAATTTTTTTGATTAAGAATAAACATACATACATACATTCAGATGTAATTTATGAAATTTTTACAGTGTACATCAGATCTGATATAAGCCGTTACACTTTTTGCGCTTCGCCATTTTCGGTCGTATCTCTCCGAAAAAATAAAAATGTATTACCTCCAAAACAAAAGAATGTTTCTCTGCTTACCGGTTAATAGTAACGATAAACCTCAACGTTGGCTGTGTACGGCGTTTTTATTTTTCTTAAAATGTCTGTTTAAAACAATATCAAGAGTCGACTATAACCATCTGCATTTAGCTGTATTATGAACCTTTTGGGGGTTCAACTTTTCAACTTGAAAAGTTTAAATGATACTCTCTTGAAGAAATAATTACACACTAGGGAAGCTGGAAATGCGAATGCAAAACAATTAAATTTTTAAATGATTACTCTGTTTTTTCCTTTGCTTTGAGTAATGCAAGTATTACTTTTATACAGTTAGCCGACACATTTGTCACGTTAATTGGCAAATATCCGTTAATTTGATTAATTTCACGACATATATTGGTATACCTTTTTCAGGAGATGTCTTTTTCAACAATAATGACAGAGTGCGTTATAATTGAAACGTTCTAATCCTTTTCTGGATAATAACTTGAAATATTTTATTTCCTTTATCATCAATAACTTCTATTATTTCGACCACTAATACTCTAATGCATGGTTTCTCAGCCTGGGGGTACGCCAGCACATCAAAATGGAAAAAAAATGATAATTACTAATAAAAAAATGTAGTTCACAGAAGTAAAAGCATAATGATATTCATCCTTACATTAGAAAAAATTCAGTAAGTATAAAACATTTTTAAATTAAGATACTATGTATAACTATATTAAAAGTATGATTGTATCAGTAGGTACTTACTGTCAAATGCCGATTGAAACTAATAATAAAATCATTAGTACTAAATTAAAAGTAACTTTAATAATTATAAGTGACTACCTTGGACCTGTCTCGCAAAGCAAAGTTTTTCAAAAGAAGGATTTATAACAGAAATAGCCACTCTAAGTTCCTTGTCTATATGCAGTCGAGACCTATATTTTGTCATTAAAGCAGCCACCGCAGAAAATCTGGCTTCGCAAAGATAGGATGTTGAAAATAGCAATAATCTATGGAATGCTCTTGTTTTCAGTGGAGAAAACGCATCATCCACATTCGGCCAAAATTCAAAGATATATTTAATACTAAATTCTCTTTTGATATCGCTGCCTGAACTGAAATCTATAAAAATTTCTTCTTCTACAGTTGAGTAGTTTTAAACGGATCTCTAACCCACTCGTCACTTGCTACGAGTTTATCGCAGCGAAAAAATACTTTGTAAAATTCTGTGCCAACATGGCTAAATGACTCAATTGTTACAAAAACAACTTGCACATACTGTTCATCTTTCTTACATGTTTTGACAGACTCATTCACATTTGAAAACATGTCAAAGTTTTTTCGTTGCACATTTCTGCTCCACAGCTCAAATTTTCTACAAAAAGCACTGACTTTGTCACTGGTTTCTAACATATGTGTGTTTGCTCCTTGGAGTTGGAGGTTCAGGGTATCTAATTTCTCGAATATGTCGACCAAGTAACTCAATCTCATCACAAATGAAGCATCTCGAAACGTTCCGGCCTCCGGATGCTTTTCCTCTTCTAGAATAGTAGCAATTGCATCTTTTAACTCATAAAACGATTTGAAAATGTCCCACGCGATAACCATCTGGCCTCGCAATAAAATAGCAATGTTGAATGTTCTGCACCCATATTTCTGTAAAGTACATTAAATATTCTTGATTTTAGGGGTCTAATGTTTATATAATTTATTATAGTTACAACAGTCGCTCACACAATACTGAGACCAGGACTCATTCCTTTGGAATCCAGAGCCTCTCTGTGGATCATGGAATGGGTCCAGATACTTTGCGGATATTTTTGTTTAACAACTGCTTGTACACTTTGGAATCTTCCATACATTGTACGAGCACCATCGGTGCATATTCCAATGCAATTCTTTCACTCTATGTTTGCCTCATAAATAAAATAATTTCATATATCGAACAAAGCGAGTGCTGTTGCTTTGAGTTCTATGGGTTTGCAAAAAAGTACCTAGTTCTACTGCCGATATACCATCACAAAAGCGGATATAGGCAATTAAATGAGCGTCTCTATTGCTATATGTTACCTCGTCACGCTGAATCGAAAACAATTTGTCACGCAATTTTTCAATAAGCTGATGCTGTACATCTCCGGCTATATCACCAATTCGGCTGGCAACATTATAATTTGATAGAGGTATGAATTGCAATTGTTTGGGAAAATTAACTATAAACATAGTTTC
Source organism: Galeruca laticollis (assembly GCA_963921935.1). Classification (NCBI taxonomy): domain Eukaryota; kingdom Metazoa; phylum Arthropoda; class Insecta; order Coleoptera; family Chrysomelidae; genus Galeruca; species Galeruca laticollis. The sequence continues at coordinate 138,513,738 of OY998182.1, forward strand.
TACAATATCCATCGCAGCTGGCAGAATAAGGTCTTCACCAATGGTCTTTTTACATCTGGCTATTTTATATGATATTTTATAAGAGGCAATTAAAGCTTTTTCGTTCACAAACAAAGTTTTTTGATAGAATGATGTTTGCTGTCCATATGACTTTAATTTTAATTCAAATAATTCTCGGGGCTCACTATGAAGTGTTTCCAAATGGCGTTTAAGTTTATTAGGTCTCATGCTGTCTGCTGCCAAAATTTTTAACAAATGACGCTCATAGGTCTTTCTTCTTCATTTATTCTAGTAGTGGTAGATCCAAAATTTAGGTATTCTTGCGAACATTTTCTTGATTTTATCTTCGAAACCATGGTCAATTGTGCAATTGTTGATGCTCCACTATTGTCTAATACTCGCTTGCGTGCAATTAAATATCTATCCATAGTTCTGTATGAATTCACTGCCGTAAAATTTACGTAGATATCTTATACGGAAATACGGTACAATTACACAAATCTTACACACCGCGACTCGACTAGAACTGACCGGAACCTCTAACAGCCACAGCATTTATATACGCTTGCTCCTTTGTCAAACAGATCTTCCATAATATTCCCAGAAAATCTAAACCACGGTTGAAACTAATTGTAGCGACTGTAAGCCCCAAGAATGTTCGATGTCCGTCGCAAATGACATAGAGCAGACGAGAAACATCGATTCTGGCTTTAGGCTTTAGCTTCACCTACCTGTATAAGTGGGATGTTGAGCGACATTGCCAAGATTCAATAAATTCACTTATTCTCGGTAATTTTAAAGGTCTGTAATTTAAGTTCTATATTAGGGCTCTATGCCTAGAGTCCTAGAGTCTAAGGATAAGGATCAGGATCTGAATTTTCAACGTATAATATTCGTCGTATTTTAGTATTATATGGAAAAGAAAGGTAAGGGGCGCCATAAAAATTGTTATTGAAAATTGGCCCCGAATACTGAAAGGTTGAGAAACTCTCAGAGTTTGAGTAATCGAGATAGTTGAACTTGTACAAGTGAAAGATTGAGTAGAATCGGAAAATATAACCATATAAACGTAGTTTGGCTCATAACTTCACTGGAATTATCCTTGTTATGCTGCAGACCCGGTCTTTGGTTTGGAACCCACCAGGCATGTATATAAACGTATCCTGAGTGTGGTCCTGGCAGATAGCAGCGCTCTTTAACGAAATAACGGAACAGAGTGAAGAATAGTAGTGATTTGTGTCAACTGTCATAAATAATAAAAAATAAAGTTTGAGTTATATGTCAATGTTTTGATGTAGAAATTAAAAGAATGAATAATTAAATACAAAAAATAGTAAACGGTCGGCTCAACATTCAATACGAACATCGAAAGAGTTGGACTGACACTATTTGCATGGGGCATGGTAAATTCGGTCCCAGCAGGTAGCAGATTAAATTAGAAATTTCATACCCTTTTATCGGTAGGTTAATTCCCTCCCAACCAGAGTTTTACGATACTGAGGAGCTTATAATCTCTTTCGTAGAGTGAAGTAATTATGGTAAGTATGGGCTTTTCCGAAAATAGTAGGTAGTAGTAGGTAAATGAATAATATAAATACATGAAATGGATTGAAATATGTACCATTTAGTTGCGTATGTTTCCCCAGTTTACATATTAGTCGATTCAAGTAATCTCTGTAGTCTGGCACCATGGATCTTAATATTATTTTGAGTGAAAAAGAAAAGCGTATAGTAGTTATAAATAACTATAAATATAGATTTCAAAAAATTTTAAAAAGTGGCGAAAAGCGGTGGACGTGTATAAATGAAAAGTGTAGATCTTATTTGCTTAGTATGGGTGAAGTGGACAATGTAACTGTTACAAAGCATGTAAAGGATCATTGCCATAATGCAAATTAGAACAAGAAATAGAATATGTTAAATTAGATTGTTTTTTAATTGGGTTTTTGCTTTTTAAAGGTGTGAAGGCAGTTGATGTACGGTAGTGTGACTTATGACATACTTAAATATTTTGGTTTTTAAGTATATATTTTGATTTTTCTGACAAATCATTTGTATAAGGTGATGCTACATATTTTTGTGGGGTATTTATCTTGGTTTTAAATATCGAGGTGTTGTAATATTTTAATGTTCGTTGTTTTTGTTTCTAATAAGGTTTTCAGAATAACCATTTTCTATGAGTGTTCCCTCCATTTTTTTTGGAATTTCTGGACGATAATCAGGAGAAGTTAGTTTTATGTCTTTCTTAAATCCTGTAGAAATCAGCGATTGTTTTGTATTCGATCTGCTCTCAATAGCACCCGACGATGAAAAGATTCAAATGTATTCCGATTATTTGATAGATAATTACATATCTGATGAGTCACTATTCCCTCCTTCACTTTGGGCTACAAACTCAGCAGAACTTACACGGACTACGAATACATGCGAATCTTTCCATAGACAATATTAAACGATTCGTTTTACAAGTCTCATCCAAACATTTATGTTTTTATTAATAAACTTGAAGAGTTTCAAATCGAAACTTTTGTAAAATTACAAAGTGTACATTTGAATTCTAAAATTACCGATAGTAAAGTTAAAAACCGTCAAAAATTTATTACAGAAATGATTGAATCATATACGAAAAACGAAATAAGTCTTTTGCATTTTATTAAATGTGTCTTATTTCACTGTGGCGTTTAATTATTAGGTATACAATATTATGTACCTGTGTCTTGTAGCCTATTTCGTAATTTTCGAGAATTTGGTTTCTTAATTTTATTAAATATATAATTGTATGTAATATGTTATATTTTTATAGGTATAAACAATATATAGACATATCAATTCCGTTTATGTAAACTTTGTCAACAATGTAAATATTTTCATTTAATTTAATAAAACTGAAATTATTCAATATTACAGTTTTATTGCACTGGGCCAATCTTAAAATATTTTACCCGGGACCGAATTTACCTATACAGTCTCAGGTAAAAACAAAATTACGAACCGAATTTACCCGTTATTTTGACCCCTTTTTTCTTGGGAGGGAATTTGCATATCCCCATTTGCATAACGTATGTCAATTTCTACTTCCTATAGTATCAAGAAGATAGTAACGATAAAATATCCTCATGGTCAGAAAGCCCTCAAGAACTCTACTGAAAGTTATATGAACGACTTTCGTTTTACTTATCTGTAATTTGTTATTCTCCATAAATTTTTGCGTTGTGGGAGAACTTGATTCTTAAAAATGACTTCTGGGTTTCCACATTAACGATTGGTAAATTTATTCGCTTCCGTACACCATTTTTTCTACCAGTCCTCTACCTTTTGAAATCTGTAGTATATTTGGTGCTATACTTAATATATTAATAATATTAGTAATGGCCGTCCGAGGGTAGACATCATTTATGTGAGCTCCGAAGAAATTGAGTTAATTTTGTGGATTTTTAACATTCGATGCAGTTAGTCTCAGATCCATAGTAGTAAAAGTGTTCGTACAGAGAATAGTGCAAATTGTGTAACCTATTCTCACAAACACAGCGAATAATTTCATTACAATCACAATCAAATTGAAAATTCTATACATTGTTGCCAGATTTTGCTTACATATTTCCTGACAATGAGTCAGAAAACAAGTGGAAGTTTAACTGGAGTGGTGGACGAAAATATGTTAGAATTCATTGTATTGAATAAAATTTTGCCAAAAATAAACACCAAAATTGAGGAACAAATACAGGATATTGGCAAGAACTTTGAGTCTATAGAAAAATGTAAGATGATTTGTTATTAGGATTTACTAATATGGAAATAGAAATGAAGACAAATAAAGAAGAATATTTGCCGATCACATGAATCAGATTGAATTAAAAAATAGGGAAAATTCCCTAATTGTATCAGGTATACGAGAAGGGGAAAAAGAGAATTCAATATCTAAAGTGCTATGCCTATTTAACGATGCCATGAAAATTAAATGCTCTCACTGGGAAATTTATAATATGTATAGGATTGGTCAACATGAAGAATTACAAACATTACCGTGGTCAGTTATTGTTACTTTTGTGTCACTATTGATAAAGAAAGAAATATTCATTGCAAGAACAGAATTAGAAGGGTTCACCGATTTTTGTAAATGAAAATTGAGCAGAGGGAGCATACAAGCTCCTGAATGAGGCAAGAGCAAAATATGGAAACCATTCAGCATGGTTTATGAATTGTAGAATTTTCGTGAAGTGTGACAACGCTGTCAGGCTGATTCAAAATGTGAAGAACTTGACCAAGTAGAAGACAAGAATTCTTATCAAGAACGAGTTAAAGAATTGGAAATTTCTATAAATAAATAAGAATATTATGTTACTGTAAATAAGATGAGAAATGCAGAGTTAGCTTTCATTTTAATATATATAGAAATGCTGTTTGAAATAGTGTTGTTATAGTTATTATCTTTGGTTAGTCGTTGAGATACTTTTGATGTATTCTTAGCATTGTCGGTTTATCATTAGCTTCGTTAAATAGTTACTTCACAAGTATCGCAATTTTAATTATATTATAAAAATAAAGTTTTTAAAAATAGTTTTCGGTGTTAAAAATATATAATTAACGATTCTTTTTTGCATGCATATTTTTGTTTTGTTCTCTCTTTATGAGTTTAAGGAATAAATTTCCTTTCTGCTTTAGGCCCCATTATACGATGGGAAAGCTTGTTGTGAATTAAAGTATTTGAAAATGGCTTTCACACATTTCTTATTTCAGATAATATTATTACGTTTATTCTTTCATTTATAATGTATTTATAAGATTTCGAAGTAATGATTAGAATTGAATTCCGTTCAAGTAGGGTTCACTTCTTTATTCAGAAACAAAACTTATTTTTTGTACTTAACTAAGAAACTCACATGATGAGAAATTACTATTTTAATTTATTATTTAACATAACTAAACGGCTCGTTAATTAAAAATATTTGTTTGTGAAGTATTTCGAAATGGATTGTTATTTAGTTATTGATTTGAAATATCTTCATTAAAATTTCGCTTTGAGACAGTTATTCTGATTTTTAAATTAAATTATTTTATGGTAGAGTGCGAGTTCACACAAGACAAAACATGTCTAAGCTTATTAACATTTACTTTCAAAACTATAGAGGATTGCACACTAAATGTTCTGACTTTCTTAAGAACTCAATGATTGGTGATTTTGATATAATAATAGCAGTGGAAACATGGTTACAGAACGGAGTGATTGATGGAGAGGTGATAGATTTGAGAATGTTTAATTTGGTAAGATGCAACAGAGATTTAGAAATTTCAAATAAAAAAACAGCGGAGTTGTTTTTCTAGCAACTAAAATACATTATGAAGTATCAAAAGTTATTAACAAACATACATTTTTTGAGGCAGTTATAGTTGAAGCAAATGTTTGTGCTTAATGGTCCCTGCCGTTGAGGTTTCTTGTAAGTTTCAATTGTATTTTCTGTAACTAATTGGCTTTAATTTTTATTTTTATTGGAATTCTGATTTTGTTTTGATAGTTCGTTTCTGTCCTTGTTATCTCGCTGAGGTTTAGCTGGCAATTTTATTCTGCTCAATTGTTTATTTTTAATGTTTTGAATTTTCTTGGCTACAATGGAGCTTCGTTAATTCGCTGGTTGATTTTCGCCACAGTCACCACACTATGGGGTTGCATATTTAGGTTTGTTACAATTCTTTGTGAGATGTTTTGCAGTGCATTTTATACATCTAGTTTCTTTAGCACAGTATTTCTAGGTGTGACCATAAGCTTTACATTGCTTACAATGCGGAACTAATCTAGATTTCTAATTGGTTGAAATTGGACCCTTATACCCATTATAACCGTTATGCTGAAGATTTTGTTATTATCTTTATCATTTCTGAATGTTTCTGTTTTGTTCTGTATTTCAGTTTTTTAGTAACTTCAAATAATTTGTATCCTCGTCTTCTCATTTTCTGGGTTATTTCTTCAGGATCACAAGAGTGATGGAGATTGGTAGCCATTACTTTAATAGGATGGTTTTGTTTGTTTTCGTAAGAGTACCATGAGTAATCTTTGTCAGTAAGTGTCTCACTGAGAGTTTGGTAGCATTCTCCATCCGGGACATCAATTCTATTATTGTTATCGTTTATAATTTTGATTTGAAATACAGACATACAAGTAAAGTGAAATTCCAACCAGTTTAATTTTCTTGATAACAACTACGCCTTGCGGAATAATTCAATCAATTCACTCATAGCATATTTTTTTCTCTAAAAATTCCAATCTGATCATTCGTTTGATGAACGTTGTGTCAACAAAAAAGCTCACATATACGCATTTCTTTGATATCAGCGTACACGAATCAATATATTCTAATTTATTTGGAGAATACTTTTGAAGGATCTGGAATCGCAAATAACGATTTGTTGGAACGCTTCTACCGAAGTATAGATTACATTTAGTACTGTAGAATATTCATTGGAAATTATGTGTATATTAACTTCTTGAGAATACTGTAATTCTAATCAATAATACCGCTTGACCTACTTATGCAAAAGAATCTTGAATAAAACAGGATAGTTGAAAACATTGAAAATGTATAGAAAGGACCAATCAGGTAGTGTGGCTATGGCATAGCAATAGCAGCGATACCAGATGAAATAATAATAATAATAATAATAATGCTTTATTCATCCTTTTTGATCACAATAATGATATAGGATATATCAGTCACATACAACGTACAGTAGACAAACAAAAAACAAACACATAAGCAAAAACTCGCATAATTACAATGTCGGATATGCAAGCCTAATTTTGACATATTTAAAAAATCGTCAATGCTTTAGAAACATTCACCGATAAGAACTTTTCTCACTTTCTGCTTGAACGAATTCAAATTATTCTCTTCTCTTATATAATCTGACAGCTTTTTTAAGAATTGTATTTCTCTATAGATTCGACTTTTTCCATATTCTTTGATTACATATTTGATGACAAAAAAGGACCAGAATTTTTTTATTAAATTGCCCGAACAAAATATTTGTATTCATTGTGTTTTAATGTTTGTATGACAGTCCTTAATTATAATGCTAGAAATTAGCGCAAATTGTCAACCAGTGTGTTACAGTAGTTGATTCAATAAGTTGATCCCAGTAATCATCTGCGAATTTTATAATAAAAAAAAATATTGAAATTTTTTTTGTTTTGAACTGATTTTCGTGTACCTAATCGTTGTGAATGCTTGAAACGCTTCATGACTCTGTTTTATAGAAAACCCAAGTTTACGAGTGGCAAAAAATATTTGAAGTGATTCTTTAAAATCTAATTTCCACATTCCTAAAGTCAAATAACTAACCCACTTCTATGTTCATAATCACTACCGTAACGAAATCCAATAATACCAAGCCCTAGGAGCCAGGATTAAATTCCCCCATCAATGCGAGCCACCTAACACCAATTCTTCATGCAACTGCTTCAACAGACTAGCCACCCCAAAAAAAATCCCTAGAAACCGTTTCAGTCACATTGGAAAACGACAAGTTCCCTACGATTTGCCCACAGATAGCAAAATAGTAATTGAGATAGACTCTACAACCATTAAGAACGCCATTCCATCCTCTCGAGAAATAGCCATTTAATCTCGTCCTTTTATATTCACATCTGACTATTACTAATATAGATAGACGTGCTCACTGCGCTTTCACTCCCATAGGAGAAGCTTCCACTTTCACCAGCTTTAGTAAAATTCCAGTAAACCAGTATAATTGTTTAAACCACATCATAACAACAACAGAAAATTTAAAAATCTGCGTTCTTCTCGATATACTCAAACGATCCACACATCACCAACACCTATGATCTTCGCATCGGCTTCCTAGACAATTGTTAATACAATTCTTCGACGTTAACAAACGGAATCGATCTATTTCATCTTTTATCTATAACAAGCGCCGCACAGCAATACACAAAAAGTCCTAATCAAACACACCCAATCCCAGTCCTGCAGAGAAAATAAATACTACATCAGAGTCCCGACATTCTGTAAAAACTCTAAAACCAACTAAAAAAATTCAAAAACCAAAATATAAAAATTCTCTCTCTGTCTCTCTCTTCTTCTCTCTATCGTCGAAGACATTTGTCGCTCCAAACGATATTTAGCCTTTAACCGAAGATGACGTCGATAAAATCCAAGAAATTGTGCATGCAAATTCAGTGTAAGGGAGATACCACTTTATCTTAAAATCTCCCGTGAATCCGCAATAAGAATTCCATTCAAATGTTGCAATTGTTTTTTGACCTCTTGCTGCTTAGCTCTGTTCGAGTAAGGTTTCAATATTTTTTTACCATTCTCCACGTTTTCTTCATTTACTGCCCAATTGTTGTCTGTCGATCCCTTCTTATTTGCTTTTTTCAGTTTGGCCCTTTTCTACTCGAGCCTTTTTAACCAGTGATTCCTCTAAGTCTGCTTTATAAGATGATGATGACATGACATCTGACTTGCAGGGTTTACGACCCATCCAGATGGTTTTTTCACCACTTTTGGCACAAGGATTATCTGCAAGGGTAATCATTTTTGAAGAATTTAATTGAGAACCTGTTTGTGAGAAAATCAAAGCCGTATCAAAATCTGGTGCTGACGAAATACTTGATATGGGTAAATTCACAAATCCAGATGAGGTAGGATGTTTAGATGGGTGACATTTAGGAGAACGGATTAGTTGAGATGGATGAGAATGTTCTTCATCAGGTCTGTTGTATGAAGAATTGTCTTCGTCAAATGATGTTAAATGCTTAGTAGAGAATTCGTTGTTATTACTGGAATCATTAAGAGCTCTATTCTTTTGAGCTTGTGCAATGAATTCGGCATCCGAAGACGTATTTCTGTTAACTGGAAACGGAACAGAGTTAATAAATCCAAACGAAAATAATTGTATGTAATAAACACCGAATAAGAATAGGATCATGGAATGTGAAAACATTATTAAATCTAAGAAAACTGTAAGACATGGCAAATGAACTTAGAAAATATAGAGTAGAAATTGAATGTCTTCAAGAGATATAATGGGGAGGAAATGGAAAGATAGAAAAAGGAGAATACGCAATCTGGTATGCAAACGAGGAAAAGCAAGGATATGGAGGAATAGCGTTCATAGTAAGCGGAAAAACAAAACAAAAATATTGCTTTTGAAAGGGATAAATGAAAGAATATCATACATGAGGTTCATGAACAAACCATACAACATATCAATCATAAATGTATATGCACTTACGGAAGTAGCAGAAGAAAACATAAGACACACATTTTAGGAGAAACTAGAAGAAACTTACGAAAAGAGCCCAAAACAAGATGTAATCATGATAATGGGTGACTTTAACGCTAAAGTAGGACAAGAAGAGTGGTTGGAACATGTAGCATGAAAAAACACGTTACATAAGTATACGAACAATAACGGACAAATGTTATGCAATTTGGCAGCAGCTACCTATACACGTATAATAAGCACCAAGTTTAGATATAAACGACTTCACAAAATAATGACACGTTCTCTTTTGTGAAGCCTACAGCTCGTGCAAATGAAATACCAGTTGGTCTACGAACAGAAATTCGGCTTTTATTTCTTTTCATAAATAGTTCTAGCTACGCTTTGCCTGCCATGCGATTTTTGCCAAAAGGATGCGATTTTACTGTACGAATATTCGATCTGTCTGAAAAACCAAAACACAACATACAGTGCGGCTGCTAACAGATTATTGTATAACGTCGAAGCCTCGATAGACCGCATAGTGTGCAAGGGGTCCGAATTAGGGGGCGAGGTCCGATTATACCAACTCTACTCTATGTTTGAAAATTTGCCTTGAACTTCTTCCAGTTCACGCCTAGGTCTCCTTCCATTACCATCTGTGGCGGCTGTTTTGAATATTCCATATTTATTGTTCACTAAGTAAACTACAGGTTCTGACCTACTATTGCGCCATGTTATATACTTTATGATTATTTGATCATAAAAGATTATTGTGTAGCACTTTATTAGTTTTATATTTGACAGTAATTTCCTGTCCACGTCATTTCTACGAAAAGGGAAGAAAATGGCCTTTCACTGAATACCATAAGCCACTAACCAACTATCAATTCTAACCAAGCAGTATCTAAGTGATTGTGAGCTATAAACCTTAGAGTATTTTTATTTTAACCCATCTAGCAGCTGCGGATAGTTAAATCATAGTAAAACTTTGACTTATATTACTTTTCTTCGGTGGATTCAGTTATTGGGACAATAAAGACAAGAATTACAACTTTTTTACGAGTAACGATTTTTCATTTGAAATTTTATATTTACTGTTTCAATTAATCGATCTGAAAGAGTTGTTAAAGTTAATAGAGAGTTTTCATTTCGTTTTATCTTTCAATTTTATGAACTACTACGTGAACGAAATGAAAATCTAGGATTATCGGTTCTGAACTGAAGTACACTTGAGTTGATTCTATGGGTAATAGCGTATATCATTGCATTATTTCATACATGAGTTGTTGGTACTTTATCATTCATTTGAGTGGAAGTCATTCATAATTGCTGATTCACTGTAGATTTCTTAAAATAAAATTATCAGTAGGTTCAAGCAAAATATATAGATCAAAAAAATTGAATAAAATTTCAAATATTTAGCTGATACCTAAACAGTTCAATAAACACAAATCACTTTTTCACTTAATTAAAATTGATGTATCTACCTTAGAATTTCAACGACACGATAATATACGAGGTAGGTTGAAACTAATTAGTTCATCAGGTTATGAAAAATTTGACTCAAATTTTTATTATCCTGTCTATCATTCACAGAAAATTTATCTTGTTCTATATGTATTATTTCTTCAATTGATAATTTTTGATAATTGGTGTCTTGAGCTCAGATTTTTGATTTTTTATAATCAAATTCATGATTCTCAGTGCTTTTATGTTTGTGTAAAGCAGTTGATGCATTTTTTGTACATTTGTGACTATTCATTCTGCTCTCCAAGTATTGTGTAGTCATTCTGTGGACAATTCATGCATGTTATGGAGTATATAATATTTGATTTCTTATTATATTTTAAAATTATATCCATTTTCAATGGAAAACTGTGAAATGTCATCGTCTTTTAATTATTTCAAACAACCTACGAACCCAAGAAAATGAACTTTTTCAATATTATATATATATATATATATATATATATATATATATATATATATATATATATATATATATGAATGAATGAATGAATGTTTATTTATAAATATTTATAAATACATATACATGTTTACATACAAAAAAATATAAATAAATATCATCGATTAATAATTTAACATAACATAATAACTAAAAAAAAATAATCTGAGGTATAGTGTTCATGAACAGATGTGATGTACATTAAATAAACAAGAGTAGTGGGGTACCCGATTAAGTTCATCAAAGAACTTGTCTTCGGGTATTGATTCTTTATAGAACATATATCTTAAATGAGTCTTACAAATGTTGAAACTCAAGAAACATAAATAGTAATAACCAGTATTTACATTTATCCTTTATTATTAATTATAACACTAATAACTAATAACTTTTACAGGTGAAAGACATATATTTAAGACAATTAACATTTTTATAAACTAAGAATATACACTCATGCACACACATATAAACACAAGGTGCAAAACAACAAACAACATTTATATAACTAAAATCGGATCAATTACATTAGCGAAATACTTTCTGCCCTTTGAAAATATCCATTCCTTCAATTTGTTTTTGAAAAGACAAACTGAATTATATTTCATCAAAGTGTGGGGTAAATTGTTCCATAATTTTGATCCAATAAAGCAGAAGCTTCTCTGGCCAAGTGCTTTATGTGTAACAGGGGCATATATAGCGGATTGTGTATTCTGTCTCGTTCCGTATGTATATATATATATATATATATATATATATATATATATATATATATATATATACATATATGTAGTAGGAGGATTACGTGTGTCCTATAAATTATTAAATCAGAAAATAAAAAAAAATCGACTTAAACTCCTAAGATCAATAACTCCTAAGATCAAAACTCCGTTGAAAAAATTTCATAATTAATGTAATTATAAAGAGTCAGGATACTCACATTTTAAGATTATTTTGTAATAATACATAAAGTCACAGCATATTTTTCTTGAAAAAACTCAGAACATCTTTGTTTCCTATCAAGGGTCGTCTTTTATTCATGTTCTTTCTACATAAATTCATGATGTCAACTAAAAAATTCACTTTTATCAAATTTTATATAGAATCTTTCTCCGAAATTATACAGATCCTAATATTTTTCTTATCTCATACTTCGGTCTTTATTGATATTAATTGGATAAATGTTTGTAAGCTCTCGTTAGATTTGTTGGGTTAATTAGGAGACCTTTTATACAAAGTATTCACTCTCTGGAATGTTTGTCTTTGGACCGGTATCAAAGGCTTTTACAAAATATATCAAACATCTGTGTATTTATATATTTAATTAATTTTCATCCGCCATAATTAAACACATTTCTGTTGAGAAATCAGTACATATAAGAGATAAAGATAGTGAGTACTTCTAATTCTCCAGTATCATTGTTCAGTATATAAATTATTACTTGGAATGGAAGCAAAATCGATGATATTCCGATACCTTAATAATTCATATATACTGTAATCTATTTCTTAATTATTTAAAAGTTTTCATCACGACGGGTGTGATAAATTTATACATTTATTTATGCGCTTAACTACTCACTAATTTAGATCAACTAGACATTATATTCACTCACACTAATCTATATAAACAATTAATTGATATTTACATGTTTACTGTTTATCTCAAGAGATCAAATTGTAGACTAACTCTGTGGGCAGGTAGCCTCTCTTATATATTCAGTGCCCATTTTTCTGGATAATTCTAGATTGCGGCTCATAAAAACAATCGCCTCCCTGGAATTATCTAGTTGAGACTGGTCACAAAAACAATGGACCTCACTGGAAATGTCCAGATAAGAATAGTCACTATAAATAATGGTAAACAGTTAAAAGAAATCCCCGCGCATTCGCCAAAATTTGAACTTTCATACATAGCTTAGACAGAGTCAGATTCAGGGACTAGACCAGAGAGCGATTTCGTAACAATACTAATAACATATGAGACATGTACAATTTTTTATTAACTTATCCAACATACATAAACAAAATTATTATTCTAAATATGAAATTTTAAATTCTATATAAACTAATGATTAACTATTACCTATTACCATGATGGCTTCAGTTTGTTTCATAATAGAGTGTGTAAATCATTCAATCTGTGTCGTATTAAAAAACATTGAGATTCATTTATTTTCAATCATTCACTGGCGCTGTAGCCAGAGTGTATCTTTCAGATCCGATACTCAATTATCTGACTTCAATAGCCTATTTGGGTAATTTGTTATTTATATTTCTATCTACATTTCATTAGTTAGCAACTCATTCTCCCATTTACAGTTATTTCCTCAAATTTATCACGCCTTTCAGGAAGTTTTTCGGTTGTATAGTATTCTTTATCGATACTTTCTCCAGAGTTGGTAAATTATCTTGTTTAGCTTCCTCCTTCCGGAGAAGTTCATGTTGACAATAATCTTTCTAATTTTTTTATAGTCCATTGGATATTTTCTACTCTGGGCTCAGTCTCACTAGTAAGCTAATTGAATACTACGATATCCTGGAAAGAATCGAATATTTGGCCTTTTATCTTCCATTATGCGTGATAATGTTCCATTTGGTCAGAACTTTCCTATTTTTACAATAGATAACTGAAAATCTGCGAATTTTTTGCTGAAAACTAATTTTGGAAAGCAGTAACACTGAAAATCCCACAAGACTCCGCTCTGGGAAGTTAGCACCACATAATGTAGAATTTCGATGGACCAATTATACCATATAAAAAGTCACAAAATTGCTATAAAAGATTAATTTGTAAGTGATACAAAACTTTTTATTAGACATCAAACTTTCCCAATATTAATCAAACATTTTAGCAACACATTCCAAATAAGGTGCTAAGATCGCGGAGTTTACAATACTCTTCATTGTTAACGCAACTCTGTAAGACACTCAACAAATCATAATACAATGATTCAATAGTCCATATTTTTCACAATAAAACTCAAATTAACACTTCGAAACATCCGCTTCCAGTAAATAGAAGACATAATTGAGAAATCGCGGTAAATATTGCTGAAAATGCGTGGAGAGATTTATTGATAAATGGATCTTTGGCCTACGCATTTAAGTTGGATAAGATTTATTTATAGTACATTTTGGCATAGAAGAATTTTATGAAAAAATTTAATTATAGTGGATTAGTGTTTTTAAATGAAACTCACGGTCTCTAGTTAATTCCACAATATAATACAAGTTATTGAAAATTCTAAAAAATTGACAATTGTTTCGATAAATCAATATCATCGTCAGAATGACAGAAGTTACATTTCATTTTATGCCTACCTGATGTTTAGTAGTTATTTTTGGCTAGACCAAGAAGTAACCTAACTTGTGATTGGCTTAATATATGTTTATAGAAAAAAGAAGAAGATGTGATATTACAAATATTGAAGCTTAGATATTATTAGCCCTATGGTGATATCCTGGATATCTTTTTTCCAATTAAGATCAGTATAACTGTGCAATGATATAGGAAACCAGGAAAACTATATCTGCTGATCTTTACAATTATCACTTAAGAAGACAGTTTATTAGTGGAGAATTCCCTAGATTTAACTGTTCATTGACAACTTCATATTGTGTCTTCTAATTTCCAGTTCTTCAATAACTTGTATTATATTGTGAAATAAACTAGAGACCGTGAGTTTCATTCAAAAACACTAATATGAGCATATTCCACGAAGTAAGGGTCGAGACAGTCAATTTCATTCAAAAATCTTGGAGAGAAGATTTGACCCGACTGTACCAGAAGTTACTACAAAAACGTTACAAAGCATCACAAAACATTTGGTTTAACCAAGATTGCCTTAGGAAAAAAGTAATACCAAATTATGTGAATATAAAATGTCACACTAAAACACCACAAGCACAAAAAGCTATAAAATGTGCTCAACGAGTTTGGATAAAATCAGAATGTAAGAAATGGTTCAAAGTTAAGGACTCCTTAGACAACTACATAAAAGTTGTACATTCAGAACTCACATTCCAATTACATCCAGTAGAATTTGACTGTTTGGATGACAAAATTAGAGAAAATGTCAGCACGATGAAGCATATGAAATTTAAGAAACAAGAAAAGAAGCTACAGAATCTTGAACACAAACAACATAAAATTCAATAATAAAAACATCATGAAACTGTAAGTACCTACATACCAACACACTTTGCACCACGATTTGAAAACCTTTCAGACACTAATTTTACAAATAGTGGAAATAGAATTTTTAAATAAAGGTTTAAAGTACAGCAAACCACCTAAATTTACGAATAATATCAAACAAATTATAGCTACAGAGTCAGAAATAGCTTTAAAATCTAAATCAAATAATTTTCTTTATGAGAAATTGAAAATTGCCAATTTAATCAAAAATATTGAACCTTCAAAAGTTAAACGTAAAACAAAAAATGACATTACAGTTTTAAATGCAATAAAAAAGGAGATAGAGAACAATAAACTAACAGTTACAAAATCTGATAAGGGGAACGCTACTGTCATTTTGACGACTGAAAATTACAATTCCAAAGTATATAACTTTATAGAATCCAGCGAAGTAAAAGTTCTTAAAGCAGACCCAACAAAGAAGTTTTCTAATAATGTAAGGGATATTGTTAATAGTTCAAATTATCTTTTAAATGATTACGAAAAGAGGTCTATCATACATAAGAATCCTCATTGTCCACAATTATATGGAACAGTTAAATTACATAAAATAACGAAACCAATTAGACTAGGGATGTTCGATGATCATCGATTTTCGTTGATCATCGATATTTAAAGTTAAAACATCGATGTCTTAACATCGAAGTCAGATAGTAATAATAACGAAGACATCGATAATGGGGGATCGATAATAGAATATCGATAATACCAACAAAATTCAATGGGATGAGAGGTAGACAACAAACAATACGTTAATGTGAATTATTAGTTACTAGCCTTATGATTTCCTGCTGATTATATTATTGATACGAGACTATACACACATCTCGTCAAAAAAGTAGAAAGATACTCATCTCTATCTACTCAGAAATTTTGATTACAGCTTTAATAAATAGATGGCACAACGTTCAGAAGTACCTAGCTTACTTTTGTTTCGGAATTGTAATTCATTGAACAGTCGGTAGCTTGATTTTTTTCTCTGGGATTTTTTCAAATATTTACAATAAATAACAAGAAGCAAGTAGTCATCTCGTCATCGTCATTTAAATTAAATTTTAGATAATACAACAGGTTTTAGTTAAAGAATAAGTTTTTTTGATTTATTACGGAAGCTTTCATTTAACTAATTTTTAAACGGTAGGAGAAAATAAATACCTAAAATTATTTTTATTATTTTGGTAACATAAAATACTCTTTAGATTCAAGTAATGTGATTTCTTTTTCTAGATAAATTATTAAGATGCCACCAAAAAGTAAATACTGGAAATATTTTGAAAAAATTGATAACTCCCAAGCAAGATGTCGTTCCTGTTCAAAAATTATAAAAACTTGTGGAAATACAACAAATTTACGATTACGCATAGAAAAGATGCATCCTAAAATAAAGAAGAGAGAAAATGATGCAGAAACAGATGTATCAGAAGCATTAGGATCTAAAGAGCTTCGTAGTGGGGATGAATGTCCTACAACGGAAGAGATGCAAATTCCGCCGCAGCCGTATGTGATTATTAAAAGTTATGTCAATCCCGAATGTGCTCAAAGTGATATTAGCGGCACTAGCGCTACTGCTTCCAAAAATGTTGTTAAATTTAAAAACTCATTTCAATCAACATTAACATCACATTTTAGAAATATTCTTGACTATACTGAAACAGGTGCCGAAAGTTGTCGGTTATCTGCTGCAATTCTTTTTATGATTTGTAAAGACTCGCAACCTTTTCAAATTGTAGAAAATGAAGGCTTTGTTGAATTAATGAAAATTGCTGCGCCTTTATACAAAGTGCCTTCAAGGTTTACTTTCAAGGAGATGTTGGAGAATAAATTTCAGGTATCTCAAACCTATTTCAAAAATACGTTGAAGACAGTCAACAGTTGTAACCTCACTACAGACGTATGCACTGAGACTATGCAGACTCGAAGTTTTCTTGGTATCACTATACATTTTGCAAATAACGATAAGCTGGAATCTGCTACTCTTGGAGTGTATGAATTATCAGAACATCATACTGGTGACTTTATTTCTCAGTTGTTAATAAAAACATGTACGTGTGAAGTGTGGAAATAAGCAATAATAAAGTCTTGGCGGTAGGTGCAGGAGCTAATATGCTAAAAGCCGTTGATCTAGCATTTCATGAAAAATGTCACATACCTTGTTTTGCTCACATGTTAATTTTAGTTGCCCAAAAATTGCTTAAGAAGACACAAAAGTTACCTGAATTGATTGCAGCAATTAAAAAAATTGTAACATGGTTTGAGCGTAGTGTGATCGCAAGTGACGAATTACGAAAAGAAGTATCACTTAAACTGATCCAAAAAGTTTCCACTCGTTGAAATTCAACTTTCAATATGATAAAAAGGTTTTTGGGAGTACCTGCCGCAATAAATTTTTTTTTAAATTGTCATGCTACGGCTCCTCCAATGGTTACAGCCAAAGACATAGAACATCTAAAGGAAATTACGGATATATTACGACCAATTGAATTGGCAACTCGCGAAATTTGTGGGCAAAAATATGTTACAAGCAGTGGAGTCATTCCATTAAGCAGGATGTTATCCTTAAAAATATACGGATTAGAACCGAAATCAGCTATTGCGATAAAACTTCACGAAAACGTAATGACAGAAATTGATTTTCTCGACCCTTACTTCGTGGAATATGCTCATATTAGTGTTTTTAAATTAAACTCAAGGTCTCTAGTTAATTCCACAATATAATACAACTTGTATTATATTGTGGAATTAACTAGAGACCTTGAGTTTCATTTAAAAACACTGTAATGACAGAAATTAAAAAAAGATTACATTCAGCAGAATCTATCAATATTCTGGTTATTTCCATTTTATTGGACCCCAGGTTCAAAAATATCCACTTACAAGATACTATAGCATGTTTCAGAGCTACTAAAATTATGAAAGATTTGATAGTAATCCAAGAGACTAATGAATTCGAGCAAGCAGACTTAACCAAAGAAAAAAATATTCCAAAGGTGACACCAAAAAAGAGCTTAATTTATGGGATGAAACTTATAATATTATAAACTTGTTCAAGAAAAACAAACAGCTCTACCTCTTCAAAGGGAATTCAGTGATATGCCTTTAGAGTTAACATATTATTTAAAAAAAAAACCTAAGTGATATGAAGCAAGAACCGTTAGAAATGTGGTGCCATGGATTTGGTTGCTCGTTTCCCAAAATGAAACCGGTTGCGATAAAATATTTAACCTGTATTGCAACTTCCACGCCATCAGAAAGACTGTTTTCCAAAGCAGGAGTTGCATTAACCCAACAGAGAAACAGACTGAAAGGACCATTACTTTCAAAGTTATTATTTATGCAATAAGTAGATAAACAATTTTGGGTCTTGTAAACTTTGTCATTTTTATTAGGTGAAGGTACACACTTGAACTATTTGTATTCATAGTTTATATTTAGTTTCTATAACATACTTACTTCTAAACATTAGTTTATTTTTATTTTTATACTTTATTTGTATTTTCATTTCCTCACAGTTTAAACATATATTTATCATCTAAACATTTTATAGTGTTGCACTGTTGCAAATATTTTCCTTAAAATTCATTTTACTCTTACCCCTTACCCATCCTTACAAAAACATCGATGTTGCTGAACATCGATGATTTGAGTTCGATAATTATCGGTTATCGATTTCAACTTATCGATGTCAATATCGATATCAACATCGATGATCTTTCAACATCGCACATCCCTAAATTAGACCTGTAGTCTCTTATGTTAATGCTCCTAATAATATATTGGCGAAGAAGCTCCACAATATACTCAATACTTATGGATATGAATCTCAGTACTCAATTAGAAATTCAATAGAACTAATCAAAAAGTTGAAAGCAATCCACTTGCAAGATAACTATAAACTCATTTCGTTCGATGTAACTAATATGTTTACTGAAATTCCTCCTAAATAATGTCTAATACTTGTAAGAAAATTACTAGAAGATAAAAATATTAATCCAGGAATAATATCAGATATACTTAATTTATTTGATGTATGCATTAATCAGAAATATTTCACTTTTGACAATAAGATATATATTCAAAATGAAGGTTTACCAATGGGAAGCCCTATATCACCTATTTTAGCAAACATTTTTATGGACAATTTAGAAAGAAAGATCTTTGAAAGTAATATTTCGAAAAATATTTTATTTTGGTATAGATATGTAGATGACATATTAGCTTGTTTTATGGGTAGTGAACGACAATTAGATGTATTTTTCAACCACATCAATAATTTTGACCCGAAAATTAAATTAACATTAGAAATTGAAGGAAATAGCTCAATCAATTTTCTTGATTTAAAAATTCAAAGAGTTGATAATGTACTTGATTATTCAATTTACCGAAAACCAAAACAGACTGATGTGACAATTCCATTCAATTCTAACCACCCTGTGTCACACAGACTAGCAGCAGATAATTCAATGATACATAGAGCTTTTTCAGTTCCTATGAACAAATGTAATTTTGATAGAGAGATTAATACAATTAGACAAATAGCAACATCTAACGGTTATCCATTAGATATGATAAATAAGCTAATTAGTAAAAAAGAGGAAAAAGTGGCATTACAACTAATATATCCTAAACAAGCTGATGAAATTAAAACTTATGAAACCATTACATATGCAGGACATATTTCTAATAATATTTCAAAGATAATATCTTCAGCAACGAATACAACAATTTCTTTTAAAACAGAAAGTAACGTTAGTACAAAATTGTTAAATGTAAAAACAAAAATACCACTATTAAAGAAGTCAGGTATATATAAACTCAAATGTCCAGAATGTAATGCTGTCTATTTGGGTCAGACCCTTAGGAATTTTGAAATACGATACAGTGAGCACTTACGAGCATACAAATTGAAACAACCAGATAAATCCCACTACGCAAAACATCTACTTGACACCAATAATTCCTTGACACCTAACACAGAACTAGAAGTGCTGCATATTTGTGAAAAGAAACAAGAACTGGATTTCCTTGAAGAACTGGAAATTAGAAGACATTTAAGAAACCCACAATATGAAGTTGTCAATGAACAGTTAAATCTAGGGAATTCTCCACTAATAAGCTGTCTTCTTAAGTGATAATTGTAAAGATCAGCAGATATAGTTTTCCTGGTTTTCTATATCATTCCACAGTTATACTTATCCTATTTGGAAAAATAATATCCAGGATATCACCATAGGGCTAATAATATCTGAGCTTCAATATTTGTGATATCAATCTTCTTCTTTTTTCTATAAACATATATTAAGCCAATCACAAGTTAGGTTACTTCTTGGTCTAGCCAAAAATAACTACTAAACATCAGGTAGGCATAAAATGAAATGTAACTTCTGTCATTCTGACGATGATATTGATTTATCGAAACAATTGTCAATTTTTTAGAATTTTCAATGACTTGTATTATATTGTGGAATTAACTAGAGACCGTGAGTTTCATTTAAAAACACTAAAATGAGCATATTCCACGAAGTAAGGGTCGAGACAGTCAATTTCATTTATAGTGGATTATCTTCTCCCTTGATTGTTAAAATTAATTCAAAATTCCAGTGGATATGCATGGAACATCAAGTTCATACAAATATCTAAAATTCAACTATTGTTTAAATTAAAGCTTTTATTATAATCAAAACATAATAATAATGATAAAAAGTTCCGTAAACTTAGTAGTATATTACTAAAATGATAAATTCCATTAAACTCTCCTCTATTTATCCGTTTGAAATGCTTTTAACTCAGTAGTCTACTACCACAGTAATCTGTTTACATGTTTACATTGAGCTTGTTTTATTTAGGTCGCAAAACATTTTAATCTTTTTTCCCACAATTTCCGGAAAATTATGAGATTAGCTTTCATTTAGCATAGACAAATTTTGTGTCACAATTCGTAAGGGAATATAATACTCGTTAAAATGATTGTTGACATATTGCTTAGTGAAATGTTGCTGCAAGTACAGAAAAAATAGATGACCTTTTCCAGGTTCCTAGGGGCAGATTGAATAATTATATTAGTTGAATAATGAGGAAGAAGTCGAGATACATTTTAGATAATGTTTTCAAGTTGCTGAAATAAGTTTTAGAACATTTCTGAATATTTCTTCGTTTTTTTAGTGTATATTGCTATACGTATTATTCGTATTCTACACCATAACATTTTTTTTTATATATGGATGATAAACTGTTTTGCTTTTCTTCAGAATGACTTACCTAGATGCGGGAAATTGAACAACAAAACTTTCAATCAAGCGATTTATTCAATTTTTTCAACTATAATTCTCACAAACAATATCATATATAAGTACCACACAGGCAACACATCTTGAAAAACAAAATATAATGTGCAATTTGAAAGAAAAATTAAATAAAACTACATTTTTGACTAATATTCCAGATAGGTCTGGGAAAATACACCCTGTATACATTATACAGTGGTACTCGAAAACGAAAACAATTTATGCCAATAGTTACAAATTTATGAATTAGTACTTTGTAGCATGATAAAAATACGATGCTTTTGTATAATACTATAACTCACTGGGATAAAATATAATTTGGTTAATTTACCCACTGAGTATGCAACTTTATTCACACTTCTGTATGGTTGGTTGCACAAATGAATTAACTTCGGCTTTTAAAATTATTCAAGCATATCCTTGAATAATGGGATTTAAATATGAAATGAGTATCAAGAGTAATATTTTTATTAATCTTTTTTATGTAATTCAACTAATCTACGAGTATTTCATCGTTTTATTTTGGGTTTTCATTTGATTTTTTGTGGTGTCAAGAGGAACGTGAAGGTAAAACTTTGGATCCAAATCACTTGTCTGATACTTTTTGAGCTGCGAGGCAGAGTGTCAATTGTAATAAGTCATAGGTATAGAAAATGGCCGATGGCACGTGATTCATACCATTTAGTTTTGGAACTATTAGGGTGAGAAACCCTTCGTGACAAGGTAAGATTTCGTCCTATACGTATATTTTTCACATTATAGCCCCAATTTATATTTAAGGTTTGTTTACTGCATAGTTTTTGCACACAATTTTTCCACATGGACATGGTTTATAACAGTTTTATGGGAATAGGTAATTGAGTTCAGATATGATGATCATGCTGGGATTTTAAGAAGCCTCAAGCTTCGGATGTTTCTAGTATGAGATATCTTTTCGTAAAGATAGCTGATGAACCATAGGTACCCCATTCATGGTAGTAGGGACGTGTCGTACCTCGGATGACGTTAGCGTTACAGAGCAACAAGAGCTCGTGATGGCGTTTCACTTATTGTGGTGACATTGGACTCATGGTTTGTCGGTGACACTTGCGAGACGTTATGGACAGTGGTTCTCAACAGCATGGTTAAATCTTGTTCCACAAGTCATATGTGGTTTGTCAATTAAGATTATTGACGTTTAATAGTTTGGACACGAACCGCCAGTAGCATAGTTTTATTTGTTTCCATCCAAATTTTATGCAACTTAAATTTTTTGTAATTTCATGCTTTGATATTTACCGACAAATTAACTCTTATATTCTAATATTTTGGTATTTAGTAACTTCAAATCCGTGTATATCGATTCATAATCTTATTATTGCATTCTTTCAACTTTATTATGTTGAAATATTAACATTATCATTGCATATCGCCCTGAAATTATATTTCAGCTTAATTTTACTTGATAAGAGACACTCTCTATCTATTTGGTGACAATTCATTGATTATTACAGTTTGTAAAACTGTAACTGGTATAACACTTACATGTTACTAGAAATTTTGTGTATTGTACTTGATGTTCTCAGATAGTTGATAACATTAGAAACAATGTTTATCATTTTAAATTTAACAAAAACATGTTGCGGGTTCTGACGAGGGTAAAAAAATAACGTGAGGTACTTTACGCAAACTAAATATGTATTGCCCTATTTTAACAAAGTAAAAGTAATTAGAAGTAATAATATGTTAATTCTCGAATTGTGTATATATCGTTCTACCGCGCTGTCAGCAGTCACCCTTCTCTCCCATAGGTAGGTGGTCTCATTAGTGTGAATTACCATCCAACAGTGGCTGATGGTGGCCTGGTCCAGGCGCAGGCGTTACAAACACTAATAACTGATTATCAGTTCGTAAATAGTGTCGGTTACCTTGTATTTATTGAAACAGGTTACCACATCATCTGTTCAAGGTACTCTTAAATTCCATTAAACAAATTCATTGGCAGTGTAATGTAATTTATTTGATTCAGAAACATAAAGGCAAAACAATGTAAATATCATATTTGAAAGTCATTACAACTAATTTATTCTCTATTAGTTTCTTGATTAATCAGTAAGAATTTCTTACTAAATAATATAGGACCACTTTTCAAATACTCCTAACTACAATCACGACCTTATGCTCTCTGGCGAATAGTAAACTTTCGGCATTGTAACCTCACTTCATGTAGTCACTACAACAAGGTAAGGTTACAGCTTATACAAATAATACAAAACATGGATTTAATTCTTAAATGGAATAAAAACAGATTATAGTAAAAGTGTTTCAAGAAATTTCAGAAAATATCAGTCCATCGTTTATATTGTACAAGGTATTAGAATAAAACTTGTACGAAAATATCTCACCTCCAGTAAACAATTTTCACGTTCTGTGCATTTCGGTATTCATCAGTATTGTTATATTTCACGACTTTTTCGTGTTCAAACCTACCTAACCTATATCTACTATCTGATATTCTGCGAAGCAAAATTATATTTTCACTTACGTTCGAAATTTGCCAATATCCGTTGCATTATCCCCACATTCTTTCAGGAATGCATTTATCGGGTTGCTACTAAATTCGGATACACATACAACTCCGTCCTCCATTATTTCTATATGATATCCAAATAGGATCACCAGTTCCAGCACATACAGGTTAGTAAACACTACTTGTAAACTATTTAACCACCCCCACCTGCCCCCCCCCTAATATCCAAATAATATAATTAAACATATACAAATTTCGTACCTGAAAAAACACACTACTAATATGGAAGGAAAGATTATTATTTACATAATACGAGATACGATACACGAAAAGGGAAACCACAGCACAATGCGCAGGCAGTGCGGGCTAAGGTCACGCGTATGACAGTTTGTTCATTTATATCAAACAAGGCTAACTATGAATACATATTTTGTTCATTTGTATAATGTTGATATATAATAAACAAATGAATTTATTGAATGTTATAATTATACCTAAAATTTATTAACAGACACTGTACCATTTAATAATTATCAAACCAAATTATAATTATTAATTAAACTTAGTAATTATCATCGCGCAGTCGGCGTATTAAATGATTATTTATTAGTAAAACATTTTGTTCAAAATAAACAATTATAGCAGAACCAAATCCTCTATTATTTATTAATGAAACAAAACATCAATAATGGTTTTAATGAATAAGTTTTTCCAATAATGAATATCAATACATAATTATGAACAAATTTGACGACAACAAACTTTCGATAATTGTTACTCAGATTTTTCTTCCCTTGAATAGTACTAGCCCTAAACAGACCACGCATTACATCAGACCTAATATTAGAATGTCACATGGCCCTAATCAAAGCCTGTAACAACGACACGGTCACTTTAGGCTGGATCAAGGGCCACGGAAATTCGGAAGGAAACCGTATTGCAGACTCGCTAGTCAGGAAAGCAGCCTCTCAAAAACTCTAGGGACCCGACACTTTCATCGGTCTATGGGCATCAGCGACGCCTGACCTATGAAAGGAACATTCCCTCAACCAGTTTTAGTGTAGATGGAATGACGCAGAAGGCTGCAGGCTCGCTAAGGAGGAACGGTTACAGTATCCCGACAGCAAAAGAGCCAAAAAATACATGACTATAAACAGGCAGAACCTACGAATAGCCACGAGTATTCTGACTGGTCACTGCCACCTACGGAAACACCTCCACAGACTGAGTCTATCTGACACTTTGTAGAGGACGCGAACAATAAGATGATACTGTCGAACACATTCGTTGCGAATGTCTGACACTCTCTCATCTTATTAGGTTTTCTGCAATCAGCGAGCACAGGCTAACATACGCCAGTATTAGGGAACTTACTTCAGGCGACGTTATCGCCTACTTCAAACAAGTAGGCTGAATGACGAGCTAGAAGGGAGTCTGAACCTCAGAAGGATGCATAATGGGCCAATTGTGGCCTAAGTGCTGTTTACCCATCTCTCAAATTCTTACAGATACAGAAGTGGTTTTGTTCAAACTTTATAACTAAAATGCAGAAGCATAAAGTGTTCATTATTATTATGTTCTTTATTTCATTTTTTGAAAGAGTTGTGTTCTATTATTCAATTTTTGTGATAATATTGTTAAGTTGCGCTTTTTGTGTTGGTCTAAACAAAAAACATAAAAAAAATAGGAGTTTGATTTAAATAATGATTCTAATCACTTGATTAAAATCAGACCAACCGTGACAGCTGGACATTTTTTTCAACTTCTCTTCCATGTAAGATGATTCTCCTGGTCAGTCCCATAATATTCTGATTTTATCAATGTTTTTAAATTCTCGCTCTTTGTGTTTATTTTGCTACCACAAAGATTATACTTTGTGGCCTGTTGTTCTCTTACTAATTTTTTGTAGCGGCTACTCAGTTATAGAGCGAAAATTCAGGTAGATAAGATTCGATAAGTGGGCGCCACCTAGGATATTATCAGCTTTGTAAATGGTACTCATCAACATCAATAAACCTTGTGAAGAGGGTTGGAAGGAATATAAATATGAACCACGTTAGTGTTTTAAATGAGACTTATTGTTTCTAGC
Source organism: Galeruca laticollis (assembly GCA_963921935.1). Lineage (NCBI taxonomy): Eukaryota > Metazoa > Arthropoda > Insecta > Coleoptera > Chrysomelidae > Galeruca > Galeruca laticollis. The sequence continues at coordinate 138,540,003 of OY998182.1, forward strand.
TAACCCCAGAATATATTGAAAAAATGTTAAAAATTCTACAAAATTGACAATTGTTTCGATATTACCTAAATATCATGGTCAGAATGACAGAATTTACATTTCATTTGATGCCTACCTGATGTTTAATTATTTTTGACTAGTCCAAGAAGTGACCTACCTTGTGATTGACTCAATATATGTTGATAGAAAAAAGGAGATATGATATTACAAATATTATAGATTAAATATTATTAGCCCTAAGGGGATATCCTGGATATCATTTTTCCCAATTAAGATCAGTATAACTGTACAATGATATAGAAAACCAGGAAATCTATATCTGCTGATCTTTACAATTATCACTTAAGAAGACAGTTCAAAAGTGGATAACTCCCTAGATTTATCTGTCCATTGATGACTTCATATTGTGGGTTTCTTAAGTGTCTTCTAATTTCCAATTCTTCGAGGAAATCCAGTTCTTGTTTCTTATCACAAATATGTAGTAATTCTAGTTCTGTTTTAGGTGTCAATGAATGATTTGTGTCAAGTAGATGTCTGGAGTAGTGGGATTTATCTGGTCGTTTTAATATGTATGCTCGTAAGTGTTCACTGTATCGGATTTCAAAATTTGTAAGGGTCTGACCCAAATAGACAGCATTGCATTCTGGAGATTCAAGTTTATATATACCAGATTTATTTGATGGTGATAATTTTGTTTTTACATTTAACAATTTTGTACATATGTTACTTTCTGTTTTAAAAGAAATCGTTGTATTTGTTGCTAAAGATATTATCTTTGAAATATTATTAGAAATATTTCCTGCATATGTAATGGTTTTATAAGTTTTTATTTCTTTATTTTGCTTATGCAATATTAGTTGTAATGCCACTTTTTTATTAATTAGTTTATCTATCATATGTAATGGGTAACCTTTGTTTAATTGTGTTAATCTCTCTATCAAAATTACATTTGTTCATAGGAACTGAGAATGCTTTATGTATCATTGAATTATATGCTGCTAGTTTATGTGACATGGGAAGATTGGAACTATATGGAATAGTCACATCAGTGTGTTTTGGTTTTCGGTGAATCGAATAATCGAGTACATTATTAACTCTGAATTGTTAAATCAAGAACATTGATTGAACTATTTTCTGCAACTTCTAATGTAAATTCAATCTTTGGGTGTAAAATATTAATGTGGTTGAAAAATATATCTAATTATCGTTCACTACCCATAAAACAAGCTAATATGTTTCATCTAAATTGAAAATAAAAATCCAATCAGTTGAAATGAAAAATTAATAATAATAAAAATTAATTTACAAAATGTTATCAAAGTGCTTGAAGGTTTCCCAACGGTATTTCCCTTTCCTAATTTTGTATATCGGAATCGGGATTCCCGAAATACTTTCAAAATCCCCCAAGAATCTACCTGCTTTGCAGCGAGGATGCTTGGAAGTTTCCCAACTATATTTCTTTTCCGTTAAGTAAAACCAACAGATCAAATTCTTACTTCGGAATTGTACACAAATACACGGAAAATTACTCAAATTGAACAAGCAGTGAGCAAAATAAAATATATTAATACAACTACGAAAGACGCTAGAAGCAAAATGAATTTAACACAAGAAGAATAATTTATAAGATAATTTCAAAATTCACTTAACTCGTTGGCGAAAATCAGTCGTAGTTTCGGAGACGGCGGAAAACGGCGGAGAGCACAGAAAACAAGTGTAACAGCAAAAGCAAAGAGCTAAGAGAGCTATTCCGTCCCGTTTGCTGGTTTTATTCATTCTTCTCTCGACCCCACTCAGGAGGTCCCCTACTTAACAATCTTAAGAACGGCGTGGACTGATTTGCGCGAACAGTACAGTAAGCAATACATATTGAATATACCGGATGTATCAAAAGCAATACACATATTTTATAATTATTACTAGTAAATAAATTTATAGCTTGTTATGGAAGAGGGGTATATACCTTAATGATAACATAACTTAATAATAATACTAATAAAATGAGAAACTAAAATAAATTGAGATGATAGTATCTTTTATATATTTAATTGCTTATATTTTAATATTATTTATATTAGGTTTATATTATTTATTATAATTTCAGTTGTTGAGCGCCAGATGAAGTTAGTCTATCAATTTTTTGTGTGGTATTATTGTATTATTGTGAGCCAGCTATACTCAGTCTTAACCATAGTCAAGGAATTATGGTGGTTGAGGATACGTCTTTTACTTTATAAATTCAAACTCGAGATATAATCTAAACTGTAATATAATTAGTAAATAAAATAATAAACACTCAAATTATTATGTTCCAATAACTTCACCAATAATTAAATATCTAATACAACCCTGTATTTTCTGGTCATCTTATAGGAATAGAGAGGGCAACACTAAATAAATCAACTAATGTCGATAAGAAAGATCTCTTTCTATATAGTTATTTGGTTTTGTGTCATAAATATTAACCTATTTTCAAATGTATTATTATTTAATAGTAAATAATAATTTCCTAATTGACCAATACAATTATCGTTATGTTTTTAAACACAATTGAAACTATTAAAGAAATTCAAATATTTGACAAGATTATAATGCTGGCACAAATTATTAATCTTTTCACATTCGAGAGGTAAAATGTTTTGATATTGTGGTAAGTACTGATTGTTCAATATTAATTTGCTAATATAAGAATTTTTTTTAAATATCCTTTATACCTATCCTTTTTCCATCAGTGATCAATAAGAAATTATTGTTTTACTTCATTTAACACAATAGTTTATTATTTGTTTTTTTTAGGTTATATTGATATCATTAGAACAGTTTATATGAGAAAAACTTTACCTCACAGTTCGTAGTCACTCTTAAACTCAGTTCTTCAAATGATATTCCTTTTTTTGTTTCTTTTAATTTTGAATAGGATGTCCAAATAGCTCAAATTTATAATTCTTTCTATAATGTCACTATCAATCTGTCTTCCTGTATAATAATGTAGCTTTTCTCAATTTACAATTCTTTTTATTACAATCTAATTCGTTAATATCTTAATTTTGATTTTGCTATCATTATCATTCACTTTTATACAACATTTAAGTTTTTCTCCTTCTTATAAATTCCAACAATTTACCTTGATTAATAATTATGAAGTATTCTTCTCAGCTTCAGCTTTTCGTTTATATAATTTAACTTCTTTGTAGATTCTTTTCACTTGATTTTTCTATTACGATAATTATTTTCACATGTCCCTTCAAAAATTTAATCTGTCATCACTGTTTATTTTTCCTAGCAACCATCCATGAGTTGTTATTCCTACTAGATTGATATTTTATTTCGTGTAGAGATTAAGTAAGCACTACTCTTGAACACTTTAAAATCTCTTTTTTAATTATTTTTTTACGAATTAACATTTACACTAATAATTATTTGATTCATAATAATTATATCAGTAAAATTTATATTCTCTCAACCACCTTTATAATTTATTTGAGGAGAGTTTTCATTGAATTTATCATTTCAAACCTATCAATTTTATTTTAGTCCAATATACAGCGGGATGTCGTGAACGAAAAATAGTAAGATCACACAGGTGAAGGTGAGAATTCATCTACGGACATGGCACACGAAATTGAAGGCCGATATCAAGATTTGCGTCAAAATATTTTGATTCACCAATAGAATTATTTGAATAGGAACATTGAAACTGTGCCTGAAAAATGGATACTATCTTGAAAACGCGATGATTCTTTCTATCCTACAACATTTTTTCGAGATATGCTTATTATCCTGATAGCAAATTTTCTGTAATCACAATATTTTCATTAATTATGCTTTATTGGTTGATCAAGTTGCCGCAGATACATCAGAAGAATGTGCGTACAAAGAAGGAAAGGAATATCAATTACGTGCAATTTATTATATAATAATATTATAGACGAAAACAAACAACTTCATTGCAAAGTTCTTCACTATGTTATCTTCTTTATTAGTAAACTTGGTTTATTGAGTCAATAAGTTTCGTATCGAAGTATCTCAAACGTTTCCGTGGAAGTTTTTATTCTAAATATTTCATTATGAGTCTACTATAACAACGAGCTGTGTGGATCGAAGAAAGCATAACAACTGTGATATATAAATCGGTATCAAGTATATAGTATAACAACTTTCTGTTTTTAGTGAGAATGTGTCAATTTATTAGGAAAAATAACTTCATAATTTTTACTTTTTCCAATCAGTTAATATTGAAAAACATCATTGACACTTTAGTAAAGTTGAACCGAACATTTCCAATTGTTGTATACAAACCAAGATTACTATACACTATAACTGTTTTTTTGTACTGGACTTTCCTGATAATATGACTATTTCTATACAATATTCATTTATTAACCTTCATGGACTGGCCGGGGTCCGTTTGTACCCCATGACGTATGTTTTTGCTGTATCTTTGCAAACGCAAATTTTTAAACATTGATCTTTCATCTACCTGCAGTTTATGAATTATTTTGATGGAATATGATGTATTTAGTAGTTTTTATTGCCTGGTATAAACAAAAAATAGTTTAATATTCCAGGGGTCTCTCCAGACCCCGGTCAGCCTCTTACGTCCGATAAAATAATCCCGGTAACTGTTAGTAGAATCGGGGAATCCCATACATTTAACGTTTGTTTACTCACAGGGAATTTACCCATATAATTGTAAAATTTAAATTACCAGTTCAAACGGGGGATTCCCCGCAATGCGATATAATTTTTAGACTTGAATATTCGGGTTAGTCTCTTGTGATATTGCGAGTAGGGTACATCGTTTTGAAAATGAGTCAGTTTTTATTTAGAAACAATAGCAAGGGGCTTACTGACGATGAGATGTTACGTATACTTGAAAGTGATGATCCAGAGTTTGATAGTGTTATCAATGAGGAAACATCGAGTGACTTAGAAGATGAAGACATTGTCACCGAAGTAGAGGAAGAAAATGATGTAATAGTTGTTGAACAAAGTATAGAGAAAACGAACCCAGAGGAACCAACAGTTAGTAACAGCCAGGGCATTCCAGTATATAAATCTAAAGATGGAACTGAGTGGTCAAAAATCCCAGGAAACACAAAAGTTAGACGTTCAAAAGCTAATATTCGGAGACATGCTCTTGGCCTTACAAATTACAGTTCTGATATCTCAAGTATAAAAGACGCTTTTCTTCTTTTCCTATCTCCGGATATTCTAAACATAATAGTAACCGAAACAAACAGACAGGCACAAACATATTATGATAAATGGAATATAGAAAATCCGGATAAAATTAACGTTTTTGTACCTGTTTATTCTACAGAAATTGAAGCTTATATTGGACTGTTGCTTATTCTTCGCGCACTTCACGGATCGAAAGAGGCTATCGATATGCTCTGGTGTCGAAACATTTCTTACTGTCGTCCTATAATTCCTGCTGCAATGTCAAGAGACAGATTCAAACAAATTACTTCATTTTTACGCTTTGATAATTTTCAAACAAGACAAGAACGAAAATTAGTAGATAAGGTAGCTCCGATAAGAGATATATTTGATATTTTCACTTCTAATTGTAAAAAATCACTTAATCCTGGCGTCCATCTATGTGTAGATGAGCAGCTTGTACCATTTAGGGGTAAGGCACCATTCCGAGTCTATATGAAGAGTAAACCTGATAAGTATGGAATCAAAATATGGGCTCTTGTGGACTGCACCACTTCTTATATTGCAAACAGGCAAGTATATTTGGGCAAGTTATTTCAAAAGCAATATAGGCAAACTTTATATCCCTATGTATCTATCAATGTTTAGGAAAACGAGGTAACAAAGCGGAAAAGGGTCAAGGTCAAAGGTTGTCCTAGATTTGACAGACCATTTGGAAGGCGGATTTGGAATAACGACCGATAACTTTTTTACAAGTTCAGAAGTTGCTGACAAGTTGTGGAAAAAAATATTACTTTATGTGGAACCCTCCGGAAAAATAAAACATTTATTCCCAGGGAACTTCTACCGGCATCGTACAAGAAAGATTTTTCAAATATGTTGGCTTTTAGAAATCAAAGAACGCTAGTATCCCATGTTCCAAAACAAAAACATGCTGTCATCTTACTTTCAAGTAAGCATACTGAAAGTAAAGTAGCTGGAGAAGAACAGCACTATAAACCAGAAATTATTCTTCATTACAACAAAACAAAAGGTGCTGTCGACACTTCAGATAAGTTGGCCAAAGAATATACAGTGCAGAGAAAGTCAAACCGCTGGCCAATGGCAATATTTTCGCATCTTATAGATATCGCAGGAATAAATGCTTATAAATTGTGGTTACTGCAAAACCCGGATTGGCGAAAAAACAGTTTGGATAAACGTAAAATTTGTATTTTGGGACTAGGAAAAGAACTCATAAAGAAAAACGTTTTCCGGCGATATAATAATAAATACATTCAGACGAATAGAAAACGGCATATGACAGACGTTTTTCCCGAACTACTCGATGCAACAGAACATAGAGTTGAACAACAAGATATTGCCAGGGGGCGCTGTTATATGTGTCAAAGAGGAAAAGAAAGAAAATCCAGAAAAATATGTGTTAGGTGTAATAACTTTGTGTGCCTGGAACATTCAAAATCGGAGATAATTTGTAAAGAATGTTAACATGATATGTAGCTAGTAGTATTAGTGATTAGGGTATTTTGCATTTTCTCGTGATGATTTTTGACTAATAAATGGTTAATAGTAAAACTTTAATAAAACTTCTTTTCTATATATTTAATTTAAAGAAAAATACAGCATTTCTGCAATTTTACGCATGGGGTCTTCTCGGACCCCAGTTAGTCCTTTTCGTAAAATTTTGATGTCCGTCCCATGAAGGTTAATGGATATGCGAAATTACAAACCAATTTTCTATGTGGATGAACAATATTTTAACAATCTCCTAGGAGTAACTAGGAATTAATATAATCCGCATTTGTACTGAAATGTAATTTTGATGAAAATAGAAGAGAATATCAACATTCGTCTGTAATAAGTGGTGGTTGGTGCATTACTAACAAAATCTAGTAGAATTCTACAAGTATATCATTAATTCCTACTAGAAATTCTGTCCCAAGGGATAGCATAGTTGCAACTTGTTTGATACAAAGGGACTATAGTTGTAAAGTTTTGAATGAATGCTAAAATTTCCAGTTTTACATTAAGCCAAGGTTTTGCGCCAAAGAGTAATTCGGTAATAGACTCCGTTGTTGAATTTTCACTGTTCGGTAAAGTCTCTTCTTGTATTATGGTTATAGTATAGGACAATAATTCGTTTATTCATCACATTTTAATGTATGCAAAATTAATATTGAGGTCAGTATGTGTACCAGTTTGCATAATTCTGCCTTTTTATTATCGAAATACAAATTTGAGAATCTTGACAAAACATGAGAAGCAAAAAATAGATGACAGCCGGAAAAATAAATGCACAGTATTTCAAACTAAAATTGAAAAATCGATTGTTTAATACAGAACGATGAAGAAATATGTACCATAGTAGAACTGGCACATAAAATATTCATCAGTCTGAGTTTTGTACTATGTGATAGGAGTCTATCCATGAAAATGTTGAAGTGCTACATATGGAATATGCTGATTTATGGATGTTAATCATGAACACTGAACGTCTAGGATATTACAGGTAGGAAGCATTTGAGTTGTGGTGTTCCAGGAGTATGCTGAAAATTCCATGAGAAGCGCATGTGTCTAATCAACGTGAAATAGAAAGTGAAACGCAATAAACTGCGTTGCTGTTAAAATACCTAGCGACGGTAAGGTAAACACATCCTATTTTCTTCTTTGAGGCATTTTTGCACAGCGGAGATGATTTTGGATTTATGAATTGAGAATTCACTGTTAGTTTGTGTACGCTTCTTCTCGACAGAGACAATATTATTCTCAAAAATTCAGAAAATGGGAGACGTATTTCTATTTTCTATATTAAATGTAATTAATATCGCACCGAAGCTAAAAAGGTCTGGGTAGTATTCTCATCCTTTTTAGAGCAAATATATTTATTGTTCAAGATTGTAAAATCTTGAATTTCATTGTTTACGATACCTTTAAAGTATGTAAGATATTTGTATGCGTCCTTTTTTTATTGTATATATTTAAGGCGTAAATTCATTTTAGTTAATAGCGTTGTAAAAATATGTTGCAGAATTGATAAGATCTTTATATTGTTGTAAATTCAAAGGAGAGTTTCATTTTATTTTCAAAATACTTATAAAATATCACGTTTTGCAACAATAATTGTAAATTGTTTTGTATGGGCATATAAATAGCACATTTTTAAAGTCGACATCTTGTCGCATTGTCCTAAGTTAAGAAGTTAGGAAAAGGTCACGTTTCACCCTATTATATATTGTATTGTGAAAACCCTAAATTTAGTGTCACTTCTGCATGAATTTTATGGCCGATGTTCGGAAGATATGAAGGCCATTTTTGAATAAGCTTCCTGAGTAAGAAGGTTACAATTGCTATTGGAGTATTCAATAGAAATTTAACTATTTATTGGCGGCACCCATAGTTGATTCTTGACTAGGAACCCGACAAGTCAAATGATACTGGCCAATAGGAAATGTTTATTTTCGTTTGGTCAACTCAATCCACGTGTAAACAAGCCCTTTGCAGATTTCTATTTAACACGTCTCACAACGTTAAGAAATCAGTTTTCTCACTCATCGAATCGAGCGCAACGCTCAACATCAAAGTTAGTTTCTCACTCATCGAATCGAGCGCAACGCTCAACAACAAAGTTAGTTCTTCACTCATCAGTTCTACTACTTATCGACGCGAGTTTCTCACTCATCGAATCGAGCGCAACTCTAAACATCAAAGTTATTTTCTCACTCATCGAATCGAGCGCAACGCTCAACAACGAAGTTAGTTTCTCACTCATCGAATCGAGCGCAACGCTCAACATCAAAGTTAGTTTCTCACTCATCGAATCGAGCGCAACGCTCAACAACAAAGTTAGTTTTTCACTCATCAGTTCTACTACTTATCGACGCGAGTTTCTCACTCATCGAATCGAGCGCAACGCTCAACATCAAAGTTAGTTTCTCACTCATCGAATCGAGCGCAACGCTCAAGAACAAAGTTAGTTTTTCACTCATCAGTTCTACTACTTATCGACGCGAGTTTCTCACTTATCGAATCGAGCGCAACGCTCAACATCAAAGTTAGTTTTCTCACTCATCGAATCGAGCGCAACGCTCAACATCAAACTTAGTTTTTCACTCATCGAATCGAGCGCAACGCTCAACATCAAAGTTTTTCTCACTCATCGAATCGAGCTGAACGCTCAACATCAAAGTTTCTAACTCATCGAATCGAGCTCAACGCTAAACATCAAAGTTCTCTCACTCATCAAAGTTAGTTTTTCACTAATCAGTTCTACACTTATCGACGCGAGTTTTACACTTATCGAATCGAGCTCAACGCTCAACAACAAAGTTAGTTCTTTACACTCATCGAAGCGAGTTCAATACTCTCGATAGCAAAGTTTTACACTCATCGACGCGAGTTTTACAGACTCATCGAATGGAGCTCAACGCTCAATAACAAAGTTAGTTTAATATTCATCAAATCGAAACATAAAGTGTCTTCCGATCCGAAACCACCGAAGTCCACCATTCACAACTTTGTACCATTTTGTAAATTTGTATATAATAAATTATTAATTTCGACATTAAGTTTTTCAAATTAAGATTATTTACCTAATTGAATGTTCACGCCAGTTGACGAAGTTCAACTAGAAATATAATCAAAAACATTTATGAAAATGTGCTTATATCAATAAAAGCGTTTACGAAGAAGCTATTATAAGAAATTTCAACTGCCATCCAGCCAAATGAAAACGGACGGATTCAGGTGAATATAAAATACTAACCGGGTGGCTTTTGTCCACCACCCCTCTCACTAACAACTCCGTACTACAGAACGAAACAACCAATTCGTTTCGTTTCTTCCGACCCAACCAGGTCTTCGTCAAATCGTTAAATCCGCACCAGGAACATGACCCCCCCCTTCAACAATTTCCTCAACAGAAGAATTCCTCAAACCCGTCAAGAGTTTTCCCAAACCAACATCCGAAACAAGCAATCAAGACCTAACATGCAAAATAGCCAACCTCGAAATCCAACTGGAAAAAGCTTTCAATTACATCACTAAACTTCAAAACCAACTCAAAACAATATAGAAATCTCGAATCCCATCGCCCACCTATTCTGCCATTCTACTACAACAAACCAACCCAACAACAACCAAGGCAACAGCCAACTCAGCCCTCCCAACAATCCAGACAACCCCGACAATCACAATCAAACCCCTCATTACAAACCCTCAATATCCGCAACCTGCCACTCAAATTCGTTTCCCAGAGGGAGATATTCAATCTTCCCAACACAAATGAGCTATTAACGGGGAAAATCGCCTTCTTGAAAGTGAATCCTAATACGACCGCTCTTTTAATAACACCCTCCGACATTCCCTGAGAAGCTTTGGCAAAAAGGCTTCGCAATACCCTCGGTGACGACCAAGTCACCATTATCCCGCTCTACCCCACTCGCCAAGTCCATCCACGTTCCAGATTACGTAAACCCATCTTATCTCTAGTCTGCAGAAATCTAGACAAATCCCTTACAGATAAAGAATTTGAGGACATCCTCATCGAATAAAACTTCCCCGCCACCAGGTCCTGGCGCATCATTTCCCGCCGCCAAGGCAAGCCCACCTCAATGTTTCGCATTCTTACAGAATCTGAAGCAGCATACCACATCGCCCTAACGAAGGGCATCAGGTTTCACGATCTCTCACATCAGTGTGATGCCTCACACCACACCATCTCACTACCCGCAGTATCTATATACTGCAACTGGTGCTCCAGCATAGACCACCTTGCCGAATAATGCAAGGCAAGACCGGTTTGTCCCTCCTGCATAGCTTCCGATCACAAATCCACCAATTGCCCTAGGGCTAACGACCCTTCTTGCAAAAATTGCGGCAGCTCGCACCCCGCTTCTCATTCTCGGTGTCCAAAGCGGTTGGAAATGCCGAAAACTCCACAAGAATTCGTCTCCTCATCCTCGACAAACCACAAACCCCATACGACCTCTCCACCGACACTAAAATTTTGATCGAGATTTTAGCCACAACGATTATGAACGCCGTCCCGACAGACCATGGTCTAGTGGCTGACACTTTCACATACCTCGTCCCCTAATTTCACGGTTACAATTGTACCGTCACTAGTGGCATGGGCCACCATGTCCTCTATGCCTTCACTCCTAAAAGATAAAATGAAGTCGTGGACTTTATAATCGGGATCGTGGATTGCCAGGGTCTAGCCAGAAAGCGACATCTTCTTAAACACATTTTACATTCCCAAAATATACATAATACTTGAGACCAATACTGTTTTAAAAAATTCCCCTCGCTTTGCTGGCTATACCACTTTCCACCTAGACAGGTACTTCTACTGTCAACGGCAACGGACTTCTTGTCTGTATTTTTGTCTCTCGGATAAACAATAATCCAACACTACTAAGTCACCTCGGTGCTTCCATTGTCGACCACATAATCTGCACTGACAGTTTAATAACCCGCATAGACGACGAATTCTTTATAGGCGACCACATCTCCTCTAATTTACCACAACCCGTCATTCATTAGACGACTGATGACATAGATAATTACGCAGAAGAATTCCAATCCCTCTTAATTGATGCACAAGACATCGTCGTACCTCTTACCCACATAAACACCAACTATCACGGTCTTCCACAATGAATTCTTCTAAAAATCCGTCAGAAAAGACAGTTGTATAGGTTATACGTCCGCACTCGAAATACCGCTGTCAAGAGACAATGGAACCGGCTAAACGAACAGCTTCGGTACGAAATCAATGCTGAAAAGCAGAGAAAATGGAAGGCCGATGCAGCTGGACTGGACAGGGTCAGACAAGGTGCGTGTTTTGGCAAAAATTCTACCGGCTCGTCGGCCTTAAGTGGAAGGTGGACTCACATCTCTAAGTGCAAGGACAGAAGATCCACACCCCAGAAGGCAAAGTCATCGCCTTCAAAGATAACAACCTACAAACTGTCTTTATACCACCTGACAATCCAAGATTTTTCAGGGAAATAGACCTCCTCACCCGCAACCTAACTCGCAGCACACACGTTCGCATTCCGCTAAATGAGGAATTTCCGCTTCTTACACCCTTCACAATCGAAGGAGTTCAGCAGGCATGCCAAGCGGGGAGAAACAGTGACCCAGGGTACGACGGAATTTCGAGACAGGCACTTAAAAACCTGTCAGAAGGGATTTTTCCTGCGCTCTGTGCTTTGCTGAACGCCTGTTAGGCATTCTCTTACTTCCCTCGTTGTTGGAAATCAGCCAACGTAGTTCTCATACCCAAACACGGCAAAGACCCTACAAAGCCTGAATCCTACCACCCTATTTCATCAATCAGCGTCGTAGAAAAAAATTTTTAACGTTGGTTAAAAGAGAGAATCTGGGACTTCTGTACCGAAAATAATATAATTCCGGCATTTAAATTCGAATTCAGGCCAGGCCACTTTTGTCAGAACGCCACCACCAACTATCAAACTATAGTCACCCGAGCTTTAAATCAACGACACTGTTGAGTCGCCATTTTCATGGATATTCAAAAAGATTTCGATCAAGTCTGGCACACCGGATTAGTGAGAAAGCTACTGAGCATCCGATTACCAAATCAAATCGTAAAATTATTATATTCCTTCCTCACAGACAGATCGATCAGCGTCAAGTTGGTTACAGCCTATGCGACTCATTTACACCCCAAACTGGCGTTCCGCAAGGCTCGATACTTGCTCCACTATTATACATAATTTATACGTATGATACACCAAACACGACACCCCCAGGACAATATCAAACTATATGTGGACGATACCGCAATAATCATTTCCGCCACTGACATTCGCACTCTCAACATTCGATCCCAAATTCTACTGACTCAATCTTCAAATTGGTGCAGGAAATGGCGGGTGACTCTCAATACTTAGAAAACCCAAGCTATCATATCCACCATAAACGAAAGACTACTACCAACAAACTTTCGCCTCGTGCTCTGGGGAGAACAACTTGAAATCCGCAGGAAAGCCGTTTATTTGGGAGAGAGATTTACTCACAATCTCAACGTGCACTAAAACCCCCAAAACACCCCCAACCCACCCCATCGAGCAACCATTACTACCTAATATCTAAATTAATAAATATATCTATCTTTATCTGAATAAATTTAGTTCGACATCGTTACTAAACAAATACGTAACGATGTAGTAGCAATTACGTCGCAATAAGTGTAACTTACGTTGACATGGCAAAGATGATCGTTGTTGGAATGTATTTCTCGCCTTCACTAATGTCACATATATTATGATTCTCCTTTGTCTAACGAAAGTGTTTCCAGTCAAAATGGTACCCAAAGTTAGAATTCCATTTTTAAAAATGAAACTGAACAATACATCGAATTATACTTTTAGTTGGGTCATAAAATATTATAACTACTCTTGGCCACTATGGTTGGAAGAGACAATTGCTCCAGTGTTTCTATATTCTTTGATTCACAGTCGAATTGTATATGTCAAAAGTGTTAGTAAAACCGGCTGCGACCTGAGTAATCAGGAATTTACAGAATTGCCAACCTATATTAAAATCAGTACTCCAAGTGTAAAAACATAGTATAGATTATATTTTAACATGTATTCGGTTTTATGATTGAAATATAAGATTATTTTACCGTTAACAACATATTATTTTATTTAAATACCTAACATATTATGGAACAATCATGGAATGTTCACGCTTGAATTGAATTTCTTCGATACAAGTAACAAACAAAAAGAACAAATCGAAGCTTCTCTCTCAATCCAATAAGGGGTATTTTCTAGAAGGTTCACAACTTCCAATTAAAGTTAAACAAAGCATTGCAAGCGTTGATCTGACGAGAGCCTATTTATTATAAGATAATGGAGCAAAATAACTACGAAACATATAGCTGTGAAATCGTTTGTCAGACAAAACAATGTTGCCAAATGAAACTTGTGAATATGAACTGAAAAAAAAACACTTCTCATAAATAATTAATACAAATTTCAACTTTTATTTCAATCAAAATTTTAATTAGATTTTAAGGTAATATTCTACAACAAATATTTAAAACTTTATGTAAGCAATCTTGTACCCAATTAATCACTTGAATAGTTTCAACAAGAATTCTCTCCAGAATTATAAATTTTCCAGTAAGTTCTCTGATTTGAACTACAGAATCGTTTGTTGAATTATCTTTGTCACTTGTAATGTGAATCGTACATTAATATTCTTGAAATGTATGCCATTTTCTTGAAAATGTTCGTAATTATACTCTTGAAATCATCCATATGCTTGTTTCGTCAGTGCAAACGTGGGTAAAGTATACTCACGAACAGAGATGGAGCAATTCCATGAAGGTTATGTGTTTTATTCCCAGAGAACAATGTAGGAGACATCTTGCATCGAATAAAATCCATGACGACTATGTTTCGTATTGATTGTGTGAATATAATATATTCAGTATTTACGTGAGAAGAAGAAAGTCAGTTGATAGTGCTATATTTTTGGTTTTCAATTGGTTTTCGCTATTACTGATGTCATTACCCACCACTCCAGAAGATATGTGAATCATTGAACCAGATTGAAACCGAATCATCGGAGATTCCCTTCTCATTACAATAATTTATACAGTTTTAAGTGAAAGCTAAAATAATCTACCATAAATTGAATTATAAAAAGGATTAAAGCATATTTCATGTAATTTTTCAGTCGCTCACAAATATTAGTTCTCAATGACCAGCTGACATATGGTATATTTATTTATCTATTCACTTATTTCTAACCAAACAGACCTAAAGGCCTAATTACATGGTCGATAATTTATAATATATCAACAAATAATTATTAATCAATAACATATTACCCCAAGTATGAATTGTAGAGACTCGAACAGGTTTGCAACAGTCTACAAACTATATAGAGGTATTTAAAATATGACCTAGTATCAGATTATAAAATTCCCTTTCGGCCAAACACCAATCAATATTCACCAATAAGTGGTGATTATTTATTATTTTCATAATAGTCACAAAAGGATCCGTAACTGTTAAGAACACATTCGGGATATGAAACATTAGCATTGTACGATTTCGACGTCCAGATGAGTAGGGTAAGTCCGGTATAGTTGGATCAGCCGGATAGACGGCCAGGACGAGAATTTCCAGACGTGTTTATCAGATGGCGCCCGTGATCCTAATTTGACGAAATGTCAGTCACGCCATACCAGTTGAGCGAAAGTTGTCGTTAAACAACGTTGAAATACATCTTTGTGACCGATTAGCGTTTAATACTACGTAATAAATTATTCGAGAATTTTATTGTGTGATGGTGAATTGATTTTAGGTAAGTTTTACAAGACAGTTATGCATAATATAGATTATATGGCCCCTGTAGACTATTTTAACCTAAAAATTAGAGCTTTGTCACCTTGATTAAGTATGAATAACCAGTGGTCCATCTCTCCCGTAAGTTTGGGATAGATGGATCGCATATTTTAGGGTGAGTGGGACCATAAATTATATTGAATCATATATATATATATATATATATATATATATATATATATATATATATTATACTAATAATAATGATATAATACTTTTATTGTAGATGATTTAAATGAATATGTTTATAAATAATAATTTTTTGTTTTAAGTTTGGCTAGCTCAGTTTGTTTTTAATATTTGATTCGTAATTTATTTTAATTAGATTATTCGGGAGCATGAAATCCTTTTTCCCTTTGAGTCCTGGCTTATTGTATTGTTATCATTGTTTAAATAAAAAGAAAACACATTATTTGTAATAGATTTAATTTTCAATGCAATATTTATATTTAATAAAAATAATATGCGACGCCAATGGTTATATTGTACCTATTTATTGATTTTAATAATATCATCAATGCGCAAGCGTGAAAAACTAGTCATGCGCTTTAGCATAAAACGAATAATTATGATACATAAGAAACATCTATTCATTTATATCAAGTTTGTTGAAGATGCAAACAAGTAAATGGTTCATAAATAAACATAAAAGAATTTATATATATATCATAGTTATATATGATACAAATTGCTGTGGAAAGAAATTAGTTATATACATGGATAGAAAAATAGGAATTATATACAGATGGACATAATTATTACATTATAAAATTTCAATCACCAGATTTATGCAATTACAAGATGGCGTATGTGGCGTAAGTACATATTTTAATTTATTGAAAATTCGGCCTTTTATTAAATTTAACGATTTATGCAATGGATTCACTATACAAAGTCTGTTTCTTTCTTTTTTAGATCGATCATATTTGCAAAAGTTTATCAATTTATGAAATTAAGTACTTAATTGGTATTTTGAGTTTTTACACTGTTTATTGGCCAATAAATGATTTAAATACACTGACCTGTTGCTCTTGCATTGGGATGAAAGTCTCTGGATCCCAGGAACACTCCACTGAAGCTCCAAAAAAAACCAAAATTAACGAAAATTTCGCAAATTCTTGTCGAAAACTTGTTACAATTAACTGTGAGTATTACTAATATTATATTTCATAATACTTTAGAAGTTTAAATGTCTTAAACCGGGAATATCTTTAAATTTTAGGAACACTATCCCACAAACTCCTCGCTTCCTAACACCAGCTTCCGTTTTCTCTCAAGCGTCCCCTCGATTCTCTACTTTTTTAAACAAACAGTCTTTTGTTCTTTTCCAGGTCACTATTCCAAAGTTTATTTATTGATTCACAATTTGTTCTGTCAAATTTTATAACCAATAAGATATTGTCTTTTGTAATCAGATAATTGAAACTTCTATCACTTATTAAAAAAATTTCACACATACACTCTTTTACATAATTAGTTCATTTATAGAGTTCCTATGAGTTTTTTCATCATACAAATAAATTAAAATTGGTTATACATAGATACATTTACATGGTACAACATTCAATATTATTATTGATAGTATATCCTTGTTACATTCATATCAATTATAAATATAAATTCTCTTATGTTATTTGTCTATATGTCATTATTTGTTTATCTATGAAATCTATTGGATTATATTCTATTCAATATTTATATTTGTTCTTATTCTTAAATTAATGATTATAATGAATTAACTATAATAATATTTGTTTTCATTTCAGATGAACAGCTGATTCTGTTATGAAAATAATCTTCGTCTTAGGCAACTTTATTTACATCATTACATTGGTTAGGCAATATCTATATTTTATGTTATCATTGAGGTAATTCCTTTTTTATTATATTGTTATAGGTTATTATTTATTATATCTTTATTTGATATGTTGTTTAAATTAAGAAAAGTGTTTCCTTTTTACTTGTTTTCTTAAATTATGTTATTTTCATATATATTTCATACTAGCAACATATTTTTATAATACTAATTCTCTTATTATCTAAGATATCTGGTTCAATATATATATATATATATATATATATATATATATATATATATATATATATATATATATATATATATATAGGTCAATTCAATACATTTATTTCTTCAACAGTGCCATGCCGACTAAATATAAACGCAAAGGAAAATCAGAACGCGGAAATGGGTCTGCGGAATCACTCCATAATGCAATGGAAGCTGTGACAAATAAGACAATGGGCGTTAATCAGGCAGCCAAAACAGGTTTTTGCAAAGAAAATGTTAGAAAGTATTTTCGCTTACTAGCTCAGGTTTTGGATGAAAATGATTTAAATAATAAGCCCGCCCATATATTCAATGTAGATGAAACTGGACTACAGTTAAACAATAAACCAGGTCAGGTTCTAGCCAAGAAGGGGTCAAAATGTGTGGCAAACATTACTTCAGCAGAAAAAGGGGGAACGATATCCGTAGTGGCCTATTGCAATGTTGAAGGAGTGTTTCTGCCTCCATATTGTATTTTTTAGGGGAAGAATAGAAAGGAAGAATTTTCAACCGGAATGCCCCCTGGTTCATATATCGCAATGTCAGAAAAGTCTGTAAATGTTAATGTCGATATATTTCTTCATTGGCTAAAAACTCATTTTCTGCCAAAAAAACCGAATGGAAAAGTCTTACTTATTTTGGACGGACATGCTTCTCACACAAACTCTCTCAGTGTGTTGGTGTTTTCGGAAGCGAATGATATAATTCTTTTGTGCCTACCAGCGCATACAACCCATTTCCTGCAGCCATTGGATCGATCCTTTTTCAAGTCCTCAAAGAGCTACTATTATTCGGCCTGCACTAGCTTCATGAAAGCCAATCCTGCAAAAAAATTGGGTAGACTTCAGTTCGGTGAACTATTGGGTTGCTCTTGAAACAAAGCTGCTACGGTACAGAATGCCGTGTCCGGATTTAAAGCCACAGGTATTGTTCCATTTTTGCCCGATGCAATCCCAGATTACGCTTACCTCATTCCAAAGGAGAACGCTGATTTTGCTTCTGCAGAAAACAATATCCAAGCTTCCTTGCCGTCCAATACGGATATTGTTAACAACGATGTGTCATTCACTAACGATTCTCCACAGCCAAGTTGTTCTCATCATAGTGACAAAGTAATTAATACGCCTCCGTCTACAAAAACTGTCACACACCTGGGAAGCTTCTGGGTGACATATCACCAATTCCTGTTTCTGCGTGTTTACAAAAAGCCAAGAGATGCGGACGTCAACTTGCAGAAGTTCTTAATACGCCTGAAAATATCGAAGTTGTGAAGAACAAGAAACGTCCCTTATCTACAGCTCCATTGAAGAAGCAAAAAAATATTTTGAAAAAGGTAAAACGCCCGTTAAGAAGAGCAACAGTTCCTACCTCAGATTCCTCTGATTCTGATAGCCCTATACTAGATGATGAGAGTAGTGACGGTGAAACAGAAGACAATGCTGAGTGCATAGGCTGTGGGGAGGAGATTCTTAGTACAAAAAAGAAAGATGAATGGCTCTGTTGCATTATTTGCGAAAGTTGGACGCATGAAGGATGTACTGGTTATATCAACTTATGCAATGAATGTGGGAAAAAAGCCGCAAAAAAGAAATAAATGTTTTTGTGTGCTAATATTAGTTATAATTATATGTTAATTATTAATTAAGACATTTGTCATTAGCTCTAGGAATACATTTTCTACTGGTCCGTCTCTCCCGATGTCGATGGTCCATCTAAACCGAAGAAGGTCCGTCTAACCCAAATTTTTTGAAATTATATTTTTTTAGTTTCATCTTTTTGAGAATAATATTTTCTAGTTTTGTTATCACCAACCTGTTCTCGTGTATGTAATAAATACTTACACAAATATTCAGAATCTTACTAAACATTTCGATGAAGTTTTGTTAATTTCAATAAAAGTGGTCCAACTATACCGGACTTACCCTAAGTGAGGCTCAAAGCACACAATCTCACATTGTACTCACAGTCAGCTCCACAGGATATGGGGGACCAAAGATTCAGTGAAGAGTATGAACAAGAAACACCTGTTTATTGCCACATACGATATCCAAACAATGCGAACCGAATACCACTTTACGGAACTAGAGGAAGGACTAAAAAATATCATATGGCACATCATCGGCCTGTGCGAAACTCGATTGAATGGATAGCCTTAAAATCGGGAAACATTCTCTACCAAAATAACTCCGAAACAGATCACCACTTAGAAGGCGTAACTTTTCTAATCAACAAAAATATCAAGCATCCAATCACACACTGCCAAGCGATATCAAAACGCATCATCTCTATCACCCTCAAAGTCAACAGAAGGTATACTATCCATATAATTCATACATATGCACCAACTAGCGCCTCAGAAGTCACAGAGACTTAACAGATGTATGAAGATACTGCAAATGCCGGAAAAAGCATAAAAGCTAAATTTGTAGTCTGTACAGGGGACTTCAATGCAAAGATTGGTCAACGCTTGAATGAGGATCCAGGAAACGTTGATAATTTGGGATTGGGCAAAAGAAATACTAGAGGTGAAATGCTGCTAAAATTTCTAACACAAGAAAGTTAATATTGCCACAACACCTTTTTTCAAAAAGAAGCAAAGTGAAAATGGACCTGGCAAAGCCTCGATGGCGTAACAAAGATCTAAATAGACTACAAAATCTGTAACCAAAGATCTGCAGAGACGTGTCGGTAATAAATAAATTACATACAGGCAGCAATCATAGACTTGTAAGGGCGATATTATATCTTGACCTGCAAAGAGAGAGAAACAAACTTAATAAAATTCCTAGATCTCCTACTATAGAAGTAATAGAAAAGAAAAAGGATGAATACCAAAACGAACTAAACAAGAGAATTGTAGTTACCGAGAAGCTAAGTATAGACCAATTGGCCCAAAATATAACAACAAGTGTTCAGACCAGCGTGAAAAAGATATGCTCCACATCTGCTAGAGTAGCGCAACACAACACGTTGAATGTTATGAAAGAGCGAAGAAGTCTGGAAACGGGACAACGAGGCACAGCGAACCAAACCAAACCATTAAAAAGGAAATACGGAAAGATATAAGGTCACATAACACAAAACTAATGAAGAAAACTATAGAAACTAACACAAAATCTAAGAGTACTTAGGACAAATCTCTCACGGAAGAACAAAAATCAATAGGATGAAAAATGTAAACGGTACTATAGTAACAGAGAAACGGGGGATACTAGAGACAATAGAAAAAATTCTATAAATCTCTTAACTCATCATCATTGGCAAATGAAGATGTGGAACACCCTGTGACTAATTTGGGCTCAGAAGATCTACCTGGCATAACAACAGAAGAACTACGGAGTAGTTGGGAGGTAGCAAATTGGAGAAATCTATTATCTCACTTTTTAACAAATGCTTGCATGAAAGTAGAGTGCTAGAATACTAACTGGATCCTACTTTTCAAGAAGGGAGATACAACCAATGTCGAAAATCACAGACCTATTACCCTTTTGTCCCATCTCTATAAACTCTTTACAAAGATCCTTACTAACAGACTGACGCAAAAATTCGATTTTTATCAACCGATAGAACAAGCCGGTTTTAGGAAGGGCTTCAGTGTGATTAATAATTTACAAATAATCCGTAATCTAATAGGAAAAATAACAGAATACAACATTTCTCTCCACATGGTGTTTATCGATTTCCATAAGGCATTTGATTTCATCGAGACATGGCATATTCTCAGATCTATGAATAACGCACGCATCGGCTCCAGGTTTCAGTGTTCATCCATTTATTGTCTTGGCCAAATGCCACACTGCGTACTGGGGCTCCATCCATTAATTCTGCTTTAAATCGCTTCCGCGGAAAAATAAAAGCGGGTGGAACAGAGGTTCCTACGGCGTTCATACAACACACAGCGGTATAATTTTGCCCACGCTCAGCACTGCTTATAATTCCAATTTGTTTCCGTCCTTTGGTCGCAAAAATTTTGGTAGATTTCGTAGGAACTGTACTCATCCCTGTCTCGTCAACATTGAAAATATTTTCAGTAGAGAATTTATATTTATCCATAACTTCTCCAATGGAACGGAAAAATAATTTAATGCTTTCTTTATTGCATGCCTGTGCTCTTGCGATGGATGTGTGCTCTGGAGTTCTTACAGTTATCGTTCGGTTTCTTGCGATAAATCCTTTCAACCACTTCCAACGAGCCATACCCTTTTCTCTATTAAATCGGTGGTTCATTTTATGCTTTTCGGCTATTTGGAAAACGAGCTTCCTTAACTCAGTACTGTAAGTCCAAAAAGCCTGGTTTCTTAATTTATAACGTGCTTTGCAATTTCAGCTTCAGTATCAATATCAAAACTAGGCTTATGGCCACCTAAATATCCTTTGCAACTGCCGTGTTCATTCTTGAACCTCCTACGTAGTGTCTTTCGTGGTACTTTGAACATTTTCACGGCAGTTGTATAGCCCATTGTTTTATTCCGCATAGCCTCCAGTAATGTTGTTTTCATCCCACTGCTGCCTTATTTTTGACATAGAAATACTCACCTGGGGTCACCATAGGCAAAATGACATGTGATACAAAAACACAAAAACTTTTCATATGAAAACAAAACCTTTAAACTTCTATAGAATATAAAACGAAGACCCTACTAAAATTACCCTCTCCAAAATGTATACAATAATCCCTACAGATACGAACGCAAAATGCATTTTAGAATAGTAATTTTTCACATCAGTTACTTCATTTTTTTTATAGGAGCCACATTAAACGCAGTTTATACTAGCAAACTCGATGATATACTAACCGGCCAATATTGAAGGTGTCTAGTAAATAAAATAGGCAACCAAAGATACATAACAGGAAATAAAGTAACCGGGCCAACACTGGCACAGGGCAGTCACAGGTCACTTTCCCCTATTATGCTAAATTCATTATTTGAAACTTGGTTAAAACTAAAGTCATCTCCAGTAATTTCACTAATATTGAAATCCCCAAATATGTAGGTATTTTCAACATCGACTATTTGTTTCTGTACAAAATTAAAAACTGATTCACACACATTATTAGAACTATTTGGAGGAATGTACAAAACTATAAAAGTGAATTTTTTATCACTAATTTTCTAATGTACCGCTAATGCTTCAAAAGTATTGCATCTTTAAACACTTTCAATTATATTATACTTTTTGGTTACTCCAATAAATACACCTCCACCTCATACCTTAGTTAATTCTAAATTTTTATTAGCTCTTTCTAGCTGATACACACTTGTATCTATAATTTCTCCATCATTTACTTCTTGCTACAACCATATTTCCACAGCTAAAATGATATCGAAGTTATTTTCTAAAGAACTGTGAACTGTGAAAATCATTGGTTTTACCGTTCAAACCTCTACAATTCTGAAAATACACACTAATACTATCCATCCGTTATTACATCATGCTTCTTTAGTGAGTTCAGTTGACTATAATGCAATTTCATTACAATAGTGGTTAATAAAAGTTGAATGAAAATATAGAAACATTTATACACACAATAAAATGAATGCCAATTAATTTAAAAAGGATTTAAAAAGGTATTCAATGGAAATGAAATTAGTATATTATAAATGGCCTATCTGAAAATCACAGTGAAAAGTACCATGTAATTCATTGTTCTATCATTCTACTATGAAAATAAATTTAAATTAAAAATACTTCTCAAATGTCACCAGGCCTAATGTAAAGAATTTTATGGTAGCACAAACTAAAAACTAGACACTGCTTATCTTTGATGTTTTTGCCTATTTACAACAAATTGAATAGCTTCCTCAATTCAAATCAGTTTCTTGATTAATCACTTCAACGATGTTGCCTCGTTTCACATATACTCTGCAATTCTGTGACCAAGCATCTTTAACTCCAAATTTTTTCCTTGCTGATTGTAGCAGCGTATAACGCTGAAATCTTCATTAGCGAAAACATCTGTTCCTTTAAGGTTTGTATTGGCTTTGTAAACTTCGTTTCGCTTGATATAAGAATCAAAATCCACTAGTACTGAGCCAGGTTTAGCATGATTTTTCAAAAATTTGCCAATTCTGAATACTTTGTTAATTTCAATAGAGTTGCATTTGATTTTTATCCCATCGGTAATTAAAGTTAGTACTTTACTAAGTACATTTTCATTCATTTATACCAAATAGTCTAAGACTATTTAATCCGGATTTTTGGTCCAATTTATCCAATTTTACCTTAACCACTTTAATTTGTTTGTCTTTTTTTTGTCCTACCTCTTCTAACTACGTTAACCCCACATCATGTGACTTTAATGAGTCAGTATTACCATTGAAGTCTAGAGTAGTTAATACTTAATACATAAATAGGTAATATTCATTTAATATGGTGATAGTGAGAAGCAACTCTCGCAACTGGACATGATCAAACTAAACACTAAAAAGATATAGGCGAAATGTTTATCGAAAATCTTCTAAGAATCACTTAGAGACGGTAACCTAAGGAAATCTTCAGCTTCTACCAACATGTTCAATTATGCCTCGATAATAATAATAGAACTCGACACCAATTTCTTCAATTATTTACAAAAATTTGCTTGCACTCTTCTACTTTATATTTCAACATTCAGTCGAACTTTTTAATTTAAAACCATTTCACATCAAACATGTTCTGGAATCTGCTGTATATTTTCACCAAGATATATCCTGGACTACTCATAATATTGTCCAATTTGACGATAGAAAATGTATGTCCTAATATTCTTATTTCAACAAAAAAAAAATAACAACGTTTTCGTTACTCATATAAATATATAATATTACAATACACGGACTAATTTTTGTTTTGTTACTTCCACAAATTCCCTGATATAAATTCTACATCCAGAAACGCAAACCATTGCAATGCATCTGTTCCGCTCTCTATATCACTCTAGATGCGGGACCTCTCGCGGTCTGGATACATTTAAAACTAATTTATGCAGATACTACTCCCGAAATAAACGCTTTCCAGTTTTCCACTGGAGCTCTGATGTTACCAACGTACGGCCCATTACTTTCCATTATAACACGACTGCTTTTGTATTTAAGACACATTAATTCTTCAGAATCTTTATTCCCCTATTTGATCCTTGATGCACGGTTAAACCTCTTTATTTATCCAGGTAAAAACAAAGTTTAAGTTTCATTTTTATTCATCCCATTTATTCTAGACATATTTGAGCTGACAACATCATATGTCACAGTTCGAACATTCAGCATCCCGTTTACAAGAAGAAAATGTAGAGCTCGGTTACTAGCTATGTAATATGTTTGAAGTTTTTCGGAGTCTTTTTGCTGATTCAATTGCATTATGGGAACAAACAGGGCAGATTAGTTTGATAGAACATATTGATTGATATTAATAATATTTGATTGGTACTAATAATATTCGTGAATTCACAGTTAGAGTTTATGATGTTCATATTCGATGCAACTACAAAAGTAATCGTTCCTGTAATTAAAAAGAAGACGATTTCACAAGAGGGAGGCTCGGTGACGATGGCACCATTTTTTTCAAAAATTACTTTGTTCAATGTCTAAATTAGCTAGTATATTTATATTATCAAAGGAGCAGGTCAAGGATCTCCTTATCCAGATACAAAATACAACAATATATTGTATTAATTGAACGTTTCCCATTTCATGGAAAGTGTGCTCTCATATCAACTCATTTTATAAGATGGCTTACACTGTTGAGAGATAATGGTATCCGGAATAATAATATAGCTTCACAGGTAGTACAACTTTGAAGTAGGCTTCCCCGAAAATTTAGGCTACTAGGCCACTTGCACATGAGTCTCCACTTTGTCAGGGTTCAGAAGTTGGCACCCGTGAGTATGGGAGGCCGGGGCCACAATTAACAAAAATTGCATATTTATTTGTAATTCCGAAATTATTCAACATTAAGACCTGCTTTTTGCGTCAAGTGTGGCGAGCTAGAGCATGTACGCAGTACGTCTAAGCGCCCCAGGACTACTCTAACCCAAGAACTCCAGTCACAGGGGAAATCAGACAGGGGTGAACATCCAGCTGATGTGAATCACCAAAAAGCCAATCCTTTGCCTAGATACTCATGCCCTGTAGACTATTCACAATGACACAACTCGAAATCTAAGGAAGTTGCAGTTTCTAGAATTACACTTGTCAATGAAGAATGGTCACCCACCAGGATCAGAGAAGATCAGGAGAATGATCCTAGCCTGAAGAAAATTCGGCAGTGGAAGGAAGAAAATCGGCGTCCTATCTGACAAGAAGTGTCAAAATTTTCACCGAATCTCAAGGCGTATTGGGCTCACTGGGACTCCCTTGTCCTGGAAGAAAGAGTCCTTGAAAACTATGATGGTTCCGAGATGAGGAGACAGCTAGTTATCCCTAGAACGAGAGTCGCTGAGGTACTGAAGAAGTTACACGACAGTCCATCGAGAGGTCATCTGGGAGTGAAGAAAACCCTTCAGCGAGTACGTGAAAGGTTTTATAGGATGGACTGCTCCGACGATGTAAAGGACTGGTGTGAGAAATGTACGACTTGTGCTACGAGTAATAAACCACATCGCAAGAATAAGTTACCTATGGAACAGTATAATGTTGGAAGCACTTTCGAAAGGATTGCCTTAGACATCGCTGGACCATTCCCGACGACAGAAAATGGTGGTAAATACATCCTGGTTACAATGGATAATTTCACAATGTGGGTGGAAATTTACGCGATCCCGATTCAAGAGGCCACAACTGTCGCGTATGCATTGTGGAAGAATTTATTAGCCGATATGGAGTGGTCTTGGAAGTCCACAGTGACCAGGGGAGAAATTTCGAAAGCTATCGACTCCAGGAGATTTGCGACAAGCTGGGAATGAAGAAGACCAGCACTATATCCACAGTCAGATGGAATGGTCGAGCGAATGAATAGGACCATTGAAAAATACCTGTTAAAAGTAGTTTCCAGTCATCAGAGGGATTGGGACCAGTATCTTTCCCTATTTGCATTGGCTTATCGATCTGCCATGAATGAGTCCACGGGTGAAACTCCTGCGAAAATCCTGTTGGGACGTGAAATGAGGCTTCCTTGTGGCCTGGAATTTGGCTGTCGGCCTGGAGAAGACTACGTGATCCAATTGAGAAGAAGGCTCGACGATATTCATGAATTAGTTCGAACAAATATTCAAGTTGCCAGCGACAGAATGAAAAGTTGGTACGACACGCAGGTCACAGAAGGCGGTTTTAAACAAGGAGACAAAGTATGGTCACACAACCCGACGAGGAGACAAGGGTTTTCTCCGAAATCACAAAAATCCTGGGAAGATCCATACTTAATCAAGAAAAGGATCAATGAGGTTATATATCGCATAAGCAAGATCCCCAACAGAAAACTAAAAGTAGTTCACCAAAACCGACTAGCGCCATTCGGAGGAGACCATGACCTAATGACAGGAGTAAACCATATTTGAGATGTGTCTGACCCTACCTTCGATGAATTTATGGGCGCGTATGGAGGTACCGGGAAAGCTAGATATGGAGTCACTTCAGAACAACGACAAGATTTGTCCACTCTCCCGGAAAATTATTCACTGGCATACAACATCCCCGCCCGTCTCAAGAACGAACGAGAGTTGGCATCCGTCTTTCGAAAGAAGTTCGGGCAATTAGAAAAACTTGAAGATCAGATTCCAGCCCCTGGCAAGACACTGAAACTGAAACATAATTCGTAGTACGTCTTCTACGTGGTAACTAAAAATGAATTTCAAGATCGCCCTACCTACCGCGGTGTGTGGGAAGCACTTCGAAACCTCCGAGACCATGTGTTAGAATCCAGCGTGAAGACACTGGTTATGTCTAATATAGCGAGTAACCAGTTGGATTGGCGAGTCATCAGGAACATAGTAGAGGTTATTTTCCAAGATACCGGTGTCCAGATATTAATTTGCAGCTACAACCCACGTTATCAGTATCCGATGAAGACGGTGTCCTGTTATTTCCATAAGATCGAAAAGTGTAGAAATGGAGCCAGTTACCGATTCAAACATCCAGTCTCGGCTACTCAAAAGTTCCAGGAGGAACTACCATTTTAGGAGGGGGTAATGTTACGAAATAGCACACTAGTGTAGACCCTGAATCCGACTCTGTCCAAGCCATGTATGAAAGGTAAAACTATGGCGGTGCTTAGAACTGTTTACGATTGTGACTGATTTATCTAGACATTGTTGTTGTGACCAGTCTTATCTAGAAAATGCCAGAGCCAATTTTTTTTGTTTAAGCCGCAATCTAGAATTTTCTAGTAAAAAGGGCACTCATATATAAAGAACCGACCATGGAGAGTTGGTTTTAGTTTATAAAATAAAGTGATCTGGATAAATAATCAAGAATACACAGAAATAGCGAACAGATATAAATTAATAATTAAAGTTGTGTGTATATAAATTAGTTGTTAGTGAGTAGTTTAGTGTTAAAATAAATTCGTAAGTAGCCATACCGTGTATTTAAAGTTTATCCCACCCGTTTACTGTTTAAATAAATATAAGAAAAACATTACAATATATTAATATCTATTACCGAATTGTCAGGACTTAGATTATCGATTGAAATGAATCACATGCTGAATCTTGCTCACAACATGTAATTAGATCATCACTGGTAAATTTCACAGGGTTGCTATGTTCTTCACAGCTTATATGGAAACTATTTCCACAGTTTACACACTTTACACCATTTACAACATTTCTGTTACAAATTTTACAGCAATTATTCCCGATAGCTTAATCAAACACATCTACACCAGGCGCCATGTTGTCAAATGCTGATTACCTTCCATCAAGAGTAGGAGCCATAGATACAAGTATTTGGCTACCAGGTGGTCCCAAAACGATACAGTTCAGGTAGTCCTGTGTTGAAATCAGAAAGGAGTCTTAGTACCTCCGACAGGAACAGCAGTAGAAAAGCAACACCTGTCAATGTCAATATTGAACGATTTTAAGCTCTGGGAAGAAAGAAAAAGCCAGCAGCATCCAATATTTTCCGAAATGATCACCATAGAAGCACATATATAATTTCTACCATTTCATTGCACAGATCAACTAAGGATGGTTTCTAGTTACCGATTATGACTTAATAATTCAAACATAGTTTCATAATCACCATGCTCAGACAGTGTTTATTGGAATGAACAGGGGAAACTGTTCATAAAAAATGTGTACCAGTATTGTCATAAGTATACAAGTGAGAAGAGGAATCTCGTTTGTTCAAAACACTTACCTTATTTCGGAAGACATTTAAACCATTGAACTTTAGTTTAATATACTTCAAACTTATAATTTGCTCAAGTCTACCCTGATACAGATTTACGCTATGGAAGTTAAATAGCCAAAAATGTATTTTTAATCAGTTCAAGTTATCAAATATGTTTAAGTGGGTATTGAAATAAATCACAGTATAACTCACTAATTTGAGGAAGAACGAATACTTTTCGTAGAAGAATTCCATTTCAATTCCTTATTATCACCAAATGTTAGTATTTTTTTAAAAATAATGTTGTAAATTCAAATTCCAAAGCGCTAAATGTAACCGGAACGCACAAGCACAGAAAGAAAACAAATTGTAATTGGTTGTTCGCTGCAAAGTTTATTTATTTACAGGATTCAATTAGGGTAAATGTTGTGATTAGCAATCAGGAAAAGTTTTATGGTTTCAACGTGACAGGTTACTCCAAACGTTCGGCGTTCCATTGATCCACAAATTATAATAAGTTTAGTTATTATTTTGAAACAGTTTGACGTGAATATAATATGAAGCAATATTCGAAATGGAAGAATAAAATATTTAATATAGGGGAAAGGTGTACCAATTGACATAAAAATAGAGTTTTTGGATGTAAAAAAACATTTTTTAACTAAATTATGGACCAAATATAAGCTAACGTATTTACAACACTTCAGATAAGATTTTCACAAAGTATGACAAAATATAGACTTTTACCAAAACATATAAAAATAAACAAGAGTAGTTCATTATACCCCACCTGTGGAGCAAAATTATGGATGCTGTTTGATAATTTTCAATAGGTACAAAGCTCGCAAACAAAACTTTTTGTTTTCTTGTCTACCTCGTCCCAGTCAACATGTGCCACTTTTGACACACAGCATAGATACTAGATCAGTTTTAGAAAAATTTTACAGATCTGTCAAATAAATGCAAGTAAGTCATCTTCTTCTTCATCGGCGGAAATAGGGAATATTTCTGTTTCCGGTTCCGATTCTTGAACGACTTTTCTTTTCACGTTTCTTTTCCTCAGGCTCCTCCAAATTCGGTGTAGAGTTTAGAGCAGAAGTGCCCTGACGTTTCCTTGACTTTCTTTTTCCCTGGCCTGAAACAAATTGTCCGACTGAAACTGGACCCTAATTAGTGGGAGTAGCCAAAAGTAAAACGCCACTTGTTGTTTTGCTGAGCTGTTGTAGAATTAGGAGGTACTATGGTAGAAAAGGAAGGTCCATCTTGTTCATTGTTATCAATAAGAACATTTACAGCAGGCTGAATACTATTATCAACTACAATGTTTGTAGTTTCAGATGCTTGAAACGTATAGTAGGGAAACACATCGGGGTTTATTGGGTAGATACCATTTTTTGCAAATCCATTAGTAGCATTCAGGACAGTAGCTGTTTTTCCAAAGGCTTAATTTAACAGACCAGGATGAATTTTGAGCTTTTTGGTTATATCTTGATCGTAATAGGTTTTGAGTAGATCGAAGAATGCGGCATCAAGAGGTTGCATGAGATGTAGTCTCAACGGTGTAGGTACATGGGAGTTCAAATGGGAGATTAATATGTTCATACTCTGCTATTCGATTACGACCAAGTTGTCTTGGCTCAGGATGGAAACGATGCAACATACATGATGATAAAATTAATATTTGCTTCCAAAGATTGGGGTCTGCAAATTCATCTGCAAAGTACACAATATCTGGTGGTTCTAGAGGAAGGTGAATATCTAATAATAAATCAAGAAAGAATTAAGAGAACGGAAGAGTATCACTATCTTTTTGTGACTATTACTAAACATGGAAAAGACCACACAGACATCATAAGAGAAATTACAATGAGACGATCAATAACGAGCAAATTAAATTCTGCATTGGGGATTGGAATATTCAGATCTTTAGTACAAAGCCGAGCAACTTGTGGGGCAAAAATGTGGATACTGGACAAAAACCTCGCAGGAAGAATAAATGCACTGGAATCTAAATTGCTAAAGAAGGTGCTAAGGACTTTCACTATTGGATCATGTTAGGGCGAAGACCATATGGGAAAGATTACAAGTGAAAAAAACATAAGTGGACAGAATAGAAAAGAAGCAATTATCTTTGTACGATCACATGCAAAGGATGGAAGATGAGAGATTACCAATAACATGCTTTAATTGGATCCCAAATAGACAAAGAAAAAGAAGTAGGCCCAGAACCAGTTGGAAAGATGGGATCAGCGAAGCTATAAATAATACAGACTTAGTGGAAAACATTTGGGAGAATACGAAGCTCTGGCGCTTAAGATGCGGTAAATCGCTACGAAGCTGTAAATATATAATAACAATTTGTGTATGAGCAACGTCATGTTGAGTGTTGCTATTAACTAGCTTGCAAAATTATTGAAATATCAGCAGAAGGTATAATGAAACTTGTCACTTTGGTTTCTCGTATGAAAGAGATATTGGTACAATCTACTAGATATTTTGAGGGAACGTGTTGGAGTTAAAACATTTCTGAAGATTGTGACGTACCTTACCTTCTTCAAAAGAATTACGGACGTCACTATTGCCCCCCACGGCTTCAGTATTTCCTAGATTTCCACCGGCGCCAGATTTTTGGGGTGGTTTACTTCACCGAACTCTCGAAAACACAGTGCCAAAAGTTACCAGGGTAGCAACAGATGGAGGTTAAGTAATTCCAGGGGTCTGTTCTTATTGACCTTGACGGGGTACGTAGATGGAAAACAGCCTTTCCAAAAATCCAATAAATAAATTTTAACTCGAAAATGTACACAAATACGGAGAAAACCTTTATGTCAATTCAAAACAAGCAAAAAGCAGAATGAACGAAAATAATTAATCACAAAATAATTATCGTATTCACTTACCACTTGCTCGCTCGAAAATCAATCTCAAGAATCGGTCACAGAAAACGGCCAAAACGGTCAAAAATTCTCAAAATTGGTCCCCATCCAGTGCTGCTTTGCTCTTTTTATTAATTTTTCCGATCCCACTCAGGAGGTCCCCTACTTAAAAATTTAAAGGAATGTGCATGACGTAGGGAACTGATTTACGTAAACGCGGATATTATACCAGGTGTCTTAAAAATAATACATATCCATACAAAAATAATTATTGATAATTAAATTTAATAACCAGATACTAAAGATTATCTTTTAAAAAAAATGAAATTCATAATACAGGGTATTGGAAAAAATAATGAAGTAACAAGCTATCATAATCAATGACTAAGATTGTATTGTCTATAGCTCGGTAAATATATAATACAAACCATTTCAACTGAACCCTCAAGCAGGCGGGCGACGAATTTTATACCTGATAATATCCGAAGCGTAATTCAACAGGCACCATCCTTCTAGGTATGCGTGTACTGACCTGTCTTCTCGCGTGTTTACCACCTACGAGTGCCTACCTGGCTCGTGTAAATTAACAGTTGGCGATTGAGTGGCATAGTGTTCTAGTATCGGTACTAGTTCCGCGTGCGCCTGAGCTCCGTCAAGCTGCCCCCCCCCCCCGGTTAGACTTTTGTTACAAAAATGCTAACACACATAAAGGGCACCTAGCACAACAAATTTTATAGCTAGCACATCAACAGCTCACAATAAAAATGCTTTTGAATTCGGGTGGGGCCAGGTCAACGGAATTTTCACCATATGAGTGGAATATTCCGAAAATTTTTCATAACTACAGTAAGAAACAATTGAACCAGCCGTTTTACATATATATTCAACCTATTTATTCATCCATTTATTTATTCATCGAGTAGGTATAGCGTTATTTCACTGACCTCCGTCTCACTCCCCAGAATTAAAAGTGTAGTTGCTGTAGTAGCTATAAAAAATGGTGTGCTTGATTGTGATAGGTGTCCTTCATTTGTGCTAGCATTTTGGCGAAAAAATTCCGACCGGAGGTAGCTAGCGTTAACCTGGCCCCACCCGCATTCCAAAGCATTTTTATTGTAAGCTGTTGGTGTGCTAGCTATAGAAAATGGTGTGCTAGGTTGTGCTAGGTGTCCTTTATCTGTGCTAGCATTTTGGCGTAAAAATTCCAACCGGTGGGGGGGGGCTAGCGTTAACCTGGCCCCACCCGAATTCATAGGCATTTTTATTGTAAGCTGTTCGTGTGCTAGCTATAAAAAATGGTGTGCTAGGTTGTGCTAGGTGTCCTTTATCTGTGCTAGCATTTTGGCGGAAAAATTCCAACCGGGGGGGGCTAGCGTTAACCTGGCCCCACCCGAATTCATAGGCATTTTTATTGTAAGCTGTTCGTGTGCTAGCTATAAAAAATGGTGTGCTAGGTTGTGCTAGGTGTCCTTTATCTGTGCTAGCATTTTGGCGAAAAAATTCCAACCGTTGGGGGGGGGGCTAGCGTTAACCTGGCCCCACCCGAATTCATAGGCATTTTTATTGTAAGCTGTTCGTGTGCTAGCTATAAAAAATGGTGTGCTAGGTTGTGCTAGGTGTCCTTTATCTGTGCTAGCATTTTGGCGGCAAAATTCCAACCGGGGGGGGGGCTAGCGTTAACCTGGCCCCACCCGAATTCAAAAGAATTTTTATTGTGAGCAGTTGGTGTGCTAGCTAAAAAATTGTTGTGTTAGATTGTGCTAGGTGCCCTTCATGTGTGCTAGCATTTTGGTGGAAAAAATCTAACCGGGGGGGGGGCAGCTTGACGGACCTGTGCGCCTGGTCATGTAAGTGAAGTGTTGTGATGGCAATTAACTTCTTTTTGTATCTTTTACCCTAAATTTACAAACATTCGCACTATTTAGCTAGGATAGCTATTTATGTAAGATCATTTTTCGTTTCCAAATTATAACTGCATTTAATATAAATAATACATTTATTATTTCGGTTACGTATAATATCTTATGCCTTTTTATTGTAGGACTCGAAAGTATTTATCTCAAGAAGAATTATAGCAGCTTACTAGCCGAATATGGGACGAAGATGAAGAAGAGGAAGTCGTTGATTTTACAGATGACAGTGAGGGTGGAGAAGAAGAAATAGAGCAGGTTAACCACGAGAGGGATTCGGAGCAGTCCGCCGACGAAGATGATAATTATTCTCAGTAGAAATTTGAAGATTATCGTAGTTTTTGTTGGTAGAGACGATTCTACTCTTTTGATAAGCATCCCATTGGGAATGCTTACAAAGACGAAGTCAAAAAGTATCATCAAAACTCTCCCTGGTCCCACTCGCCGCGCAAGAGAAACCCCTTCAGAACTATCTTCTTTCCATTGCCGATGATATGCTGGAAGAAATCGTAAAACATACAAATATATACATTGAAAAGAAAAGATCAACTATCGAATATTCAAGAGAAGGGGACTACAAATTAACTTCCCTAAACGGGATAAAGGCTTTAATCAGAGTCTCATTTATAATTGCTGTGAAAAAGGGACATCATACAAATGTTTTCGAATTGTGGGCCACAAATGGTACCGGTATGCTAGTTTTACGAGCTGCCTTCAGTTATAAGAGATTTCTTTTCTTATTGCGATCTATTCGCTTTGATGACATCGAAACCAGAACTGTCCGCCAAGAAAGTGATAAATTTGCCGCAATAAGAGATTTCTATACAATGTTTTCACAAAAATGTCAACAAAATTACAGTCTTGGAAAATTTGTTACTATTGATGAGATGCTCCACCGATTCCAAGACCGATGTGGATTTATACAATATATTCCTACCAAGCCAGCAAAATACGGCCTAAAAGTGTATGCGCTGTGTTACAGCAAAAATGTTATACTTGTTTTCGAGATTTTTTATGGAAGGCAGAAAAAAGCCCATATGTTATTTCCAATAATCCTACACACATAGTCAAGAGATTAATACACCCTATAGAGACAGAAACTTGACAACTGATAATTGTTATACAAGTTATCCCTTAGCTGAATACTTCTTGGAACATAACTTAACCCTAGCCGGAACCCTAAAAAGGAACAAAAGAGAAATTCCCGTAGATTTATTGCCTCATAAGGAGATATAGGGACAGCTCTATTTGGATTTCAATATAATAAGACCATGGTCTCCTTCTGCCCCAAAAAGAATGAAGCAGTGATTTTATTATCACCCATGGATGATACTGGAGAAATTGACTTAGAAACCAAAAAACCTTGTATGATCTATCATTATAATACGACAAACTGTGGTGTAGGCGTTGTGGATCAGAAGTGTGCTGCATATTGCACCCAAAGAATAACTAGAAGATGGCCACTTACGTTTTTATAGATTTCTTGATCTAGCCGGCACAAACTCAGAAATTGTATTTCAAGCAAACCACTTAGATAACCCTCAGAAAATGAGATATTTTCTTTCAAACTTGGGTTTCGCTTTACTGGAAAATCACATGGAAGAGCTTGCGGAGATGGAAATGCTTCCAAAAGATATTCAATTGTTTCTTTCTAAATATAAACCACAAGAAAAAGGACCAATGAAAAGCGGATTGGACCTTGCCCTTTGTGCGATGCTCATAAGTACAATAAAACTACATCTTATCGCAACGCATGTTAAAAATGTGTTTGCAAAAATCACAGCGAGAAGATAACCAGATGCAATGTTCGTGAAAATTCTTCAATGGACATTGATTAAAAACTATATTATCATACTAATACTGTAATATTTTTACTTAACAATTATTAGTTAGAATATTTCAATGTTACTTAGTCGATTATTTTTGTAATATTAATAATAAACGTTTTCTAAATGGAATGTGTTATTTTTTAACATAAAAATCGGTCTTACATAGAAAAAACAACATTTAATTTAATGAAACTACCCACCCTATATAAATATTAAGGGGACACAACGAAAAAATTCGGTGTTACGAATGATTCCAATTTGAACAGTTACGAGCATACAAATTAAAATAATCAGAGAAAGCCTATTACGCAAAATATCTACATGACATCTAACATAGACCTAGAAGTACTAGATATTTGTGATAAGAAATAAGAACTGAATTTCCTGGAAGAGTAAGAAATTAGATGACACTTAAGAGACCCACAATATGAAGTCGTCAATGGACAGATAAATTCAGGGAGTTCTACACTTTTTAAGCATCTTCTCAAGTAATAGTTGTAAAGATTAGCGGATATGGTTTTTCTGGTTTTCTATATCATTGCACAATTATACTGAGTATAAATGGGTAAAAGGTATCCAATATATCCCCATAGAGCTAATAATATCTAAGCTGTGATATTTGCAATATTACATCTTCTTTTTTATATTAATATATATTAAGTCAATCAGAAGGTAACTTGGTATAGCCAATAATAATTACGAAGCAACAGCTAGGTATCACATGAAATGTAACTTTTGTCATTCTGACGATGATAATAATATCGAAGCAATTGTCATTTTTTTAGAATTTTAACCATTTCTCCAATATATTGTTAAATTACTAAAAAATAGTTTCATTTGAAAAAATAATTTAAATAATTATTATCGAAAACACATATCACCGCATATGCAAGAAGTGAATAATGGTTAACCATATATCGCCCAAACACCAAGCGCAATACTTCACAAGCATGTAGTTCGCCAAGCTATAAGCTTTTACCCTACCAAAAATTGCTCAACGTGGCTGAAGAAGTTTTCCTTTAAAAAAAACCGCAAGCCCTGGCCGAAACCGAACAAAATTCGTTAAAAAGAAATAATTGGAACTCTGGCATTCGAAACTCAATTACGAATACCCTAATAACTAAGAAAGATGAGACGTGAAATGGTAATAGTAGTACAAAAGAGAACACTAAACTGTATTCAACATCAAATTTGCAATTTCCTTAAACTTAGAAATTCCATTACGAGACAGATAATAATTATGTACATATATTTTGGTAAAATATTACTTTTTCAATAAAATGATGTGACAATACTAAGTTCGTCGAAAATACAAAATGACTATTAACAAAAAATGTATGTGTCATGAGAGATTGATCTCAAATAGATAATATTGAATACCAATTCATATATTACAATATAATGTTAACTGACCGCGTGAATAATTTGAGACACGTAACACAAAACTTCCTTTCTTTGCAGGATATTGTCGTGCCAAAAAACTTTACCGCCTGTCATAGACGAAAAGCCAATCGTTTGTGTGGAAACGTAGAATTATGGTTCGATTCGTCTGATAAAATGCCCGTTCGACAACGGTTTTCTGCTATAAGTTAACCTTTCATTGATGAATTTATGGTCCATGTGTGGGAATTTTTCATGCCGAAAGAGCAGGAGGGGAAAAGGTCACACGAAATTCGAAAACTTTTCTGACTGAACGTCCAGCGAACGAGAACGAATCCGTGAAACTTCATAGCGGTTAAGACGTTCATTGAATTGAAAAATAAAATGTACGTGAATCTAGAAAGCGATTAAATGGAAATAACAAAGAGTTGGTTCGTTGTATTCTGGTGCTATGATAAAATCAATTTTTCTTATTGATTCAGCATGCATATTCAAAACGTAGTCCAGTAATTTTGTTGGTAGTCACTGAGAAAGGATAAATATTGTGTGAAAGGAGTTTCACGATAATTATTTGAAGACTTTTTCATCTGTTACAATAAGTTATTAAAATGCTTTTTGCAACTGCTTCATGGGCTGGGCCATCAACGTACTCATTAATAATTCTATATAAACTGGGAATCAAATTATTCTAGATTATTCACCTTATTAATTTCGATTGGAACAAATTTTAATATAAGTGGGGTTTATTGACATAATTTGATAACAAAAATGTTAAAACTGATCTCCATAAAAGCCTACAGCTCCATCAGTAACTACTGGGAAATCATAAGTAAGCTAGAACATTTCCACAACATTATTTGCTGGTGTATAGGAATATTCAATTTTAAGTTTTCAGTAACGTTAGCTCTACCTTTTCGACCAGGTAAATACAAAACAATATTTTTTGTAGAGGTCCTTGTTAACTTCGAAATTAATGGCTGTGATTACCACTTGAAACCATTACGACCAATAAACTGCCACACATCGTATGTCAATAGCGGCCGCCTCATTTTCTATTTCTTCCTCTAGGTCTTGCACTGTATATTCATCAGGTACAGAATCCTTGACTAAAACACCATTCTCTCCTTCGTTATCTTCTTCATCTAAGGATTCCTGTGCTCTTGTATTTTTACTCGATCCGTCTTTGTATAGCTCGTCCCAAAGTTCCTTATCCATAAGAGGGCGCCTTCTGTCATACAATATCTATCTTTCAGCACGTTGAAGTGTGTGGTCATATAATTTTTCTATAATAGGAATGATCAGGACCGGAACAATGAAGTGGGCTTTCGAAATTACTTTGAAAAATAATATATGACGTAAATCACAACGTGGGGTCGAAATATACCCACCATTATCCCACCAAATCTGGTCAAGAAATATCAGATGTTAGAGAGCTAATCAAGGAGTACTGTCTTTAGGGCAGATATCAAACAAAAGCTAAAGGAACAAATTTTAGAAACTGAAGAATCTTTTGATGTCTTAACGATTCGTGATATTCTGTAAGGTTTGGAAATAATGAGGTGATAAACACTTGTTGAGTTTCACCTTGATCTATTTGGACTTTGTCGAGTCAATCATAATGATCGATATATATATATATATATATATATATATATATATATATATTGTATAGGATTCAATAATTATTTATTATTTATTATTTGAAAAATCATTAAACATGTATACCAACTCTTTCAAAGGGTAGGGTTCAAGTGCGCCATTCAAATTTACTCTAATTATTAGTTTGTGAAATTAAAATGAACAAAATTATGATTTCAGGAATTTTTTTAAAACATAGAAATTTACAAACAGAAAATGTGTACAGATATACAAAAAAAATAGAACTACTATTACTATTGAACAATTAAAATGTTTTTTAAATAAAGGCCTTTTTTTAAATTTAGAGATCTCTAATATAATATTTTAAAATGGTACCTTTTATTTACTAGGTTTGTATCCACTTCAAACTAATCTTCATTTGGACATTTTATAAGCTGAGGACAAAGTTCTGAACAGTTTATTTCGTCTTCGCCTTTTGGACAATTAATGATTCCGTCACATTTGTCTTTATACGGGTCGAAACATCTATCTATAGAAATATTACTGCAAAGGGTAGTTGATGAATTACAAATAGCACACCCCGTGAAATCAGAATGGTCTGTACAAACGAAATCTGCTGTTCTACAAATATTTGTGGAATTGTAACAACCAGATCAATCCAAACACATAAAAACACTGGGTTATTATATTTTAAAGTTACGGAGAGTTTGTTTCTTGAAGATAGTACAACAGGTTTGGGTAGTATGTCGTTACTGCACACGTTCAATTGAATATTGTCGAAGTTTCTAATTGACAAGCACGTGGAATTTCTTGAGAAGTTCAATTTTAATATTCTTAATGTAGTTATTGTATTTTCTGGTGAAGGTATTACCCAATTACATAAACTTTTACTGTTTCTGACAGATGATATATACTGTATGCTTCCTTGTAAATCGAACGAGGTCGTTTCTCCACAATAATCCGAAAAGTTTGCGTAAATTAGCACGTTCTTCTTGACGAGATCAATTATAATACCACTTTTCACTTTGACATTTTAAAAACCAACTGACTTTTTTGATTTCCATCATAATCTATCACGTTGCGGGTTGCTATCGAAACTTCTCTATATCGTATCAATTGTATAGATATAGTGTGATTAACGACGATTCACTGTTTATATTACCATGATCTTTTAAGCCGTATATGAAACATGAAAATGACATTTTTGTATTAGAAATTAGCATATAGAGATAAAGATTTTTATACATATAAATATTAACATAACTTATTCACTATTTATTAAAATTCCTGAAATCCCTTGCATAAAATAACCTAATTACTAACTATATGAAAATTTTACGCGTTTCTTTTAAATTATTTTGAATTTCATTCTAATTTCAACGGATGCTTTTGAAATTACATCATGTACTGCATTATTAATTTTAATCTCTATTGTATCTAAATCAGATTTCAATATTTTCGATTCTGATGGTTCAAAGAGTATATCGTCTGTTTCAATATCTTTGGTCAGATTTTCTTCAGTATTATAGTGAGGATTTTGTTCACTGTTTTTACTATCAGCATCTATAATTAATTTAGACATTTTTTTTTACAATTTATAAATATTCGTTAAAATGATGGCTAATAAAGTACAAGATTGAAAAAATCAATATGACTCATTTCAGTAATACTGTTAATCCTTATTAAATTGAATAGAACCAAATGAAAGTGCTTCAATATACATATATATATATATATATATATATATATATATATATATATATATATATATATTGCGTTTACAGTATTTTTCTTATTACAATATAGTTTTAATACCAACATACGTATTTACAGTCTCAGCATAACATACAGGGTCTGTCTATATAAATGAGTATTTGAATAAACTGTAGGTCTGGTATGACAGGCACTACATAATAACCCTCCATGGATCTGTGTCCTTGACGTGGTAAGGGAGCTGAGTAGCCCTAATGTCCAGGGAGCTATACCGGCGGTAGCGTAGCTACTAGCGCGGTCACTCTTGTCGGCAAGATCCCATAGGACGAAGGCGAAATAAAGAAGATCCAGAAAGGTAGCGTCTGACCGGGACCTGGCGGTTACCAACAGTGTCTGTTCTCCATGCTAGAAGCGACTGGAGCAGGGACGTCGGAGGCCCGCTGGCAGTAGCTATAAACTGCCTCTACCCATCATGTTGTTGAAATGGTTTGAACAAGATATAAAAGATATTCAGGTGGGCCGGGGCAGCAGGACCCGGATCGGAGCCGTCGTGGTGAGCTACCTGCAAACGACCAAGGCAATGAACAGGATAAAACCCACGCACCCATAACTTCTGCCATGCAGTCGGATAGTACCCAAACACAGTCTATATCTCAACCTGGCCTATCTGACAACTCATCTGCAGTGATAACATCCAATCAGCGGAGAAAAAGACAATTGATACATGAGCAGTATAAAGATGTTATGTGGAGCTACTATTATATCTTGGAAAAAAAAATTCCTGTTGGAATCACGAAATGCACATACATGGTATGGAGGGAAAGAAATCCGGATATTTTCCCAGACATTGATTCAAAGGCGTTTCATAATAAAAGAAAAAAAGGTCGAAGACATTGAGCTGGAACAAATTAAAGCCGAAGTACACCTCCATCTGAGAAACAAACATACAGGAGATGACAATAATGGGAGAACAATATCTCCAGCAACTGATGCCCGAGAAACGAATAATAACAGATTCCCAGCATCTGTATCAACACAGGAAACTGACGAAAATAACATCACCGCTTGAACTGGAGATATGTGAAAGGTTAGAGGAAATTAAATCCGAGGGAATGGTGAACCGAAGAAATATGAAGAAAGTATCTCTCAACAAATACATTCGAGAACAAATCTCATTAGCAAACATTGCTCTGGGCCGAACAATAGCGAAGAAAACATCGAATCTCACAGAAATTGATGAACTAATGTACGCTACAGTGAGCATCATATCCGGTGAGAGAGAGGAGAAATCTATAAATAAATCAAAGACAATGAGAGAACCATTCTGGAAAACTAGAATCAAAAAGTTGATTGACATCTTAAGGAGTCAACTACATCGAGCACTGACTGTCGTAAAAGGATTTACTAACGATATCAATATGGAGTTTGGATTAGACAAATGTGCTACAGCTATTTACAAAAGAGGCAAACTAGTCAAAAGTCACAACATGCAACTTGATAACGGAACCTTAATAAGAAACCTGGAGATGGACGAATCTGATAAATATCTCGGCGCCAAAGAGAGAGACACCAAAATGAAAACTATGGTATCAATAGAATATTATTGCCGTATACGCCAAATCCTAAGTACCGAATTGAATTCGAAGATCAAAATCATAGCCATTAATACCCTCGTAGTTCCAGTGATCACATATAGCTTTGGTATTGTCGACTGGCTAACATCAGAAACAGAGAAGATTGACAGGAAAACGAGGAAACTTCTCACGATGGGGAGTATGCATCACCCTAAAGCAGATGTTGCCAGACAATACATTAAATGGCGAAACGGCGGACGAGGCTTAATCGAGTTGCACGCAGCCTATTAAAAGGCTATTATAAGTCTAGGCGATTCTATTGATACCCAACATGATAAATTCTGCAAAGAAATTAAAATATACGATTCGGACAAAGCAAAGTATTCCATCCAAAAATAGTCAGCACAAATAAGAGAAAAGTATCTTTTAACAGATAATGCTCTGAGGAATACAAATTCGATCAAAGATGTAATTAAAAGGCAGAAGATCGAGACATTACAACAAAAGCCACTACATGGACAATATTTGGGGAATCTAAGCAAACCAACAGTTAATGAGATGGAAAGTATAGCCTGGTTAGGTAGTTGTGGACTTAAAGAAGAAGTCTAATTATAGCAGCCAAAGATCAGGTACTAGCTACTAGATACTATCAAAAGAACATATTAAAACAATCGGTAGACAGTAAATGTAAGCTCTGTGGCAAATCAGATGAACACATTAGCCACTTAATAGCCGGATGTACGAGTCTTGCCCCAACAGAATTCACTAACAGACATAATAAGGTTGCTTCATTCATCCATTGGTCTATATGCAACGCAATAGGATTGCGTGTAGCAGAAAAGTATTATAATCATCTCCCAGAAGAAGTCGTGAGCAACAACAACATCAATGTTATGTGAGATATGGCTGTAATTACTGATAGAACAATACTGGCAAATAAACCGGACATAGTATTATAAGATAAGAACATAAATAAATGTCTTTTGATCGATATATCTGTCCCAGGTGATAGCAATATAGTGAACAAAGGAAACGAAAAAATAAGCAAGTATAAAGATCTAGAAATCGAGGGAAGTCGGATGTGGAATACAAAAACCAAAAAGGTACCCGTTATTGTAGGAGCAATGGGAATGATGCGGGAAAGTTTGAAAACATACTTCGAGATAATCCCAGTTAAACCATCCACGTATGAGGTGCAAAAAATTGCACTCATGGGAACTGCTCACATAATAAGGAAGGTGCCAGGGTGAATGACTTTGATGTCTAGTTGAGAACTGGATTCACCAATTTTACCGCCAAATCTATAGATTGGCGAGAGGAAAAAAATTTAGAAATAATAATAATAATAATAATAATAACCATCTCCATTGGACAACTTAAAGACATAATCAATGAAACACACAATTGGAAGGCACCCGGCCCTGACGGAATACAAAATTTCTGGCTTAAAAAATTCACTGCGACGCATGACAGACTTGCAAAACTCATAACACACATCGTCCACAATCCCTCAGATCTCCCAAATTTTTTAACACAAGGCATCACATACATCAAACCTAAGAACAATAACACTCTGAACCCAGCCAACTACAGACCAATCACATGCCTACCGACATTATACAAGATCGTCACATCAACCATCGCACAACATATGCAGGACCACCCAGACAAATACAACATACTCACAGAAGAACAGAAAGGATGCAAAAAGAACAGTCAAGGTTGCAAAGAACAGCTGACAATAGATGCAGTAATCCATCAACAAACACTTAAAAAATTCCGCAATCTTTTCGTCACGTACATAGATTACAAAAAAGCGTACGATAACGTACCACATAGCTGGCTAACACACGTACTCAGAATCTACAATATCAACCCTATCATCATTAATTTCCTCCAAACCATAATGAAAAGATAGTGCACCAACATACATGTGCAAACAGAAAATACTAAATTCACAACTGGCAAGATACCCATTAAACGAGGAATATTTCCAGGGGATACACTGAGTGCCCTGTGGTTCTGCATGTGTCTCAATGTTAAATCTAAGGCCCTCTCTAAAACAAAACAAGGATTCACCATCAAATTCAACAGGAACAACAATTATAAAATCAATCACCTTTTCTACATGGACGACATCAAACTATTCAGCTCGACAAGAACACTAATGAACTCCCTTATTAAAATAACAGAAACCATGTCCAACGACATAAAAATGGAATTCGGGTTAAATAAATGCAAAATTAACAGCATAGAGCGTGGCAAGTGGACAAACACCGAGGGCATCAGGACTACAGGAGGCATAATAGAGCACATGGATGAAAACGACACATACAAATATCTTGGCATCGAACAAACAATCAAACTCAACCATACAGAACTCAAAAACAATTTCATACAAAAATATACGAAGAGACTCACACAATTACTAAAAAGTAAACTCACATCCAGAAACCTTACGAAAGCCATAAACTCTTATGCCATACCAACGCTCACTTACTCATTCGCAATTCTCAAGTGGACACCGACAGATCTCGAAAATATCAACAGACAGACCAGAACACTACTGACAAAACACCATATGCACCACAGTAACGCCTGTATAGAAATAATTACTTTACCTCGAGCAGATGGTGGGAGAGGAGTTCTCGACATTCACCAACTACACGACAGGCAAATCTCAAACCTAAGAAAATACTTTCATGACAAAAAGTCCGAAAGCAAACTTCACCTAGCAATAGGTACCGCCGACATTAACTACACTCCACTAGACTTACACAATACCGACCTTTCACTGAAGGACAAGAAAACCACATACAAAGAGAAAATACAAAGATGGGCAAGCAAAGAACTACACGGACGATACTTCAATCAGACACAAGGTGAAGACATCGATAAAGGACTAACACATAAATGGCTCCAGAAGGGTGACATCTTCCCTGAAACGGAAAGATTC
This sequence comes from Galeruca laticollis, assembly GCA_963921935.1. Taxonomy (NCBI): domain Eukaryota; kingdom Metazoa; phylum Arthropoda; class Insecta; order Coleoptera; family Chrysomelidae; genus Galeruca; species Galeruca laticollis. The sequence continues at coordinate 138,584,705 of OY998182.1, forward strand.
ATGCATGGTATACAAGATAAAGTAATAAAAACGAAAACATATAGCAAATACATATTAAAAGACCCCTCAGTTACAAATGACAAATGAAGAAGATGCCATTCAGACAGAGAAACAATAGAGCATCTAACCAACGGCTGCAAGAGACTTGCACCAACCAAATACCTGGAGCGACACAACACAGTCGCAAAAATCATCCACCAGCAAATGGCATATAAACTTTCACTAATAAACAAAACCGTACCTCACTACCAGTACACGCCATCCGAAATACTGGAAAACCAGGAATACAAAATATACTGGGACAAAACGATACAATCAGACAAAACATTAGCATGCAACAGGCCCGACATCAAATTTACTGACAAGAAAAAACAAACACACCTACGTCATAGACGTTTCCATCCCTAACGATCACAATATAACAAACAAATATTCGGAAAAAATACAAAAATACACCCCCTCGCAATAGAACTGGAGAGAATTTGGAAGCAAAAGGCGGTCACCACTATTCCGTTGATTATGTCTACTACTGGTATCACCCACAAAAAATTCACAGAACATCTGACAGAACTCGACATACCTGAAAATATACACAATCGAATACAAAAAAGCGTCATTTTGCACACATGCAATATAGTCCGCTCGTTTCTTAGAGCACAATAGACTTCGTTTATACTCGGCCCGCCCGTATAAAGAAGAAATCCAGGGAACAAAAACCTTGTGAATTCCTAAAATAATAATAATAATAATAATAATAATAATAATAAAAAAATTAAATTAACCTAAATCACACAGAACTAGGAACTGAATCTATCAGTATTAAAAGAGGAATCTTTCAAGGAGATACACTTTCCGCTCTATGGTTCTGCTTGTGTTTAAACCCATTATCACGTGGCCTAAACCACACAGGATATGGAGCAACTATTAGAGCGGATCGAAACTCAACAACCATAAGTCATCTATTCTTTATGGATGATCTGAAACTATATGCCGCGTGCAAAAAACACCTAGAATCCAACTTAAAACTCATGCACCAGTGGAGCACAGATGTCGGAATGTCGTTTGGTATGGAAAAATGCCAAACTGTATCGGTTGAAAAGGGAAAGCTGAAAGAAGGAGAACCTATAGAACTAGAGCCAGTCAAATATATTGAAGCCATGACAGACAAACCCTACAAGTACTTAGGAATCCTTCAGACACACAAGATAGAACATAAAGGAATAAAAGCCATATCAACCACCGAATTCGAAAAACGCCTTTACAACCTTGTTCGGAACACGTCCGAACATATTATTCATTTAAATTTAGATAGGCAAGGCCTGTCAGTCAAAAAATTGATTGATATTGAAAAAAGAGAAATGTCAAAAAAGTGTCAATTAATTATTCCACATACGCAGAGCGTTACTTCCCTTAAATAAAGAAATTTGTAATTTCATTCCTAGCGCGGATAATTACAGTAGATAATTATTAATAAAATTAAGTGTTTTGAAGTGGAAAAAGCCAATTGTAAGTACTTAGTCATTTTAGTTACATTTAGTATTTGAGCTGATCTACCAATTTTCTGATTAAAGCGGCGTAGTAACTTTGTAAATAATTATATTTTTGTCAACTTTAAATAAATAAATCAGTCATCCTTGTCAGAAGTTAATCTTGCACGAACTAGCGTTTTATTTGGAGATTTTCAATCCACTGTCAAAAGGATTATCGAAGAGAAAGTTTGAGAAATTACCGAAAGTGTCAAAGTCAAAACCATCAAAAGGCTGGCTTTATCAAACCTCTTAAAAAGTAAGCTAAATTCAAGAAACCTTACCACGGCCATAAATAGCTACGCCATATCCGCTCTTCAGTACTCCTTCGGAATAATTAAATGGACTCAAACGGACCTGGAAGCAGTAAACAGAAAGATTAGAACCGAGCTAACAAAACATAGAAAACACCATCCAAAAGCGTCCGTCGAAAGGGTAAATTTACCTTGAGAAAAAGGAGGTAGAGGAATAAAAGATGTTGTGGAAGCTTGCACTCAGCAAATTGCAGGCATGAGGAGTTTTTTCCGCCACCAAAATAGTCAACTTCATAAAGCCATAGTGAAAACAGATACGGGTTATACACCTTTAAACCTAAGCATGGAAAACTTCACGCCCTTTAATACACGAAATGAGGAAGATAAAATTAGAAATTGGAGTTCAAAAGAATTGCACGGAAGATTCATTAATGATTTACAGAAAGACACGATAGATCAAGCTAAATCGGTTGAATGGCTTAAAACTGGAACGCTGTTCCCAGAAACTGAAGGTTTTATGGTTGGTATACAAGATCAGGTTATAAAAACTAGGAATTACCAAAAGTATATCTTGAAGGAAGAAATACCAACAGATAGGTGCAGAAAGTGCAACAGAAGTCAAGAAACGATTGAACACATTCTTTCTAGTTGCCAAAGCATAGCTGAAACTAAATATCTAGAACGACACAACAAAGTTGCCACAGTAGTATACCCAGAAGTACTGAAAAAACTTAACCTTGATCCACAAAACAACGAGCCATATTACAAATATAAGCCCCCTCCAGTTATCGAAAATCAGTATGTTAAGATCTACTGGGATAAAACTATCATGACGGACGTAACAGTACGACACAACAGGCCGGACATCACAGTCATTAATAAACAATCCAAGCAAGCTCTGCTTATTGACATATCGATCCCAAATAATTCTAACACAGAAAGCAAATACAATGAAAAACTAAGCAAATACGCCGAGCTAAGGACCGAAATAAAAGAATTGTGGAATCTTAAAGAAGTCAAGATCATTCCAGTTGTTTTATCCTGTATAGGGCTAATTCCCAAGAAACTAAGTACTTCCCTCAAAGACATTGATATTCCTGAGTCAACCTATCGATTAATGCAAAAATCTGTAATCCTGGATGCGACAAACATTGTTAGGTCATTTCTAGAATAGTGACACCCAACGAAAGTCTTGCTGTTGAGGCCGACTGTCGTTGAAACATACCGGGTGTAAATCCGGTGACACAAAAAGGAAAAAAAATAATAGTAATAATAATAATAATAGTAGTAATAATAATAATAATAATAATAATAATAATAATAATAATAATAATAATAATAATAATAATAATAATAATAATAATAATAATATGCGTTTAATAATTTCTTATAACTATTTTGGGGGAGTTAAATTTGCCAATTATGCTTTCATGTTTGGAGAATTTCTATTTCCTAAATGAGTCGTTTTGGATTTAAAAAAACGCATGAAATGCGATTAAATTATGTGACGTTTAAGAAGGAAAACATAAGTTATGCAACACAAAACAATAGGGATATTTTCACGAAGCAAACCGATCCGAACCTGGTGAACATTTGACATTTATCACATGTCAATTGTTCACCGGCTTTGAACTGGTTTGCCAAAATAGCCCTTATGTCTACCTGTCTAACCTACTTTATTTTGGCGAAGTTAGTTTCAAAATGAAACATGTCAAATTTTTAGAATAAATTTTGGGTGTGAAATTTTCCTACCGTTCTTGAATTATGTCCGCAAATTTTTCAAGCACTGAGGAGATTATAAGTGAAAAATTACTTCAAAATTGCAACTACCCTATAAATACAAAAGTTTCCCCGTCGGTCTTGTATTGGCCATTTTAATAATAAAATTTCACACAGCATTTCTCTACGAGTAATAGTTTCCGAGATACATCACGTTGCATTTTCATCTGACTACCCGGTACATTTAGAATGATCAAACCATTCATAAATATATCAATGCATGTTAACAGTGGTTCAATTCCTATCAATTAAAAAAAGACCGCAAATATTAGAAGCAATTATTTTTATAACATGACAGTTCAAAATATATCTCGACAGAAGTTTCCCTACGACTTCCAGGAAATAATTTATGTGGATATCCAATGAAGTAAAGTTGTGAATAATTGGAAATTGACTTGGCGCTTCACCAAACTCATTAAATAAAGTAGAATATCTGACGGTTATAAAGTTCAGGATTATTTCTTTTCGGTATTGACTCAGTTGAAAATTGAAGACGCCAAAACCGGAGAACGCGATTTTATATTGACAGACTCTTGGTCATTTTTTGCAAACTAACGTGAATTGCATATTTCTCAACTTAGTTTCAAATTTCAGGCATTGGATAAATGTCACAAAAATATTGGGAAACTTACATTTTATCTCTGTAAGAATACTTGGTCGATACTGGTGGGATGGAAAAGCTACACGTTATATTTTGTGAATCAAATTATGAAAAGTTAAACATTGTTGGTTAACATTCTAAGCAGAGTTGAGTGTACTTCTTGGTTTGTCAGACGTAATTTGAGATCAAAATAATGTTGTCAAGGAGATAGCGTTATAAGAACCGGAACTCATAATGTCATGATAAGTTGGTATAACTGTCTTAAATGTGAATTGAGCGTTATCTGCTATTCAATTGTGTTATGTATTTTGCAAATGTACGCAAATTGTTGAAGGTAAATTTCAGAAAATGTTCCTTGTTAATTTTTTTAACAACTCCACACCCAATTGACAGATATATGATATCAGGTGAATTTTCATTTTGCTTGATATTTTTACAAGGTATATTGGAATTTCCCGATATTATTGAAAGTAGATAAGAATATATATATATATATATATATATATATATATATATATATATATATATATATTACTATTATATTTTATATTGTAATGAATAATTTATAATTTATCTTTTTGTTAAGTTTATTTATGGGCGCCAATTTATAATTATTCCCTTGACTGACTAGCTCAATTTTTTTAATTATTTATTTATAACGTTTATTTAATTAGTCGGAAGCATGAGAATCCTCCTTTTGAGTTCTGGATATAATAATCAAAGATTGAGGAAATATATTCATAATCTTACCTTTAACTTACAACCTCTGAAAGAAACAATATCTGTTAAATAAAACGATTGAAATACGACAACAATGATATTGATAATTTAATCATGGATGTGAGAATAAAAAAAATCAACACATTAATGTAAGGCTGTTTAATAAAATAATTTGAAAATTTTTAACCTGATTGGAACATAATAAAATATTTTTGAAACTATTAATTTGCTTTGAACATTCATTCTTATGGAATTGTGCCACCCTATATCATACATGTATTCTTTATAACAAAATGTTCCCACTACTGCGTCGCCGCTAAATCTCCAAACGCATGCGCTGCTACAATATACATGAAAGAAGGAGGTTTTCCTTCCATAAATCAAGTTTTATAGTCAACACGACGTTAGCGTGCTTGTGATGAAAAAATTTATTAAAATTATCAAGTTTCTATAATCAATTACATATAAGTGATAATTTATAAACTATATATGTGCGTGTGTTTAAAGGTCAAGAAAGTGATAGATTAAAGTTATACATGCAATAGCTGGAAGGAAGATATGAGATTTAATTTAACATTCATGATGCACGTGATATTTCAAGTAGATAAATTTACAAAAGGTGAGTATAATAATTTTATAGATATTAAAGATATAATTATCTATAGATAAATTTATGATGCATCATATTTTATTGCTTTTGGCCTTTTTATGCGTTATATAATTCGAACGTTCTACTAAAGATTTGAGTGTACACTTTGAAAATGTTAATTGGAATTCCAAATAAGTTTAAGCAAAATACACAGACCTTATTTTTGCTATCACTGCCGGCTGCACTCGCATCTTCAGATCTTGCAGATATCTCATAAGAGATATGCTCCTACTGCACTATTTAATCCTTACACAGGATTGGATACTCTTGTGATTAGTTTGATATACATTTTTCATATAATTTTAACTTTTAAATACTTTTTAAACAATTTTGTACAGAGAGCAATCTTTTATCGACGCGTCCTCCATCACCATCTCAAATCGACTTTCTTTGTTTTTCAAAATCAACAAGTATTTCAGCTTCCCTAGTCCATAGCTCACTTATTTGTTTTTTTTATCACTAAAATTGTTATTCTCCAGTCTTTTAGTTACTATTTTGAAAAAACATGAATTTATTGTCCTGGAGGGTAATAACACTGATTCACTTGGATTTCTATTGTATTAAGGAATTTTAATTAAGTCCTCTTTTCCTCCTACAATAGTCAATTTTCTTATATTTATGTTGTTTAGCTAATTTGAGAAATGTTTATTTCTACAAATTTTACAACCTATATTATTAATTAACCTATATGTAATTGATTCTATTTTAGTTTGAGTCTTGTTTTATAGTTATTATACATAAACTTCTGATTATTTTTGTTTTTGTAATTAAATTTTATATATATAATCAATAAGCAATGATTTTATGTTGGTAATGAAAATTCCCTAGCAGGCATTACTTCCTGTAAATATTCATTTCCTTTTTATACGTTTGGGCTGTGTTCCAACTATCTTTTCCATCTAGTTTCAACCCTTTGCAATGAATGAATGAATACATGGTATTCTAAACTTTTGCTACTACAAAAAAAAAATATGTAAATAATGTTAAGTTATCGTTAGACTGATTATTCTTCTCTCTTAATTTAGGTTTCAAGCTATTATATGACGTTTCGTACTCCAGAAATTGCTATGGCTGTGTTCAGTGTAATACGGAATTCCGTGACTTTGACAACCAATAAGAATTACTGGTACAGGTAATATTTACTATTTAATTAACTAATATAGTGTTGGAATTTTTATACTTCATCCCTTTTTAAAACATTCACATCAATATTTCACTCGATTTATTCATATTTCAATCTTCTTATATTTTAATATTTGTCTTGTTATTGAGTTTATTCTAATGGTTGTGTCTACTGACACTCCTTCCGTTACAATAAGACCTTTTTATTATGTTTATTTATTTCAATATATTTACAAAACTAGATGACTTGTTCTATATATATATATATATATATATATATATATATATATATAGAAAAGTGAGAAAAGTAGAGAATATCCATATTAAGGTTCTACAATATTTGGTTGTCTTTCTTATTTAGTATGTTTTTCTACCTTTTTCAAAAATATTCTATTAATATTTTAGTATCTTCAATCATCGCTGATTCAGATCAATGAAATCTAATTTAGTATTGATTGTTTTAATTGTGCATCATTATGTTTTTGGAAGAGTTCTGTATTTTCATCAAGTTTACGAAACAATTAAGTTCTTGTAACATCATGTGATAAATTTGGGAGTTTCTTGTCCAAATAATTCAGCGACGGTTAATTTACAATTTCCTATGTCCTGAATTAGTTTTATCCTTAAATATCAAAAAACACGTACGATGCATTTAATGGAGGTCTAGATGTTAAGACAGATTTGCTGCATGTGCTGTTGACAATTTTCTTTGATTATCGCTACTCACCCGGAATTCTTGCCTGAAGGTGAGGCAGAACCTGAATAGATTGTATAAGCAAACTCGTCAAAAAAACTTGAGGCTTCATAAATGTCATTGAACCGTCATCATTTGTAAATCACTTAATTGTTCTATACTAGTATCTACTTCTAGCACAGGCAGGGATGGTTCCAAACCAAGGCGATTCTTAACTTGGTTAGCTTGGGGAGAGGTTACTATTGAAATGGGGCACCAGTATATTCAGTATTTTCTATAAATAATAAACATAAAAATTCATTTACTGGAATAAATCTAACTCAGTTTACAATAGTTTCAAAATTTAGGATAAGACGACTATAAGGGTGATTCAACTTACCTTAAGAAGTTCTGAATTATATCGACCCCAACTCAGAAAGGTTACGGACTCCAGCAATAGTTTTTTCCCAAAAGCTTGGCATTCCAAACCGATCTAATCCAGTGTAGCGCCATCCAATCCTACCTAACCTAGCCAAAAATTTGGCTTGATATATGAGGATAAAACTAATTCAGGACATAGCAAACTGTAAACTAATCGTCGCTGGATTATTTGGACAAGAAACTCCCAAATTTATCACATAATGTTACAAAAACATAATCATGAAAATACAGAACTGTTTCAAAAACATAAGGATGCACAATAAAAATAATCAATACTTAATTTGATTTTATATATTTGAATCAGCGATGATTAGAGATACCAAAATATTAAGACAATATTTATGAAAAAGGTAGAAAAATATACTAAATAAGAAAGGCAACCAAATATTGTAGAACCTCAATATGGCTATTCTCTATTTTTTTCTCTTTCCTCTACACAAAAACTTCTCCAAATTACCCATTTTCAGTAGGAAGGAAGTATAAAAGAAAAGGATTCGCGGTTAGCACTGGAGTTGTTTCGTGAAAATGCTTATAAAAATGTTTGTTATTATTTAATTGAGGCTCCGAAAGGGCCTACTCTGAAGGCGATATAAGATTTATACGAAAAATATAACTATAGAAACGATACACTTTTCTCAAACTGCAGTGGAAATATATCTAATTCTGTGAAAATTACTGATATTTTAGATTTTTCACACAATCTGAAGAGTTTTGTGTGACAGAAAATCCGTCAAGAATAGTTATTTGTTTTACTAGGCATAAAAGCACAAGATTTAATGCCGCGGCTGGTGTTACATAGCTGAGCGTAGCGAGGCTATGAAACCAGCCAAGGGATTAAATCTGCTTTTCTGCCGGGTAAAACATATAATTTTTTCTTCAAATTTGTTCCAATTCCACGCAAAATCGACTTTCCCATATTTAAATTGCATTTCATTATCAATATCCAAATAACTAAATTATTTCATCAAAGGTAACTGGGCCCTGCGTTACTATGTTTACCGCTGATGACGTTTGTTGAATATGTTTGTTTACTGTTTACTTTGTCATTATCAATTTTGAAAAGTTGTCATGTTAGAAATGGATTAACTGCAAAGTGAGGATGAATTGATGCAATTATTACCACCTGAGATAAGAGACCAGACGCGAGATGTGGAATTTAACCTTTTACCGGAAAAATCAAGAACTGTATATGAACTCACATACAGCAGATTCATGGAATATAGACAGAAGAAAAATATAGAATCTTTCTCTGAAAATGTGCTGATTGTCTATTTTTCCGATCTTTCAAAGAAAATGAAGCCTTCAACGTTATAGTCTACCTATTCGATGTTGAAAGCTACCCTGAACATAAAAAATAACATTGATTTGGCAAAATACCTGAAATTACGGGCTGTTTTGAAACGCCAGTCAGACGGTTTCCATGCAAAAAAATCCCGAGTTTTTCAAAAAGAAGTAATCGAGAAATTTTTATCAGATGCCCCAGATGAACTGTATTTGTGCACGAAGGTTGGAATAAATTGAAAATGATCTATTACGGATTAAAGAACTAATTTTCAATTTATATTTTAGGTTGTACTTATTGTTGCAGTCGCTGGGGCTTGTAGATGTGATGAGCTTTGGCAAATGAAAACAAATGATATAAATGATATGGGCGACAAATTGCTAATTATGCTACCAAATACTAAGACCAAAAGATCAAGATCTTTTGTGGTAACGGAATATTTAAGCGTTTACAGAAAATGTGCAGCCTCCAGACCCTCGAATTTAAATAATCGGCGTGTCTTCTATAAGTATGCGAACGGTAAAGCACATCATCAATTCATTGGCATTCACAAATTCGGTAAAATGCCAGAAGAAATTGCTACTTTTCTGGGACTATCCCATGCGAAAGAGTATACCGGGCACTGCTTTCGCAGAACTTCGGCCACGTTGCTGGTCCATTCTGGTGGGCACATAACAATGTTGAAGACACATGGAGGATGGAAGTCTTCCGCTGTCGCGGAGGGCTATATTGAGGACTCGCTAGCCAATAAGTCGAACATCGGCAATCAAATATTTTCTGGCGTTTCCGGAGTATCAAGTGTGGATACTAAAGATGTTAATTTTACTGGAAAGGAGGGAAGTGGATAGAATTCAATTGTATTAAATAATTGTTCACAATTCAACATAAATATATCTAATAAATAAAAATTTCGTGTTGTAGTTTGTAGTTTTAATGCAATAAAACCAGTTTATTATCAACAGCATCATTTTGAGTTTTATTAATGTCATTGTCAATTTTAATAACCAGTTTGATTCAAATTATTACTTGGAAGGCTGTCTAGCAACGAACTTTTTCTGCCTAGGCAGTAAAAGTGTACTTTTTCTGCCTAGGCATTAAAAGTACAACTTCTAAGCCTGCCAAGTGTCATTAAAAGGCCGCTTCTAATGTCATTTGGAGAAAAACTATATTTGTGGAAAAGATTGCCCATTAAAATTATTGTGATCGAATTTTTGACCAGAATCTTTATGTCGTATTAAACAGTCAAAATTTGACTCTAATATGGTCACTAAGACTTTAGATTTTCCACCAAATCAGGAGTTCTGTGGAAAATTTTCCTTTTTTGGCGAAGGAGACTACAGATTCATTATTGTTCCTCAAGCATTTATTACAGATCACTTATCATATATGATCAAAGTAGCCTATTCGACGAAAATAATCAAGATTCATCCGAAGCTCAATGGCTCGATATTTCAAAACAGTATACATCATGGAAGTTCCTCTTCAGTAATCTGAAAATATAGTTTAATTATGTGACTGACATTAAATAAACCAAAAAATCAGACATTAGTTCATATATATTGTTCATAAATTTGTTTTTTCACATCTACATCCACAATCATCATATCTGATATTATAAACGTAGGTACCTTCCCACATAAGAATTCCTCATATTCTTTAGATTTGTCTTGAAATATTCAATGAGAGCTCATATAAATTCTATAATGTTGCATACTATAATTTGCTGATCTAAGGCAATGGAGAGCATCATATAATTTGTTTATACATTATCGCCAATTATAATTGCTGATGTTGACATACATGATTCATTTATTATACACATCAATTTAATTAACTGACGCTCCATCATCACTATTCTCTTGTTACAGAGGATTAGTTGAATAACAACTCATATTTAGTATATCCCGTAGTGTTAGACAATGATGATGATTTATCGCCTCATCGTAGTTCTTGACACGTGCATCACTGACGGACAGTGTCAGTTAATGTATCTTACTTAGATTCATATATCAACAGTCTCTCAGCAAACGAATATGAATGGTAAATCTGAGACTTTGATGTTTGTATATCATTCGACCATCTATTTAGGGCCTTTGACGCATCTTCCCGTTTGTACATTGATGTGAACTGAATTGAATGATACATGATAGTGCTAGTTGAAGTAGTAAACAAAAAATGCATGCGTTTGAACCTGTTTGATCATAACCTTGTGAAAGGATTGAGAGCTGACCACAAAGATGGCAGTAGTTAGTGTAAAACGTTTTCAAAATGTTTATAAAATATCTATAAACTCAAAATGGGAACAATTTATAAAACATTCTGTTCATATAGTATATTTTATAAGTGCTACACACTTATTATAAAAAAGATATAGAATGTTCATAACAATACAATAAAATGTGTGCCTGTCAAGCACATTGCGCCCAAACACTACAGTCACCATATTGCGCCCGACGAAAGGTTAAACATCAAAACAATTGATGTCAATAATTTGCCAAAAACTTGTTACATTGTTGTTATTGTTTACTTTATTACCATTTGATAATAAATATTCTGTAAATAACATCAATTTGCTAACAAAAGAAGAAAACGTTGCGATTGTTTTGTTGTGTGGGGAAAATACTCCAAGCAGACTAGTTGCGGATATTTTTGATGCCAAACATCCCAATCGCAATGTGAATCACACTAAAATTACGGTTATTTTATAGATTCAAAGAGACGGCCAGTATTAATAACAACTTCAAAAAGCCTCACGCAAATGTAGAGGTTTCTACAGTGATAGAAGATGAAGTGTGTTTAACGGTAATTGGAAATGGTAAGACATCAATTAAACAGATACCAACATCTCTTGATGTACCTACCACCGTACAAAAAATCTTAGATAAAAATGCGGTCCAAGCTTTTAAACCAAAATTTATTAATACTTCAAAGGGAATGGATTATATTCCGAGGATTCAGTTTTCCGCATGGTATCAAGGAGAATAGGAAAAAAATTCACGGTTCCCACTAAATATTTTAAGTACTGATCAAGTAACATTTTAAGCTAATGGAACAGTAAATCCACAGAACTGTAGGTGGTAGGCTACAGAAAACCCTGATTTCACTATAGACTGCAAGGATCAATATTTATTTAAGGTAAATATCTTATGTGGATTGTTGAATAATAAGATGATTGTTCCCTTCTTATTTGGTGACAATCTTACTGGAAACCGTTTTATGCAATAACATTTGTTTCCAATTATAAATCAAATGCCGCATAGACAAAGACAAAAAATTTGGTATTAGTTAGATGGGGATACTGTTCATTGTAGTGCAGCAATACGACAATTTCTAAATAAAACATTTAATGGAAAATGGATAGGACGTTACTCACAATATCCCATGCCAGCATGCTCACCGGAATTAACCCCAATGGATTTTTCTGTTGGGGCTTATTGAAGAACGAGGTTTACAAACACCGTCCTTTTAGGGACAGGGAACATTTAAAAACTGAAATTATCAATTGTGTGATCGCTATAAAACCAGAGCACATTACGAGTGCAGTCAACGATGTTGTAAGAAGAACCGAACGGGATGAACATCATGCTGATATATAATTTAATTTTGATGTTTAATGCCTCAATATTATTGAAAATTATATTCTTGTTAAGATACTGATTTGTTTTGAGCAATTTTTGGTGTTAACAAAAAATCAAAAGAACTTTGCAGGAAAAATCTTGAAGTTTTTTCTAATGAATAAAAAAATTGACCATAATTAGCATGATATTTGGGCAATTTGTCAATTACAAGCTCTTTTAAATGAAATGTTGTATACAAGATGCCGTTTCATTATCATTTGAAGCAAATATTTTTTCTTATTGCAGCCATTTTAAAAAAATTTATAAAAATCATAATTTCTCCTATATGGCCATGACTTCAAATCTTGATGTATTTTTTAATTGTAAACAACTCTTTCAAATAAATTTTTTTGATATTAACTGGAATTAAGGCACTTTTATCTTGATACAAAATCAAATTCAAGAGTGAACCTCTTATATTACGCGTCTTTCGCCACATTTTGTTGGTGCATTTTCAGTTTTAGGCGATGCACAAACTTTTATGAAGAATAACTTGTCATCATTTGGTGCGGATTTTGGGGATCACGCTGTATAATAAATACATTGGAGAATATCAAGGGGGTTTCAGACACTTATTATTTATTGATTTTGAACAGGCTTGTAGCCCCATTCTAAGAAATAATTTGTATGAGTTATTGGGCAATCTAGGACTTCCACAAAAACTTTTAGTGGATAAAACAAACCCTTGAAATATTATCATCGAAAGTATTGGCAGAAAGAAAGGTCTCAACAAACTTCATTCCAAGGCACGGACTAAAACAGGGAGATCCTTTTTCTATAGTTACATTTAATTTGGTACTAGAAGATATTGTAAGGAAAGCTGAACACCATACTAATGGAATGATATACCATTGTAAACATCAAGTAATCACATTTGCCGATGATGTTACTTTCATTACTGGATGAAAAAGGGAGATGGAAGTAATACTTAATAAATTTTTTAGTATAGGTTTCAGTTTTCCATATTGTATCAAGGAGAGCATCAAGAAAATTCACGATTCTAACTAAATATTTTATGGACTGATGAACAACATTTTCAGCTAATGGACCAGTAAATTTACAGAACTGTAAGTGGTGGGCTATAGAAAATTCCAATTTCACTATAGCGGGCAAGGACCAATAATCATTTAAGTCAAATCTCTGTGTCTGGACTGTTAAATAATACCTTGATTGGTCTCTTCTTCTTTGATTTTACTGGAAACCGTTATTTGCAATTCTTGCAACAAGATTTGTTCTCCTAGATGGCCATGACTTCAAATTTGGGCACTTTCTTCTAGACTCAAAATCAAATTTCGAACGCATCTCGTATATTACGCGTCATTTGCCACATTTTGTTGATGCGTTTTTAATTTTAGGGGATGCACAAAGTTTTATGCAGAATAACCAAGTTTACCATTTGGTGCGGACTTTGGGGATAGCGCTCTATTAACTTCGCGAAATTTCCTATACAATAACGTTCGTCTAACGTCATAATACTACCAACTTATTGAAATGTCCCTAACTGAACTGATAATCCGAAAATGTCACCATTATTCACCAGCATTCATAAACGCAGTCTTATTAACTGAATCTAAAATAAACGGTTTCAAAGATTAAAACTAACTTTTCCGCATCTGTGGCCCTGAACAATATTCTATCATAAAATTGTTACTTGTATATACTTCGGTGGATGTATCGTGCTAACAAACCGAAATTTCTCCAAAAATAACCAAAAATTCAGTATATCTGGATTTATACGACCAGCTGTACTCGCTCTAGTCAACTGAAAATCATAAGGGTACATCTTTAAGACACCTTGAACAATATTCAATCATAAAATTGATCAATCGTATACTCTCTCGAGGCTGTATCGTGCTAACAAATAGAAAACTCTCCAAAAATGACAAAAATTTGGTACTTCAAGTACCATATCACCCGTTGTACTGGCTTTAGTGAGCTGAATATCAATAGGGTTCATGTTTGAGACGCTCTGAATAATATTAAATCATAAAATTGGTCACTTGTATATACTCAGGAGGCTGTATCGTGCTAACTAACTGAAAATTCTCCAAAAATGATAAAAATATCGTACTTAAAGTACTGTAGCACCTGTTGTATTGGCTCTGATGAGCTGAAAATCAATAGAGTTTATCAGTGAGATGTCCTGAATAATATTCAATCATAAATTTGGTGACTTATTCCAGTCCGGAGACTGTATCGTGCTAACAAGCTTGCTAGCAAACTGAAAATTATACTAAAATGACAAAAATTTGGTACCTCAAGTACCATAGCACCCGTTGTACTGGCTTTAGTTAGCTGAGATGCTCTGAATAATATCCAATCCTAAAATTGGTCATTTGTATATACTCCGGAGGCTCTTTCGTGCTAACAAAGTGAAACTCCTCCAAAAATGACAAAAATATTATACTAAAAGTACTATAGCACCTGTTGTATTGGCTCTGGTGAGATGTCCTGAATAATATTCAACCATAAAATTAGTGACTTGTTGAACTCCGGAGGCTGTATCGTGCTAACAAATTGAAATTTCTCAAAACATGACAAAAATCTCGTACTTGAAGTACTGTAGCACCTGTTGTATTGGCTCTGGTGAGCTGAAAATCAATAGGGTTTATCTGTGAGATGTTCTGAATAATATTCAATCATAAAGTTGTTGACTTATCGCACTCCGGAGGCTGTATCGTGCTAACAAGACATGTAAGAAAAAGTGGCCGACGACGACGACATACACACAGGATTTTACTTTTCCGTCAACATATTTATATGCGAGGAAAGTATTGGTTTACCCCAAAAAAAGTTGGAATTTATAAATTTTTTTTTTAGTTATTTTTACGTTTTCCATCAACGACAACACGAAAAAACGGTTTTTAGAAAAAAATCCTGTGTGTATGTCGTCGTCGTCGTCATCGTCGTCGTCGTCGTCGTCGTCGTCGTCGTCGTCGTCGTCGTCGTCGTCGTCGTCGGCCACTTTTCCTTACATGTCTTGTTAGCACGATACTGCCTACGGAGTACAATAATTCAGCAATTTTATGATTGAGTATTGTCAAAGACATGTCACAGATGAACCATATTGATTTTCAGCTCACCAGAGCCAGTACAACGGGTGCTATGGTACTTAAAGTACGACATTTTGTAATTTTTTGAGAAATTTCAGTTTGTTAGCACGATACAGCCTCCGTAGTTCAACAAGTCACCAATTTTAGGATTGAATATTATTCCGGACATCTTGCTGATGATCCCTATTGATTTTCAGCTCACAAGATCCACTACAACAGGTGATACAGTACGATATTGTTGTCATTTTTGGAGAAGCTTCAATTTGTTAGCACGATACAGCCTCCGGAGTATATACAAGTGACAATTTTATAATTGGATATTATTCAGAGCATCCCCACGATGAACCCTATTGATATTCAGCTCATTAAAGCTAGTACAGCGGCTGCTATGGTACTTGAAGTACCAAATTTTTGTCATTTTTGGAGAATTTTCAGTTTGTTAGCACGATACAGCCTCCAGAGAGTATACGATTGATCAATTTTATGATTGAATATTATTCAAGATGTCTCACCGATGTACCCTACTAATTTTCAGTTGACTAGAGCGAGTACAGCGGGTCCTATAAATACATATATACTAAATTTCTGGTTATTTTTGAAGAAATTCGGTTTGTTAGCACGATACATCCACCGAAGTGTATACAAGTAACAATTTTATCACAGAATATTGTTCGGGGCCACAAATGCTGAAAAGTTAGTTTTAATCTTTAAAACCGTCTATTTTTTAGTGTTGTTGTTAATGGAAAACGTGAGAATAATTTAAAAAAATTTCAAAATACTTTTTTTGGGGTAAACCAAGACTTTTCTCGCATATAAGATAGGTTGGGCGGGAAAGTAGAATGATATTAATAATAATATTAAAATTATTCCAATTATTTACCTGATACACGTGTTATTCATGATTATACAAAATATGACAATTGGTATCTGTGTTTGCTAGATTGCCAATTCTCCAAAGTTAATTCAAAAAATTTCATCTCTTCCGGTTAGAAATGTTAATAATTTGATTGTCATTCCTTTTATAATTTTATCTATATTTGTACTTTGTTAGTTATAAGTAATAAATACTATTTCAAAACATACGTAGTATGACTATGACGACTGTACTCGTTTATTTGTACGTACCAACTGCCAAAAACATGTGAAAATAATTATTCCTAGTAATATTAATAAAATAAAATGGCTAACCTTACAATTTCAAACCTTCAAACATTTTTTGGAATATTCTATCGATCAGACAACACAGCAAGATCGGTATTTGTGAATCCACTGAATTTTCACAGTAGATATAATTGTTGATTTGATTTTTTTGAACAAATTGGAATAATATTCTATATTATCCATCTGTTGAACAAATTTTACATAATTTACGGCCGTCAGAAGCAAGTTCAATTTTAAAGCATTGATTTTTTTATTCAGAACTATTTGAGCCTCGATCCTCAAGTGGGAGTTAATTTGCATTCAGATTGCAGCTGAAACCGGCACCGTTAACTTTGCATGCTGAAGGTATTTTTATTGGTTAGCTGATTTGCAATTTGATTAAATTTGTTCTAATTGACACTTGATTGTTCCTTCTGCCGCGATGTAGCGTTTGCGGTTAGAAGCCTGGGTTGGATCTTACATTTTAATTTGATTTATTTTAATTCTACAGTCACACATGGTCAATTCAAAATATTTTTCATTCGCAAAAATATAATACAGACAAAACATGATTTGTGGTAATATTTTGAAGTGTTACTTAAATGATAGAAAAAATATACATTTTTGTGACCGACCGTACTTCTGCCGCTGAATGAGCTTAAATTCAGTTTTCTGCACCAGTTAGCAGAAAACTGATGCTACTTCGTGTTAATGTCAAGATTCGCTGACGCGGAATCTTGAATGACCGTGTCACGACTGGTATGTTATGATTACGTTTTCTCTGTGCCTGTATTCTAACGCTAATTTATCTATATAAATTTGCATATACCTACATACATGTTTCTCATGCGTTGAATAACTCCACTGACCCATTCTCGTTTTTGTTTTCCACATTGTAGTTGGTGGAACGTTTCTAATTGGAACATAATAGGTTAGTCACGTTTCTAAATGGATAATTTGAAGTAAGTGGTGGAATAATCAGAAAATAACGTTGAAATTAGAGTTGACAAATTAGATCTAGTATGAGTGAAAGCGAATTTACACGAAGCCGATTAGCTAAAGGAGAGTACTAAAAGCGAGAGCCTGAAAGCACAGTGTTCGTCTACACAGCATATTACAAAGTAGTGTTACAAATTAGTACCAATAACAAATGTTCACACGAATTGTTTTTTGATTTTTAGGCTTATTTCAGAATGAAACAGGGCTATTAATTGTAGAGAGTAGCATGACGCGACTTCGGAAAAATTTCAATGCAGTTTTTCGTTTTGGTGTTCCTAGATGCCAAAATCACCCTCCGTTCCAAAGGTTATATATATATATATATATATATATATATATATATATATATATATATATATATATATATATATATATATATATATATATGTATATATATATATATGTATATATATATATATATATATGTATATATATATATATATATATATATATATATATATATATATATATATATATATATATATATATATATATATGTATATAAACAACGAATAGATTGGTGGGTATTGCACGCAAATAGAAGAAGGGGCTACCAATCTATTCGTTGTTTATTGCTCATATGTCACGCACTATTCGTAGATCTTGTTGTTATATGTATATATATATATATATATATATATATATATGTATGTGTTATAACGGAATTTGTAAGCACGATAGAGGGCGTATTTTTTGACGGATCGAAACCAAACTCACTACAAAAATCGTTTGGGCCAAAATCTTGGACGAGTTCGTTAATGAGCGAAATCGGCCCAGCAAAAACAAAATGGCGGCCTGTCAAAGTTGAAAAAAAATCGTGTTTCCTTTGTTTTTCATTTGACGCAAAAAAGTAACTGAGCTTTTTCATAGACCTTGATACGTTCTACAACTTTTGTATTCAACATTTTTCTCTAAATCGTACATTAAAACATTTATTTAAGAAAATTCACAAATTATAACGGAGTTTGTAAGCACGATAGAGGGCGTATTTTTTGATGGATCGAAACCAAACTTGCTACAAGAATCGGTTAGGCTAGAATCTTGAACGAGTTCGTTAAAGAGCCAAATCGGCCCAGTAAAAACAAAATGGCGGCCTGTCAAAGTTGAAAAAAAATCGTTTCCTTTGTTTTTCATTTGACGCAAAAAAGTTACTAAGCTTTTTTATAGACCTTAACACGTTCTACAACTGTTGTATTCAACATTTTTCTCTAAATCGTACATTAAAACATTTATTTAAGATAATTAACAAATTTACCAGACATGTTTTTGTTTTGATGCCAGAATGTTACTTTGGTTTTTTTGTACATCTCAAAACAATCTATTACTTTTGTATCTGATTTTTTATTTTGGGTTCTATGCAAACATGTTACTGAAATAAGCCTGTCCATTTGGTCCTGTGCCATTGTGATTTTTTTTTAAGTTATAAAATCTAGTAGAAAATTTTGAGGTTATTTATTACGAAGCAAAAATGAACGGGGTACCAAAATGTAATTTCCTTATAAAAATGTCAATATGAAGAGTGAAAATGAAACTCTCTCATTCACTCTAGGGTAGAACAGGTACGGAACAAGAAATAAATATTGGAACACGTCAGAGGTCACACTGAGCGAATAGTAGTGTACGAAAAGGAACTATAATATTTATTGGTATTGTTTTCGCTGCAACAGCTGATAATTGTCTACTGCCTGAATATTAACCTATAATTTGGAAATTGAAAACAAAATATTGCCAACATGAATTATAGTCGAGTAGCTCTGAAATTTAACACATTATCGATGAAAAACAAATACATAATAATACACTAACGTAAACAGAAAAATAAGAATTAGGTACGTACAATAATATTATAAATGTACGATGAGTAAATTAATTCAACCTCACTATAATGTAATTTTTCAGTCCAGGACTATGATACTAGTCAAATGTCAAATAACATAACATAGTTTTGATAGGAAACCTTGATTAATGAACGAACAGGTGATGGTGAAATAGTATATTAAAGTATAAGTGGATAAAGAGGTCTTTTAAACACGCGCGATTTTTCGAGCACGACGGCGCAGCCGGAGTGATCGAAATAGAGCAAGTGTTTGAAAGACCAGTTATCCACGAATAATTTACGCTATTTTTTTTTATTTGTGCCATTTGAAATCATAAAATATTATTACTATATTATCACTACAACAAAATGGAAGTCCGTCCCCGATGCCCAGCCAAGTTTCGTGAAAGTCCATCCTAAATAGTATTCATTTTTATTAAGCTATTGCATTAGCTTCTATCGCGGGCCTTGATCGTGGAGACTGTATCCAGAAATTCCGAAACGAAAATAACCTGACACTTATACGAGGACTGCCCAATAAATGTTGATACGTTTATGACTATACAAGGACTGTCCAATAAATTTTGATTATTTTATGCTGATACCAGGACCGTCCAATAAATTTTGATACTTGTATGATTACACGAGGACTGTCCAATAAGTTTTGATTATTTTATGCTGATACGAGGACTGTGAAAGTATAGAGAAGAAAAGAATACAGAGCTAAAAAAATAGCTTAATAGAAAAAGAAATTGTGGACGTCAAAGTGTAAAACTCTATGCAATAGCATTACCGAGTGCCACACGTCTTTTTGACGTTACGAGGTACTGCTGTCAGATCAATAATCAAAAAGTTTCTTTATTTATATTTGAAAGAAAACAATGTATATATGAATATATAAATAACTTTTGCAGAAAAAAAAACAAATAAAGCATTGGGTCACAATGAAAATATACAATTTAAAAACTAATAAAAAAAGTAGTCATTGATACTTAAGTTTCTCGAGTTGTTGTTGTTACCATAGAGACTTTAAGAAACGCGCGTGTTTGAAAGTTCGATTTAAACACGCTGAGGCGTGCTTTGAAAAGGTAATCATCATCATCATACAGCCCATTTCACGTCCATTGTTGGACAAAGGCCTCCTCCAAACGTTTCCAGTTCTCTCTGTCCCTGGCTGTTGCAATCCAATTTGTCGCTATTCTCTTTAGGTCATCCGTCCATTGAGTGGGAGGTCTGCCTCGGCTACGCTTATCAGCTCTTGGTCTCCATTCCAACAGTTTTTTGTCCATCGCCCGTCGTCCATTCTAGCAATGTGCCCGGCCCATTTCCATTTCCGTGTAGTGATTCGTTGTATAATATCATTTACTCCAGTACGTCGGCGTATCTCTTCATTTCTCACTCGATCCCTCAGGGTCAGACCAAGCATCGATCTCTCCATTCACCTTTGTGTTACTCTTAGTTTTCCTGCGGTTTTCTTCGTTAAAGTTAGTGTCTCTGCGCCATGGGTCAGAACCGGTAATATGTATTGGTTAAATGCTTTCCGTTCCAAACGAATTGGGATATTTCCTTTAAGGATGTCCTTCATTTTTCCGTACGCCGCTCATCCCAGGGTAATTCGCCTGTTTAGTTCGCAGGTTTGGTTGTCTCTGGTTATTTTAATCTCATGACCCAAATATATATATTTGTCGACAAGTTCTACTTTGTTGTTATTAATTTGTATTTGGTCACTGGGAACCATGTTAGTCATTATTTTGGTCTTTTCAAAATTTATTGTCTCTCTTGTATGGTATCGTTGAGTTCTTGGAGCATGTCTTTGGCCTGGTAATATGAGGCATCAATAAAAAAAATATACAGTGTGTGAAAACTGATACCCAACTTCATTTCAACACTTCATCGATAACTCTTATAAATAATCATATTGATCACCGATGATGAAATAATATATTACATTACGAGTGCGGAAAGCTACACTTTTCACACGAGTGGGATATATTGTAGCACGAGGCGTAAGCCGAGTGCGACAATCCTACGAGAGTGAAAAGTCCTTATCGCACAAGTAATGTACAATATTTTTCTTACGACCACGACGTCTATATTGAATGACCTGACTAATCTCACGTTTTATTTGTGACAGTATATGATTAAATATTGTTTCTATGAAAAGTGCACATGTATTTACAATTACTTTCATAGTGAAATAAAGAAATAGCGATAATTATTGTTTATTTGAAAAAATGACAAAAGTAAGTACTTATTAGATACAACTGGGGAACAAATTGAATTATATAGGTACTTTACAGGGCGAGCATGCAAGTTCCAGGGCGACGCTGAAGGCGGAGCCTTGAAAGCATGCGAGTTCTGTAAATATACTTTCCGAGTGTGGTGCGTACAATATTTATTGTGCAGCCACCAATCATTTGACAATAATATAGGAACAGAAAATTTATTGCCTAGCCAAGTTCCATAAATGTCCGTCCTCGATACCTAGCCAAGCTTCATAAAAGTCCATTCTTGATGCCCAGCCACTTTTCACAAAAGTTCATTCTCGATGCCCAGCCACTTTTACCAAAGTTCATCCTCGATGCCCTATCTGGTATTTTGTCTTTAATGAACATTTTGACATAAGAGCTCGCGAAAGTACGTTCTTTGCCGAGCAGTTAAGTCAATTTTGCGATCTTAACCGGCAACGACGCACTTTCAGAGTTATGAAATGATCGGAAAACGCATTTTCTAAAGTGTCAGCATAAAAAGTTACTTTCTGCACTAGTGCGGAAAGTACTTTCCGCACGCGTGAGAATAAAAGTCACTTTCCAAGAGAGTAGAGAGTGCAATATGTGTTACTTTCCTATGTGGTCGTAGGAAAATGAAATTGTAATTGTGTAGTAGGTAAACGAGAGTACTGAAAACGAGGGCTTGAAAGCACAGTGTTACTCTACACAGCATGTTAGTGACTTGGTCAAGCAGTTACAAATAAGTACTCATAACATATTGTTACGAAATAGCACACTAGTGTATTCCCTGAATCTGACTCTGTCTAAACCATGTATGAAAGTTAAAATATTGGCGGATGCGCAGGAATTTCTTAGAACTGTTTACGATTTTTTGTGACTATCTTATCTAGACATTATTTTTGTGACCAGTCTTATCAAGAAAATTCCAAGTAGGTGATTGTTTTTGTGTAAGCCGCAATCTAGATTAACTAGTAAAAGAGGCACTTATATAAAGAATAACGACCAGTGGAAAGAGTAAGTTTATAAAGTGATCTCATGAGATAAACAAGTGAACAAATAAATAAAAGTAGTGAAGTGTTTATATAAATTAGTTTATGTGCATATACTGTGTATATAATATAAATTAGTGAATACATAAATTAAGTGAGTAGACATAACGTGTATATAAATCTATCTCACCCGTCGTAACAAAAAAATGTTAAAATAAATAAGAAAAACATTTCATTGGTGTCAGGTGTGGGGTAATATAAATAAATTACTACGTAAAAATGGCCAAGAGACGATGTGATCTGAAAGTGACGGAACTAGGAGCTAAGAGCAGAATTGGAAAATCGTGAGTTGGAAACGTTTGGTGAGAAAAATGAATTAGTAGAAAAACTTGAAGTGGCACTGGAAAATTACGGCTTTGATCCAGAAATAGTTTCACTTAATGCCGAGGCTTCCACATTAATCTCGTCAATTTCTGCTAGCATGGACGAGAAGATGTCTGCAATGGAAGAGAAGATTTCAACGAATGTGAAAAACGATATTGCTGCCATGGAAGAGAAGATTTCAACGAATGTGAAAACGATATTACTATTATGAAGAACGATATTTCTGCGATGAAGAACAACATTTCTGCTAATATGCACGAGAAGATTTCTGCTATGAAGAACGATATGCCTGCCGAAATCTTATTAATTAAAAACGTCATTGCTGCTGACGTTGAAAATGAAATTTCGTCTCTAGAATCTGAAATCGAGAATAAGATGTCAACGGTGGACGAGAAAATCGAAAATAAGATGTACGGGAAGATTTAGAATAAAATGACAATGATGGACAAGAAAACCAAGGAGTTAGAAGGAAAGATGACAGATATTAGACCTCAAGACACACCAGCGGATGCAAAGAAGACCGAGCAAACAGAACCTTGCATGCCAGAAACACTCTCTAAGTTAGAAGACATTGGCAGTTCTGCTCGACTCAATACTCCAACGTTCGACGAAAAAACATCGTGGACCAATTATGTGAAACAGTTTGAAGCTGCCGCTAGAGTGAATAATTGGTCCGACAGAGATAAGACAATAAATTCAACCATCGCGCTTCGGAGACATACCTTGGATGTATTTCAGACGATACCTATGGAAGAAACGGATGACTTCGAGCAGCTAAAGAAGAGGTTAGACATGCGATATGACCAGGAACATCTAGAACATTTGTACGGAAATCAGTTGAGAAACCGAAGGAGGAAACGTGACGAAACTTTTCAAGAGTATGAACTGGATATTGCCCGACTAGTTCGGTTTGCCCATCCATCAGCACAAGAGAACATGATACATTGTTTGGGCATCCAGGCCTTTATTGACGGCTTATGTGACCACGATACGGAAAGAACGCTTCGATTTGTCCATCCCAAAACCATGGTAGATGTACTGACCACTGCTCTTGAATACGAAGCAGTCACGATGGCTTCGGGATACAACAAAGTTTGCAGGAAGAAAGTGACGATGACAGACTTCACCAGATCATCAACTTGTTGAAATATATGGTCGACAAGAAGCCGAAGAAGATTAGGTGCTATAATTGTGGCGAGATAGAAAATGTACTCGGTTAGTGTAAGCGTCCTACGACTACTGCTATCCAACAACCTCTTAAATGCAAAGCAACCACGAAGGATTCGCGATACCATAAAGGTAGTACCATGCAGGAAGAATATGACGAATACAGACTTGATCAGATCGTCATCTTGTTGAAAGGCATAGTAGACAAGAAGCCGAATAAGATCAAATGCCGGAAGTGTGGCGAGCTAGAGCATTTACGCAGCCCGTCTTAGCATCCCAAGACTCCTGCAACCCAAGAACCTCAGTCACAGGGGAAATCAGGCAGGGGTGAACATCGAGCTTGAGTGAATCACCGAAAAGCCGACTTTCTGCCTAGACGGGCATACCCTGTAAACTATTCTCACTGCAACAAGTCGAAATCTAAGGAAGTTGCAGTTTCAAGAATTACGATGGACAACGAAGGATGGTCACCTACCAGGATCAGAGAAGATTAGGAGAATTATCCTCACCTAAAGAAAATTCGTCAATGGAAGGAAGAAAATCGGCGACCTACATGGCAAGAAGTGTCAAGATTTTCACCGATACTCAAGGCATATTGGGCTCAGTGGTATTCCCTTGTCCTGGAAGACGGGCTGTTGAAAAGAGTCCTTGAAAACGATAATGGTTCCGAGATGAGAAGACATATAGTTATCCCGAAAACGAGAGTAGACGAGGTACTGAGAAAGTTGCACGACAGTCCATTGGGAATTCATCTGGGAGTGAAGAGTCCGTGAAAGATTTTACAGCTCAAATGATGTATAGGACTGGTGTACAACTTGTGCTCCAAGTAATCGGCCACATTGCAAAAAAAGCACCTATGAAACAATATAATGTTGGGAGCACTTTCGAAAGAATTGCTTTAGACATCGCTGTACGATTTCCGACGACAGAAAATGGTGGTAAATACATCCTAGTAGTAATGGATTATTTCACAAAGTTGGTATAAATTTATGCGATCCCGAAACAAAGAGTCCACATCTGTTGCGGATATATTGGTAAAAGAATTTATCAGTCGATTGGAAGTCCACAGCGATCAAGAATGTTCTGGTTCTTTTTGATGGAAAACGTAATTTTTGCACCCTTACACCAAAAATTATAATTTTTTTATTGCCAAATGATTTTTTAGATGAGCTCAAAATTAGTTGGAAAATAACTATGTATAAATAAAAATTTTATCTGAATAAATTTCAGTCAATAAATTAAAAATTATTTGAAAGAATGTTCCTTTGTATCAATTGAAAATAGGAAAAGTTGGATAAATTCAATAAACGACATGGTATTTCACGTGATTTCAAAATTTTTTGTGATTCAAATTTGATAAGGTACATTAATTGTTTATTACATGGAAATTTTATTCTTTCTAGAGTTACTTGAGACGTGTACATGGCGCAAAGTTTTACTGACATCCGTAGATGGCAGTTTTGGTAGTATATATTTTGCACAATTTATCACAAATTAACGAGGTGATTCATGTTTCTAATTTATAGGATACCATTGATATTAATTAGACATCTTCAAGATCGATAATCATGATATAAACATGGTTAGTAGAGAATGTCGAAATTCTTACTTTAGTCTTCTTTTATCTCGAAACCAATATTTCATAACATTTCCATCTTGTCCCATGAGGTCTTCTTATCCTCTCTGTATATTTCATTTCCTATGGGGTTCTACTTTAACATAACTCCACATTAAAACAAAACGACGATTTCGAAATTAATGTATGCGACAATATTCCATTCTGGTTCAGATGAAGCTAGTTTTCTGATTTGAATATAAATAATGTGCACCGGCGACTCGGAAGCTTCAGTTAAGCACACATTGAAAAGAGTATAATAAACCGAGTAAGTTACTACAAACAAGTGAACGCAGCAAAACAAGAAGTTCTAAACTATTTTATCCCATATGAAGCTATTCAGATGACTAATTCTGAATAAATTGAGATTACAATTTATCCTGAATAAACCAGCAATTGTCCAAGTGATCAATCATCGTAGAATGAAGCACCTATTCTCCGCTGTAGTTTTTCAGCCGGAGTTATGTAAATTTTTATTGAGCCATGGTAATTTCGAGCTTTCATTATTTCTTCATTTGATGGATCGTTCTGAAATTAAATTTGAACGAAATAAAAAAAAATTTCATTCTGTTGGAAGCTTTACTTTATTTGTTATCCCTCTGAAATATGAGTTTCTTAGGAACAAGATCAAGAGGTTCAAGAGCTTTATTAAAATCTATTTAAGGATCATCAATTGAATTGATAGAAAACATTAGGAGTGACTTGTTATATTTTAATTTTGTGAATGCACTTTATCAACAAAAATTATTATAATTAAATTGTAAAACCAATTTTTAACACCTTTTTCAGTTTTTGCTAAAACTTTATTCGATGTGAAGGAATATCTAGGAGTTAATATTATGAAAAACCTCAATCCTATCATGGAAACATTTATTAAAAGTGTATGATACAAATACGCATGTCATAGATTCAGTTTTCTCAAGCTGTGGGCTGCCCCTTAATAAGGGCGCACTGCAGATTAAAAAAAAATGAAAATAATGAATAAAATATGTGTTAAAATATCATTTAACAATGTAAAGAAACGTTCGAAGGTCTAGTGGCTACCATAAGCTTGTTTTGAGGCGCACAACTTCTCTAAGTTTCGATCCATGTTAGAGGTGGCCACTCTGTGTTCATCTTCTACTTGACATTTACTTCTGTATTCAGATTTTGAGACAGCAAGTGCATAGAATCAAATTTCACAAAGAATATACATTGGAAGAGGCAACATAATCTCAAGCGCTTTATAACAAGGTGGTAGTTTGGAAGCTAAGTGAAGAAGTTTGTTGAAGATTTGATAATAAAGTTTGACATTTGTAAGGTACCTGATGAAACATCTATCAGTTGTTCTTCTTCTCGTTATGATAGTCCGTATAACTGTCAATTTCATATTTTTAGAATAACAGTTTATTAGCCACTGCAAAATTGAAGACAAGTCGTCAATGGTTTCCTTCCCCAAAGGCGGGTATAAAATGAACAAATCACTGTTCGAGAGTCCTCCGATCTACAAGCTGGGAGAACAGACTAGAAGAAATGGATCCGGACACACCAGGACTATGGAAGCTCGCCAAAATTCTGAGACTAGACAAAAGAGCGACCCCGACAATCACGGAGTCGATGGACTAGCCTACATATACGAGGAAAACGCAGACGCCTTCAGAAGAACCATAGAACGCTAGATCACCCTAAACGAGGGATCAGACAAGGATATGAATTTTTCAGACCGAGCCGAAGGAGAAGTGCAAAACCAAGACGACGAACGTTACACCACCCCTGAGAAAGTAGCCTAGATCATCCATACCAGACATGAGAGGAAAGCACCAGGGAAAGATGGCATCTCCAACAACGCTTTAAAGTATCAACCAAGGAAAGAAGCGGTATTCCTGACGGCCATAATCAACGGAATACTGAAGACCAGACGGACGGAAAGAAGCGCAGACCATAATTCCGAGGAACAACGAAAAGGAGCCGATGTTTCCTCAGAACTACAGGCCCATCCATCTCCTCTCCGCGATGAGCAAGATAGCCGTGAGGGTTGGCTTTAAGAAACTTCATGAGGAAACATAAGTCATCGGGATCCTGCAAGAAGAACAGTTCAGATTCCTGCAAATTCCTGAAGATAATTGAACACGCCACTCAAGGATTCAATAGAAACCAATCAACGAGAGCCATCTCCAGCAGAGCTTACGACCGTGTATGGCATTGAGGCCTGATTTACAAGATGACAGAAGCCGGATACTCATATGCCGACACGAAACTATCTGAAGAACAGAAGATTCCGGATCATGCTCAACAAAACCAAATCCATACTGAGATGCATGAAAGCTGGAGTACCACAGGGAGCAGTTCTATCTCCTGTGCTCTACAGCATCTACACGGCGGATCTCCCCAAGACAGAAAACACCATGACGATCCTCTACGCAGACGACACTGCCTTCGTAATCAGAAGCACTCAGCTAGCGATGGTAACGAGAACACTATGAGATGCCGAGGACCGAATTGACGACTGGTGTACGACGTGAAAGATCAACCTCAACCCAGATAGAAGACCAAAGCTTTCAGAAAGAACATGAAGAGACCACAAGATAAATTTGATATAGCAGGAGAAGAAGTCAGCTGAGCCACTGAAGCAAATTACTTGGGAGTTGTCCTGGACCAAAGACTGACGTTCAAGAACCACGTCGACTACCTGGTTGAGAAAACGAACAAGGCAAGAGAGCGGATGGAAGGCCTCATCAGAAGAATATCCTAGCACGAACTGAATCTCAAGCTCTGACTCATCACTGTCATCCTCATCCCCATTATGCCCATTATACTGTACACATGTATAGCATGGGGATATACTGCAGAGAGTCACCGAAGGAAGTTCGAATCCCAGCAAAATATCAGCCTGAGGTAAGCAGTGAACTCCCCTTGTTACATCTGGATCCAGCAGATCCACCGCGAGTTCGGCCAAGAGAAGATCCAGTACATGATGGAAGAGCTGAAGACCCACCCCAACATCCAGATGAGGCCAGACATCCCCGACCGAAAAACAGTTGGGCCGCATCTAGCAATGAAGACCAAGAAAAGAATAAATAAAGAAGAGGGATCACATATAAGATGACCTGCTAATCTTCAGAAAGATGAGCAAGATCTCGAGAAGGGACTGCTTTAGTAAGTCGATTCAATCTTTAAAAACGCAATAAGTCGGCTGAGAATGTGCCCCTTCTAGAGGCCGCGAAACAAACACACCCAACGAGAAAATACGAGAAAAAGAAGCTAAAAGAGGAATAAAATACACTGCACAACCCTGAAAAAAGAAGAGGACAGTCAAACACTTTCACAAAAACCCAAGTGATTAGAATGGAGGAGTTATCAACAGCTGAGGCCCCCATCGGATGATAGGGGGGGTGGTGCTATGTTCTTCCCGGAATTCATCTTTCCTTGAAGGATGAATTTTGGTAGGGGTGGGGTTGGACAGGCGTATCTGTGTGTCGAGAGTCCTTTCCGTCTTCATCTTCAACAAGTCAATTTTGTTGCTAAAATTGGTTTAGGTGTAATTTTTATTGTATTGAAATTTCATACTCGCTGCTCAGTTGATATCCTTCAATTGTATTACTTTTCCGCGCCACCTATCTAATATGCAAGAAAAGTATTGGTTTACCCCAAAAAAAGTTGGAATTTTGAAATATTTTTTGGGTTATTTCTAGGTTTTCCATCAATAACAACACGAAAACACGGTTTTTGGAAAAAAAAATTTGTGTGTATGTCGTCGTTGTCGTCGGCCACTTTTTCTTACATGTCTTGTTAGCACGATACAGCCTCTGGAGTGCAATAAGTCACCAATTTTATGATTGAATATTGTTAGGGACATGTCACAGATGAACCCTATTGATTTTCAGCTCACCAGAGCCAGTACAGCGGGTGCTATGGTACTTGAAGTACATTTTGTAATTTTTTGAGAAATTTCAGTTCATTAGCACGATACAGCCTCCGGTGGTCAACAAGTCACCAATTTCATGATTGAATATTATTCAGGACATCTCACAGATGAAACCTATTGATTTTCAGCGTACCAGAGCCAATACAACAGGTGCTACAGTACTTTGAGTAAGATATTTTTGTCATGTTTGGAGAAGTTTCAGTTTGTTACGAATACAGCCTCCGGAGTATATACAAGTGACCAGTTTTATGATTGGATATTATTCAGAGTGTCTCAACAGATATTCAGCTCACTAAAGCCTGTACAACGGGTGCTTTGTTACTTGAAGTACCAAGTTTTCGTCATTTTAGGATAATATTCAGTTTGTTAGCACGATACAGCTTCCAGAGAGTTTACGATTGATCAATTTTATGATTGAATATTGTTTAAGGTGTCTCACAGATGTATCCTATTGATTCTCAGTTGACTAGAGCGAGTACAGCGGGTCTTATAAATCCAGATATACTACATTTTTGGTTATTTTTGAAGAAATTTCGGTTTGTTAGCACGATACTTGCTCCGAAGTGTATACAAGTAACAATTTTATGATATAATATTGTTCAGGACCACAGATGCGGAAAAGTTAGTTTTAATCTTTAAAACCGTTTATTATTAGTTGCTTTGCATGTGATCACGAAATTTCATTTTGATTTCAATATGGGTAAAAGAATGTTAAATTCGAGGTTTTCATTTATTTCGTAGGATGTTCAGTATTATTATTTGAGAAAACATCTTTTGCTGGAGCAAAGTTCTTCTAATGTTATTTTTTTGAAATGTTATAATTTGTATTTTCTGTTTATTAAGGGAACATACCGGATAGAATAAAACAGATTTCTGTTGGTTTTATTTTAAAACGTAAATTCAGTTTTTGTTGTTGGAGCATAAGCTACTTATCTGTTCTATTCCCTCTCACCTTATAACTTTTGGGAATAACACCCAGTATTTGGTGGGCTGAACAAAAGTAGGTCAATGTTATGAAAAAATTACAAAGTATAGCGTAGAATAAACATGACGAAGGTAAAACGAGGAGAAAACAAAAACAACGAATTTAGCATTTTTCGAGAGAGAACACTTTTTTGGGTCGTAGATTATATTTTTTCGGGGAGTTGGTTTTCGCACCAGCAAAGCAGACGGTTGAGCCAATTAGAGGTCAAGTCAGAAAAGCCTACCCGAGGGGTGTTTGTAGCGGAGAAAAAACCCTGCCTAGTAAGGAATACGTGCCCTTGAAGTATGTTAGTGTAAGTACATGTTATTATATTTTGTATGTAATTTTGTCAGATTAAGTGTTTATAATTTGTTGTCAAAAACCATTGACTATATGTTCAGTTGTTTAAGAGAGTGGTACCTTAAGTGACTCAAGCCCCCAAATAGTGTATTCAGTAGCTACGTCGCTATGGTTAGTAGAGGGACTCTCATTCCCAGTTCATTGATATAAAATTCTCTATCGTCGCATATTTCCAGTACATTTTCTACTCTTTTCTTTTTTTTTTCGCTGCAGCTTCACAGCTCCTAATTTACCACTAGAATACATCGGAATATTGCCTAGAACCTAACATCTCCGGGACTAGACCACTACAAGGCGCGACCTCCCCGCACCTGATTCAGAACGAAAAACTTACTAGGACTTCACTGAAGGCTGACTATCCCCAGCTCTACCAAAATAAGATCTTTATCTTATTTCTAACAGATAAAAATCTGAAATTGGTGCTTTTTTTAATACAACTGTGTTCTATTTTTAAATCTTAATATGCACGTGAATTCACCACCTCGAACTACTAAAACAACTTCTTCAATTTTAGGTTACATAGTTTCCGACTTTCTTCCTCATGATGTGAGTCACTCAGCAATTAACTACTTAGGTCTCTCTGGCCATGAAGCAGTTTTCGCCTAATTTGTATTACCTTGTAAATCTCTTAAAAAACACTCAGTTGGTGAGGATCTTCTCTCAACAAAACTTCACCTAATTCCATAACTTATGTTTAGCAAATGATTTGAAATTCAGTTTAGAATTCTTCGGGCTATTAGGGCGTTTGTGGGAGAGGTGGACTAATAATGAAATCGGGAAAATCTACCAAAAATATAATCAATTGAAGAAACTACTATTAGTAAGACATTCCAAGAACCATATCAATCATCAATTCGTTTTGGACAGCGCTCTATAAACGAATCTAATTTATTCAATTTTCAAAACTAATTATAATACAGAAACTGAAACATTTCTTCAGGTGTTATTCCTCCAAACTTTTTCTGATTAAAATGGACGTCGAAATTAGAGTTAATCAAATTTGTCACGTAACCAAGAAAACTCAATTATATTCAATAAGCTAAGGAATGGAGGTAGGAATCGTGGAAAAACTTTTTTCGCTTATGAATTTTATATTCAAATTTTGAATTTGGGATTAGCTGATGCCGGATGGAAAGTTCTAGCACATTCACTAAGTCGAATTCTTGAACGATTTAATGAAAAAAAAAGAATAACAATTCAAATATTTCAGGCGGTTGTATTTCTCACATATTTTAGGAGGGATTAAGATAAAAGGTTTTCTTTTACTCTGAAATGTTAGAAATTACGAGAGACTCGGAAATAAGGGGAAAATTATTTCTGTAATTTGAAATGCTCTGGATTACGAATTGTTTTTCAGTATTTTGAGTCACACATATAAATAACGATACGAGATTTGATACTTCTCAGCAATTTTCAAACAGACTTGTGTTATACAGTGTTGAGAACATTACGAGGGAACATAGGGTCTACCTTCAATGTAGAAGTAGAAGGAGGTTGATGGGTGTATTTTCTCAAAAGATGAAAGTGTGTAAATAAATTTCATTAAAAAATTAAGCTGAGCGCTTTCGGCAAATAAACATGCCATCATCGGAGCTTTCGTCAATGGTAAAAAATACCTCTAAAAAAGGGAAACAATGAAAGGGGATCGGCATCACAGGCACAATAGTTAGATGTACCTTTTCACAAACATAATAAATAAAATGAAACTAAAAACCCCCTCTTTTATGGGGTGAAATTATTCACTCAGGTCATTTTTTATATTTTAAAAATGAAGCAACGATGTATGCAAAATGACTGGTCTGGTCATTTTGCATACATCGTTGCTCCATTTTTAAAATATAAAAAATGACCTGAGTGAATAATTTCACCCCATAAAAGAGGGGGTTTTTGTTTCATTTTATTTATTATGTTTGTGAAAAGGTACATCTAACTATTGTGCCTGTGATGCCGATCCCCTTTCATTGTTTCCCTTTTTTAGAGGTATTTTTTACCATTGACGAAAGCTCTGATGATGGCATGTTTATTTGCCGAAAGCGCTTAGCTTAATTTTTTAATAAAATTTATTTACACACTTTCATCTTTTGAGAAAATACACCCATCAACCTTCTTCTACTTCTAAAATTCAAGTGTGTACATAGTCTTCAACAGTCTTCCATTAAAAAATACCTTCAATGTGTTAGAAAGACACAAAATACATATAAATTCAGTGCATCATTCTTTTTCGCTAACAGGATATCATAAAGTGGAAAACGTCCAATACAAGAAGTTAAAAATGTAATGTCAACAGTTTAGTTTATTATTTGAGAAATAATAAGATTGTATGTACTATACTGATAGCTTAATGCAATGAACAATAAAAAAATCAACACTACTTTCGTTTATCCCTCCTTGATTAATTTACAAAGAAATAATTCGGTAGTAATAAAATTCACTAAATTAGTTCGGTTAGTATTGGAATAAATAACCGTAACATGCGAAATAAAATTTGTATTAATAATAATATGTGGTTCCAAATACCTCAGTTCTTATTTTTCGCTAACAGGATCTCATAAAGTGGAAATTTCAGGCCACAACGCCGACCCGTTACACACTTTCATTAATATAAGGAATAGTTTTAAAGATCTCTCAATGTAAACCGCCTCTGTTTCCTACGCTCCTGATAAAACGATTTCGCTTACAGTTCAAATTCTACTTTTATCTGTCCCCTCTCTTCATTTTCAATCCACGCGTTAGATTGTAGAGTGCCCTTCAAAAATTCCTTTTTATTTGTGAGAGAAATCAGTCACATTCAATTTCAGCGTAAAACGATATCCTCTCACGTCCAAAAAGAAATTATCATGGTCACATGGAGTTACCAGTGTGTTGGAGAAGGACAATCATGAGATAGAGAATTAGAAGCCAGCGTAGATTATTACACCAGACGAATACGAATCGCGCGTGCGCCTCTTGAAGATGTTCAACTGTACAATCTGGGTACTTCACTAAACGTTTGTTTGCGAATGAGTAACGATCTTTTGCAAATCTTATTAAAATGAGTATGCAAGTACACCATAAAGTGCAAACTGCAAAATGGTACTACCAGGGTCATTCATATCAAGAAATAGCAGAAAATTTGTTTATTGTGGCATTCGAAAATGCCCAACCAATTAGCAAAAAACAAGTGAGAACGGTTATAAAAAATTTTTAAGAGCATGGATGTGTCAATCCTACTAAACATGGATCCCGTACACAAAAACGTCAAACAAAACCCAAAAAGAAGGAAGAGATATTTTAATTTGTGCCAGTGTAGAAAATAAACCCCCACAATCGTCCACTCATATAGCAAAGGATTTTGATGTTGATCCGAAAGCGATTCGGACTGTATTAAAAAAAATGGTTATCGTAGTTTCAAACTGAAAAAGAGCTATGAAACTTTTCCAGACGATCAATTTCGTAGAATGGAATTTTGTGAAATAATTATGGGAAGAATACAATTGGACGCATACTTTTCGAAAAATATTTTGTTCA
Source organism: Galeruca laticollis (assembly GCA_963921935.1). NCBI lineage: Eukaryota > Metazoa > Arthropoda > Insecta > Coleoptera > Chrysomelidae > Galeruca > Galeruca laticollis. The sequence goes on from OY998182.1 coordinate 138,619,498, forward strand.
CAGATGAATCGATTTTTCCCATACACGGTGCACATAATTCATCCGTTATTCGATATTGGTCAAGGACAAATTTACACAAACATTATAATAATAGGACTCAATATCCCCAAAAGTTAAATGTTAGGGCTGGAATATTAGGTGACCATTTAATTGGACCAATTTTTATTGACGGCAATTTAACCGGACAGAAATATTTGGACATGCTGGAAAATCAAATTACTCCTGCCCTTATACAATTAGGTGTCAACTTCAATGATATCTGGTACCAACATGACGGTTGTGCATCACATAATTAACGACTAGCAATAAACTTTCTAAATACACAATTTTCCAATCGGATAATCTCCACGAATGGTAACATAAGATGGCCTGCGAGATCTCCAGATCTGGCTCCCAACGATTTTTTTTTGTGGTTATATAAATCGAGAATTTATGGGTTTCAAGAAAACAGAGCCTCTTCTCTAAATGAATTGAGGGAATAAATTGCACAAATTTGTATGCAAATAACACCTGAAATGCTCATAGGTGTTCGTCAAGAATTTTATAACCATCTCGGCTACTGCTTAGCGCAAAATGGGGATTTATTCGAACATTTGATTTAAGCTCATTGAAGAATTAAGTTTTATTTTTTAATTTATTACATATCATAATATTACTTCTATTTAAAAATTGTAGGCATTAGAATTCTATTTTAGTTTTATTTCCGTTTTTTTTTAATTTGCGCTGTGTGTGTGTTTACACAGAAGATTCGTTCTCATTTGCATACAAACGATAACAAACTATAAAGATACCAATTTTTTTTTACTAACATTCGAAACACAGCAGATGTTTGGAGACCAATTTCACGTTGCCAAATCTGAAAAAAGTAAAGGTTTTAACTGCTTTCAAACTGAAAACTAGAACAATTTCCAGCATTACAATAAAATATTTAACGAATAGATGGAATTAATTATATCTTGATCTGTTACAACCTCTTGAATTATCATAATTAAAATCTTCTTATAACTTGTTCTCGTGTTAGAACAATGGATTTTACAATTAATATAAATATACAATGAAAATTGACAACACTGTTAGTACCTACAAAGAATTTGTAACGGGTCGGCGTTGTGAAATTTCCACTTTATGAGATCATGTTAGCGAAAAATAAGAACTGAGGTATTTGGAACCACATATTATTATTAATACAAATTTTATTTCGCATGTTACGGTTATTTAGTTTATTTATTCCAATACTAACCGAACTAATATAGTGAATTTCATTACTACTGAATTATTTCTTTGTAAATTAATCATGAAGGGATAAACGAAAGTAGTGTTGATTTTTTTATTGTTCATTGCATTAATCTATCAGTATAGTACATACAATCTTATTATTTCTCAAATGATTACATTTTTAACTTCTTGTATTGGACGTTTTCCACTTTATGATATCCTGTTAGCGAAAAAGAATGATGCACTGAATTTATATGTATTTTGTGTCTTTCTAACACATTGAAGGTAGACCCTATGTTCCCTCGTAATGTTCCCAACACTGTATATCAACATGTCATTATATTCATATTCAATATGACTTGATATTTTCGAAACAAAGTGAATCTCCATTTGATAAAAGTTGGTCATTAATACAATTTCCTTACAAATGTAAGATAAAATTTTTATTATCAACTAAGAATTATTGGAATATGAACATTCGAATCAGAAAAATTCCTGATTAAAAAAATCGGTCAATCAGTACAATCGCAATAAATGGATCTTTACAATTTTCTAGGTTTTCCAATGGTTTTCGAATTTCATGACTTATGCTATGACAAAATTGATAATATTTTACTACCCTCATTAGAATTTACAGGTAGCCGTTAAGGATTAGGGGTTGTTGAACAGATGCTAGAGATCAAAAATTGAAAAAATTAGTGCATTAAAGAAATGTAATGAGAAAGGTAGTCGTGCATAAGTTATAGAATCAAACACACTTTTTAAATGACTTCTTTTACTTGTAATTTGTGTATTAGTTGGGCAGTTATTGTTTTCTTCATTTTTTTGCTACATTTTTACATCGACATCTCTTAGAAGGTTAATTTATTGAAATCAAGTGGGTAACTTCTCATAATTTTAAACTGTAAATCCGTCGTTAGCTCTTAGTCTATATAGAATAATTAACTCTAACTAATTCACAAAGAAGCCCTATAGGCACAATTATAAGTTTAGTTTATAACGAATTTCTGGAAAACAGTCCAAAAGTTGGAATTCGCTTTCGCAAAAAGGTATTGTTTCTATTATAATGACTGTCTCCATTAAACTACTAACCAATTTGTCCTCATATACTTTTAGCAACAAGTTATAGATCTCTTCAGAAGTAGGATAATTTGTATATTTTTGCACATATATTGACTTGGAGCACAATAAGTGATAATATGTTAAGCAGATTTGTATACCAGGAAACCATAGTAATTGAGATGGTTCTATACTGTTTTGAAACGGATTATTTTTTTAATGATTAAAGCAATATATTAACCCTAGAATACTGTTGTACGTGAAAATTACGAATAATCGAAAATAAAAGGGTGTGAAAACAAAACCATAACAGCTCCCCACTCTAGCAGACTGAAATGTACTTATCATCTCTAGTATGACTTAGTTGGTCGTCGCGCGTTCAACACGTCAAATTTACGTGTCAATAGTAATACAGACAAGTATTTGTACGTCAACTAAGCGTGTCAACAGTATTGTAAAGCTATTGTATATTTTGGAAATGTGCAGAATAGGGTTGAGTGAAGCCGAACATGAAAAACTGATAAACGAGAGTAGCGATAGTGAGGTAGACAATGAGATTGAGTTTGAAGAAGATACCGACACATACAGTGAGTCTAACGATTGTGTATGCGATCCTGATTACACAGAAGACGATCAGTAGATCTTAGATGCAGCTTTGATGAAAATTTGGAGAAAGCCTAATGCCGGTAAATTCTGTTCCACATACTAAGAGGTCAAGAGTAAAACCATCCGATGTTACAAGTCCATCTTGTTTAGGTTTGCAACAATTAGTAAGGTATAGTCGAACGTGTGATTTACATAACTACATACATTATTTTCAGGGCTTTTTGAAAACTACATCAGAGTCAACAAGGCCATCTGGTTTAGTACTTCAAGATGTGGTAAGTAGTACCTATATTTATTGGGATATCACATTTCTTCTCAACAATGATTTTTTAGCGTTATCCAGAAGCAACTGAAGAGAACGTCGATTATATTATTGTCCCAGAAGACAAAACTCTGGATGGCAAAAATGGATATATATGGACTACTGCATCTAAGAAATCGGGAAAAACAACTGCGATAAATGTTGTCCGCATAATGCCAGGTCCCACCCTCGAAGCCAGTAATGTGTTGATTCCTCTACGTATATTTCAAATGTTCTTTCTCGATAAATGTTGAATGAAATAGTTGACTACACCATTTAACGTTTTTATCTTAAATTTTTTTCACTGATGGTGAAGAACCTCGATTCCAGCTAGCTCAAATGAATCGAAAATGTTATTCAACGGTAGAGTAGGGATGGATTCATAAATTAAACATTGTTAGATTGAAACCATTGAAATTTTAATTTGTGAATCACACATATGACTTTGTACGACCGAGTGGTACCCCTTGGTGTTTACAGGTAAGTTTAGAGATAAATCGATAATAATGTTTGAAGTAGAGGTTAGTTAGTAATGTATAACTTGTCGGAATTATGTTAAAATTTCAGGTTCAGATGCTTGTCCTTCAGATAGCAACCCTTTGTAAATGGTGAATGTAAATATTAATCGGAAAGTTCTTACTTGTATGATTGGCCGTAAGTCCAACGTCAATACTTGCGGTAGTTGGGTTGACTCGACCTGGATCCTCCTAGGTTTCAAATCTAATGAGATGAATCGCCTGGCATGCATCAAAATTCATGCAGTACGGGGTTACTAGTTACATCTACTATTCTGCTACGGATGAATGATGTAATGTGGAAATGGTTAGACAGCTTAGAGGAAGCGGTACTTATGAAAAGCGGTGAGTGATACAGCGAAGTTCAGCACATATAGTAAGCGAGATAGAAACAGACAGAAGAAAATTAGAAGAGAAGGAGAAGGCCTAAAAAAAGTAAGAAATATGTGAAATATTAGCTATGAATTTAATAAAAGTGAATGGTGGATGATTTTACTTACCCAAGTTGTAGGGTGGCCTTAAAGAGGTTTTTAAATTTTGGTCCAGATCCAATATAGATAATTTTGTCTACACTGACAATTATGACCAATAAAATCTAATAAAGTTTACTTTTTTCCAGCTTATAAGATCCGATTTACAATCGAAAATTAAGGAACCATGTGCTCCGAATCAAAGCTGATATAAAAAGAAGGAAGGGTCAAAGTCCAATCAAGTAGGTTTTGTAGGCCATCCACAGAACTCAGGTGAAGTCACAGAACACAGAACATTCAGCGAAATAGTAAGTTGGATTGGTATGAAATAGTAAAAGAAGAAGAATAAATTGTTTTCCATGAATATGATAGATATCAAATATCAAAATATAAAATGACAATTCAACTTGGAAAGAGGAGATTAAAACAATCAATTGGAGTAAACAAAAGTGCTTCGAGTTTTAATTATATTTTTATAACCAGGTAAATTAGAGTTTTCAACTTATAATGATAAAGGATACAATATTTTATTATGATTTAGTTAAATGAAGCTCAGTTGTAAATGTAAACAAACCATTGATTTTTGGTTAATGTTGAATGTTGAAGTTATTGATTTTACTCTAATCATTGAAAAGGTGAGTTTCAATATATTTTTGAAAGAAATTATTATGTCAACCATTTGTATATAAGTGCATGATTACATTCCCAATAAATTTTGTACCAATGTTTTTAAAACCGTAACAACCAATCAGGAAATCAATAGAGTCAATAAAAAAATATAAAGTCACTCAACTTACGTGACCCTGAGACTACTCTTTCCCTTTCCTGGAAAGTTTTCGGTGACATATATGATAGCAACCACTTTCCTATCATTATATCCAATCATTATAATAAGGAAACTATCACTAGAAGCTCCTGGCACTTGAAGAAACCAAATTGGTATGAGTTTATTTCACTCTTCCAAACTTATGTATCCGCTCTAAAATGTTTACTGACAACATATTTGCCGCTAACGAGACTCACATCGATAGAACTGTCACTTCCTCTGCACAAAAAACTGTGCCTTGGTGGAGTTCAGCTTGCGAAAATGCCATCCGAGAGTCCAAATATGCTCTTAACAGGTTTAGACTGAATAGAATACAAGAAAACCTTCTCCTATATAAAAAGCTCAAACCGAAAGCTAAATTCTTAGCCAAACAAAGCAGAAAATCCTCATGGAAAAGCTATACCTCCTCGCTGAATCATAATACATAACCCAGTCAAGACTGGAAAAAAATTGCAGAAATTCAAGGCTAGAAAACCAATACTAAAATTCCTTCTTTAATATTAAATGATTCTGTTATCTCCAACAACCGAGCAATTGCCCATTCACTAGCACAAACTTTTGATCATAAATTTAATAATCGTAACTCCATTTCTGTTTCTCATAATTCTCATATTCAGCCTTCCTCCACTCTTCAGTCAAACCCTCATGACGTTGCTTCCGCCAACACCCCTTTCAATCTAAATGAACTGAAATCTGTCTTGCATACTTGTAGAAATTCTGCCGCCGGCCCTGATGATGTTCCTCACATCTTTCTCAAAGAACTATCCAATCCATCTCTCTCTAAGCTTCTCCAAATCTATAACATTATCTGGAATACTCATCAGTCCCCTGAAGCATGGCGCAAATCCATAATTATTCCAAAAAAAGCAGATGAATCCACCTTATTGCCTAATTCCCTTCCGACCGATTTCACTCACTTGCACTATCCGCAAACTCCTGGAGAAAATGATCAATAGAAGACAACTTTGGTTTCTTGAAAAGTACAAAAGCATTCCTAATGCCCAATCCGAGTTCCGGCGTCATCGATCCACTCGCGACAACCTTATTCTTCTCTAAACACATATCTCTTCAGCAATAAACAATCACCAGGGCGTCGTTGCAACCATCTTTGATATTGAAAGTGCCTTTGACTCGATTTCTAGAACGGCAATACCAAATAACCTTTCCCAATATAACATTCTATCGTTAATTCATAATTTCATAACTTGTAAAAACTTTAGGGTTTCCGATAATCGTAAACTCTCTTTGCCTCACCCACAAAATAATGGTGTCCCTCAAGGATCAGTATTATGTTCCACTCTATTTATCCTCACAATAAACGAGCTATCTTGCGAATTTCCGGCTTCCATAGAATATGATCAATGTGCTGATGACCTAATTGTTTATTGCCATGGTAAATCGATCTCATCCAATTGCAAACTCCTTCAAACCGGAGTAAACCCTTTACAAGGTAGATCATCAAGGAGAACATCTTCTCGTCTACTTCACATTTTCTTCAATAACTCACTTTTACCCACTGTAAATCAATGTAAAATTTTCGGAATAACCTTCGACTCTCGACTGGGACCACCATATCCATGAACTCAACGGCATCTGTCCGATTAAACATAATTTCACTGGGGTTCCGAAGAAATCGTATTATTAAGAGTTTACAGAGCTCTCATCCGTTCGAAGCTTTAATATGGTTGCTTTATTCACATGTCAGTCCCCAAATCTGTCACAGATTTATTGCACTTAGTGCTTTTCGCTCTAGCCCTGCTGATAGTCACCATATTGAAGCTAATGGACCACCCCTTCCCTTAAGAGGACAATCCCTACTCCTTACATTTGCTGCTTCAGTATTCTCCAATACTCTCAATCCAGTTCTCTCATTTTTCACTTCAACGAATAATCTCCCTACTAACCCTCGAATAATTATTAGATCTATTCCCCAATTGCTCACTCCTTTGCGTAAAGGTACTGACCTCTCTCTGACCTCTCCGCTCCATCTACCTTCTTTGCCTCCTTGGACCAAAATTATTCCTATAATCGATACCTCACACACCATTTTTAATAAGCATGAGTCACCCACTGTACTTGCAAAGAAAGCATTACTGGAATTACTACATACAAAATCTTACTATTTAACAATCTATACAGATGCTTCCAAATCTGACTCCGGAGTAGGTTTTGTCGTAACCTCGAAACATGAACTCATAGGCTTCTTCACTTCACCTTCAGTGTGTAGCGTTCTCACAGGTGAGCTTCACAGCATTCTTCAGGCTTTCAAATATATCTCCCTCCCCCACAGAAATATTGCAATATGCACTGATTCCCTTCCCTCCATTCTATCAATTGAAACAATCTCAATCTTCACTGACCACTCAATTGCCCTTTTCATACATGACATGTATCAAACTCTCGTTGCTCGTGGTATACCAATCTCTCTCATCTGGCTTCCATCTCAGATTGGAATTGCTCATAGTATGTTTACCAAAAATAACGTGCCCTGCCTAAGAGCAAGACAACTTTGCAGTATTACAGTCCTTCTTATGTGGAGTGAATCTCCCAGATAAACATCTATTAAATCTGGCCTACATATATTTTATTAGATTTGTTACAAGGACGGCTGTAAATAAGATTAGAAATCTTGCCTATGCCCAACTTTGACTTGGTTTCAGTGTTAAGGTTGTTAGTCGTTAGTACATTATAGGTTGCAACTTTAACAGTAGTTGATCCCTTCAAAATTTTAAGCATGTCCGGTGTTGAACCAGGTATGTAAGGTAATGAGCCAAAATACCTAATCTGTACTTTGGACTGAATCAGATACAACATCTTCATTTTTACTGAAAATTGTCCGTACTAGGTTGATTACAGTTTTTTGCTCAATGATCACTGCCCTTCAGTTTCGTTTCCATAGATATGGGTTTCTTTGACGAAATAGATGGACATTCTGTTTCCTTGGGCCATGGGCAAAGCTGCTTAGCATCACTCAAGAACAGAAATATTTTCCTTGTAAAATGTAGACAGAACGGATGTTTTCCTAGACACATAACAAATGGAATAAGGAGCTTAGATCGATTATTTGGAACACGATCTGATCAAGTTGGATCCATGATAAACAAATTTAATTTAAGGATAAGGAAAAACTTCATTAATTTAGAGATAAGTCTTAATTGTTCTGATTTAGTCGAGGTTGAGAGTTGAGTTATAAAGAAATTTTTTTCCATCTGTCAAATTTGACATTTCAACAATGTTGCCACTGTTTTTTGAATGTTGTTTTAGCCAATGAGCATATAATTAAGCGATAATTTTGTACTAGTGCAAGTTATAGACTAGATTATCAGGTCCTTCAAAATAAATGCAGACGTAACATGAAAAGTGTTGAACATAGTTATCGAAATTTTTACAATAAAAAATGCAATTATTCTCCGGGTTCATTTGTAATATTTTGCGCGCAGCATCTCGTGCGCTCGCAGCAGATTTAAATCTTACATAATTAAATGGATCTATTGCAATGACGAAATCTTCGTAATATTTTTCCTGAACAAGTTTTGATGTCATGTTCCACATTGTTTTCACCACACTTTCTTCATAAACGGACCCATCCTTCTTGCTTCTTGCGCATGTTGCTTGCCCAGCCTTTTGGAATTGAGGCAATTTTTTCCTCGTTCTAATAAGTGATTTCTTTGGGCACAAAACTCTTGAAATTGTCTCCATACTGAAGTTTTTCACTTTTTTGTATTCGTTGGTGTAAGATTGTCTATATTGTCATCAATATCTGCAGCAGAAGCGTTTCCAAATCTCGACGTTGCACTTCGAAAATTTTACAATGGGTTTTTTATAAAGCATCGTTTACTAACAAATTTTTCATTGTACTTAGCAACGATTGTTTCAGACAGCTCCTACGTGCCTGCGTTGAGTATAAAGTATACAATATTATTGTCGCCACAGGTGATAGCAACTGACAGTCACACAATACGATTTGATTGATTCATAAAATTTTCCTATAAAATTTAACTCTTGCAATGAAAATGAATCGATAATTTTTGACAAATCTGCTCTCATGCAAGTTGAACTGAAATAGTCACTCGAGTGTTCCGCACACTTATGCTCTCTTTCAACTTACCTTGCATTCGAGCATCTTACACAAAAATATTTTATAATTTCCATTCCACTTGTTAAATACCAAATCATTATTTGGATATTGTATTGTATACCCCTTCTTTAATACATAAAATAGCGATACCACTAATAATGAAAGAATTGATATATTTGAATCTCTGATATAATATACTTCAATCACCCTATATTATAATTAAGTCTTTCTTAAAATAATTAGTTTGTGACCTTTCGCTGGTTTCACAATAAAAACACCACGCTCTGTTTTTTTTTTGGGGGAACGACAATATTTTAAAGACTCATTCGAAATCCCTGAAATCCCAAGCAATACTTTTTCGGATTCAACCGGTCCTCTTTGAACGCACGATTCTTTTTAATGGGAGTATCTCTCCAACATTTTAATCATGACCGAAGCGCCTAATTAAAAGCAATGAACAAATAAATTAGACATAGCGAAGGATGGAGTTGGAAAAAAAGCTTTTTTCGGTCCTTCGCACCGTTCCCTTGTCCTTGACCACGGACCACGCGACAGTTAAATACATAGTTGTACCTGGGGGTGAGATCGACTAATAGGAGGTAACGTTGACATCAATAAGATTCCCAATCAATTTCATAATAATTGTTTAAGCTGAGAATAAGAATATTTATATCAAGCAAATAATGAGAGAAACCCATTATGGCATAATGGATGGATGATTCATTCATCAGAATATAGTGTGAACGAATTTTCAAGAATAGACAGAAATTCGTTTATTGTGAGCTGACATTTGAAGACGAAGAGAAAGAAGTGTGAGATATTAAGGGGGTTTTTTGTTCAAATTTTTGACCATTTGGGAACAAATTTTTCCACAATTATAACTTTACCGGATAATGCGTCATCATAGTGTCCAAACAATTATTTAAAATGGTAAGAGTTGATTTGAGACACTGATTATATTGTAATGTTTTTCTTATTTATTGAAACGTTTTTATTACGGGTGGGATAAACTTTAAACACACGCTATGGTTACTTACTAATTTATTTAAACACTAAACTACTCACTAACACTTCATTTATATATACTTAACTATTCACTTAAATTTAATTTATATAAACACAACCTTAATTGTTAATTTATATCAACACTTCACTGTTCGCTATTTCGGTGTATTCTTGTTTATTTGTCGCGATCACTTTATCAACTATACTACCTCCTCCGCTGGTCGGTCCTTTATATATATTAGTGCCTTTTTACTAGATAATTCTAGATTGCGGCTTACACAAAAACCATTGGCTCTCGCATTTTCTAGATAAGAATGGTCACAAAAACTACGTCTAGATAAGATAGTCACAATCGTAAACAATTCTAAGAAATCCCTGCGCATCCGCCATAATTTTAACTTTCATACATGGCTTAGGCAGTCTCGGATTCAGGGACTATACCAGTGTACTGTTTCGTAACATCACCTCCTCCTTGAATGGCAGTTCCTCCTGGAGCTTTTGTGTAGCCGAGACGGTATGTTTAAATCGGCAACTGGCCCCATTTCTATACTTTCCGATATTATGGAAATAGCAGGGCACCGTCTTCATCGGATACTGATAACGGGGCTTGTAGCTGCAAATTGATATTTGGACACCGGTATCTCGAAAGATAATCTCTACCATGTTCCTGATAACTCGCCAATCCCACTTCTGACACCAATGTAATGTTTTTATTATTTATTTAAACAGTGACCATTCTTCATTGACTATAGTAGTTCTTGAAATTGCAGCTTCCCTAGATTCCGCCTTGTTGCAGTGGGAGCAGTCTGTTGAGCACGGCCGTCTGGACAGGGAGTCGGCATTTCGGTGACTCACACCGGCTCGGTGTTCGATGTTGAAATCGTAATCTTGAAGTCGTTCAATCCATCTAGCGATCTGGCCCTCGGGATTCTTGCACTGCATCAACCACTTGAGTGCTGCATGATCAGTCCGGATTAAAAATTTATCACCATAGAGATACTGGTAATAGTGTTCCACGGACTTCACTACCCCCAAAAGTTCTCTTCTTGTGACGCAGTAGTTTTGTTCTGGTTTGGAGAGGACTTCACTGAAATATCCCAGCACTCTTTCTTGCTCTCCTTGGATCTGTGAGAGCACTCCACCAATTCCGACGTTGCTTGCGTCAGTGTCAAGAATAAAGTCTCCCTCTGGTAAAGGGTATCCCAATATCGGCGCCGTGGTTAAATGCTTCTTCAAGGTATCAAAAGCCGTTTGACCATCTTCGTCCCATTGGAAAGTTCTTGCTTCTTCTGTATGTCGAGTTAGAGGATTGGCGATATCTCAAAACTTCCTGATAAATCTTCTATAGTATGTGCAAAGTCCAAGGAAGCTCCTAATTTGATGTTTGTCGGTTGGTTGCGGCCATTGCTGAATAGAAGCAATTTTCTCTGGATCCACTGCCACTCCTTCATTGCTCACAATATTACCTAGATAGTTGACTCGGTTGTGAAACAGCTGACATTTTTTCGGGTTTAACACGAGCTGGGCACTTGGAGCCGTTTGAATACATCTTCCAAATTCTTCCCCAGTACTACGATGTCGTCCAAATAGACCAGGCATGTTTTCCAAGACAACCCTATAAAGACATATTCCATGACTATTTCAAATATCGCGGGCGCATTACAGAGCCCCAATGGCATGACGTTGAATTGCCATAATCCAGATCCAGTGGTGAAAGCAGTCTTCTCTTTGTCTTCTGCGTCCATTTCTCCTTGTCAATAACCAGACTTCAGGTTCAAGGTGGAAAACAGTTTGCTGCCGGCCAAAGTATCTAGCGTATCGTCAATTCGAGGCAGAGAATAGCTGTCTTTCTTCGACACGTTGTTAAGCTGGCGATAATCCACGCATAATCTCGTAGTTCCATCCTTTTTCTTGACGAGCACTACTGGAGATATCCATGGACTAGTAGATGGTTACTTTATCTTCAGCCATCTCTCAAATTATTCTTTCACCTTCCTCTCTCTTCGCTCGTGGTAGTCGTCTAGTGGATTGCCCAATTGGCTGGGAATTACCAGTATCGATTTTATGTTTGACGGCTGCTGTTCTACCAGTCTTTCCCCCTATTTGGTACGAATAGGTCTTGATACGGGAAGAGAAATTCTCTTATTCTCTTTCCTTCAGCTCGATTTGAGGATTGACCAGCTACTGATAACATCTGTTCGAATCTGGCATTCAAATTGTCAGTGGTCGTTGTTTGACGAGCTAAAGATATCACTGGTACGCAGGATCCAATCCTGGTTTCCTTCTTGATGGTAACTGGGTAATCATTCACGTTTATCACACGTACTGGGTTCTCTTTCGCCGACGTAACTAATCCTTTTCCAATTAGTACTCCTTTGCCAACTTCTTCGTCGTGGTTCCTTGGCTCCATCATAACCGGTGTACCGGTTTATAATTTCAACTTTCATACATGGCTTAGACAGAGTCGGATTCAGGGACTATATCAGTGTGCTGTTTCGTAACAATATCAAAGTTTTATACACATAGACACTATTCCAAACCCCTTCCATCATCCAATGGGGTCATAATTCTTTTGTGTTGCAGTACGATTCCATTCAACTTCCTTGAGATCATAATCGGATTGGAGTCTAACTAACCCTCTAAACCTCTTCAAGGTAGTTTAGAGGGAATTAGCTCAGAGAAATGAATCATATTGTAATGGTAACTTGACTACAAAATTACCTTCATTATCTTGAAATGTTTCTTGGGAAAATAGCTTTCCACATTCAAGCTCACTTTGTGACATAAAACAATCATTTGAGATATTTTCAAGTTTCCAAAAATTTTCAAGCTGTTCATCTTCAGATTGCACTTGGAAAAATTACCTATATATAACTGTTTGTTATTTTGAATTATAGGAAGATATTTGCCCAGATAAGGTTTTCCTTCAGAAAGACGGTACAAAAAGTGACTTTTTCCTATCAAGGCATCAATATTACCTTTCTATGAGAATTCCGAATCGGATAGATTTGCACCTTCAGGTATGAATCTAGAAATATTCAATTAATGAACTGTATGTAATACATGTATATATAATAGGTACAACATGAAATGTTATATCGGATTGATAATCATCAAAATTAAAATAAATATTTGTTAAACATTGTTTATTGAGTTTTTATTCTACTTGGATAGTAAAATTACTCGAATTTATTGTAATATTTAGTTGCTTTGGACCCCACTCTCTAAAATAGCTCTACATTTGTGAAAGATACCTTGATTATCTTTCACTGAAAAACAGACAGTTGATAATAGGACTTGACTGCGATTGAGAGTAGTTCTAGGCTTCTTTAATAGGTTAGTGCTAGTTTGAGAAATTGTTGATTTTTCTACTTAAACATTGAGTGTGACTGAATTATTACTTGAACGAGTATAATTGTTGATGTGTAAGAGAGTATTATGTTTTTGAGTGTCTCAAAGTACACTTTTCTTGTGTTGAGTTGTGACCCATTCTTGAACAGATGATACATTGGGTCAATTTTCCCACTTCAGAGAGGCGTTGACTTGGCTCTAGATTTAGAAAATCTTCGCAATTGTAAATTGTATGATTCCCCTTACAAAAATTGCATTTAACAACGTCTATTCTTGATTGAATTCCATTATGGGGATTTGAATAAAATTAGTTTTTATTTGTCTTGGTGTACCTAGTATGGAACTTTCATGATTTAATTGCCAATTTTCAATGGCGTCCGCTTTGTCATTAAAGAAATCAAAAAATTCATCAGTCTAGAGAATTCATCAGTAAATTTGAATTACTCCCATTTCCTTTGGAGAATATTTTCTAATTTTGTATAAATTAAATGTAGGAGATATATATCAGCTCTTTATCTGGTTGTAGGTTTTAATTTTTCTAATGCAGTTAAATGCTGAGTGATTTTATATAAAAAATTTCTATAGGTATTAGCCAATTTTTTATATACTGGTTCTGTACTAAAAACTAATCTAACACGGTTATTTGTCAATGTTCGTTTCTTGTAAAAACGATTACATAAAGTTTGTCACGCGGTTTTATACTGATCTTCGATGTCTTCAATCACTTGTATAGCGTAACTCTTGTGGTATGATCTTAGAAAATTGTATTTACTAGCTTTACTAATTAATGGGTTATCATAGAACAATAGAAAAAAAATTGTTTTGAAATGGAGTCACTACTCACACTCTTCTTGGAATAATGGTAACTGATTCTGAATAATAATTTATTTTGAAGAATTCGGCAATGGGTTAACTGAAATATTACTTCAGATACATTAAGAGTCTTAATATCATTGCTATAACTTCTAATAAACACCCTTGCACCACTGAATTGCTTTTCAACTACTCGGCGTTGTTCTAAATGTTCATATAACATATCATCTTCACATTATTATTCAATTTGTGTAGAAATTCTATCAAATTAATTTATGTCATGATAAAATGTCTCGCGAAATTCAATATCTGGCAATGAGGGATGAATTAAATTATTGTTTAGTGACTCTAAATAACTTACAAGATTATTTTTAATTTATTTAATTTTTAACGTTTCTCGATTTCTAATTAAACTTTTCAAGTACATGTTTTATTGTTTTAAATACAAATCAAATTAGCAGTTATTGATTGCCAAGTATGAATAATCAAAGAGATGCTCTGATGACTAAAAAAATATTGAACTATTTTTTACCCTGTCTAACATCGTTCCTACTCAAAACGATGGAGCAAGTAGTGGATAACTACATAAAAACAGAGAATCTGGAGAATATACCGCTTCATGAATGTCAGCATGCCTACAAAGCGGGTCGATCAACTGAGACGGCTCTGTATCAGCTGACAGAAGTCATCCAGAGAACTCTGAACAACAAAGAAATCGCAATGTGCGCATTCCTGGATATATCAGGGGCCTTTGACAACACAACTCTTGTGTCTGTCAAAGAAGCACTAAAAAGGCGAGGAGTAAATTAAACCATTGTAAAATGGATGTATGAGTTGTTCACGACACAGGTGGGGAATCAAACCACCCCAGTTAAAGCCACTCGGGGACACCTCAAGGGGGAGTGATATATCCCCTTCTATGGAGCCTCGTAGTAGATGAGGTGCTCTACAGGCTAAAGAAGCTTGGCTTCGAATGTATGGACTATGCTGATGACATAGTTCTTATAGTCAGAGGCAAGTTCGAAAGCACCTTGTGTGATTTATTAGAGAAGGGCTTCAGAATCATTGACCAATGGTGCTTGTCAATGGGGCTAAACATTAACCCAAACAAGACCATAGTAATTCCATTTACCCGGAAAACAACACTTCCAGCTCATATCCTTAAACGGGGAAATCATAGAATAGAAATCAGAAGTTAAATATCTAGACAGTAAGCTTCTGTGGAATAAGCATGTTGAAATAACTGCTAGTAAAGCAATAAGAGCTTTGATGGCGCGCAGAAATATAGCTGGTAAGAGGTGGGGCTGTAACCCAAAAATACTGCGATGGATGTACGCCATGATTGTGAGACCAGCAATTACGTATGGGGCAATAGTTTTGCATATAAAAGCAAGTCAGTACAGCACGAGGAAGACCCTCGACAAAGTTCAAAGGCTTGCCTGTGTGTGCATCACTGAAGCTATGAGAACGTGTCCAACTTGGGCACTTGAGATCATCACAGATCTCACACCTCTAAATCTGGTGATAGAAAGGTCTGCCCTAGAGGCAATTATTAGAGAGCCTGTTCCTCTCTAACAAAATACATATCATCAGCGAATCTCCCCAGTGATGAAATGATCAAGAAAGTAAGTATCGAAAAGAATTCCACTACGATGCTAAATACGAGGAGAGACTGGGAAAGGGAATACACCACCCAAACTCTCAGAGAAAATACCATTGGATGGTAAACGGATGGTTAAAAAACCACCACTGAAGCAGGCGCTGGAGTATTTGGGCCTGGCATCAGATATTCATTATCGTTAGGCTCCTTTCCGAGCGTCTTTCAAGCAGAAATACTTGCGATCGAAAGATACGTGGAAAGAAACTATCAGAAATAAGACATATCGATCCATTATGATAGTCAAGCAGCTATCAAAGCATTGAGCTCCCATGTCATTGACTCAAAGTTGGCATGGGAGTGCCGAAGAAAACTTGATGAATTAGGCAAGAATAACAGGGTCTCTTTAGTCTGAGTTCCTGGCCACTCGGGAATCATGGGAAATGAGGAAGCCAATACACTTGCTAGGAAAGGAGCACAAATGCCCTATATTGGCCTGGAGCCTTTCTGCGGTGTAGCAAAATTCTTCTATAAGAAAGAGTTTCGGAAGAAAGAGGAAACCGAAAGAGAAGCACTCTGGCGGTGCCTTCCCGAGTTGGAACATTCCAAAAAGTTCCTACGGAACTTTGACACTGCTAGATCCAAAAAATATTTGGACCTCAGTAAAAATAAGCTACATCTCCTCACGGGCTTTCGTTCAGGACACTGCCGCCTTAGGAAGCACCTAATGAGAATAGGTCTAGCAGAAACTGACGAATGTAGATTCCGTGGGGGGGAGGATGAAACTCCAGATTACCTAGTTCTAGAATGCCTTGCCGATGCAAGCCAACGCAAGAAATGCTTCAGACAAGAAACTTATAAGATCGAGGATATGACCTCGTTGAAACCGTTCCAAATACTAGAGTTCATTAGAACCTTGGAACTGGAAGGCGAGCTACAGTAGGAGCGAGAACAGCTCTGATAGGAGGGGGGGGCACAATAAACCTTAGGTTTCAGTGCATTGTAATCCCGTTAAAATCTAATCTAATTTATCCAGACAATACTCCAAAATAATGGTTTGATTGATATATCTTCAAGGTCTTGGATAAACTATGCGAAACAAGCAGTAAAATAGGTTATTAAAACTGTGAATAACGTGATCTAATTGAATATGGGACTCAAATAGCAATAATTCATTTACACGTGGGAATAGAACTAGGAAATGAACAGACTGACGTCAAACTTGCTACTTATAGTATACAATGGAACAGCCGAATCGTTGCCTTTTTGTACGACTGGTTTACCATTGATCATTCTTCACAAAAAGATCCAACATCCGTAGACCCTCTAATACGTCGTACGTTTCCTTTCTACGTTTTTTTTTCATCTCATTGTTTTCGCTGCTAAGCGTGGTCCAGCTATTTTCTTGGCCATGTGTGCCTGATCTAGTTTACTTTGGTGTATTTTATGATGTCTATTTTGGCGTATTTATAACTTTTGTCACTAGTATCATTTGTTCGTTGAACAGTAGTAGTAGTAGACATTCGTACCTAGCGGAGACAGCAATGTTTAAAATTCCGTCGATTGTGGTTATCGACCAACCGGTTATCATTAACTTTATTATAATTAATTTCGGTGAAACGTGAAATTTATTCCCATTTTCCCTCCTCTATCTTACCCTATAGCAACGAGTATTTCACCGGAGATTTGAGAATTTTCAACCTGCCGGGCATGAGGTAAGATTAATTTACTATGCAGATTTATATATAGAAAAAAATGAGACTATTCTTTCATGCTATATCCATGTCTTTTATCTTCTCCAGGTCCAAATATCGCTAGATATGCTGGGTCCTAATGTACAAAGGACTGCTTGCATCAGGCTGGTGTTATGCTGGGCTTGGAGCTTCTTAATATGACTCCCGACAGTGTATCCTCTATCTGTATATCCGTAAAGCATAACAGGGATTTATTTCGATTATCTCAGCGCATGCACCAACGGAAGAGAAGGATGAAGATATCAAGGATGACTTCTACGATGCCCTAGAAAGAGAGATAGTTACGATGCCCAAATATGATATGCGCATACTCTGCGGGTACTTTAATACTAAAATAGGCAGAGAGTCTAGCCTATACCCCACAATAGGTAAACACAGCCTACACAATATATCCAACTACAATGGCTTAAGACTCACAGAAACTGCAGCAGCTAATAATATACTAATAAAGTCAACCATGTTTCCGCATAAAGACATCCATAAGCAAACCTGGGTCTCAAACGACCATATTACGCGCAACCAAATTGACCACATCATTGTAGATGCCCGTCATGGTAACAATATTATAGACGTAAGAAGCCTGAGAGGAATAGACGGAGACAGAGATCATTACTTATTCAGAGCAAAAGTCAAATCCAGAATATCTAGCCACAAATACAATAAAACAACAATAAACCCACAATGGAACATGGACGAAATACACAATGCAGAGAAACAACAAAACTATAGAAAACAACTTGAACAAACCTTGAACTCTGAAAGAAAAGACAATAATATAGAACAGCTATGGGAAGCGACTGCCGAAATAATAACCAAGACAGCTGACAAGATTTTTGGAAGGAGTAAGCAGAAGAGGGCAAAAACATGGTATGACGAGGAATGTCGGAAACAACTGGAAAAAAGACAAACAGTAAGAAAGAATTGGATACAACTGCAAACAGACCAAAGTAAAAAGGAATATGACGACTGCCGGGAAGAAACAAGAAAAATAATACGCACAAAGAAAAGAAACTACGAACAACAAAAATATGAAACTATGAAGAGAGACCGGCCCAAACCAGGCTCCAGAGAATTCTATAAAGCAATTTCCTCTGAGAAAAGAGGGCATAGAACCAATTCCATCCATACACTGAGAGACAACTAAGGCCGCATGATAATCGACGGTAAATAAATAACTGAAGAATGGAAAAAGTATTTTAGAGACCTTCTAAACATCATACAGGAAGGACAGCACAAAGAAGAGATCTATATCACAGCGGACATGTCCGTCAAAAATCCCTACTTTGAAGAAACCCAAAAGGCCTTAAATAAGCTGAAAAATCACCCAGCGCCGGGTACGGACGAGATACCAGCAAAACTTCTGAAATATGGGGGAGACGCACTACATCGCCAAATCCACCAGCTAATAACGCACATAGAAGAAAGGATACCAGCACGATGGAAGGAAAACATAATAGTGCCCATCCACAAAAAAATGGGACAAAACAAGATGCGCGAATTATAGAGGAATCTCACTCCTAAACACGGCATATAAAGCCCTCTCAAACATCACTTATGCTGAAAATGTCCTAGGCGAATATCAAGCCGAGTTTAGGGCAAACAGATCAACAATAGATCAACTATTCACGCTGAGACAACTTCTAGAAAAGGGATGGGAGTATAACACACCCATACACAATCTTTTCATAGACTTTTGACAGGCATATGATAGCGTAGAAAGAAGTCAAGTATGGAATGCCATGGCGGAGTTCTCAATACCAAAGAAACTCATTCGGATGACCAAAGTCTGTATGGAGGGTGGAATATCTAAAGTACGTGTAAATAATAAACTGTCTGGCAGCTTTGAAATCAACAGTGGACTTAAACAGGGTGATGCGTTATCTCCACTAATTTTTAACCTTGTATTAGAGAAAGCCATGAGGTCGGCCGAAATAAAAACAGAATTGCTATCGGTTCAAGGTCCCAAGCTGTTACTCGCATATGCAGATGACATAGATCTCGTTGGAGACTCCATCCTATCCACGAAAGACATTTTCAACAAGGTGGAAAGAGCAACAAGTGAAGTAGGGCTGAAGATTAATGAAGAGAAGACGAAATATATGTGTATAAATAGAATGACACGAAGAGACAGAATAGAACAAAATGTGACGATCAACACCTTTAATTTCGAAAGAGTACAACGTTTTAAGTATCTGGGGGCCGTGATCACAGCGGACAACGATGTTACCGAAGAAATAAAAGACAGAATCCAATCTGCAAACCGCTGTCTATTTGCACTGAATAAGCTCATAAAATCAAAAAATCTCACAAGAAGTTCAAAGATCAAAATCTATAAATCCATCGTCATACCTGTAATAACATACGGATGCGAAATGTGGACCATGACCAAAGCAAACGAAGAAAAGCTCAGACGCTTTGAACGAAAAATACTTAGAAAGAGTTTCGGACCTCACCATGACATCACCACAAACCAGTATAAGATCAGAACCAATATCGAATTAAAAGCACTCTACAACGACGCCGATATTGTCCAAGAAATTAAATCACAGCGACTAAGATGGGCAGGCCACGTGCACAGACTGCATAACGGAAGACTTGTTAAACTGGTATGGGAGGAGATTCCCACAGGCAAAAGACCACTCGGACGTCCCATAATGCGATGGAGAGATAACATCCAAGCAGATCTCCGGAAAATGAACATTCCATTTAACCCTAGGTTGATGGAAGACCGAATAAATTGGGAAAAAGTTGTACACTCAGCCAAGACCCACCCAGGGTTGTAGCGCTACGTGATGATGATGATGATAACAGGGATTATTATGGACCTGATGTGGTGGAGCTTGGTCTTCAGTTCTAGCTTGGATCTTTGTTCGCGCAATTACATATGTTTATTCTGATTTAGTTGAGGCTCAATGAATAATTGTTGTTCAAATGACCAATTGGATTCACCCAATATTCTTCGCTTCTTTTCTAAATAATTTTCCTCCTCCAAAGTTTTAAACAAGAGCAATAATAGCAACCTGACAGTTTAGTTGTTGAAGTGTGCGGAAATGCAGTCCAATTGGACTAAATAATAGTGCGATAGTGTGCTTCTACACATAATATGATCTTAAGTACACTTTTCACTCGAGAAGTAGGTATGAAGCATAAAGATGATGAATTTCGTCATTTGATATTACTCAATTAGGATTAACCGCATTGATTTCTGAACGTTCAATTGCTTGCGAATCTAGTAACAGTGTTACAATATGAATCTAGATGGGGCTATACAGAAATCATTTCATTCAATGTATAAATGACACTCCGTCTGTTATATAGATGAGTTTGTGATGGAGCAATGTTGGATGTTTAATTGTGAAACAATTTTTTCGTTGCACTGAATAACATGATCGAATAATACCTCGACATCTAGAAACAATAAATACTCTCCATGGAAACAAAAATGTAGCTAGTTGCCCCATATTTCCTTCAAATGCATGAAATTTGTAACGTAAGTGGATAAAAAGGAGTTTTCATTCATTTAAATTCGAAACAGACATGAAATACGCCACTGACTGGGTTTGCTTATATTCAGACCTGAATAATTTAAGAGCGGTATGGGAAATTAGGAAAAATAAGAACTATGCGACGAAAAACGCCCGATTTAAAGAATGCGAAATGTTATAGGAAGACAGATCGCGTGAAAAATCACTACAATGGTCTTGGGTCTTAGGAGATGTACAATAAATTTCGATCGGCCTTCAAAGCGGAAAAGGCCTTTTCCTCCGTAGGAAATGTTAAATGTCGGCCGTGCCTTTGTTGTTAGTTTTCACCACAAGTGGCGCTTGGATTCACTTAGAGAGAGAAATAAGAAATAAAAGACCCGTTAATTTCAACAAAGGGTATGCTCTTAGTTAAGGTTGGATATTTTTTGTTGGTTGAAATGTTCTGAATTTGGTTGTGTGATTGAAGAAAATAAGATACTTTGAGGAAATTTCCACTATCACTATGTTAGTGGTTTGATTCATATTGATAGTATTCAAATAACATGCTTGCCAATTTTTGTCTTCCAGGCATACATTTTCAGTTTATCAAAAATATGAAAGAATTCAAGTGGGGTCGTTGGAATCTATCTGAATAATAGAAAGTGTGAGTTATGTTAAAATTGTGTCTATCCATATTCATAAGTCATCCAAGGTATTGAACTAAAATGAAAAAGATTAATAGTATTTCTTACCATTTGTTGTTTGATTTAACGTTGAAAACTGTGACAAATATTATTATTAGACAATAATAAAGAAATATAACACTAAGAATGTCACTAAAATTCTGCATGTTTTAGGTTCAACACATTTTACTATAAAACTTAAAATGACAGTTGGAGGGGAAGGTGAACTTTTACTGACTAAAGTACTTATAGACTTGGTTTTGCTTATCGGAATTTGGCAAATTATACCTTATTTAAAAAGGAAGGATTGTTCTTTATTACTAAAAGAAACCATGACATTGGTGTAATCGTTTTATCAGTTTCGGAAAGTAGATTAAATTTTCAAGAAAAGGTGTCAACGTATTTATCCGTTTCAAAGATATCGCCTGGGAAATATTGGGTAACGATTTTTTTTATAACAATCTGTATGAATTCAAATTCTTCGTGAGAATCATCATTCAATTACATTTATCAACACCTCCCTATGAATTATGCCACGCTCCATACAAATAATAATCTTAACCTTCCTTTATACATCGAAATTATCATATGCACTTCCTTCTGATAGTTAAAAAATTATCACATATCCTTCTGCTCAAAACAAAACCGTCGTATCAACAAAAAACACTACAAATCAGGCAAATCGTCACCTAGGCAGTTTACCATACTCCTTCGATTTAACCCCCCTTCCTAAATTCTTTCCCGAAAGACGACATAGAACCTCAATTCAGTTTCTTTGAGCACCAATCATCGTAAGAGCATAAAGATCACAGTCAACTTTTACTGATAAATGCCTGTTGTTTTAATAGCAATAAAAATGCTTAACATTTCATGAACTCACTTAAATTGAAAATATAAACTTAGTAGTGAATCTCTCAATTACGACGCATAAACCATAAAATTCAACAAAATTCAGTGAATAAAAATAGTAAAAACTGCAAGCAAGTTTAATTAAACCACACAAAGTAATCATGGTAATTTTACAATATTGCAAAAATAAATTATAAATCTCTCGTCACATCAAATAATGTGATTGTTCCTTCGATAAACAATTTAATTCTACTCTCTTTACAATCAAACAATAAAAAAGTTTGAGTCTGCGAAACACAATCCATAATTTTTTACTTGTCAAAGTTCCGTGGCCAAGCAAGCTATGGACAAACAAGAAAATTATTCATCCACATTATTAATAGTTACATAATTACAATAACAACAATAATATTGTTCTCATAACATAACCTCAAATGACATGGTAATGTGAACATCGCGCCGATGAGCTCCAACTTATTCAAAAGTTTAAAATTTCTAAGTGATATTTTTATGTAGAAAGCTCTGAGTTTTGGTCTCAAAAGGTACGATTATTTGATTAGAATAATTATAAACAGAAAGTTTTCGTGTTACTTATCTATTACAAGAAGATTAAGAAATTTCCAAGGTAAATTCCATTATTTCTTAAGTACATTGTTGCCAGCTGGTATTGTAAAATGAATAAAACCAGAAGTATTTCCGTTTCATTTGATGATAATTTGATTGAATCTGTAATTAACAAATTGTTACCGAAACTAACTGCCAGAATTGCTGAACATTTTGGGAAAATGTGTAAAATGATTGATTCTTTGCGATAATAATAACTGGTGAAGACAGCTCACATTCCGGAACGAATGAACTGTAAATCAAGATTTGTGAAATGTATAATATATATCTCCCTTGTACTAACTGCTGTAAACATGTTTTTCAGAAGCAATGGATAATTATTGTTACGAAACAGCGCACTAGTATAGACCCTAAATCCGACCCTGTCTTAGCCAGGTATGAAAATTAAAATTATGGCGGATACGCAGGTTTTTTTGATAAGTGTTTACGACTATCTTATCTAAACATTGTTTTTGTGACCAGACTTATCTAGAAAAGGCTAGAACCAATTGTTTTTGTGTGTGTAAGCCGCAGTCCAGAATTTTCTAGTAAAAAAGGCTTTAATATAAATAAAGGAGCGATCAGCGGATAAGGGCAGTTGATAATTTGAGATAAACAAATAAATACGTGAATATAACTTAGTTAAATGTTTATATAAATTAGTTTGAGTGAATATACTGTTGATATAAATTAATAATTAAATGATTAGTTGAGTATATATAAATTAAGTGTTAGTGACTAGTTTGGTGTTTAAATAAGTGGCGGAACTAAGAGCAGAATCGGAAGATCGTGAGTTGGAAACGTCCGGTAAGAAAAGTGAATTAGTAGAGAAACTTAGAGTGGCACTGGAAAATGACGGCTTTGATCCAGAAACAGTTTTATTTACTGACGAGGCTTCCACCTTAATCTCGACTATTTCTGGTAATATTTCTGCTAACATGGACGAGAAAATTTCTGCCATGGAAGAGAACATGGACGACAAGATTTCTGCCATGGACGAGAAGATTTCTGCTATGAAGAACGACATTTCTGCTAATATTTCTGCTAGCATGGACGAGCAGATTTCTGCCATGGAAGAGAACATGGTCGAGAAAATTTCTGCTATGGTTGAGAAGATTTTAACAAATGTGAAAAGCGATATTTCGGCTATAAAGAACGATATTTCTACTTTGAAGAACGATATATCTGCCGATATCTTATTAATGAAAAACGACATTGCCGCTGACATTGAAAATTAAATTTCGTGTCTAGAATCTGAAATCGAGAATAAAATTACAACGATAGACGAGAAAATCAAAAAGTTAGAGAAAAATATTGCTGATTCAAGAACGCGAGGCACGCCAGAGCAAACGAAACCTTGCAAGCCAGAAACAGTATCTAAGTTTGAAGACATTGGAAGTCTTACCCGAGTCAAGGCCCCAACGTTCGGTGGAAAAATGTCGTGTAGCAATTACGTAAAACAGTTTGCAGCAGCCGCTAGAGTGAATGCTTGGTTGGACAAGGAGAAAGCAGTGAACTTAACTATCGCGCTCCGGGGAGATGCCTTGGGTGTACTTCAGACGTTACCAGTTGAAGAAACGGATGACTTCGAGCAGCTGAAGAAGAGGTTGGATATGCGATATGGTCACGAACATTTGGAACATTTGTACAGCTTCCAGCTGAAAAACCGAAGGCGGAAACGTGACAAAATCCCTTCAAGAGTATGAAATGGATATTGCCCGACCAGTTCGATTTGCTTATCCATCAGCACCAGATAACATAATGGAATGTTTAGGCTTCCAAGCCTTTATTGACGGCTTATGTGACCACCATATGGAGAAGACGCTTCGATTAGCGCATCCTAAAACATTGGTGGATGCATTGACTGCTGCTCTTGAATATGAAGCAGCCACGATGGCTTCGGGATACAGCAAAGATAGGTCCATGCAGGAAAAAGGTGACGATGACAGACTTGACCAGATCGTCAACCTGTTGAAAGGTATGGTAGACGTGAAGCCGAAGAAGATCAGGTGCAGTAATTGTGGCGAGCTAGAGCGTCCTACGACTCCTGCAAACCAAGAACTTCTTAAATGCAAAGCAGCCACGAAGGGCTCGCGGTACATCAAAGGTAGGACCATGCTGGAAGAAGATGACGAACTTGACCAGATCGTCAACTTGTTGAAAGGTATGGCAGACAAGAAGCCGAAGAAGATCAAATGCCGGAGGTGTGGCGAGCTACAGCACGTACGCAGTCCGTCTAAGTGCCCCAAGACTCCTGTAACCCAAGAACTCCAGTCACAGAGGAAATCAGACAGGGGTGAACATCCAGCTGATGTGAATCACCGAAAAGCAAACTCTTTGCCTAGACGGACATGCTCTGTAGACTATTCACAATGCAACCAGTCGAAATCCAAGGAAGTTGCATTTCAAGAATTACAGTAGTCAACAAGGAATGGTCACCCACAAGGATCAGAGAAGATCAGGGAAATGATCCTCACCTGAAGATGATCCGGCAATGGCAGAAAGAAAATCGGCAAGAAGTGTCAAAATTTTCACCGAAACTCGAAGCGTATTGGGCTCAGTGGGACTCCCTTGTCCTGGAAGAAGGGCTGTTGAAAAGAGTCCTTGAAAACGATTATGGTTCTGAGATGAGGAGACAGCTAGTAATACCGAGAACAAGAGTAGTTGAGGTACTGAAGAAGTTACACGACAGTCCATCGGGAGGTCATCTGGGAGTGGAGAAAGCCCTTCAGTGAATCCGTGAAAAGTTTTATTGGATGAACAGCTCCGACAATGTGAAGGACTGGTGTAAGAAATGTACGACTTGTGCTACGAGTAATGGACCACATCGCAAGAGAAAGGCAGCTATGAAACAATACAATATTGGAAGCCCTTTCGAAAAGATTGCTTTAGGTATCGCTGGACCATTTCCGACGACAGAAAATGGTAGCAAATACATACTGGTTGTAATGGATTATTTCACAAAGTGGGTGGAAATTTTCGCGATCCCGAATCAAGAGGCCACAATTGTCACGGATGTATTGGCGAAAGAATTTAGCAGCCGATATGGAGTGCCTTTGGACGTCCACAGCGACCAGGGAAGAAATTTTGAAAGTCATCTATTCCAGGAGATTTTCGAGAAGCTGGGAATGAAGAAGACCTGGACAACAGCATTACGTCCACAGTCAGATGGAATGAACGAGAGAATGAACAGGACTATTGGAAAATACCTGTCCAAAGTAGTATCCAGCCATCAGGAGATTGGGACCAATATCTTTCCCTATTCGCATTGGCTTATCGATCTGCCGTCAATGAGTCCACGGGTGAAACACCGGCCAAAATCCTGTTTGGACGTGAAATGAGGCTTCCTTGTGACCTGCAATTTGGCTGCCTGTCTGCAGAAGATCTAGCAGGCGAAGACTATGTGATCCAATTGAGAAGAATGCTGGACGATATTTATGAATTAGTTCGAACAAATCTTCAAGTTACCAGGGACAGAATGAAAAGTCGGTACGACACGCAGACCACAGAAGGCGGTTTTAAAGAAGGGGACAAAGTATTGTTACACAACCCGACGAGGAAAAAAGGAATTTCTCCAAAATTACAAAAATCCTGGGAAGGTCCATACTTAATCAAGAAAAGGATCAATGATATTATATATCGCATAAGCAAGATCCCCAACGGAAAACCAAAACCGACTAGCGCCATTCGAATGAGACCATGACCTGGAGGAAGAAGTAAACCTTATTCGAGATGTGTCTAACCCTACCTTCGATGAATTTATGGGCACGTATGGAGGTACCGGGAAAGCTAGATATGGAGTCACTCCGGAACAACAACAAGAAGATTATTCACTGGCATACAACATCCCCGCCCGTATCAAGAACGTACGAGGGTTGGCAACCGTCTTTAGAAAGAAGTTCGGGCAATTACAAAAACTTGAAGATCAGATTCCAGCCCCTGGCAAGACACTGAAACTGAAACATAATTCGCGGTACGTCTTCTACGTGGAAACTAAAAATGAATTTCAAGATCGACCTACCTACCGCGATGTGTGGGAAGCACTTCGACACCTCCGAGACCATGTGTTAGAATCCAGCTTGAAGAAACTGGCTATTCCTAAGATAGCGAGTAACCAGTTGGATTGGCGAGTTATCAGGAACATGGTAGAGGTTATCTTCAGAGATACCGGTGTCCAGATATTAATTTGTAGCTACAACCCCCGTTATCAGTATACGATGAAGACGGTGCCCTGCTATTTCCATAAGATCGGAAAGTGTAGAAATGTGGCCAGTTGCCGATTCAAACGTCCAGTCTCGGCAACACAAAAGTTCCAGGATGAACTTTTATTTAAGGAGGAGGTAATGTTACGAAACAGCACACTGGTATAGACTCTAAATCCGACTCTGTCTAAGCCAGGTATGAAAATTAAAATTATGGCGGATACGCAGATTTTTTTGATAACTGTTTACGACTATCTTATCTAAACATTATTTTTTTGACCAGACTTATCTAGAAAAGGCCATAACCAATTGTTTTTGTGTATGTAAGCCGCATTCCAGAATTTTCTAGTAAAAAAGGCTTTAATATAAACAAAGGACCGATCAGCGGATAAGGGCAGTTGATAATTTGACATCGTGAGATAAACAAGTAAATAAGTGAATATAAAGTGTTTATATAAATTAGTTTGAGTGAACATACTGTTGATATAAATTATCAATTAAGTGATTAGTTAAGTATATATAAATTAAGTGTTAATGACTAGTTTGGTGTTTAAATAAATTAGTAAGTAGCCATACCGAGTGTTTAAAATTTATCGCACCCGTTTACGTTTTAAATAAATTAGGAAAACATTACATTATGATTTTTGTAGTTCTCTTTTACTCATTTGTTAATAACTGCTGATGTTAAGGACCAGCCATTAATTAGATATTTAGGGCTTTGGGTTCCAGTTACAACTTTTCTAAAGTTCGTCTGTGTTGTTCCGTTTCTAGTACCTATATGTGTTCAAATTTAGTTTTTGATGTCTGTTGCGGATATTTCTATTTTTTACTTTTAAAATGAGATGGATTCCATTTCACTGACTTACGGAATAGAAGTACGCGAAGACACAAATAAAACAAAAAGTATGCTGCGCTCGGCCGAAATGAAAATCCTACGAACTATCCTAGGGAAGACCAGACGGGACAGGATAAGAAAAACTGACATACGAGCTCAATGCAGTATAGTAGACATAGTCAGATGGGGCAGACAGAGACGAAGAGAATGGTACGCGCACGTACGAAGAATGGACGAAAACAGATTACCGCAAGAAACCATCCAGAGACGGCTTCAGCGAGCAACAGACCAATAGTTCTATTCAAAAGAAGAAGAAGAAGATTCCATTTCATGTGTTGCCCTGATGATAGTTATAGATTCATCGATACGTCATCCTTGAAGCTGTGTGGGAATCTTCTATTTACAATCTATAGCCTACCCAAAAAAATTGTTCTAATATAATCAGTTTAGAAAGTGTAATTTTAAAAGTTTTAGAGGACACCCTGTCAGTGGACTAAATATTACGTCAGTCATAAATTGTATAAACTTATATAAAATCCAAGACATCCAACAAAAAATCAGCTCTTCACTAATTAACCAGCATTATTACTAATTCGGATTTTGTAACTTATTCACATAGTATATCGATTTTAATAAATATGTCAATGTTAACCATATAAATAAAATAAATACAATTAAAAAAGTAAAATTTCTTGTTTAATTACCAATTCGTAAAATGCCGACATTTGGAATATTAGTCATAAAGATTCGATCTATTGAGTTGACAGAAGTTTTAATTGATTTCATATGAATATTGTTGCTGACGTAACAGTTACGTGATGGAAAATCTCCACCGTTTCAACTCTATACGTGATTAATAATTTATTTTCGAAATTATGGCGAAGGAGCTACAGTGCTTCCTCCATAATTTATACATATTATTTCAAAACAAAAACACATAATTATATAAAAAACTTTGAGATTATAATTTTGCAAATAGATTTCTTAGTGTACACGTGAGTTGAATCATATATTCACTGAATGTTACTGTTACTTGGATTTGCAACACTTTTTCAACAACAGAAACACAAAACCTTTCATTGTAATTTTTAGAAACTGCTCCAGGATTTGATGATTAAAACTCTAATATTTTCATATAATAATTGTCCAGAGATATCAGTGCAAACATACTACTAAATTAAGTTGAATTTTGAAACGCCTACGGCTCGGACTATGTTCGAACCTGCGGAAGTAACAGGTGGTTGTCGAGAGAAAATTTTCCATGCGAGAGTAGCAATGAGAAGTTTTGATTAATGAAAAAAGTATAAAATTTATGGAATTTTTGTCGTATGTTGGACATTTAATTATACTTCCTGCGTTGAACGTGCGTTAATAAAACTATATTGCATTCCAAAGTTTTATTTTCCAGGAAAATGTGATACGACCATTCATTACGTTATTTTTAATAAATTATTTTGTTCAGAGGATACATTTTCTTCTGATTTATAATTGAAAATGGAGAGGTAATATTGAACTCCATAATATTTTTTCATATATCACAATAAATAAATGAAGAAATTGAGAACAATATTATTCATATAATAACATAGACGCACTGATAAACTAGAAAGTATTTTTGTTCTGTTCATGTAACTAGGAATCATTAGCTTTAGATGTATTGTAATGTTTTTCTTATTAGTTTATAAGCTTTTATTACGACGCGTGGGATAGATTTATTCACGGTATGTCCACTCACTTAACTTATTTATTCACGAAACTATTCACTAATTTATATTATATATAAAGTATATTCACTTACACTAATTGAATTGGTGAGATTAAACACAGTATAAATACAAAAACGTTATTTTGAGTGAATCGAAAAAAATTGTTCTACGCCTAAACGACTTTTTTCGCAGTTTCGACATGTACGGAGTGATTATAGATCTTAAGGTCAAGGATTGTAAAATAAGTTGTTAAATTTTATATTTTTAGCATTTTCCATTTTAACACAACACTTTATAGGCTATACTTGAGAAAAATAAACTGTTTTAAAAATTAAAGTTCACTTTTCAGCATCTGTGGGATGCCCTAAACAATAATTTAGCATAAAATTGTCAGTTGCATACACTTCGGAAGATGTATCGTGCTAACAAACCGAAATTTCTCCAAAAATGTGGCAGTTCAGGTACCACAGCCCCTGTTGTACTAGCTCTGGTGAGTTAAAAAGGTTCATCTATAAGACGCCCTTAACAATATTGAATCATAAAATTGGACACTCCTATACACTCTGGAGGCTGTATTCTGCGAACAAAGTGAAAATTCTCTAAAAATGACAAACATTCGGTACTGCAAGTACCATAGCCCCCGTTCTACTGGCTTTAGTGGGCTGAATATCAATAGGGTTCATCTTTGAGACGCTCTCAATTATATCCAATCATAAAATTGGTCATTTTTATATACTCCGGAGACTGTATCGTGCTAACAAACTGAAATTTCTCTAAAAATTGAAAAAATGTCATACTTAAAGTACTATAGCACTTGTTGTACTTTCTCTGGTGAGCTGAAAATCAAAAGGGTTCATCTGTGAGATGTCTTGAACAATATTCAATTATGTAATTGGTGACATGTTGCACTCCAGAGGCTGCATAGTGCCAAAAAACTGAAATTTTTCGAAAAATTACAGAAATGTAGTACTTCAAGTACCATAGCACCCGTTTTACTGGCTCTGGTAAGCTGAAAATCAATAGGGTTTATCTGTGAGATATTTTGAATAATATTCAATTATGAAATTGATGACACTTTGCACTCCAGAGGCTGCTTAGTGCTAACAAACTGAAATTTTCCGAAAAATGAACGAAATGTAGTACTTCAAGTACCATAGCACCCGTTTTACTGGCTCTGGTAAGCTGAAAATCAATAGGGTTGATCTGTTAGATATTTTGAACAATAATAAATTATAAAATTGGTGACATGTTGCACTCCGAAAGCTGTATCGTGCTAACAATACATGTAAAGAAAAGTGGCCGACGACAACGACATACACACCTAAAAATAGTTTTTTCGTGTTGTTAATGATGAAAAACGTAAAAATAATTCAAAGTTTTTTTCCAAAATTCCAACTTTTTTAGGGGTACACCAATACTTTTCACGCATATCAGATAGGTTGGGCGGAAAAGTAATTAACGTTGTTGGATAGAAAACATAAAACTAAAGGCACATGAATATTTTTAGATATCGAAAACATAAAAAAGCATAACTGACAATTTCAACTTTCTTTAAATGTCGTTTTCAACTTCTTTGCTGGTTGTCGTCCATAACGTGATATGATAGTAGAACTCTAGGTTTTCTCCAGTCCCATATTGCATGACTTTCTTTATATCAATAACTTTTTTGATGTTTATTGGTACCGGTTAATGATAGGCCCGTTCTACTGGAAGGAGCGAACTTGTCTTATTTGGCTTTAGAAGTTTGAAAGTAGAGGAAAGTAAGCCACCAAAGTATTCCAGTTGTCACGTGACCACGAGTGTAACTTTCATATAAAAATCGTTTGTAATTTGATACATTTTCAGTTCTTGGAGATTAGCTACCACGCACGGAAGTTTTTTTGTAATTGAGGTCCCACCACTTTTTAAAGTCAAAAATATCATGATGGCGAATCGCGAATCTCTTAAATTGTGAAAAGTATTTTTCTCTTGCAGTAATAATCATTCTTCCATATTCTTCAGGAATGTAAATTCTGTCATGTTTCTCAACTAAATTCTTAACCGTACCAAAGTCTCTATCGCACGGAAGAAAGGAGTGGCCGCGGACCGGAAAATAGTGATATATTTTTTTAAATGAAAAATACTATCCATCTCGAATGAAGTCTGTAGGTAAATAGCAGTAAGTAAAACTCAAAATCCGTAATACAGCATATATTAGTAAAAGTTGAAGAAGCGCAACTAGTTTCAGCTCACTGAGCCATCATCAGGCCTGTAAAAGGTATCAAGATAGAAAAATAGGAATTCACAACATATAGAATTACCTTAATGTACATCAATCTATATGTAAAAAATTGAAAGAGAAAGCCGCCACATGTCCGTGACATCCAGAAGACTCAGAACTATGTCAGTAGACAATATGGGGATTCACTGTAGGGGAAATCATCAATAAAAATGAAAAAATCCTCATTACTATGGAAACGTCGGGTACAATAAAATAAAATGAAATTAAACAAAACAAAACATGACAACATTAAGAAAAGTATTAAAAAATTTGGTCAAAGTATAAAAGAAAACAAAACTGGACATCGTCGTATGGCTGAATATGTCCGAAGTCAAAATTTCAGTATTGTAGTGTGTAAGAGCACTAAGTACAATGTCTCAGTGAATCCCAAATAGACAAGTTGGTCGGAGAACTGACAAATGACAAGGACCAATGACGGCCCTCAATAACAAAATGAACAATCGTTCAAAACAGAGATGAATGAGACATAGTAACTATTATGTAAAGAAATTATCTAAATACAGAATAATGTTAGAGCACAAAGTCTTATAACAATATCATAAAGCCACGACAATTAAGAAAAAGAAAAAAAAACATAAGAGGCCAAAAATATTCTAATAAGTCGTGATACATAAGTTAAAATTTATGAAATGAGAACCTTGAAAGAAAATAACAATTCAAGCATAGCATTTAAATAAAATTAAATATTTCATAGTTAAGTTGTGTGGTTTTATGTATTTTTAGATGTTCAATGACTACTGTTTATAGACATTGGATAACTTCAAGATTTCCTGTGAGTGGGTGCATCCCGTTTTAGTGTTAACAAACCTCAGCTTAGACTAGACATTCACCACAAACTTGGAATAAGCTCATCAAATTATAAAAGATGTCTGTCTATGTTTCCACAATTTGGAACTCACCAGAGTGAAGGTGACGTATGTCATAACGTCTCACTAGTTTTTTGAAAATGGCTGGTGTGTGAGAGAGGAGTTTGAAAAGATTTTGTGATAAGAAAGGGAGTTTAATTTAAAAAGTTGAAATTGTTTTTTTTTTGTTTTGGTTGCTCTGATATAGGAATAGTTTCCTCTGCATAGCCGAAGGCTGGTTAATTATCCAGCTTTTTATATTTGATTTTTGTAGTGACCGCACTGATGATAGCATGTAGTCGAAAGTGCTTTGAAAATATAATCTGCATTAATATACGGAATTTTTTGATATATTTATCGTATTCTTCCAAAAAATTTCCACTTAATAGTATATCATTCCTTTGTAGAAAATACTGATGCAATCTTCTGTTAATGCTGCAAAGTCTGGATATTCTCAAATAACCAACAAGTTTTGTGGGATAATATGCAATTAATAATTTCATTATTTTAAACGAGGTAGAATATTTCAAATTTTAAAAATGTACAAACTTTACCAAGATTATTATTTATCTTGCAATCTTTAATAATAAGAATTCTTTTCAGAAGGGAAAACTTCGCAGTATTCAAGTCGTGGATTTAAAACCAACTTAATAACTTTTCCAGGATCGTCTCACTTAAATTTTTCATTATTATTCATAACGCTCTGCATAATCAAATATTCACAGTTCGTAATGATGGAAAACTGATTTATGCAAGCGACCTGAACCTGGAAAATCCATTTAGTATTCAAATATTTGTGGCTTGTAGATATAATAAGGTATCATAGGCTCTGTTGTTTCAGCAGGATGCTTATACACGCTCATATGAGAGCTCTACATATCGACATCATTAGGTCAAGAAAGTAATTTTGCCCCAGTTAATTCTTTTTATTCAGGAAAAATTGGAATTTGAAAAAAATTATAAAAATTGCAGTTAAATTGTCTTCCTCAAATAAATCCTATAGGGACTCATTATTTTTTTGTGGTATCACTACAACTTCAGAAACTTGTAAACAATAAAGGGTGTCTGGATGAAGTGCAATACTAATAAAGTACTTGCTGACAATTCTCAATTTCTCTCGAAACAGCCAACAATCAGGAGAACAAGTACCTTTTAAAAGCAAAGTTCCGTTCTTCCGACCGAGAAATTTTTTGTCCTTCGTTATATTTGACATACCCAGTAGCGTTGCCCAGATTGAAGAGGAAATAATTATTCTAGTAATTGAATCTATGAAGTTATTGACGAGAACTTCACTTCTTATTATCTTGATGAAAGGCATCAATCCGTACTATAATATTCCCACGCATTTTCTTTTCTTTATATATGTAATGCTATTTACCCAAAATACAATTGTACCAGAATAATGAGTTGAAAGTTAGAAACATTCTCATCTACTTCTTATGATTAGTCCCTGCGTGAAGAGTATGAATGTAATGCCGTTCAAACTCTCTCTCTTTGCAACTTTCCAGAACTAATATAATCACTAGTTGATTCTCAGATCACTTGAAGATATCAATTTGAAATATAGAGAAAGTTATATGAATTGTACAACTTCAGTTAGCAACAGTATCTGAATTTGTAACGTAATACGTGAATTTTGATTTTCTTCAAGTCATTGTTCATGGAAATAATTTAGTTGGACTCTATAATTGTGTCAATCAGAATGAAATAAAGCTAACAACAAAAAATGGGAACGATCGTGAGACACACAATGCTAGGGTATTCATAGTTTAACGTATTTGATTTTGGTCAGAATATCACTAATATGGTACCCAAAAAAACAATTCCATATCAGACAGATGCTTAGCGCTTGATCAGTAGCAAGTATCCTTAGAATAATATCGGAAAATACATTATTGGTTATTTATTCAATATCATTTTTGAGCCACAGGGCGGCAGAAAATTTGATATGCGCATAACAATAGATTTTTTGAACTTGATGGTTTAATTCCAGAAACAGCCAAGCTGAAGAATATCACAACTGTTACCAAATCGTACACTGGTGTACCTAATGCTTGAATCCGACTCTGTCTAATATTAACAATAAAAAGTTAAAATTTTGGCGGGAGAGCATAGATTTCTTAGAAGGGCTATTTATTTTTTGTTATTGCTCCTATAGAGATTTCTAAGAAGGTCGATTGTGTCTTGGGAGTCGCATACTAGAAGTTTCCGGAAGTTTGAGAAGGTGGTTTTAATATATAAGGGACTAGAGAGTATAGAATTTGATTTCATAGCCAACGTAGCAGAACAAGTTAACAATAAAAAAGAACTGTGAACAGTGTAATTAATATAAATTATAATCAAGTGTGTACATAAATTAAGCATAAGTGAATAGCCTAAAGTGTATGAATAAATCAGTCAGTAGATATACCGTGCATATAAATTTAACCCACCCGTTGCGTTAAAAAACCATTTAAATTAATGAGAAAAACATTACAATTATGTCAGATATGCGAAATATGAATCAATAGTTACGTAAGCATGGCCAAGAGCCTAAGTGAACTAAAAGTAACGGAATTGAAAGCACAATTGGAAAATGTCGAGTTGAAAACGTCCGGAAAGAAGAAATAATTAGTAAAAAGACTCAAAATGGCACTAGTAAGTGATGGCTTGGACTTAGAAACCTTCTTATCAAAAAACGAAACTTCCACCTCAATCTCGTCCATTTCTGATATGAAGAACGTGTGCGGGTATCTTATCAATGAAAAATGGAATTGCCACTGACGTCGAAAATACAATCGAATATTTGGAATGAGATGACAACGATAGACGAGAAAATCAAGAAGTTGGACGGAAATATTACAGATTTAAGAAAACAACACGCCAGCTGAAGAGAAGAAGATCGAGATCTGCAAGCCAGAAATACAACCCAAGACAGAAGATATTGGCAGTTTCACCCGTGTCAAGGCCCCAACGTTCGACGGAAAGACGTCGTGGACCAATTATGTAAAACAGTATGAGGCAGTCGCTAGAATTAATAATTGATCCGATAAGGAGAAGGCGGTGAACCTAACCGTCGTGCTTCGGAGAGATGCCTTATATGTACTTGAGACGATACCATTGGAAGAAACGGATGACTCCAAACAGCTGAACAAGAGGTGGACATACGATATGTCCACGAACATCTAAAACATTCGTACCAATCCCTGATGAAGAACCGAAGACAGAAACGTGATGAACTCCGTCAAAAGCATGAAGTGAAAATTGCACGACCAGTTTGATTTGCTTATCTATCAGCACCAGAAAACATGATGGAATGTCTGGGCATCCAGGCCTTTATTGATGGCTTACGTAACCCCAATATGCAAAGACCGTTTCGTTAAGCCCATCCCAAAACATTGATCGATGCATTGACAGCTGCTCTTCAATATGAAGCAGCCACGATTGCTCCGGTATATGACAAAGTTAGGACCATCCAAGAAGACGGTAACGAGGATAAACTTGACCAGATCATCAGCTTGATAAAAATCATGGTGGACCAGAAGACGAAAAATATCAGATGCTGGAATTGTGGCGAGCTAGCGCATGTACATAATTCGTGTAAGTGCCCCAGGACTCCTGCAAACTAATAACCCCAGTCATAGGAAAACTAGAACAGGTCGGTTACGAGAGAGCAGCACCGGCTCAAGATCGTTTCAAATCCCCCATACTTATAGCTTCTCTCAGATGTCACAACGACAGTATATATGTGGATGTCGAAGTTGATGGCAAGAAATATATTCTGCTGGTAGACACTGGAGTAGCTATAAACCATATACGTCCAGAGATAATAAACTTCAATGAGAAGCTTCTACCAATAAGACTGTGACTGCGGACCGCCACAGGTAAGAGTTCCAACGTTCACGGGACACAAATCCAATTGGGAATTGATGCCGAAAAGTTCACGCATACGGTAATCGTAGCTGACATTGAAGAAGACGTGATTCTGGGAATGGACGTGATGAGTGTACATGGTATCCAATTGAAATTTAGTGATTGAAGTAGGTCCCGAGGATGTATTCCTTCATCCATATGAAGGCAGCACGATATTGGCAGCAGCTGTATAGGAAGATACAGATCTACCTTCACCAAGCGTAAATATGTTAGTAGCGCGGCTACAGGGAATCATGGAGGAAGGTACACCGGTTATGATGGAGCCAAAGAACCACGAACAAGGGGTTGGCAGAGGAGTACTAATTGGAAAAGGATTGGTCACGTTGGCATAGGAGATCCCAGTACGTGTGATAAACGTGAACGATTACCCAATGACATCAAGAAAGAAACCAGGATTGGACCCTGCCTACTAGTGCCGTTTTTAGTTCGCCAAACAACGGCAACTGACAATTCCATTGCCAGATTCGAACAAATGTTATCAGTAGCTGGTCAATCATTAAATCAAGCTGTGAAAAGGAAAATGAGTGCCAGATCGCTGAATGGATTGAACGACTTCAAGAATATGATTTCAACATCGAGCTGGTGTGAGTCACCGAAATGCCGACTCCCTGTCCAGACGGCCGTGTCCAACAGACTGCTTCCACTGCAACAAGGCGGAATCTAGGGAAGCTGCAGCTTCGAGAATTACTATAGTCAACGAATAATGGTCACCCACCAGAATCAGAGAAGATCAGGAGAATGATCCTCACCTGAAGAAGATTCGGCAATGGAAGGGAGAAAATTGGCAACGTACATTGCAAGAAGTGTCATGATTTTCACCGACACTCAAGTCATATTGGGCTCAGTGGGACTCCCTTTTTCTGGATGAAGGGGTGTTGGAAAGAGTCCTTGAAAACGATGATTGATCCTGGATGAAGAGATAGCTAGTTATCCCGCGAACGAGAGTAGCTGACGTACTGAGCAAATTACAGGACCGTCCATCGGGGGGTCATCTGGGAGTGAAGAAAACCCTTCAGCGAGTCCGTGAAATGTTTCATTGGCTCCGACGATGTGAGGGACTGGTATATGGAATGTACGATTCGTGCTACGAGCAATGGACCACATCGCAAGCACCTATGAAACAATATAATGTTGAAACCCTTTCGAAAGGATTGCTTTGGTCATCTCTGGACCATTTCCGACGATAAAACGGTGGTAAATACATCCTGGTAGTAATAATTTCACAAAATGGGTGTAAATTTATGCCATCCCAAATCAACAGGCCACAACTGTCGCGGATGTACTGGTGAAGGAATTTATCAGCTCAGATCAAGGGAGAAATTTCGAGAGCCAGGAATTTCAGCAAATTTGTGACAAGCTGAGAATGAAGAAGACCAGTACAACAGCGTTCCATCCACAGTCAGAGAGAAAATACGTAAGATTAAACCGGACCATCGGAAAATACTTGTCCAAAGTAGTTTCGAGCCACCAAAGAGATTGCGACCAATATCTTTCCCTATTTGCGTTGGCTTATCGATCGGCCATAAATGAGTCCAGGGGTAAAACACCTGCAAAAGTTCTGTTTGGACGCGAAATGAGACTCCCTTGTGACCGGGAGTTTGTTTGTCGTCCTGGCGAAGATTGAGCAGGAGAAGATTATGTGATATAATTGAGAAGAAGGATGGACGATGTGCACGAATTGGTTCGAACCAATCTTCAAGTTGCCAGCGACAGAATGAAAAAACAGTATGATATGCAGGCCATAGAAGGCAGTTTCAAAGAAGGGGACAAAGTGTGGTTACACAACCCGACAAGAAGAAAAGATTTACTCCAAAATTACTGAAATCATGGGATGGTCCATACTTAATCAAGTAGACGACATTATCTATCGTATTAGTAAGATCCCCAATGGAAAACCGAGAGTAGTTCATCAAAACAGACTATCGCCATTTGAAGGAGACCATGACGAAGAGGAAGGGGTGAACCATCTACAACAAGAGTCTGACCCAGCCTTCGAAGAATTTATGGGCGCATACGGAGGTACCGAGAAAGCTAGATACGGAATCACTACAGGACAAAGACAAGATTTGTTCACGCTAACGGAAGAGTATTAACTGGCACATAACATATCTGCCAATAACAAACACGTACGAGGGTTGGCAGCCGCCTTTCGAAAGAAGTTTGGACAATTAGAAAAACTCGATGATCAGATGCCAGCCTCTGGCAAGACACTGAATCCCAAACACAATTCGCGGAACGTCTTCTACCAGGTAACTCGAAACGAAGAATTTCCAGATCGATCCACCTACCGGAATGTCTGGGAAGGGCTTCCAAGCCTTCGAGATTATGTGCTGGAATTCTACGTGGAGAAACTAGCAATGTCTAGGATAGAGTGCAACTAGTTGGATTGGCGAGTCATCAGGAACATGATAGAGGTGATCTTCTAAGATACCGTTGTCCACATATTAATTTGCAACTATACATCCTGTTATCGGTACCCGTTTAAGACGGTGCTTAGTTATTTCCATACGACCGGAAAGTACGGACATGTGTCCAGTTGCCGATTTAAACATCCAGTTCCGGCTACACCGAAAGAGTGGGTAATGTTACGAAATATTTTCAGTGAGGTCCTTTGTTTTTGTGACCAGTCTTATCTAGACAATTCAAAGTAGGCGATTGTTTTGCCAAGCC
This sequence comes from Galeruca laticollis, assembly GCA_963921935.1. NCBI lineage: Eukaryota > Metazoa > Arthropoda > Insecta > Coleoptera > Chrysomelidae > Galeruca > Galeruca laticollis. Next base: position 138,659,138 of record OY998182.1, read on the forward strand.
GCAATCTAGAAATATCGAGAAAAAAAAGCACTTGATATATAAGAGAGGTCATACCTACTAACGAGTTAGTTTATAATTTGATCTCGTGAGAAGCAGTGAACAATAGTCTAAGTAAATAAACAGAAGTGAAGTGTTTGAATACTGTCTCAAATAAATAAGAAAAACATTACAATACAAAACGTCTCGACGGATATATCTGTCCCTGTGATCCCGAAAGGGCTAAGTTAAAATTTTGGCGGGAGCGCAACACTTTCTAAGAATGACAATTTCTCTATTGTTTTTATAGAGGCGTTTCTAAGAAGGCAGATTGTTTGTTTGAAGCCGTAATCTGGAACTTTCAGGAATCCGAATGTTCCAGAATGGGCTTTAATATATAAACAACTACCGTAAGTTCAGTCTACAATTTGATAGAGTCGTGAGTAGAAAAAATGAACTTTGTTTAATGTAAACTAGAAATTAAGTGTGTACATAAATTAAGTATAAGTGAATTGTTAATTGCATAAATAAATTAAGTTTGTAGATATACTGTGTGTATAAATTTATCCCACCTGTCGTGATAAAAACTGTTTGAATAAATAAGAAGAACATTACAATAAAAACACGAACATTAAGATATATTGTGTTCTCTTTTCAATGTAAATGAATAACTTTGTCATTACACCCAACAATTCTGAAGTGAATCTACTCTCACCAATTCACATATTCCATAATTAAAATATTTTCTATGTATATCTATGGGAACGAAAATCTAGACCAAAGCCGAAATGTCTGTGGTAAAGTCACAATATATTTTCAAATGTCAAGATAGAGCAGAGTGCATTTGGTGTGCACATGTTTCTCGGGAGTTAGCGTTAAAAGTTGTGACACTCGCTGTAGAGAAAAAAAAATAGAATTTTATACGTATTCGATCGTGGGGTGTCCTTCGATATTTCCGCCTCAAAGCTCGAACAAATCTCGTATCTTTTGTTGTCTCGCTGTGTGGTTATTCATGGATATGTCTGGAAATTCAACACCTTTACTCCATGACGCTCACAAAAAATTTCCGCCTACTAATAATTTATTCAAAAGAGGTTTGGAATGCTGATGAAATATATATGAAGTGAGTTGGTTTCATTCTGAAAATGGGTTGGAAATAATTCTAAAGTACAAAAGAATTCATTAATTACATATGAAGTTCTAAACAAAGAGAAGCGAAAAATATCTTCATTACTACTGTTTATGAAATGTACAAAAAGAAGTAAAAGGGACAAAAGTGGAACTACTTGTTATGTATAATATAACTTAAGTTATTTTAATTTAAATTCCCTTTATAACCGTTTGATGTACCTATTTTTATGGAGAGATCTAAAGCATATTATTTGATCTCGGTGTTCCGAAATAAACTTCAATCAAACGTTATTATCCTCCATGACTCAATTATGACATAATTAGACAAATTAGAAAAAAATATGAATGTTCGAAGTAATCTGAAAATGAGAATGACTTGGAAGCTCACGATGAATTTACGCATGGTCCTAGGGAAATCGTCAATGAGTTTAGGATTTATTTGCAATATCTTATACCAATGGCAAATTTCAGGTTGGCAGCTTGGATGCAGTTAATACTCTAACGCTTGATATTACAAATTTTGAGGATACTGAAGTCGTGGCAGCAAAAGAGCAAATGGAGTATAAGATGACAATAGGATCAGAATGTATCAAATCTTTTATACTTAGTTCAATCCACAATGATCCCTTCCTGGAGTTGATTTTGTAAACAATTTTATTCAAATTGTAAAATGCATATTTCTGTACGATTGGCTGCTTCATATTCAAGAGCAGCAGTCATTGCATCGACCAATGTTTTCGGATGGGCTGAACGTAGCGTTATCTGCATATCGGGGTCACGTAAGCCATCAATAAAACCCTGGATGCCCAGACATTCCATCATGTTCCCTGGTGCTGAGGGATTAGCAAATTGAACTAGTCGGGCAGTATCCAGTTCATACTCTTGAAGGGTTTCGTCACGTTTCCGCCTTCGATTCTTCAGCTGTAATCTCTACAAATGCTCTAAATGTTCGTGACCGTGTATCGCATGTCCAGTTTTTTTTAAGCTTCTCAAAGTCATCCGTTTCTTTAAGAGGTATCGTCTGGAATACATCTAAGGCATCTCACCTAAGCCCGATAGTTAAATTCACTGCCTTCTCCCTGTCGGACAAATTATTCACTCTAGTAGCTGCTTCAAATTGTTTCACATAATTGCTCCACGATATCTTTCCGTCGAACGTTGAAGCATTGACTCGGGCAAAACTGATAAAACCTTCTGTCTTGGGTTATGTTTCTGGCTTACAGGTCTCGATCTTCTTTTGTTCTGCTGTTGTGTCTTGTGTTCTTAAATCTGTTATCGTACTCTGCAACTACTTGATTTTCTCGTCCATCGTTGTAATTTTATTCTCCATTTTCTCGTCCTTATTCTCAATATCTGATTTAAGATATGAAAGTTTATTTTCCTCGTTAGCGGCAATGTCATTTTTCATTAATAAGATGGGTATCGGCAGAAAGTTTGTCCATGTTAGCAGAAATATCGTTCGTCATATCAGAAAAATCGTTCTTTATAGCAGAAATCTTCTCGTTCATATCAGCACAAATATTAGCAGAAATTGAGGAGATTAAGGTGGAAGCCTCGTCATTGAATAAAAATGTTTCTGGGTGCAAGCCGTCACTTACAAGTGTCACTTTGAGTCTTTCTACTGACTCACTCTTCTTACCAGACGTTTCCAACTTGCGATTTTACAATTCTGCCTTTAATTCAGTCACTTTTAGGTCACTTAGTCTCTTGGCTATTTATTAATAATATCCCACTTCTGACACCAATGTAATGTTTTTCTCATTTATTTAAAACAGTTTATCCTGACGGGTGGGATAAATCAATACACACGGTAGGTTCACTTACTGAATTTATTTATTCACTAAATTATTCACTAATTTATATTATATACACAATATATGCACTTAAACTAATTTATATATACACTGCTCTAGTATTTATTTGTTGACTTGATTATTTCCTGAGATCACTTTTTAAACTGACTGTACGGCAAGTAGGTAGTCTCTTTATATACTAGTCGGCCTTCTGGAATATTCTTTTTTCGAGATATTTCTCGAATGCTTAAAAGATCTTCGGGGAACATGTCTATAAAAAACGATCACAAAAAATCCCAATAGAACTTCCCATAATTCGGCGGGCTTGTCATTTTTTAACAACGTCCACATAAGGTTACAAAACCGTACTAAGTATCTAATTCGGTGTGCGAGTTCGTAATAGTATAAATAAATGTTTCAGACAAAAGTTGTAGAGAATTTATTGTGTAATGTAAATACAAATAGCTTAAAACCCATAAGAAACGAGATATTTGCAAAAAATGTGGAAAAGATTGATTTTTTCACATTCGACCATAGATTTCAATAGTCGCGTATACTCTCCCATATGTAGAATTTGAGACAACTTTTAAGATATCAAACTACTAGTTTGCACAAGTTTATAGCTGGATATCAAAGTCTTCATCACGCTTATGGTGTGAATATTTCATGTTGAAGTCCACATAGATATTTCCAAGTTCCCTAAACTTCGAGCATTTTTAGAACGAGGAAATGACGAGTATAATCCCACAAAATCTAATTTGTTACAGTGAAGATGTTAGCTTGATGTTGTTGATGAAAAAAATTGAAAGGTAACTCCTATGTTTCTAGTTGAATATAGAGTGTTCCTTAAGGTGATAATATAAATTTTTTATATGGCATAAATTATTACCACCCAAGGGTGGTAAGTTAACACTCAACCCGTCGTCGAGGGCAATCGATACCCTTTTGGTCATTTTTACTAACGTCCTTCAGAACAGGGTCAATATGGGTTACTTACAATATAGGAGGGAGAAAAAAATCCTTAATTATGCCATAAAAGGTCGAAACTAGAAAATATTTCTCCTGTTTAGTTTGATTTTTATCAGGTTCATGAAGATAGGGTTGAATCAGTACATAAACGATATTCAAAACTTGTTTCTCTCCGAGTAGGGTTATCTAATACTGCATTAACGTAGAAACATGGATTCGATAGTTCAAGTTCGCGTTGTGATTGTCGCTGCATAACATTTTTGAGTAAGCTTGTTCATAGTACCCAAATTGCAGGACTCTTGTGAGTAATCTACCTAGAATTGCTTCTAGATTTGCCAAAACATTTCACCTTGCTAAACCTCGTACTAATGTTAAAAAAATATTCACCACTTTACAAATACGTTCGCTATGTTAGATCAAGTATATAGCCAGCTTAATATTTTCAATTGCAATGTAGCCGAAATTTAATATTTTGCCTTAGCTGATTAATTGTTCAAATTGCTTTATATGAACTTTGTGTACATTTTGTATTTGTATTTATGTTCTCTAATTGGTTTGTAGAATAGTTTTAATTAAAATAAAATGAAATAATACTCCTGAAGTTATTTTCAATCTACATGAAAACGAAGTTAACTAACATTTCTGTGAGAGTTTTAAATGCATGTGAAACTATTGTCGCTGGTTTTTTTTCACATGATTTTGATACGTTATCCTTTTACTCTTACTATCTTCAAAGCAAACTCTCGAATTCCCAACAAACTTAGACCAATTATCATTCAATTACTAAATAAATAAATGGTTTTAAAGATTAAAACTAACTTTTTCGCATCTGTGGCCCTGAACAATATTCTATCATAAATTGTTTACTTGTATACACTTCGGGGGATGTATCGTGCTAACAAACCGAAATTTCTCTAAAAATAACCAAAAATGTAGTATATCTAGATTTATAGTACTAGCTCTCAACTGAAAATAATAGGGTACATCTGTAAGACTCCTTGAACAATATTCAATCATAAAATTGATCAATCGTATACTCTCTGAAGGCTATATCGTGCTAACAAACTGAAAATTCTCCTAAAATGACAAAAATTTGGTACTCCAAGTACCATAGCACCCGTTGTACTGGCTTTAGTGAGCTGAATATGAATAGGGCTCATTTTTGAGACGCTCTGAATAATATCCAATCATAAAATTGGTCACTTGTATTTACTCCGGAGGCTGTATCGTGCTAACAAACTGAGACTTCTCCAAAAATTACAAAAATATCGTACTTAAAGTACTGTAGCACATGTTGTATTGGCTCTGAAGAGCTAAAAATCAATAGGGTTCATCAGTGAGATGTCCTGAATAATATTCAATCATAAAATGGGTGGCTTCTTGAACTCCGGAGGCCGTATCGTGCTAACAAAAACTGAAATTTCTCAAAAAATTACAAATTGTCGTCCTCCAAGTACCATAGCACCCGTTGTACTGACTCGATAGGGTTCATCTGTGACATGTCCTTAACAATATTCCATCATAAAATTGGTGAATTATTGTACTCCGGAGGCTGTATCGTGCTAACAAGACATGTAAGAAAAAGTGGCCGACGACAACGACGACGACGACGACAACGACGACGACGACGACAACGACGACGACGAAGACAACGACGACGACGAAGACAACGACGACGACGAAGACGACATACACACAGAATTTTTTTTCTAAAAACCATTTTTTCGTGTTGTTGTTGATGGAAAACGTAAAAATAACTCAAAGAATTTTTTCAAAATTCCAACTTTTTTGGGGTAAACCAATACTTTTCTCGCATATTAGATAGGTTGGGCGGGAAAGTAAAAGAAAAGAGATGACTTTATAGCTGCAGCCAAAATAAAACGTCGTCAATATAACAGCTCTACCCCTGGACAAATAGTGGATCAGATATCTAACGAGTTATTCGTTATTGAAAAAATGCTGTTGAAAAAGGCCAAGCAGAAACATTTCAAATTTGTTTGGATTAGAAATGGTGGCCTATTTATACGAAAGGATGAAGAGAATTATTTCTGAACATTTTTTCAATAAACTCTAATAATCATTTTATTTTTTCGCCAACCTATCTAATATTCGAGAAAAGTATTGGTTTACCCACAAAAAAGTTGGAAATAAAAAATTTTTTTTTGAGTTATTTTTACGTTATCCATCAACAACAACACGAAAAAACGGTTTTTAGAAACAAAATCCTGTGTGTATGTCGTCGTCGGCCACTTTTCCTTGCAAGTCTTGTTAGCACGATACAGCCTCCGGAGTGCAATAAGTCACCAATTTTATCATGGAATATTGTTAAGAACATTTCACAGATGAACCCTATTGATTTTTAGCTCACCAGAGCCAGTACAACGGGTGCTATGGTACTTGAAGTACATTTTGTCGTTTTTCGAGAAATTTCAGTTTATTAGCACGATACAGCCTCCGGAGTTCAACAAGTCACCAATTTTATGATTGAATATTATTCAGGGCATTTCACTGATGGAACCCTATTGATTTCCAGCTCACCAGAGCCAATACAACCGATGCTACAGTATTTTAAGTACGATATTTTTGTCATTTTTGAAGAAGTTTCAGTTTGTTAGCACGATACAGCCTCCGGAGTATATACAAGTGATGAATTTTATTATTGGATAATATTCAGAGCGTCTTAAAGATGAACCCTATTGATATTGAGCTCACTAAAGCCAGTACAACGGGTGCTGTGGTACTTGAAGTACCATATTTTTGTAATTTTTGGAGAATTTTCAGTTTGTTAGCACGATACAGCCTCCAGAGAGTATACGATTGATCAACTTTATGAATAAGTATTGTTCTAGGTGTCTCACAGATGTACCCTATTGATTTTCAGTTGACTAGAGCGAGTACAGCGGGTCCTATAAAACTAGATATACTAAATTTTTGGTTATTTTTGGAGAAGTTTCGGTTTGTTAGCACGATACATCCCCCGAAGTGTATACAAGTAACAATTTTATGATAGAATATTGTTCAGGGCCACAGATGCGGAAAAGTTAGTTTTAATCTTCAAAACCGTTTATTTCTCTTTCGTTTCACCTATTAATTATAACTCACTGTTTTCGCAATAGCTGTCTCGGTTTCTTACCAAAACGTTCGTAGTTTGAAATTAACATTTACGAACAGTTTTAAAAACTCTTTAAATTGTGACCAAGACATTATATGCTTAACAGAGACTTGGCTTAATAATGAAATTGCTTCTTCCTTCGCAATTTTGTTCTACCCATAATGAAGGTGGAGGAGTTCTAATTGGAGCTAATAATGACTTCCATAGTATAGTGCATAGTGTTATTGTCTGAATTTGGAATAAAATTCTTACATTATTTCTTAAAAACATTCAATTCTTTGAGAATAATTAAACAAATTTTAGATTGGTATTTTAATAAATCCCAGTGGATAATAAAAATAACATTGCACATTTATTTTCTGTAGGTAATTATAGTTCGTCTTAACTTTTTCTTTTCTTAATATGCATTCTTTTATTGACTGTTGTGGACTATTTAATATTTTGGGACACTCGGTATAGTTAATAAATCTGAAAATGCTTCGGTGATCGGTAAAACTCGTATCCCTTCTACACGGCTGGTATTAATCTCCGACTCGCCGAAATTACGTCGCTACAAGAACGGTTTTGCTTTTCACAATATGTATAATTATTTATTAAAGCGACAATAAGGAAGGAGAATGTAGGAAATTTGGACGTACTTCTTTTGTTTCTCCATTGTGCTCGAGAAATACATGTTTACCAACTGGAATAATTTGAAGCCTAGATTTTAATAGTTTTTATTAACGGACTTTTGTATATTTCGAATTTTAAAAACTTTTGATATGGTTTGTATCATTGGTTTTGAAGCCATCTTTTCTTTGGAAACGACGAGAAGGAAGGTGTGTATTGTATGGTTTGAGGAACGAAAAGGGTTCGGTGCTTTGTGCGAGTTATTTTCTTGGCTTCATTCTCATTTACCCTAATTGGGGGATAGAATTTGCACAAATTGTTTGGAAATCCGACTATTTTGAGGAAGCAACTCGTTTGGAAGTCGATTTTCCGCCGTTAAGGGATATTATTTTGCACTGGAACCACGATTCACTAAGATCGAATCAACTTCTTTCAACACCTGCAAGAATTCGCCATTTTGTAAGCCTATTGGTGAAGGCTTTCGATTGATTAATTCCACGTGGCTGCATATTGGGATTTTGAGAACCCTCATTGATAAATTGAGGGGAGTTATTTTTAGTTTTCACAAATTACAACTTTGTAGATGGTGATATTGATTATTTTCTCTCCTTGTTGTAGGGTTTTTATTTTTGGTTTCCTACTTCTACGTTATATATTCCCGTCTATTTTGGGATTTATTTTGGAGTCTCTTGATTATCGAGACTGGATTTTGTACTCGATTTCACACCTGGTTCGACCTGCTATATACTAGCAAAAATTATTCCCGGCCGAGACGATCCCTGAAGATCTACCAGATATCTACTCCCGATTGTGACCTTGTGGACGTTTGGTTGGAACCCAAAATGTGCCATCCAGCTAAGTATAACAGAGAATTCCGTTTTGCTGAATCACCTCTCAATAAAGACTTATATTATCGTTTTATGATTCTCATTATCACTCGTGATTATTAAGTGATTTTATATTAGTTATATCTACTAATAATAATTTATATATTAGTACAATTGAACATTTGAGGCTTGATTCGGGTTGAAATCCCACCTCAAAGCATTGATAAGTGTGGCATTTACAATGTTTTAGATAATTATTCGGCTTGTGATACTTATAGATACAGGGTACATACATGTAAAGCTCGTATGATCATACCACGCTATAACGCCTACTAAATCGATTACTCTTTTGTTTTATACCTACAATATTTTTGTATTGGTAATTGATATTTTACTCATTTCCTTTTGTGTTTACTTGTAACAAGAGCTCCGTATTGCCGATTTCTTTATTCGCAATGAACGATTGGCCTGTACTAGTTGGACTATTTATTTATTTACTTACACGTTAGTTGTGTACTTATATTTTTTCGCGTTTTGGCTACTTCTATAACGTTTTTTTCACGATCGCCTCCAGCATTATAGTTTCTTAAATTCGGTGGCGCCATTTCACGGATTTGACTTACATATATGACCAAGGAAACAATAATACAAAGAACTCCATATTATTCCCTGAGGTATAGTTCTTCATTATTTTTCTCCAGATATAGTTAAATCACTATAATTCTCTTATTTAGCACGCGTAATCATCGGCGATCACGCCTTATATAAGCAGCGATTATTTATTTATTTTTGTACTCCAGTATTTCTCAAAAGAATCTAGTCTATGAATAACAAGTAGACCTACGATATTATTCGGATAGTTTGTTTTATACTGTGGAAATTATATTTTAGTAATAACTTGTTGTAATCTTTGATAATTTTGTCACCTTATATTTCTCTTAAGAACACTATTAACAAACGAGCTTTTGGGTTAAGGTTAATTACATAATGGTTAATATATCCACTGGTAACCTTAGCTAACCTTAATGATTCTTTACTTGAGATAAGGGCAGCCCTAATTACAGCTTAAGACCATAATAATAGTTAGTGGATATCTGATGCTGAAAATCTGTGGTTATTAATTAACTGTCACTTCTCAATTTTTTAAACTTAATATTTGCTGTGTATATATTACTCCAGGCAACTCAATTGCTTTAAACTTGTTAAGGTCCAAGCTTCACGCTATTGTTAAGGATGATTTGCCCTGCATAAAATGGTCTTTAGACCCCATAAACAATTACTGTATACCCTTGAACGTATCCAAAATGAATTCATGAATTACTGCAAATAAAAATTGTTTCCTAATAATAATATTGTCTGTTTCAGTTAGGCAGAGTTTGAGTTTAATTTCCCTGGAAGGTAGACGTCAAATAAATGATGTTAAATTTTTATAAAAAATTGTTAATAATCTTATTCATTCCAACGAGATTACCTGCCTCATTAAATTCAATATTCCGGCCTATATTATAAGAGATTTTAAGGTTTTTGATATTATAACTTTAGTGCTACAAATTATTATCAAAATTCTCCCTTGCATAGATGTTGTAAATCCTTCAACTCAGTTTGTAACCTTATTGATATTGATATTATAATGTTTTTGTTATTTATTAAAAGTTTTTATTACGGGTGGGATAAATTTCAAACACTCGGTATGGCTACTTACTAATTTATTTAAACACTAACTCACTAACACTTAACTTATATATACTTATCTAATCACTTAAATTCAATTTATATGCACACAAACTTGATTATTATTTAGCACTTTACTGTTCGGTGTATTTATTTCACGAGATCACTTTATCAACTAACTAACTCTTATATATTAAAGCCATTCTTACTAGTAAATTCCGGACTGTGGCTTACATAAAAACGATTTTTTCTGGCCTTTTCTAGATAACTCTGGTCACAAAAACAATGTTTACATAAGATAGTCGTAAACTCGTAAACAGTTTTTTTATAACTGCGTATCCGACATAATTTTAACTTTTATACCTGGCTTAGACAGAGTCGGTTTTAGGGACTATACCAGTGTGCTGTTTCGTAACAATATATTACATGACAGATTGTTTACCTTTTGTAATAAGCTGTATGTAAATAACAAAATTACGTTTTAATTTCATTGTATATAGTTTTGATAGTTACATTAATCAATTTATACTGTATTGATAATATGTTTGTGAATACTGTATTTGGGACTCGTCCCGTTTGTATTCCCTTTGATAAATAAATAAATAAGAAATCTCATGGGATAAAAATTTCCCTCAATACCTATGCGAGGACATCAGTGAAAAATTGATTCTTTTTGTAAATTATGAGGGAATCTAGCATTCCTAACAAAAATTCATACTTTTACCGACTATTTGTTATTTCGAAGACAGAGAGTGGTTAATTAAATTACCAAACAATAAATAAAAATACAATTATTCAAAAGTGCATAAAGAATAGCATGAAAACGATAAGAATTTGTTAAAAATAAATTATTCAGATAAACAAATTCATAAGCAAATGATCGTTGCTATTTTTGATGAGCATCGCATACCAATTTATTGCAAAAAAAAACGAGACTAATAATTTTTTGTTCAAACTCCTGGGACACATGGAACAACTTCCGCGTTTCCTTGTGACAATTTGCCCAGCAAGGACTTGTTGATCCAAAATAGATCCCGTGTGCATTCCACAGTACCTTAGAACTGATGGTACATGCAGTTTGTGGTTTTTGCATATTTTCACGAGCGAGATGGTCATCAAGATCAAGCGATAAAGAGCGTCGCCGCTAGCCAATATTTTTCTTCCAATCTGGATTTTATATTCATAAAAATTGTGTTAAGCAACGGATCTGTCTTTCTCTTACATCCATATTCTCTAATCAATGTATTCTCCAAACAAACCAGATCATTAACATCCTGACTAGAAAAAATATGTACTATATGAACTATCCTTTTTTTCTTTGGGATGTAGGAAGCCAACGCTTAATCTGGTGAATACAAACATTGAATTTCCCACTCCAGCTGCTCCGGAATGTCTTGTTTATTTTTTCGAACGGTACCATGATGAGTAAAATGTTTTGTTATTAAAGAATGTGCCAGGGCAACACTTGTGTTAAAGTTGACTCTAGCAAAACCTGTATACAAATACAAAACTAATCAGAACGAAAATTCTCTCTGTGAATGTGGCGAGGACGGTAATTTAGAAAATATGATTCTCCACTGACCTTTTAAATTAGAAGAAGTAAATATATTTATGCATAGCCTAAATCATTTGCTACAGATACCAAGAAAAGTAGTACTTCGACCTGTTAATCTTCGACAATCATTGAAATTTAATTATCTTCAAATTTACGACTTGCTTTTTCTCCACATAAATAATCTCAAAATGAAATTGTGATTGTACCTTATGAAAAAACAAAAAAAATATGAAAATAATAATAAAAAATATATTAAGAAATTTTTTCTAAAAAATACTGTTATAAGTAAGGAATTTATAAGGTAAAAAAGAGAAAAAGGAAAAAAACTTAAAAATCAAATAAAAAAGTAATAATAATAATACTGTTGAAAAAATATTACAATATAAGTAAAGTTAGTACACCATATAACTCTTCAGATATTTATTAATTTTACAAATTAAACCAGAAATAGGTTAGGCTAATGGACACAATCCCTAGTCAAATAAACCAAAAAAAACTCGCTCACTCCTTTGTCATCGGTCGCCTCCCAAATTTTGATGCATTATCATTCTGGTTTGGATGGAGGTTATTAATATCCTTCATTTCTGCAGTGACAAATAAGCAGAACAAGTTTAAGTTCATTATATCTTGTGATTCCTGATAATTGAAATATTAGAGAGTTAACACCTGTAGGCTCCCGGTGTTTAAAGGGTTAACTACACAAACAGAATAGTAAATTTTCAGTTCCATGAATTTGACAATAGTTTCAGCCTTTTGAACTGTTATTTTTTATTGAATGTTTCGATCGCTCAAATCTCTAATTTTTCATTGTATTTATGTCATCAGTTAGAATAAAAAAACTCTTGTTTTTCTCAATAATCGCAGGTTTCAAATACTCAAAGCTCCATTTCATTATTTAATCATGATATGTTCCTTGTCATCAGCTTCTCAAATTTGATTTCCTTCAATAATCTAATGAAATTTACAATTGAATATAGTTTACGAGCCACAAGATTTCAAGTTTGAATTATAATGAGTGTCTCAACGTATTAACGCATGAATAAAAATCGACTTAATTGGACCCTAAACAACACTAATCATATTCGTGACTCCTTGTATGAATATTGACAAACAGACTTACATATATTTTGCCCTTGATAATTCTCACTGCTTCATTTGCATTCCACATCGATCGGATGTTAATGTCAGTTTCCTTCAATGAAGTCATAGATGATGAAGTGTTTCCTGTGGGTAACTTTATGTTGCGTGTACTTGATCCTGTAATTTGACACCGCGTTTAAGGGACGTATCTGATATGCATTTATCATTTATCACTGGATATGGATCGATAATTCACCAGTTAATCATGTCACTTGCTAGCGTGACAAATTATTTAGGTTGATATGTCGTAATATTAAATATAATTTACACATGTATAACGAGGAAGGGTGTAGTGACAATAATTAACAGAAACACAAGTAAGTTCATTTCTATAGAACTGGTAAAATATTTTTTGTCACTCAGGACGCAAAATGCTCATTTTGCGTGTCTTAAAGAGGCCGCGAAATAAGCGTTTCTGTCTCTAGGGCGCGAAAGGCATATGGTTAATTTTTTTTTGGTTGGGAGAAATCAGCGGCGCCAGCATCATGTCGACGCTTCTACTAAACCACACACACTACCATGCTACATATAGCAAATCCATATCACACATAAAACATAGTACTTATATTATAGCTACAGTAATAGCGCGTGTGCGATATAGAAATAGAGAGAAAGAGAGAGAGGGGGAGAGAGAGAGAGAGAGAGAGAGAAAGTCAACTGACACCGGCGGCGGCGCGAAGCGAATAAGTGGATGAAAACAAGATACGAAGTACTTATATTTAGCAGTACACAGGATTACAATCATTTTGAGATAAGTAACGTCTTGTGTAGTCGTGTCGTACATCGGATTAAACCCATACGCGATTTTGTGTTTTGCATCGTGGCTTATGTTCCTATGAATAAGTTACAATAACATCATTTTTTGAATGGAATCTGTTCAACAAAATATTTCATTTGTATTTCACGAGCTTTAAGATACAGTGTATAATCATGAAATTCACAAGCCTACTCTTTCGAGTGTATCTTCCTAGCAGCCGTCGACCCAAGGCGCTAAATTCAGATAAATAAGTTTCAGTGTCCCATCTTATACTTACTGCAACTGCCTAGTTGTATTATAATCCAAGAATTAAAATTGCCAATATAATTCTCGAATCGAAATGGTCAAGATTTTGTCAGTTGAGTGTCTATTTAAGTTGTTAATTATGAAAACTCACCCGCATCTTCATGTTATACAAAACTTACTGGCTTACTGGCTTACCTGAAATAAAAATAATATAATGAAACTTCATCAAATCAATTTAGATACAGAAAATATACATAAACTAACCTAGAGTGTATTTGTTTAATAGATAAACTAAAATAAAAGAGTACTCAACGCGTGATTATGATGGAATGTGTTCATAACATACGCATTTTCACAGTTATGGAACAATAAAAATTCATCTAAGCCTTAAATATACCTTTCAAATATTTAAAAAAAAGAAATTTTTATTCATTTTACTCGATTAACATATAAATCATTAATAAACCAAACATTTACATAATGATGCAGATAATACGAGAGGTAGTAGCCATTATACGTAGACATCTTGAAAGAGCTGTCAATCAGTTGAAATATCGGGTATGATAGTAGAGTGAGGGACACTTGGCGACCCTTTCATTTGGGGATGAGACGTAATGAGGGGCGGGGGTGTGACGTAAGACACTGTGTAGATACATTTTCAAGCACTTTTTGTGTTATTTTTACGTGTTGCTTATCTCACTATAATATATATTAACTATAACGAATATTGATTGAAACTTTAGTTTTTTTAGATGAACATCATTGAAAATGATCATAAACATTTTGGACAAATACAATTTTGCAATAATTTTTCAACACTTTTTAAAGTGTTTTCACACTTTTAGAAACTACTAAGGTAATTTCTTTCTATATTACTATTATTATTCTTATTACCTCCATCAAATGATCACACAATATTCTGACTATGGTTTATGTGTGCCATTTTATGAATTGAGTTATATGTTTCAATATATATATATATATATAGATATATATATATATATATATATATATATATATATATATATATATATATATATATCGGTCGGAACAAGATACAAAAAAGAGGGAAATTTTAGAATGAATAGCTATCCAAAAAAAACCAGCATGCCATTAACAATAAAAAAGATTTAAACAACCTCAGTAAAATATATCTAGCAGTACTGTATTTTAATGTGTACAAACGTGTGGATTCTTCGTTGTGACTGTTTGCTTTTAGTAAGAGTGATAAGAATATTTTCTGTTTCGACGAAGTTCTTGACTGGACACTTTAATGTACATTGACAACTATTATTCTACGTTTGGGGTAAGTAGGAAGTATTTTTTGTAGTATTGTATCTCATAGTGAGAAAATCATTTCATTTTAGATGTAGATTTATTTTGAAAAAGGCTGAATAAATAAACCGAAACGTAAATATATGATGGTAATCTCAACAACTTAAACCGTCTTTTTGTATTTATATTTTAAAAAATTACCCAAAACCAAGAAATACTTTATATATATATATATATATATATATATATATATATATATATATATATACATATATATTGTCACATACATGTTGTCCCATCATTGTAGTGACATGTGTTGATCACATATTTAATATTTAATTATTTGAAAGAAAGTGGTATTTTGAGATACATAGTAATTTTGAGTGTACCGAGAACTTTATTAGTGTAGGTACTACAAGAAGCTGTGAAACGGGTGTTAACGTCTGAAAAGGTCTACGGAAGTAGGAAAAAAGAAGTGTGGTAATTGAGAATTGTTATGATTAGAAAGGAAAATGATATGTTCAATGCGGTTGTATTGTTGGTAGTTGATCTACTTATTTCCATTGAATAAAATCTAAGATTGACATGTTTTGTACAACATTCTCAATATCCTTATTACCTAGTTCATCCATACATATGATATGTCACATTGACGTACAGTCAATTGTTGTGAATATATTGTTTTGGTGCTGAATGTTTTTTAATGAAAATAGTTGTCTTCTTATAAATTGACATGCGCTTGCAGGCTCTTGTTCTGTGTTGTAGAAAATAAATTTCTGATGAAGGACACTAACTGTCCGAAACGTCAACAAAAATGGAAAAGAAAAACAAAAATGTTGATTAAAACCCAAAAAACCATTTAATTTCTGACTAAGAACCTTACAATCCCAAGAAAAATATTTCCGAAAAATATATAGATATATATATAGATATATTTTCTGTTCATTTATTTATATAGTTAAGCGATTATTCATTTGTCTATTATTTTGTAACAATATGGTATTGGTTAAAATTTATGTAATGTTATAGTATAGTAGAGTTATTTCACCATAAGGGTAGAAGGTACTGTATGAACAGATCCAAATGATACGCACATGGTAGATTGTATAATCGATAAACTGGTATACTTTTTATATACCTCGGGTTTTATATTTTCAATACGATGGACTAGCAAGAAAAAACAAAAGAAGTTATAACCTGAACATTATTTTATTTATAATACACAACCCTAGTTAAGCAACTTATTATACATTTTCGCAATATCAGTTGTATATGTTGTCAAATCCTCTCATTTAACTTGTACTGACTTTTTTTCATTCAACAATTTTCGTTAATTATTCTTGTGATAAAAACAAAATTAATCTTGGACTGAATATAAAAGTTATCTCGTTCTCTTTCATAGTATTAAGCGTTATAATCATTTTTTTGCTTTGTATTATACAAACAAAATAATACCCACTCACTTCGACATTCCAATTTTCCTTTTAAGCACAAACAGTTTGAAGTACACTTGCACAATATAATTTGAATTAACAAAGTGAAATGCGGTTCAGTTCCTTTTGTTTTATATAATTTACTTCCTGTAAAATTAGTATTTCGTTTCCACAGCAAACATATGATATAACGGAAAATATAGAAAACTGTGAGAGAGAAAAGAATGTATTTCCTCAAATAAGAATATTTTTCTGAACTAAATACTAATAGAATTTAATTCTTTAAATAAACTAAAGTTAGTTCATTGTTCAATCATATAAATCGTAAGGGAGATGCTAAGTTCTCTGCTCGTGGATGACTTGATTAATAGAATATTAGTTATAAGAATTGGTAGACGAAAGTGAGAGATATACTCGGATATAAATATGAAGATCTGCCTCCAAAATTTTGCAATGAAATATTTCCATTTAACATACCAGTCCAGACATTGATCTCAGACACATAAATGTAGATCTCACCATTGGAACATTGGTAATAATGATGGATTCTTGTGAGATGATCCCAGAAAATTCATATAAGATTTCCAGATCTTGAGTGTAGTTCAATATCACTGACATAGAAAAACCATATCCAAGTATCTCAAGAAAGTAATGAATCAGTAATCAATCACTAATATCTTGTGAAATTTCCGATTCTGTTAAATTTTGTCATTAAATTTCTCCGCCAAATTTGTGTAGCGTTCAACTTTTGTAATAATTCTCCAAAACTTAAACACTAATAATAGGGAAAAACACGATTTTCATAATCATACAAGATGAGACCCTAACGGAAGATACTTCAATCTGGCATAAGCAATCCAAGAATGCGATGCGATCAAACCAATTAGTATGACTTTCTGAATAATTATTAAAGGAAGACTTCAGTTCCAATGAAATTCTGTTTAAAAGCGAATCTTCTGAATGTCGTAATTCTCTGTCACTAATTAGCAGAAAGCTGCACTCTAGACACGAAATAAGGCGATGCTTGCTTTGTCAAAATACATAGTTTTAAAATACAACATTATTTATCTGAAAGGTTTAAGCTTAAAATGAGTTGATGCAATTTTTTGCATAGGAGGGAGTTCTCCTGTAAGTTGAACTCGGGATTCAGCACATTTTTTTGAATTTTGAAATCGGCTACTTCTTTACCCAATAACGCAAAAGATTGGGTCTACATACATATTTTTTGAAAGTTGCGCATTTTCTGCACAAACATAACTCAATAGAATCAGCCGTAAAGCTCAGTAATATTTTCTTAATAAATTTTTTTCATGATTGGGGGCTGTTTTTTATTGTGAAAAGAAGCCTTCGATACTTTAGGGTACTGTAAATTTTGGGAAGTTGTACAAAAATTCTTTCTGGAACTATTGCAAGTTTGAAAGCTGTAAGTTGTGAGTCACAATTTGTTGCATAGATAAGCCTTTTTGTGATATAAGGAGAATGTGGTTGCAATATAGCAATAACGATAAAATTGATAAAATTCTTCAGTAAAACCTACTTGGAAATAATATCTACACAAAAGTTATGAGAAATTTTAGATCTTTCCAGAACAGTTAACCAAAAAAACGCGTAAATTGGAAAATTATTAAAATGAAAACGGAAATACTTCAATATTTGAAAAAGAAATAGAGAACGGATGGTGATAATAATATCAAAAACTGATAGTGATAGACATACAAAACGTATTAAAACCAGAACGAAATGGAAAACACCTGCACCAAATCCGAAAAGATTATGTAAAGTACTTCAGAAAAAGAACTTTGCTTATCATTCAATGACATATTGAAATAACCATCTTGGTTGGTCATCTTCTCTGCTGTCTTCACCCTCTTTGTCCAATATTTGTATGAATTGTTTGTTAAAAATTATTTCTTATCGGTTTATTCCTCTATTTTTAGACATTCCACATAGATTTTGCTCTTCTATATCGTCTTCATACGATTCCAGTTTTTCCAGGGTTTTTTTTACATGTACGCTCTGATTTCCAGTCTCTTCATATGATCAGTATTTTTCTGTTCGATATAACTTCCTCTTTCCCACGTTAACCCTCAGTGAACGGGTTGGGTTTCACGGGTCCAAAGTTTTTTATTATGTGCCATAACGCGCAAACGCGACTTCGGCAGACTTTACCTAACCGAGTACCTCTTCTACATGTCGAATGATATAATTCAGTCTGTATATCAGTATTGAGCAATAGTTTGTTTAGGTGTTGTCGCTTGTTTCGTCCTAATAGACTCAACCAGTTCTTTAAGGTTAGTTGTTTTGTTGAAAAATGTAAAGGTAAAAAAGTGAAAATAGTATTATTTTAGATTAAAAAATGTCAGATCACTACGAGAATAATATTAATTGGCTGCAGAAGTTGTATGATGAGATGCTTACAGAGGAGGAGCACGGTATTGCAGAATCTGATGATTCAGACGCAGATGAAAGAACATGGGAGAACAGCGATCATGATACCGATTCGGAACAGGAGATTACTCCGTTAAATGAAATCGAAAACGCTTAGCTGAGCCTCTCGCGTGGTCAAAAAGCTCATTTATATCAGAAGGCCCTAGATGGGTTTGAGTGGAATAAATTGTGTCCGCCAAAGAAACGTGAGAACTAGACAGCAAATAATACAACTACGGAGAAAGAGTGCTGGAGTTATTATTTGACACAGATATCATCACGAACATTGTGGAGTACATCAAACCGATTGCCAACCATTACCAAGACAGCTCTGATGTAAGACCAACTACCATAACAGAACTGAACGCCTTGTTTGGTGTATTATATTTGATTGGAGTATACCATGGGGCTTGACCATCTATTATTGAGTTCTGGCTCACTGATGGAATCGCAGTAGACATTTTTCCTGCCACAATGGCCTTAAGAAGGCTCCAATTTTTTATTCGATGACTACTATTCGACAACAAACGTACCAGGGAGAAAAGTAAACGAGGATATAATCTCGTTCCCATTAGACAACTTTTTGAAGTTATTGTAAAAAATTTCCAGAAAAGTTATTCCGTCGGAATATATTCCACCATCGACGAACTGTTGCTCGCTTTCCGAAGTCGCTGGAGCTTTAGAACGTACATTTCTAATAAGCCTGCTCGAACGTTTTACACCATAAACTTAGAAATCTATACAGGTAAGCAGCCAGAGGGTCCGTTCAGATTAAGCAACATAGCCTATGATGTAGTTGAAAGAATTGTTGAGCCAGTTGCGCAATCGAATCGCAACATTACCATGGAATGTGTAAAATATTTAGCAGTAAATCATAAGTTGACGATGGTCGGTACTATGCGGAAAAATAAGCGGCAAATTCCGAATGAATTCACCTCTATGACAAGACCAGAGAAGTCAAGTATGTTTGGGTTTACCGAAAATATGATCATTGTTTCCTATATACAAAAAAATATCAAACTGGTTAAAATTTTGTCTACGATGCACCATGATGACTCTATGGATGGAAGCACTGATGAAGAAAATATATAATACTACAAAATGTGGTGTTGATGTATTGGAACGACTTTGTGCCAAATATAATGTTGCCAGAAATGCCAGGAGATAGTCGGTGGTCATACTATACAATTTATTGAAGATGTCTGCGATCTTCTGTATTGTCTTGATAAGAAACGACAAGAGATTTATCGGAGGATGAGCCTTCGCAGTATCGTACGAGGGTTTTTCAGGTTTGGGTATAAATACCACCTTGGAGATTTCCAAAACCGTAGGTATAACTCTTGTGGCTAAGCTTAGTCTAAACAGACTCGCAAGTCTTGGAGTTATTATATCGGTGTTTTTTTGGAGTAGTACTAGGAAGATTCCATCCATTTCAGGCGCCTTGAAGGGATCAAACGATTGGATAGCCCATGTCACCAAAATAGGGGACATTCTTATGTCTAATAAAAATTTTAAATATTTGCCATATTTACTGAAAAAAACTAGAATGAGTTTGCATCAAGAAAACCTTTTTGCAGCTATTCAAAAGATTTTGAAGGAAGATATCCCATCTTTTTCACGTGAAACCTCCTCGTTACTCACCGTTGCAAAGAGAAGAGGTCGAGCCAGAATTTCAAAAACATTTAGCGTTAATAGAATAAATCTGGAAACAAATATTTGGTGAATAATTTATTATTTTATAATAAAAAATCTATTTCAATGCAAAATTCTGGATAGGTACTGATTTTTTAACCTTATGATAGTGTAACGTGAATTTAGTTCACCACTCGTAATATTTCTCGTCGACAAAAGAGTAACGTAAATTTCGTTTACACCTCGTAACATCGAATAATACTTCTGGTCGATGGATGTCAAGTTTTACGTTTTCGGGAGAGTTTGTTTCCATTTGGATATTTAAGCCAATGCACGCTGACATTCGGCCCTTAATTCCTCTACTTTGAGTTCGTCATCTTATCGTATCGAAGTGCATTTCTATGAAATGGTAATTGGTTTTCCTTTAAAATGTATAATATTTCTCCGTTAATTCTTTCATACATGGTACTCAATAGTTTCAAATTAATTTTTCTTTAAAACATTCAGTGCGAGAGATATATTCTACATTTTTAAGGGAAACCACTCACCACTTCATAGAAATGCACTTCGATACGATAAGATGACGAACTCAAACCAAGTAGAGGAATTAAGGGCCGAATGTCAGCGTGCATTGGCTTAAATATCCAAATGGAACAGAACTCTTCCGAAGACTTAGAACTCGACATCCATCGACCAGAAGTATTATTCGATGTTACGAGGGGTAAACTAAATTTACGTTACTCTTTCATCGACGAGAAATATTACGAGTGGTGAACGAAATTCACGTTACAAACCCTTACAACCAGAAAAAAAAATTTTTTTTAATGTCGATTTACTTTCAGTTCTAGTTTTAAATTCATAAATTTAGTTGTAAAATTTAATAAAATTTTTATTTTCAATTTTTCATCCAACATATAATTGTTATTTAATAAACTACTTCTATATAACTTTTTCAATTTTCATACAACATATAACTTTACTTAATAAAACTACTTGTAAATTTTAAATAACGTTGTTTATATTTATTTATTTATTTATTTATCTATTTATTTATATCCAAACAGACCTTGCGGTCTAATTACAAGGATAATATAAAAACAGAACAAAAATCCATATATAATACATTAACAAACATAGGTAAGTTCAAATATATGCTATAACCTAAGTTACCAAATAATAAACCTATGACAGAGAATGTGAAACACATCTAATCAAAATGAATGACAGTGATGAAACGAAAACAGCAGCTATATCGATAACTTAACAATTTGCCTCAATACTGTCTTACGAAAAACATTTTGGGAGACTGACCAATCTAAGTCCGTAAGAGCATCAAAATTATTTGCTAATCGGCACATGGCCACAAGAGGGGCCCTGGTGGTAGTCAGCAATAATGGAATATTGAACATTACCGCAGTGCTTGTTCTTCTTGATGTAACATTAAATCTTACTAAAAATAGAATTTCAGGTGAATTTATTTTATTATTAACAATTTTAACCCCCCGGTAGTCGCGCGAATTTTTCATTCAAGTTTAGTCGCGCCTGTGTCTGAGACCAGGTGGGAAAAAATATTAAATGATTTTTTAAATTTTTTATTTTGTAAGAATACGGTAATATAATGAAAAATACACAGTTTCAGTAATTTTTTTTTATCAAAACTCATTTAACAAATGCTTAACATTGGTTTGAAAAAAAGACTCATCAAAAAACATACATTCAAATATAACCCAACTAAAAAAAATGGCACATTCTATTGAGATCAGCAAAATTTAAAAATGGTAACTAAATGTATAGTGAACATATTATAACAAAATACCTAGAGCCAACTATTATTACTGTGCTGCCTTGCAGTTCTGACAAACACATATAATATGCTCTAAACACATATAGGTACTGCACTTATAACAATAAAATCTTGTTTTTCTATTTTTCCTCCATCCACAGGGGGCATATCTTCCAGGTGGTAACTGTCTATCTTGAAGGTCTCGTTCTTCTGTGTTAGTAACTTCCAAAATTCTGCCCTTTAGTGTCCTTGGAAGATTGGTAAGAGCTGCTCTCCGTTTCAACTGAGGCTGGATCAGTACGTTTGCTATTTCTCTCAAAACATTTCGCCGACGTAAATTTTTTTCATTGGGATTGTTAGCCTTTCATATAACCTGACTATTGATTCCTGCAACATTCAACATGGTGTAAAATATCACCATGGGCCATCTTCCACTATTACGGGAGCAATAATATTA
Organism: Galeruca laticollis; assembly: GCA_963921935.1. Classification (NCBI taxonomy): domain Eukaryota; kingdom Metazoa; phylum Arthropoda; class Insecta; order Coleoptera; family Chrysomelidae; genus Galeruca; species Galeruca laticollis. The sequence goes on from OY998182.1 coordinate 138,681,931, forward strand.
AGCACACAACTGATCGACGACGTCGACACCCACTTTTGTCTCATTATATGTAGTAACAATTACCGGCTTACATTTCTCACCACTATCAGGGTCAATATCGTCATGGTGGTGCATACTGGATGGTAATATGACATTTTTCCCTTTTTTAGGAATGTATGAAACTATTGTTAGATCTTCGGTGAAGCCAAACATACTTGTATAGATGGGGCGTTTAGTTGGTCTTCAATTGGAAATTCTCTTTTATTTTCTCTCACTGTTCCAATTACAGTTATTTTGTAATCCTTTAGTAATTTTTACACCAAAGGAATAGACGTGAGTTCAATTGTCCATGGTCTAGTTATTGCGTGAACCAGAAAGATGTCTGCACATTCTTAAAACCAGGTCATAGGTTTTGTTAGAAAGTTTATATGGGCCTTCGAGTTGGGATCCCACATAGACTTCCAAATTGGAAGTATGAAAGACTTTCGCGTCACAAACTGCTATAATCTTCAGGCCGTATTTGTTAGGTTTCGAGGGTATGTATTGATGGAATTGGCATTTACCTCTAAACCCCGGAAGCATCTCATCAATGGTAACAAACGCCGAATGATTATAACCATTCATACAATTTCTTACGAATTGATCAAATATTACACGAATGGGATCTAGTTTATCAAATTGTATTCGATTTATCCTCGTTGCTTTATCATCAAAACGTAAGGAACGTAATAGGAATCGGAACCTTTTTAGGCTCATTGTAAGGAGAAACATTTCTATGCCATACCCATCTCTCCTCCAAAGATCCTCAGCATTTGAGCGGTTGGAGTGACCAAGACCAGATAAATATAATAGTCGTATAAAAGCCCGGATTTCAATGTTGTCCGTTAGACTAGCATCTCGGTCTCTTGAAAAATTTTCTTGGACGGACAATATGTATTTGTTTGTACTGTCAACAATCATTCGAATTATCGTATCATCGAAGAAATAATTCCAAATCTCCTCAGCAGTCTTCAAATTTTTGGTTGCTTGTGTAGGCCCTGGTAAGCGAATAATTATATTATCCTGCCTTGTTCTTACAGTTTTTGGGCGTGGGGGATGCTTTTCCAACGCATGGTACCATACTTGCCTAAAAGAACAACAGTTATTTTAATTTTTGTCATATTTTTTAGAATACCTATGTAGACAAGTGGGGAAATTGGATGCTCAACAATTTCTTCTGAATCAGAAATTTCCTGTTCAGAATCACTTTGGTGATTTATAAGTTCCACATTGTCCTGTTCCTCCATCCGATTCATCTTCGAAAACAATTTTTTCATTGTCACTATCACCTAGTCCTATATCATCCAGAAGATTTTGCAAATATTCTTGGTCATTTTCATAGGCCATGGCTATAATTAAACATTTTTTTCTAAATACAGTGATTAATAACATAAAAAACAAAAAAATACCTTTTCACAATTTTGTATCACAGCAGGTCGCGCCGGTCTCAGACACCCGAAATGATTATTTCTGTACACACATTCACCCAGTAACGACTAAAACACGACTGAAGGTCAACTGTAACGATAGATGAAGGTACTGAAGAGCTCAACCGAAAATGACTAAAAGCCGATTAATTACGACGCAAAAAGTGACGACCCGGTCTCACAGACAGCGGCGCGACTAACGGAGGGTTAAATAAAAAAATGAGTGCTACTAGTTTTCTTCTGTCTTCTAGAGATAATATTTTGAATTCATTTCTAAGGTGAACACTCCGAACTGCAATATAATCTGGGCGAGTATAATGCTTTTTATAATAAACGTATCTCAAAAATTTATTTTGAATTTTCTCCAACATTAATGAAGTAGTCTGATACTCATCAAACCATATTTGAGCACCAAACTCTAATTTTGATCTTACTAGGGTATAATAAGGAGTTTTTAGTGTATCTATATGTGAAAAATTGAAAGTTTGTCTTAATACAAAACCCAACAGACGGTTCGCTATATTTTTTATATGTTCAGTGAAAGACAACATGTGATCATATGTTATGCCTAAATCCCTTACTTTTGTACAGCGCACCAAAGTGTCCCCATCCATTTGGTATTCAAAAATAATAGGATCCTTCAAACGTGTCACAGTTATTTAGAGAACTCCATCCAAAGACACTATTTAAATCTCTTTGTAACAATATACAGTCCCGAACCGTCTGTATGCGTTTGAAAATTTTTAGATCATCAGCGAACAAGAGACATTCTGAATATTTTAGAGCTGTTAGTAAATCGTTAATAAAGATTACAAATAAGAGAGGCCTCAAGTTGAAGCCTTGGGGAACCCCTGAATTGGCTTCAAATTCACCAGAAGTGTTTCCATTATGTTTTACAATCAAAAATCTATTTTGCAAATAACTCTTTATTAATTTAATCACTTTGTCGGATAATCTAAGCCTATTTAATTTCGTCAATAACACGTCATGATCAACCGTGTCGAATGCTTTACGGAAATCTGTATACACGGTATCTAATTGGGACTTACATTCTAAAGTTTCATATGCATAATTGGTGAAAATAAATAAGTTTGTATATAACTTTTTCAATTTTCATACAACATATAACTTTACTTAATAAAACTACTTGTAAATTTTAAATAACGTTGTTCATATTTTTTTATATAACCTTCCAAATTCTTGTTTTGTTGACTGGGATTAGTCGATGTTAGGTAACTTATAGACTAGTAGGACTCAGGGTGGTGCCCACTTATCTTCTTGTCTCGTTACGTAAAAATAAGTAGGATTACCCGAGAACCGGTAAGACCTACTCCTTGGGTCTCTACTAGTATATAACCCACGCCTGAGTAGCTCTTCGACGAAGTGGCCGTTGCAATAGCTGTCAAAAAAATTTCCACTTATTCATTTTGTTTGCCTAGTTTGCCTGCAGAAAAAAAATCCTAAAAATATGAAGGTAGCCATGGGCAACTGCTGAAATTACAGTATATAATTGGCTTAAAATGACAGGTGTAAAATTTTCTTTAGAATGTCTTTACTGAATCGATAAAATATATTATTTTACTTATTAGTCTCTTAAAATAGATGTAGTTAAATGGGATATTTGATTTGAATTAATTTGAACAACAAAAAAAACGTTATCATCGTATCCTCAAAATCTCTTCTAAATGCTAAAACTCGGCTATACATGGTTTATTCTACGATCCTATCCATCAAATATGTCTCGGACAATCCGCCCTATACACACAGATATTAGTGACGGTTAAGCAAACACAATCCTTGTCATGTTGTGACGTAGAGAGAACTGCTTTCTCTTCGTGGATGTCTGCATCGGGCTGTTGCCTGCAAACCTACCCATTAATTTGCCCGAAATAATCTCTAGCGGTCGTCGCTCCGGCTTGATTTTCTTTATAAAGTATGTGATGTGATCTATTACTTACAAAATGAGAACCGTTAATATGACTTCATAGTTACTACTGACATAGATAAACGTGAATTTATGAACTTAACTGGAGTGAAAATGGTGGATTACTGACAATAAATATATGAATTTAAAAGGGAAGTTTCAAATTTGTTGCATGTTCTGACTTTCGGAGTAGTTTTATTAGAGTAATGAAAATTATTTATTTTTCGAATGACACCAATTCCATTCAAATTATACATATTTCTATGAATTTTCCGAAACTGCTATTGAAATTTTATAACTAGGAAGGAAATATAAAATACAAAACAAATCTGAATGTAATACAAACGTTTAACCACGGCTATGTTGGATAAATACAGAGACACTTCGAAAAAAAATAAGAGAAGACTAGGAAAAAATGTATGTTCGTGAATTTGTAGCTTAAGACTTAATTGCTCATCCGCCACATTGATAATGGAATAAGCAATTGAAAAAGGCAAAAGAAAATATTGAAAGAGATTGGAGATGAGAACAGACGCAATATCATGAAAAATGAGATGAAGATATTTGAATAAGGAGAAAAGCAAATTCAGTGGCTCAATAAAGAGGAAAATAGTTTCTACTTTCTGTTAAATTGAGACATAAACAAAATAAATTCATATTCAGAATATTTGCCAAGTTGTTTAATAGTTCATACGATTGTTCGGAGTTATATAAAATAAGATATTGAAAATGCAGGCTGATAATTATTAAATCAAATTAGCTTGAAGAATTTTTCATCCCATCACATTTCAATTCCATTGCCTTTAACTGTACTCTTTAGTAGATGTAATTATGCTAAAATAGAATGGAGTTCGGTTCTGGCAACGAATGTGTAAACAGTATGTGTGTCAGCTTCAAAAAATTTTCAAATTCAGTGTTTATTGATCAAAGTTAAACTCAATTACAGACAGTATAGTGAATATCAGTGCTCCTAGTCACGTTTGACTCACACCACATAAACTTGTGGAAAAACCCGTTTACTTGTAATTAACCTTCTACTTACTAAAAAACCGGCCAAATACCGCAGTTTTTCAAGTGATATGTTAAATATTAATTGGAATCCAGGCCCGCATTCAGCAACAATTATGGAAATTATATCCGGCGAAACTTCTGACTACAGAAGTTCTCAAAACACCTACTCCTCAATCACTCAACAACAGTTTCCAAAAAAAGACCAACCAATAATTTTTCCGCAGGTAATAATGAAAAAATTCAGGTTTACCCAATTCCACTTGGACAAATTATCCAACCAAACAATATTTTGTTTTCTTCAAAATTATTCCACAACCGGATGTGTTTATACTTAACCAGTACCTCTATAGTCGATAAATTCAAGACCGAACATGATGGAAAAATTAAAATAAATGGCGAAATTGTACAGGCTAGAAGACTTGTCACACCAGCAGTTCGACTTATACTATCAAATGTGATCCCCGCAATTCCTCATAATCTGATAATAAATGAGCTTAATAATTTAGGCATCGAATCACTTTCCTCGGTGTCATTTTTAAGAATAAGCTCAAATCTTCTTGAATACAGCCACATCTATAGTTTCAGACGGCAAGTATTCATAAGCCCACCCACAAATTCATCAACTGAATCAATTTTAGTGACACTCGACAGCAACTCCTAAAGAATATTTCTCTCAGACGATTCTCTAATATGTTATTCTCGAAAAAAATCAGGTCACTTAGCAGCTAATTGTCCAATCCAGTTCGTTACACAAAATAGTTCGTGAAACCAATACAACTCACTAACCTACTGCACAATCGGAAGCACTCCTAAACAACCTGCAATCAGCTAGCGCCGAGGCGAATTCCCAACAGTATAATAGTGAACCAAAAACTTTCACCACAATTCCCCCACAACACCCATTACCAACCCACCAATAACATAGAAATTATCCCAAATTATCTCATAATGCGTCAAACCGTACATTCGATTAAATCACCAGACCGTCCCGCAACCTGATGCCAAAGAGAACACATTGCAAACAGATCTTTTCAGCAAGCCAACCGAGACAATCCTCAAAAAAGATGCAGCTTCCACGTCGGCACTTATGAAACCCGCAAAACAGACTATCGCTGAACAGAACCCTCCTTTTGTTCTGAACTTCGATCAAGTATCGGATCTCCTTAAAAATGTATACGGAAACCCGATCCCGTAAGTATAATTAAAGACTACACAACAGACTTTACCGCTCTAATACACATACTGACAAATATTTACCCACATTTCAAAGACATATGCAAAAAAACTAGATGTACAAAACTAAAAAAATAACTTTTAATACATCTCCAAATAACCTCAGACACGGAAGCCTCAGAACCAGATAGTGATTCCTCACAACGATCCAGCTATTAACTTTTCCCGTTCAACATGTTCACAATTTTACAGTGGAACCAAAATGGTTTCATTGACAAACTTCCGAACCTACACCATATAGTAGACCAATATAAATTCGAAATAATATGTCTCCAGGAAACTAACTTGAAAGACGACAAAGTTCAAGCTTTAAGCCGTTATCAGAAATTCTGCAAACATCGTAATGGTTCTCAGAGAGCAAGCGGCGGAGTAGCAGTTCTAACATTTAATACCATCGAAGCTCAGGAAATTCCTCTGCAATCAAACGTAGAAGCGATTGCTATCAAAATTCACGATAAAAACGACATCCATATCTGCAATATATATTTCTAACCCGCACTTGTCCATGAACAAGATTTTAATGATTTGCTAGAGCAGATACCTCAACCGAAAATCATCGTAGGGGACTTTAATAAACACAACTCCAGCTGGGGGTCATACTCCACTAGGAGTAAAATCATATAACAAACAACTGATCGGCACAACCTTGTTATTTTGAATGGTGGAATACCTACTAGATTCAATATTCAAACTGGAGACACATTGTGTGTTGATCTTTCGATCTGCGATCCAACATTGTTACCATTACTAACTTGAGTTTGACCAGTCTATACATATAACAGCGATCACTATCCCATCATTATATATAATAACTCCAACAGTAGTTGACTGTCTCGACCCTTACTTCGTGGAATATGCTCATATTAGTGTTGTTAAATGAAACTCAAGGTCTCTAGTTAATTCCACAATATAATACAAGTTATTGAAAATTCTAAAAAATTGACAATTGTTTCGATGATATTGATTTATCGAAACAATTGTCAATTTTTTAAAATTTTCAATAACTTGTATTATATTGTGGAATTAACTAGAGACCTTGAGTTTCATTTAAAAACACCAACAGTAGTAGTGACAGTCCCATCGCTCCCGCATGGAATATAAAAAATGCAGATTGGGATCTTTTCTCATCCTCAATTGAAGAGGAAATCAAATACTGTACAGTTTCTTCTGCCATAGACGAATCACTAGAGCACTTTACAAATATGATCATAGATTCCGCAACTAAGTCAATCGGAAAAATAAACTATCATTATAGGAAACGCGCTGTACCATAGTGGAACAATAAATGCAAAACCGCCATCGAAGCTTGCAAAAAAACCTTTAATAAATATAAACGACTGAAAACACTATAATGCAAAGTAGAGTTTTTGAGACTGCTTGCAAAATCCCAGTATATAATAAACAACGCAAATCATAGGCTGACTACGTATCTTCACTAAATTCAGATACACCAATGACGGAAATTTGGAAAGAAGTAAGAAGAATATCTGGCATTAAAGGTAATAATAGAATTAACAGACTTGAGGTTGAAGGCCACACTTTAAATAACAACACTGACATATCGAATGCTCTCGCTAATGACTACGAACAGAGCTCTAACGAAATAAACCAGAACATATCACTCACCCTTCACAAAGAATTCGAAGATCTAAACAACATTGAAATTGATGCGGAAAGTAATGATCCACTAAATTTACCAATAACCATGGCAGAATATCACGAAACAATATCAAGCTTGAAAGATCTCTCTCGTAGATCTGATCACATTCCTATCATTTTCCTTAAGCATTTTCCTGAAAGAGCTCATCAACTTTAACTCCAGTTGTTTAATATTATCTGGTTAGAACAAAAATTCCCGAAAACTTGGCGAGAGTCGCTAATAATCCCCAGACTCCGAAATTAAATCCCAATTTTACCGCCCTATTTCGCTCACATGTATTATGAGCAAATTAATAGAAAATATGATTATCAAAAGATTGCTATGGACACTGGAAAACGCAACGTAATAATACCTGAACAGAGTGCCTATCGATCAGGAAGTCAACTTTAAATAACATCATTGAACTTGAAAGCGAAATCAGTGAAGGGTTTGCACTGAAAAGTAAATGCTTAACGATATTTTTCGATATTACTAAAGCATTCGACACTGCCTGGCATAACTATGTTATTAATAAGCTACATAGTTGGGATATACAAGGACATTGCCTAATTTTCATCACAAATTTCCTAAAAGACAGATCGTTTTAAGTCAAAGTAAGCAACACAATGTCTGACTTAAAATTTAAAAACAAAACGGCATTTCACAAGTTTCTGTACTAAGCTCGATCTCATTCATTATAGCAATGAACGATGTTCTACCATGATTAAAAACGCCACTTAAGGCCCGCTTATTTGCCGATGACTTGGTCGTTTACTGCAAAAGTAAGAACATTAAAAACAGTCAGAAAATTGCGCAAAAGTTCCTCGCCATTTAGAACATTGGACAAAACCAACAGGCTTCATGTTTTCAGTCGAGAAATCAATACTCATTTATTTTTCTAAAAAGAGTGCGTAAATCTACGTCTGTATGGAAAATATTTACAAAATGAAACATCTGTTACATTCTTAGGATTGACTGTTGATGAACATCTTAACTGGAATGGCCACATAAACAATCTCCTTCTGATATGTGAAAAACGAGTGAACCTCTTAAAAATGCTGGCTAGTAAATATTGAGGTGCTGATCGAGAAACTGTGCTCACGTTTTATCGTACATTAATCAGGTCCAAGTTAGATTACGGTTCAATTGCCTACACAACAGTGACTTAATCACTCTTAAACCAGATAAATAGCATTCATAACACGGCTCTACGCATAATAACAGGGGCATTATGCACTACACCAATCGAGAGCCTATATAGTGAAGTTGGAGAGTCATCGCTAGAAGACAGAAGAATGTACCTAAGTCTTGTGTATGCAGCTATAATAGGGCAAAATCCTCTCCAACCCTACCTGTTGAAATTGAACCACATAAAACTTTCCCAACCTGTTCCAAAAACCAAGAACCTACACACCTTACTATGTTCAAATTAAAAACTACCTAATTAAACTCTACTACTCACTTCCAAAATGCTATCCCAATGAACATAGTTCAATTCCAACCTTACAAATCAAAACTCCAACTTGTATCACCAGTCTTTCTCTTTATAATAAATATTCTGAAAACTCCAACATTGTTAGATTTACGCTAAACAGCATACTAGAAAAGCTCCCTGACTACTTCCACATTTATACTGACGCCTCAAAGTCTTCTAATAAAGTCGGAGCTGTGTAGTGACCACAACCTCGACCCACATGTTCAAGCTCTCTCCAACCTGCTGTATCTACTCAGCAGAGCTGCTGTATGCACTATATGAAGCCTTAATCTTCATAAATGTATCTGACGCACATAACTACCTCATTCTTTCGGAATCTCTCAGCGCTCTAAAAACCTTCCAAGCTACTTACCCAGATCATCCCATTGTGACAAAAATAAAACATGCCGAACAAAGCTATAAGAATGTTATCTTTATATGGATACCATCCCATATAGGAATTTATTGTAACGAAGAAGCAGATAAATACGTCAAAGAAGCCACAGACAGTGTTACAACCGAAACTATTAGACTATCAGTGAGTGAGGATATAAAATGTACAATAAAATATGGATGAATTGTGCATGGGAAAATCGGTGGAAAAGTGCTACAACCAAGTTAAACGAAGTGAAAAAGTCAATAAAGCCCTGGTTTGCATTACCTAAAAATCGTCGAGGCCAAGTCCTACTAACTCGACTATGCCTAGGTTACACTAGGCTAACACACAGTTATCTTTCCAGTAAAGATTCTGAAGCAAAATGCAACTATTGCAATATACTACTCTCCGTGAAACACTCATTTACCCAGTGTCCGCAATTAGCAGCGAAACGACAACAGGCCCAACTTCATTTTCGTGAACTTGCAGAACTTGCAGACATATTAGTATCATCATGTAATGTGCACAATTCAAAGAAATTTCTCAAGTCGATAGAGGTCCTGAGACTCATATAGACTTTATTTTATGTATAACTCGCTTTTTTGTAAACCTTAATGACGTTAATAACCCACGCGGTTGATGCGTATTATTAAATAAAAAAAATGTGATAAAATGCAATGACTTGAAACAAAAAATCCATATCTGATCCGAATTGGTAAAGTATTGACAAAATAATGTGAAGTTTCCATGAAGGAGAACATCAGGGTTTAATTAGAGTTAGTGATAATAGCTTAAAATGCTCTCTCAATCTGTTGGAATATGTGGAATTCCATAATATTGTTAGGAAATTGAAGATTGTCACGTTTTGATGGTTATTTCAGAAGTATTTTCATTGAAAAAATTTGAATGATATCGGATAACTTGAATTAATTGGCTCTAATGAGAGTTATATTTATATGAAGATTTGTAATCAGGGAAGGGAAGGGAAGGGAAGAGAATGAAATTAATACGAGTAATATGAAAGAGTAGTGTTTTTAAATGAAACTCAAGGTCTCTAGTTAATTCCACAATATAATACAAGTTATTGAAAATTCTAAAAAATTGACAATTGTTTCGATAAATCAATATCATCGTCAGAAATGAGCATATTCCACGAAGTAAGGGTCGAGACAGTCAATTTCATATGAAAGAGTTTCTCGCATGAAGAATTTGTTTTCATTCAATGCGACAAATATGAATGACGTTGTAAAGTTCATATTGATTATATGTTTCCGAAACAACAAACTAAATATTAAACTTCCAAGAGATCAACTTTCGATAACTGTTAGTAGAATCACGTAATAAAAAAATTAGAAATATCATGAGGCAAGTGTAGTGTTTTAATACTCTTGAGAAAAAATTAACATATGAAAATTTTGATATATATCTAGACAGTTTACACGCGGTGCCTTGTCATCTCTCACAAATTGCAGTTTTGAAACTGCCAAGAACATTCAACAAAAAAGAATCATTATTCTATGTAATTTATGCGAGGGAACGATATAAACTCTACCAAGTTAAAAGTTTGCTTAATGCCATATTTCTTATTACTTTTCGGTATAGTCCACAGCTGTTTAACGTTGAAAAGTGTACCTTGTCTATAATATTCTACTTTACATAATTCGTATCATGATTTGTTCAACGCACATCGAAAATAAATTAAAAATATCCGAAGGTTTATCAAATTTTTGGAAAATATTCAATTTAGATTCAATTCAACTATTTTCAAATCGCATTTTCACATAATCATTCATAGTTTTTAACACGACCCTACAGATTCTCAAATCTTTCTCAATTAATATTTGTGAATTAGTTTAACTAGCCCGATGGAGAGAAGAGGAGGGGGAGGAGTAACAACCTAGTTTATAAAAAATAGTGTTTATCTGGCCCGGATAATAGTACCCCTGTCTAGGGTACAGGTGAAAAAAATGTCGACGGCCCGAAAAACCGAACAGAAGAAACCGCTGTGGTCAAAGAAGCGGGAGGTAATTCTCAGAAAAATGGGGTGGTTTCTCCGATAGTCCAATAAGACAGTAACCTAGAGAACGGAAACCTTGCAAGAAAGTTCCCTAGCCCTCCACGTTGGGGGTTGAAGTACTTGGCCAGCTCACTAGTAGTCGCAAAAAATGTAAAATATAAAGAAATCCAACAGCTTCGGATGCGGAAGGAACACCAAAGGCGAAGCAGGCAACGGAAATGAAATATGAATTTTGGTACATGGAATGTACAAGGTATGACTCGCAAGGTGAATGAAATAGTAAATGAAATGAATAATATGAGAATTGATGTGGCGGTATTTACATTGTTATCGTAAAAAGTATAACTCATTGCTCAGAAGTGTTGCAAATCAAGGAGAGAACGGAGAGGATGTTGTGTGCTACAGAGTTGGATTACTGGAGAAGGGCTGCAGGAAGATCGAGGAGAGAAAAATTCACCAACCAGAGAATAAGAGAAATAATGGAACATAATATAGTCGATGATACCCGAACAAAACAACTAGTATGGTACTGGCATGTATAGAGAATGGAGAAGAACACATTGCCTGAACAAGTGTTAACATGGCACCGAGCAAGAAGAAGGAGATGAGGAAGGCCAAGAAAGAACGGGAGAGAAGGAATCGATGAAATCAGAGACAGAAGCCTGGACGAGGACTCCCGGCGAGCACACAATCAATGATATAAGAAGTAATCCAAATTAACAGGATGATAATTTCAGTAACACACAGAGGGTAATTTTTGGATCCATTCCTTATATTAAAACTCTATCTGAAAAAATCATTAAAGAATTCATGAGAACTAATATAAAAATTTCTTAAAGAACAGCCAGACCCTTGCAGTCCTTTTGTACTAAGTTAAAACAACCAGCGGACTGACTCCATGATGAGAACTAACGTGATATATAGTATCCCTTTTATAAACTATAAATAAAGGTATGTAGGAATGACATCTCAAAACCTGAAATCACGTTGCTCATAAGACAAAAGCGAAAATGTGCATTATCAGAACAGGTTATAGATCGTTTTCACCATATGGACATTGATAAACTAGAGATTCTTGATGTGAAGAGAAACTATAACAAAGAAAATTGAGGAACCAATGAATGGAAAGTCTGACGTTCAGTCACTTAATAACATTTATACATATTTATTACACTTTAATAATGCCCATTCCGGAAACGAGGAGAGTAATTCCCAAATTAGTGTTTTGAGTTGATGGTTGACTGATATGACAGTTCAGTTAATTATTGACAATACAAACATTACTTATTATTTCAATTAAAACAATTTTACATCCTGACTACACAGCTCAATTGCGAATGCAGGTGATTTCCAAACAGTCGGGCCTCAACATGAGAGGTTAGGTGCTAACCATGGTTCACAAATTACAGCTTTTACTTTTTTTATCATCACCAACATTATAATGGTTATTGTTAACGTTATATAATTATTATTCCTTCTCAAGGAAATGAATATGAGACGAAAGTGGTGGGTTTTGTCTGGCTTTTTCTGTAACAATAGTTAGTGCTAGATGGGGTTGACAGTTTGGGAATACCGAATCTGAGAGGTTTCAGTGTTCGTAGACTTTTGATTTATTTTGTCACCCCAATTTTTTTACATTTTGCATTAATCAGGTGGCTGCTGTCAACAATAGTACTGATAAATTAAATGGTGTTTTTCTTCATTTTTATCCTGATGATGAGAATGGACATTTTATATTGACGTTTTTCATTAAAATATTCACCAAGCACCAAAAAAACAGAATAAAATGTCTTAGAAATTTGAATTTTTACTTAACAATTTATTGCAACCAGTAAACAGTACTTTCTGACCTTCAATCGTTTCCACGTTTGAAATAGACAACCAATGAAATTATTTTATTTCTTGTATACATCTTTCAATTTCAAAAAAAGGGGAAACCCCCGATTCTTACTACAAGTTGTCGGCAGAGAACTTTAGTAAGTCGACTTAATTCTCCTTAGCGGATGAAAGTTTTCCTGGAATCTGGGAAATGTGAGTTCAATTTGAAATCAAAAATAAAAGTAAGTCGTAATGATTTCAAAAAATATTTACATTATTAGTTCAACCTTTTTCGTTCATTATAGCCTCTGAAGATGGAGTTTTTTGGCTGCTATCCACACGAGTTTGAGAGTTTTGAGAGTTATATATATATATATATATATATATATATATATATATATATATATATATATTATTATAGTTTATTTTATATGGGAATTTAATTTAATTTGCCCGGTATGTTGTGGATTTAATATGTATGATAAACAGTTTATTTAACCAACATGAAAACTTCTCATCTCAGGGTAGAGTTCAAGTATTTTAAATAAAATGATTTTATAATTTTATATATGTTTGCGCCAAAGTTAATAAATGCTTTATATTTTTAAAAATAAATTTGTTAATCAGAATATGTTACTTTTTTAATGATTTCAAATTAAATACGGTCCTGTCCTTCTTAAAAAATATCTGCATAGTTCAATCGATTTCATTCAGAGCTTCTTCCTGTGGTAAGTAGATGGTGCACAAGTCACCAGATGAAATGATTAACTCAAGTAATTTAAAAAAACGTTCTTCAAAAGGAAAAACAATATTTAATTTAATGAAAATAAATACACTACACTTTTACAAGTGTTTTTTTTTTTTAAGAAAATCAACTATCTAAAAGGATGACTCTTTCATACAAATCACACGCACTCTGGTGAGATATTATTATAATATTAAAATACAGTTATATAATTTCATAAACATTTGACTTTCAGAAAACGGCGAAATACACTCTTAACAGCGTCTATGCATCACAAAATTTTAGTTTTTTTTTTTACAAATTAGTAAGTACGCTTGACCTCTTAATACATTAATAAACTAACTTGTACTACCTTATTTACTTCACGATTTCTGTTTGTTCCAGATTCTCCTCCTGGAAAACCTCCCTGTTGGCATTCTGCTTCTACCAAAACAGGAATCGATGCTGTATTTCTTTCAAAGTCCAAACAGCTCACACAAATTCCACTATTCAATGTTTTTCGAAAACTATTGTGGCTATTTTACTTCCACCAGACACAAGACACCATTTTATAAAATAAAATTCATGATTAGTGTTTTACAACATTCAACAATTCCTTTTTTTATTATTTATATAAACTAAACTACTTACACTGATATATCTCTTGTAAGTATAATGTATTTGTTTTAAATTCTATATTCAAAATTTGTCTTCCAAATGATTTCAATTTACTTTACCCAAAAAATTTTGCTGCTCCAAAAATCTCTTCCCAAAAAGAAAAACCTACTAGTCAATAGCCCCCATAATCAACAACTTTCTCACATTCTGATTTTTTTTCGTTAGCAACACAGTTGTCGCCGATGTGATCTTTTTTAAATGTTTATTAACCAATCAAATTTGACTATTTATTTTATAACTCAAATTCTTCATTTCAACCAGTGAAATGTTCATCCATTATATCATGATATTATATTCTAAGGTTTTTAATTACTTAGACTTCCTATATTATTTTCATTCAATAATATTTCTTAGTATTGTTAAAATGACATTTCCTAACCTCTAAGTATGTATGTCAAATGAATATTCATAATGTTTTAATAGATGACAGCTGTTACCTTTAAATATGTATGCAAAATGAAAATTCGTTTTCTTTATAAGTCATGTTCTCTGAAATTCACATTATTTTATATTTTCCTGCTCTGTTATGTCTAAACATCTACACTTTCTCATTTTAATGTCTTAATCAACAAATATTACGAGATTAGCTTGACTTCACAGAATAAAGCATTTAGTTTCTTATTATGAACAAATTTTGATACTTTATCTCTTTGATAAAAGTTTCGTTAGGTAATTTATTTCATATAAATTGTTTATCACACCTATTCGCAATTATCCCTACATTATACAGTCTGTCCTTTCTGTATGTCTTCTCTATCGAATAGTGGATCGTACAGATTGTCTCCATTCAAATGTTTAAAAAAAATTTTTGACTTAAAAAAAATTCTTTTAGATTACAATACATAATCTTAATTCTTCATTATTTGATATACAGGGTGTAGCATTATTTTTTCACAATAACATCCCCTAAATTTTGCGTTTTTCAAATTTTTTATTCTAAGAAAAATTTTATGAACGCAAATTTTACTTCAAGTACTATATTCTAGGATTGTCTTTCAATTTTACTAATAATACATTTCTTTTTATTTCGGGTTGCTGTTACAAAGATGATTTTGGAATCCTGTTTTGCAGTATCCTCTTCAGTTAGTTTTAATTTATTTATAATACTATAATTAAATATATACAAATTTTTAATTTATTTTTAGGTACATGTTTCATTTACAAGTTTCATCCAAAGGAATTAGTTTAAAAAAAATCATGTTATAAATCCATTTTTGGAAATTCTTTAATGTTCGTTATGCGACTTATTACTTCTACATTTCTCAGAGTCTCTTATATCGGTACAATTTATTAATTTATATTTCTTGTGTTACATCTCTCTATAATACCATCCTTCAGCATATTTCGTATTTCTAATTCAACTTCTTTCCTATATTTATAAGGTATGGGATATGTTCTTATTCTGAAATTTTCGATTCCCTTAACTTCTATTTTATGTACATAGTTATTTGCCATTCTCATCTCTTTTTAACTAATCCTTTATACTTAATTATTAAATTCTTCACTTTCTCAGCATATTCCTTATTTCCACATACTAATTCCAATTCTTCCATTATTGCATCCCTCTCCATATTCCATAACTTCCTATTATCCTCTTCAAATTCCAATTCTTCCATATTTCCACTCCTCTTTATATTCCATAACTTCCTATTATCCCCTCCAATTGCCAATACTTCCATATTTCCAATCCTTTCTATATTCCACAACTTCTTATTATCCTCTTCAATTGCCAATTCTTCCAAATTTTCGTTTCCAAATTCAATTCTATTTCTATCAATTTCTATCTCCATCTTTTCAAAATCAAGTATTACTTTAAACTTTGTTAATTCATCAATTCCTATTACTATGTCTGTTTCCAAATTATTCACTAACAGTAATTGCATTTCAACTTCTTTCCCATCCTTCAATTCAATCTTTTGTATTATAGACTTATTTACTTCACATAGCTTCTTTCCATTTGCTCCTATCAATGTAGTTTTTGGTATTTTAATTAATTTGTTTTCATAATTTTCAATGTTTTCTTCTATTAGTTTTGTTTTAATTATGGACGCTTCCGAACCTGTATCTATTAATAATTTTATTTCTTTTCCATTTAATTTCCCTTTAATATTTTTCAATTCCATTATTTCTCATAATTCTAAATCTTCCCCAAATTTTATATATTTCCTTGGATGTTTATATGTTATCACTCTCTCTTCTCTCCTTTGAATACTGTTCTCTGTAATTGTTATTTTTGTTGTTATTTCATTTGAAGTTTCTGTTATAGTTGTTTTTGTTTGCTATCGTTCTTATTATAGTTATTGTTATTTCCTAAATTGTTGTTATAATTGTTGTTTTTTTTTTTTATAATATCCATTTGTATTATATCTGTTAATGTAATTATTTCTGTTTTTCATCATTATCTTTATATATCCTAATTTATATCTATGTACAACATTATATTTACATATGTTTTTTTTTTAACATTTTTTGTTAATTATAAACTTCTTATTTACATGTTGTTTTTTATATTCCTTATCGACCTTTTACAATTCCTTATTCGTCTTCTAGATTCCGGTCCTATAATACAGCCTTATTATTCAATTTAATTTTCTTTTCCTAAATTTCGTTTTATCCTCTTCTCTTATTGTTTGATTCTCTTCTATCTGCTTCCTAAGTTTCTTAAAATTTTCCACTGTGTCTTTTTCAATTTTGTTGTCCCCTATCTCATCAATTTCTCCCAATGGATTCATGAAAATTTGTGTTTCCAATTTCTTCATATTATTGTTTCTTCTTTTTATTATTTCATTTCCCATAATACTCTCACTTCCTATCATTTCATTTTTAATTATCCTATTAAAATTTCTTGGATAAATTATCTTTATATTTCTGCCAAGTTTTAATCTCATTTCGAAATTTTCTGCATAAATTATTGTTTCTATATTCTGTCTTATGGTTTCTTCTATTTCTTCCTTGGTCTCTTGTAATATCTTATTCATTTCCTCTAATTTCCAATTAAAATGTATCCCCCTATTATTATTATTTTCTTTACCATATGTCACTATTCGTTTTAATATATTAACATCTGGGTCTGTTATTTTCCAATAAATCTCCTTTTCATAAATTTTCATGACTTCCTCACTTCCTAGATTCTGTAAATTGATATTTATCATCTCCTCATTTATTTGTCTTTGTATTTTAATAAATTGTATTTCTTCTGTTTCCTTCTCAACTTTTTTAAACTCCATCACACTTTGTATTTTCGTTTCGTCAATTTCCATTTTATTACTTAATTTTTGTTCTATAGTATCATCATTTATATTTTCATTTTGTATCTTTACATCCATTTGAATCTCTTCTTTGAAATCCTTTTCTTTCTCCTCTATTTCCTTAATTCTGTTGATTTGTAAATTTTCTATTTCCATTATATGTCCAATCACTTCTCCTCTTATTTCCTGTTTAGTGTCTTCAATTTTATTCTCCATGTATATGTTTGATTCTTCTAGTTTCTTCTCAACGTGTCCCAATTTTTCATCCATCAATTTTATTATCAGCTCCTTAGTTTGTTTAATTTCTTCTTTGTTCTGGTCCATCTTAATATTCATTTCTTTTTTTAATTCTTCCTTATTTTGGTCCATTTTAATATTCATTTCTTCCTTATTCTGGTCCATCTTAATATTCATTTCTTCCTTATTCTGGTCCATCTTAATATTCATTTCTTCCTTATTCTGGTCCATCTTAATATTCATTTCTTCCTTATTCTGGTCCATCTTTACATTCATATTATTCATTTCACGATTTAAATTTCCATTCATTTCTTTCATTTCTCCCATCATCATTTTAAACATACTCATCACGTCCATATCCTCTTTCTCTTTCGATTTTTGTTTGACCCCTTGTCCTGTTTCTTCTGACAATGGTGCATCTTCTTCTTCCTGACCTTGTTCTGCGATGTCTTCTTCCGAATGTTCTCTCCCCTGTTCCAAATATTGTACCTTAAAATCTCCTCTACCATTACTCCTTTCTTCTCTTTCTTCATCAGACCTACTTTCGACTCCTACCTGCTTTCCGTCCCTTAATGTCATTTTCCTTTCCATTTTATGTATTTAAAATCTTTTAATACAGTAAAAAAAAACTTATTTCAATGCTTTTTATTATTATTTACTAAATTTCTATATTAGCCCCACGTTGCGGTGACATTTTATTATAGTTTATTTTATATGGGAATTTAATTTAATTTGCCCGGTATGTTGTGGATTTAATATGTATGATAAACAGTTTATTTAACCAACATGAAAACTTCTCATCTCAGGGTAGAGTTCAAGTATTTTAAATAAAATGATTTTATAATTTTATATATGTTTGCGCCAAAGTTAATAAATGCTTTATATTTTTAAAAATAAATTTGTTAATCAGAATATGTTACTTTTTTAATGATTTCAAATTAAATACGGTCCTGTCCTTCTTAAAAAATATCTGCATAGTTCAATCGATTTCATTCAGAGCTTCTTCCTGTGGTAAGTAGATGGTGCACAAGTCACCAGATGAAATGATTAACTCAAGTAATTTAAAAAAACGTTCTTCAAAAGGAAAAACAATATTTAATTTAATGAAAATAAATACACTACACTTTTACAAGTGTTTTTTTTTTTTAAGAAAATCAACTATCTAAAAGGATGACTCTTTCATACAAATCACACGCACTCTGGTGAGATATTATTATAATATTAAAATACAGTTATATAATTTCATAAACATTTGACTTTCAGAAAACGGCGAAATACACTCTTAACAGCGTCTATGCATCACAAAATTTTAGTTTTTTTTTTTACAAATTAGTAAGTACGCTTGACCTCTTAATACATTAATAAACTAACTTGTACTACCTTATTTACTTCACGATTTCTGTTTGTTCCAGATTCTCCTCCTGGAAAACCTCCCTGTTGGCATTCTGCTTCTACCAAAACAGGAATCGATGCTGTATTTCTTTCAAAGTCCAAACAGCTCACACAAATTCCACTATTCAATGTTTTTCGAAAACTATTGTGGCTATTTTACTTCCACCAGACACAAGACACCATTTTATAAAATAAAATTCATGATTAGTGTTTTACAACATTCAACAATTCCTTTTTTTATTATTTATATAAACTAAACTACTTACACTGATATATCTCTTGTAAGTATAATGTATTTGTTTTAAATTCTATATTCAAAATTTGTCTTCCAAATGATTTCAATTTACTTTACCCAAAAAATTTTGCTGCTCCAAAAATCTCTTCCCAAAAAGAAAAACCTACTAGTCAATAGCCCCCATAATCAACAACTTTCTCACATTCTGATTTTTTTTCGTTAGCAACACAGTTGTCGCCGATGTGATCTTTTTTAAATGTTTATTAACCAATCAAATTTGACTATTTATTTTATAACTCAAATTCTTCATTTCAACCAGTGAAATGTTCATCCATTATATCATGATATTATATTCTAAGGTTTTTAATTACTTAGACTTCCTATATTATTTTCATTCAATAATATTTCTTAGTATTGTTAAAATGACATTTCCTAACCTCTAAGTATGTATGTCAAATGAATATTCATAATGTTTTAATAGATGACAGCTGTTACCTTTAAATATGTATGCAAAATGAAAATTCGTTTTCTTTATAAGTCATGTTCTCTGAAATTCACATTATTTTATATTTTCCTGCTCTGTTATGTCTAAACATCTACACTTTCTCATTTTAATGTCTTAATCAACAAATATTACGAGATTAGCTTGACTTCACAGAATAAAGCATTTAGTTTCTTATTATGAACAAATTTTGATACTTGATCTCTTTGATAAAAGTTTCGTTAGGTAATTTATTTCATATAAATTGTTTATCACACCTATTCGCAATTATCCCTACATTATACAGTCTGTCCTTTCTGTATGTCTTCTCTATCGAATAGTGGATCGTACAGATTGTCTCCATTCAAATGTTTAAAAAAAATTTTTGACTTAAAAAAAATTCTTTTAGATTACAATACATAATCTTAATTCTTCATTATTTGATATACAGGGTGTAGCATTATTTTTTCACAATAATATATATATATATATATATATATATATATATACATATATATATTGAACCAGATATCATAGATAATAAGAGAATTAGTATTATAAAAATATGTTGCTAGTATTAAAATATATGAAAATAATATAATTTAAGAAAACAGGTAAAAAGGAAACACTTTTTTTAATTTAAACAACATATCAAATGAAGATATATTAAATAATAGCCTATAACAATATAATAAAAAAAGGAATTACCTCAATAATAATACAAAATATAGAGATTGCCTAACCAATGTAATGATGTAAATAAAGTTGCCTAAGACGAAGAATAATTTCCATACCATAACCAGCTGTTAACCTAAAAATATATAATTATATAGTCAAGTCAAGAGAATTTTAGATATAAGTAGTTACATTAGAATACAAATATTATTATAGATAATTCATTATAATCATTAATTTAAGAATAAAAACAAATACAAATATTGAATAGAATAGAATTCAATAGATTTTCATAGATAAACAAACAATGACGTATAGACAAATGATATATGGTAAATAAAATAAACATTGAATCAATAAATAGTAATTTGTTAAAGTTTATTATAAATAATATAATGCAAAGAGTTTAGACAAATAACATAAGAGAATTTATATTTATGAATAATAAAAGAGTGTATGTATGAAATTTTTTAATAAGTGAAAGAAGTTTCAATTAATAATAAAAGAGTGTATGTATGAAATTTTTTAATAAGTGAAAGAAGTTTCAATTAATCTGATTGCAAAAGACAATATTTTATTGGTTATAAAATATGACAGAACAAATTGTGAATCAACAAATAAACTTTGAAATAGTGACCTGAAAAAGAACAAAAGACTGTTTGTTGAAAAAAGTAGAGAATCGAGGGGACGCTTAAAGAGGAAGGGAAGCTGGTGTCAAGAAGCGAGGAGTATGTGTGATGGTGTTCCTGAAATTTCAAGAAATTCCCGGTTTAAGACATTTAAACCTATAAAGTACTATTAAATACAATCTTAGTAATACTCACAGTCAATTGTATCAAGTTATTCGGCAAGAATCTACGAAATTTTCATTAATTTTGGTTTTTTTGGAGCTTCAGCGGAGTGTTCCTGGGATCCAGAGACTTTCATCCCAATTCAAGAGCAACAGGTCAGTGTTTTTAAATCATTATTGGCCAATAATAATAGTAAAAACTCAAATAATCAATTAAGTACTTAATTTCATAAATTGATAAACTTTTGCAAATATGATCGATCTAAAAAAGAAAGAAACAGACTTTATATAGTGAATTCATTGCATAAATCGTTAAAATTAATAAAAGGCCGAATTTTAAATAAATTAAAATATGTACTTACGCCATCTTGTAATCGCATAAATCTGATGATTGAAAATTTATCAATGTTATAACTATGTCCATCTGTATATAATACCTATATTTCTATCTATGTATATAACTATTTTCTTCCCACAGCAATTTGTATCATATATATGTATGATTTATATATAAATTCTTTTATGTGTTTGAACCATTCATTTGTCTGCATCTTCAACAAACTTGGTATAATATGAATAGATGCTTCGTATGTATAAGAATTGTTCGTTTTATGCTAAAGCGCATGACTAGTTTTTCACGCATGCGCATTGATGAAATTATTAAAATAAATAAGTAGATACAATATAACCATTGGGGCGTCTCATATTATTTTTATCAAATATAAAATATTGAATTTAAAATTAAAACTATTTCAAAATAATGTGTTTTCTTTTTATTTAAACAATTACAACAATATTAAAAGCCAGGACTCAAAGAGAAAAAGGATTTCATGTTCCCGAATAATCAAATTAAAATAAATTACTAAACAAAATAACAATAACCAACTGAGCTAGCCAAACTAAACAAAAATTCTAAATAATAAACATCTACATTTATATTTCATAATCAAAAGTAAGTAAGCTTATATCATATATAGTATAATATATATTTTAATACAGTTCCTCTATTTAAAATGTAAAAGAAATATTGAAATAAGGAAAACTATTTATATTTGTATGCAATACTTTCGATACACACTGTATTATAGGTATAATCAATAATTTTGAAAGATTCGGTATACAAATCAAATGTGACATTTTAATTTTCGGATGACGTTTATGTAGAATATATTTAAAGATAGACAGAATTATATTACATTTTGGAGAATATATTTGAAATTTTAAAATACAGATGTCTCTGCTATCAGAATTAGAATGATAATAAAAGAATTCAAATCTCTCTTTGTTATAGGGAAACATAAATTAGTATTTTTTTTAAAAAAAGGAATTTTTCGTAACCAAAGGAGAGGATTTTTGTTTATTTGAAAAAAGTTAAGTAAGTTGTGTTTGAAATCCCGAAGAGGCAACATCGTAATTAGAGTTATCTCAATTTTTGGTAGATAGTAGAAGTTGTATATTTATACAACCAGATTTAAAAGCCATTTCATTATAATGCCAGTGCGTGCATAATTCGAATAAGAATTGCATCGTGTGTAGTGAATGTGTTCCAGATTTCTAAATAAAATTTAGAAAGTTTCCTGAATTCTTAGATCAATTAGAATTGTACGAGTTGTCCAGTTATTAGTTGGTGAGTCCGATCCAGTCTCTTTACAATAATTTCTCGAGAAATAATAAGGCCTATTTTTAAATTAAATTTGACATAGATGCATCTATTAGATTTTTGATTGCAAACAAAATTAATAAATCATATAAGGAAATTCACATAAGAGAAGAAAAGTTTTGACCAAGAAAAATTTGAGTGAAGCTTGTTTTTGACATTTATCCATATCAAGATTTAGATCGACAATTGGAACTTTTATTAAACGTTTATCATTAGGTTAATTTATAGCATATATGTTGTAGTAGAAATTACGACTGTTGTTTCGTTTATAATAAGTTTGGGAAATATTAATTTGTTAATTTGTATTTGAATCTAGTAGTATAATATAGAATTTTGCATTCCTACTCACTATAGTCTTTTTATAACATTATTTCAGAAAATTAAACATTTTTCATTAAATAAAACTGTCAATCAAATCAGTGACAGTTGGTAATTATCAGTGACAGAAATATTGAGAACGTCATCAGAGATTTAAAGTGCCTTTTATAATATTAAACATACAGTTACTATGGGTTCTGACCAATAGTGAAACAGATAATTTGGAGATACGTAAAAATTTAAACAAATTTTGAATAATTAATTTTTTTAACAGTTTGATCCCACCCTGAGAGAAGAGTAATAGGTCGATTATACATATAAATTCATTTTTAGAAATACTAAATTAATATTTATCAGAGCCGGGCATATTTTTGACAACTACTGTCAAAGTTGAAATTTCTTACAGAAAGTTGCATGTACAAGAATTGTCGCCGCGACAATATACAATAACGTGAGGTGAATTGAAATTTATCTTTACAGGAAGGTTTACATTAAAATTAAATAATTAAAATTCATCATATAGAGAATTAGATATTTTATAATATATATTAATACATATCCTCTATCTAAATTCTAAAGAAAACATTGAAATAAAGAAAATATGCATATTTAGATGTAATACTAGTGATACACACTGTATTATCAATAATTTGAAAGGTTCAATATACCAATAAAATTTGACATTTCAATTTCATATGACATTACTGCAGAATAGACTTAATGACAGATAGATTTTAAAACGATTTGAAAAACCAGAATACAGATGTCTCTATTAGCAAATTGGCACTTATAAAAAATAATGAAAATTTGTCTTGGTATATAAAAACGTAAATTTGTATTTTTTTTTAAAAAAGAATTCTTGGTAACCAAAGGAGAAGAGAGTTATTTATGGAAACAGTTTAGTTAGTTGATTCATAACATCGCGAGAGACAACATCGAAATAAGAGTTGTCTCAGAATTTTTTTAAATAGAGTTGAATTTTAATATCTCGAGAGACAACATCGGAATAAGAATTGTCTCAAATTTATTTGAGAATATCAGAATAATTTGTAGCATTATTATCAAATTAACACAATTTGCCTTTGAAGGCCAGTGCGTGTATTATTCGCAGAGAATTACAGCGGTAAAGTGCGAGTGTTGTTCCAGTTTCTAAATAAGTCATTTAGAAAATTGTTCCAGATACTCTAAAACGTTTTTTAGAATACAATCAACTCTATCTGTATCCAGTTTGGTGAGTCCAGTCCATATTATATATTATTTCTCGAGAGTTAATAGGCCTTTAGTAAAAAAAAATATTTCGAAAGTAGATGCATCTGATGAATTAAATATTTGATCAAATTATAATAACATTATTGATATATCATTCCACGTAAACTCAAGACAAATTTTGAAAAAGACAATTTACGAGGAAATTGGGGAATGTAACATTGTCATATAAGTCATTTCGGACTTTTAGTTAAAGTATTTAGATAAGAATTTCTAATTTTAGATTGTTTATAATATTAAGGTTTTGATAGAAAATTCTATTTTTGCGTATTCGTTTGTGATATTTTTTGAAAAGTTTTAATTTTTGTAAGTGTTTATTTGATAATATAATATATAAATTTGAATTCTAATCACCTTTTGGCTCTCTTTTCATAATCATTCTCATTACATTTGATAATTTCATCCTATAGAAAATTTAGTACAAGAAGTGACATTTGGTTTAATTTCTGACAGTAATTTCATGTGTCATAAGATAATCTAATTGTCTTATAGTGTATTGGACAAACAGTTACTTTCGATTTGAATAGTATAATACGTGATTTGGAAAATTAATTGGAAATTTATAAATTTTGAATTATTCTTTGAAAGCTTTGATCCCTCCCTGAGAAAAGAGTGAGTTGATTGATATTGTGTATTAATTTATCTTTCAGGATAAAAAATTTAATATTTATTTAGCCGGGCATATTAATTTGACAACTGCTGTCATTAAAAATTTTATAGGTTATATTTAGCTAAAGGTGTTTTCATATTAGTGTAGTTACAGCTACAAATAAATTCAACGATAAAACAACATAGAATATAATATATTATAATTAAAAACATAGTCGAGATATACAATAAATGCCACCCGAACGTGGGGCAAATATTATCAAAGAATTATAATATAGAGTATACAATAATAATATATTCTTATGGATATTTTAAAACAATAATATTGAGAGACAGTTGATCTATAGAAATTTTGGAATAATATCATTTGCAGGTGCTCTATGAAAAATGATGATAGGAGATGACAGAAAGGATTTTTAGAAAAGAAAAGTCAAGTAAGAATTTGAAAATTGAAACGATTTTTATAAAAATATAACAAAGAAGAATATAAGAAGAATATAAGAATAATAATATAAGAAGCAGCATTTGAATATATTGACTTGGAAAGAAAATTGAAAAAGTATTCGCAAGGTAGGAGCCGAGAGCAGCAATTGAAATATAGATAGATTCAAACCAGAAGCAAATTCATAAATAGATTTAAAAGTTGAGAAGAATTCAGGAGCAGGAACCAACAAGTTGAACATAGATTAAACAAAAAGGGGTAAATAAAGAAGTAATTTGAGAATGTAGTTGCAGGAGGGGATTTTAACTTGTACCATTTCTTTTAGTCTTAACAAAAATTTTATTTCTGATGAAGGTCATGGAAAGACCGGAACGTTGAATAAAATATATTAACTACTAGTTGAATGTCTTTAAAAATGGTCCTCAATCTCAAGAATACAAAATAAACAATATATAATTAAATAAAAAAGACCAAGAAAAAATCATTATTTATTGGAATTAACCACCTTAAATAGATAGAATTCATTCAATAGCATATGAAAAAAGAGTATTGAATCATGGAATTCATATATGTGATCAATAAATTTCAAACTAATCAAGTTCTATTATGAACGATCTAGCTAGAGACTTACAATTTGCATTCATTTGACGCTGTGGAAAAAAAAACCTTAGTAATCAAAACTTTTCTGCCAACTTATTAAACTAAAAGAGAATTCCGGAGAAAAACTACAAGAAATAATTAAATTTTCAGTCGGACATATAAATTCTCTATTTCACAAAATTTTATTTGCTTTCAAATTTATTATCAAATGTCTTCTCTAGCATACTTATCAAGATTTCATGATATTTCAAGCGCAGGTGTACGCAAAAATGGAACAAGCAATTAATTCAGATTCAATTGGATTCAAAATTGTCAAATAATTTCTTAGAATAAACTGTTTAATTGTGAAGACAGATCCAAAGTCATTCTTAAGAGAATAACTTATCAATGTTATCAAATATCATCGAGATAATTGGACTCATATTTAGTCTTGCCGAAGCTGTTGAATTCTTATTCTTACTTTTCAAATGAAACTCTCTGTTTCTAAATAATTCCACAACAAAATGAAAAAATGGTTATAGAAAATTTGTTATTTTAATCTTAGATGGATCTTAAAAAAAGAAGAAGTGTAAGACTACAATATATAATTTCCAGACGGCCTTAAAAGATATCCACGAGGACTCTTGCGGAAAATCTTGTCAAGTTGATGGTGTCCCGCGGGTATAACCGCGCAACACAGGCTTTCGCTGGTCGAACAGCAGAAAACCGTAGCAAAGACCAGATACGATATTGGGATCTGCGTAATATGTGAACTGGCAAAATATAGATTTCCAGAAAAAAAAGAGTATTTGCTCGACACTGTGGCTGATTTGGCCAAAGACCTCTTTCCAGAAGGTGATACGAAAATGAAACTTTATTCTCCGCCATCCAGAAATTAGCGTCCGTGAACCAAGGGATATAAATAAAGCCTGAGAAGCAGTGAGGGAACGCAAAATTAGAAAATGATTTTCTGATCTTGATAAATTTTTAACCAAAAATGTAGGTAAGGATGTCTTAAGAAGATCCGACTCGGATTTTCAATGCAGATGAAATTGGGGTGTCAGTATACCCACAAACAGGGCTAACTTACTATTCAGTGTTTTATTATTGCTTGAATACTTTCAGAGAATTCCGATATTTTTGCTGTCATAACTATAACAGTATTTCTTATAGTCTGTTATGTTTTTAATATTATTCAAGTCAAATAAATCGTTTATTGTGCTTTATTTTTTTCTTAAGATTAACACTAATTTGACCAACTGAGCTGGTTGCTCATGGAATTGTCGGCCTAAGTTATTTTTTCATTTTTCTGCTAGAAAAAATGTTTGAATAATAATTTGATTCTAGATATTCCACTGAGATTGGAATACTTACCAACATTATTCCTTCGTCCTCCAGAAAGAGGTATCTTGCCGCTAGATAACTGTTAAATGCTTTCAGATCTACTTCTGTTTGATGTAGAGGAGTGTAGAACCTTCCGTATATTGCTTTTCCTTGCTAGATTATTTTCATTTGTATTAATTGATTTTTTGTTTCAGGAGTCGCAGGATTAGTAAGATTTTGGTGGACTACTCTCGGTTTTCCATTGGGGCTCTTGCTTATACGATAGATAATGTCGTTGATCATCTTCTTGATTAAGTATGGACCTTCCCATGATTTCTGTAATTTTGAAAAAATCCTTTTCTCCTTGTCGGGTTGTGTAACCATACTGTGTCCACTTCTCTGAAACTGCCTTCTGTGACCTGCGTATCATAGCGTGTTTCATTCTGTCACTGGCAACTTTAAGATTCGTTCGAACCAATTCGTGTACATAGTCCATCCTTCTTCTCAATTGAATCACGTAATCTTCTCTTGCTAGATCTTCGCCCGGCCAACAGCCAAACTTCAGGTCACAAATTCACATCCAAATATAATTTTCGCTGGTGTTTGACCCGTAGACTCATTCATGGCCGATCTATAAGCCAACGCAAATAGGGAAAGATACTGGTTCCAATATCTGGAAACTATTTTGGACAGGTATTTTCCAATTGTCCTGTTCATTCTCTCGACCATTCCATCTGATTGTGGATGCAACGCTGTTATCCTGGTCTTCTCCATTCCCAGTTTATCACAAATTTCCTGGAATTCCTGGCTCTCGAAATTTTTTCCTTGAACACTGTGGACAACCAAGCGCACTCCATATCGGCTAATAAATTCTTTCACCAATACAACCGCGACAATATGACAGAGGGCTCTTGGACGGCCCTGTTGGTCTATTTGCCGTCTGACAACCAGCTCCTTTTCCGTGATTAAATAAACTGACGAATGGACTTTCTAAGATACACAACGCAAAGTCTCAGAGTCATGCTCGAGAAGTTCTACGAAGAACTTACCTTGACCCCCAAAATCCCGTAAATCGGAAAGATTTTCCTCAAAATATACAGCGTCTATAATCGCAAACAATATAAGGACATCTCTCAGCCAGAAAGTTCTCAGAACCATGCAACGATGAACTATTTAATTGAAAGTTTCCAGCGAAGGGTTAGGAAATTCGACTCAGCCAATCTTCTTCCAACTCAACACGGAGATTCAAGAATAAATGACAGAAATTGACAGATGTTTACTTTTAGTTATCTGTCACCCGGCAAAGTGCGTTAGCAGAATACTCGGAACTTGGAACATAGAACGCCAACATTGAGTAGAATACAAATGTCATGACTTTATCAAATTTTTACTGCAGATCATGCCTATTACATTCGTATTCGATATAAGAGACAATGAATAATCAGCCATTTGTCATTGAAATATAATGGTTATAGCAAGACCAGGAAAATTTTGAAGTGCCCAATCTCGCTATCTATGGCCGCACCAACACAACTACAGTAAGGCATATGCCATTAGTCAAATCACATAGACAATTGGATGTTGTGGTAAAACCAGAGATAGTTGACGTGAATTCAAGGACACAATAACATTTGGGAAACTAAGCTGGCTTGCACAATTAACAAGAGTAAAGTTAGGTTCATTCATATGTATCGGACTGTATTTCCACACGTGGTGTAATTTACACTCAATACCTTACACTCGATACTTAATATTGACTCATTCCTAACTGCACTGAACTACACTCTACTCAAAGTGTGGTGAAAATTACGTTACACCACGCTACACCTTTAAGCAATCGTAATGACCAATAGCCATGGTCTGTTAATTATAATCATAGAACAATCGGAGTAACCGAGAGTGCAAACTAAAGGACCAATTGCCATGGCCTGTTAGTTCTAATCATAGAACAACCAGAGTCAGCAGAAGTGCAGTAAACAGGAGTGCGTTTGGTTATGACGTAGGGGGAAGAGTTTGTCTCTATCGAATTATAACATATCGATCAAGAAAGACATTCTTCTCTTAAACAAAAGGGAGGGTTTCATTGTGCAAAATGAACCCGTAACATCTTTATATTATTTGTTCTCAGATTTTCATGAATCCTTAAATGCTGCTATCTGCTGAAACCTACTAAATATGCTGTATGAGGTTTTCTTAGATACAGTATCGAAAGAAACAAATTCACTTTCAATGTGTCCATCGGGGGGATTAGTCAGACATAATACAAGGATGTGTTGTAGTTTTCTACAATTAAAATGATGAATCTGCTGTTCATAATTCCATTAGTATGGAACTTTTGATACTGTTTTATTGGAATTCAATTTTATAATCACTCACTAATTCCAGTTATCACTCAGCGACTAAATATATGCAAATATCGTTGATAAAGATAACCTGCTATCATAAAACATTGTTCTATAGCTCGTACATCATGCACAAAATATCTCTACTTTTGTTTTGGATTAAAAGTTGTTTAAATGTCTCTTCTATTTTTTAACCACATTATCCCTCTATTTTCATAAATTTATCGCTAATTCACGAGTTAAAACTAATCTCACTGATTTTCAAACTTCACTGGTTGCTGAAATGGAATTACATTTTCAAACTGCAGCAGTTCACTTGCGCCTATGTATTATAACCAATAATTCATCTTTTCCTCACCTACCCTCAAATCGAAAACTGGAGGCGATTTCTATATTTTAACAGCTTAATGGAGTAGGTAATTGGAAATTTCCATTTTGAGATTGAGTGCTGAAAGGAGAGTCGACGTTAAGGTGTAAGTTATTTAAGTGTTATGTTTAGAAACCAATCCATTTTGAATAACGTGTTTTACAAATACACTGTGCACCAAAATTTGCGTATAATTTTGAAATCTCATTTTTTCAGAAGTAATGAAGAAAAATTTGATTTTCTTTTGTTTCCTGAGACTACCTTTAAAATAAGTGGCATAAGAAACATTTCTATTTGTACGATTAAAGAATTGCAATGATACTAACTACCAATAGCGAGTATTGCCTACTCCGGTATTTATTACTGATTTACAACGATCTCTTATACTAACAATCACTCAGAAATAGGTACAGGTGTTGTATTATCATCCTTGAATTCGTACAGTATTTATTAATTACAAAATTCCGACTAATTTCGACTTCAAAATATTCACCTTCGGGACAGGTGAGCTAGAATTATGATTCTCAATTTTAAATCAAAGTTATGATTTCATAGAAAATTTATTGTAACTTACCAGTCAATTACAGAATATATACAGGAAGAACAGAAATATTAAATTCTTCTGATTAAAACTCAAAGTCAATGCCACAGCATTTTTAATAATTGACAACAGTGCAGCTACTAGTTTCGTCCTACACACGGACCATCTTCAGGCTACAAATTAATATTTTGTTATAATTAAAGGAAACAATTACAAACGTCTCCAACCTTACCTGATCTAAAAAATTACTTCCCTGGGTAACACACGTCGATCATCATAAATGTTAGAGGAAAAAGATGTGAAATTGAAAGATTAAAATTTTTGAAATTTGAAAAACTTGTAAAAATCTTTCTCTCGTCATAAATTGAAATGTAAACCACTTAATAGTTGTAATACCTTATAAAAAGGATGTGACCAATGAAAAAATTGATTATTAGTTGAAATTGGAATGGAGTGATAGAGTATTACAAGTCACATGTTTTGAGTGAAGTGCCTTTCCGTCTGGTTTGGTGTGCTTTGCTTGTAATGGACTATTTATCGATGTATTATGGATCCCTTGTGCTTCAGTTTCCTGTTCACTACATGGTGCTCATTTCTTATTCTCGTTTATAAGAGTTTCCTACATAAAAAAGTATTTTAGTTCCAGAGGTGATCACCTTTAATTTCTTTCATCCAACTATATGGCCAGTATGGACTCTTCCCTATGGGAATTGAGGTTGACTTGCCAAGACTCTTCCTCCTAGGAATCGATCCTGAACTTCTTGCACTCTTCCTTCTGAGAATTGAGTATATTAACGGTCATAAAGACAAGATTCCTCATACACACAAATTTAAGCAGTTTGACTATTACCCCCCATGAGAAATTTTTCCATGGTTGATTGCCCCCTCTGAGCTCAACTCTATCACCCCATTCCAATTACAACTGATAATCAAATCCTTTTTATGAGATATTACAACCATTATGTGGTTTACATTTCAATTTATGACGAGAGAAAGATTTTTTTCAAATTTCAAAAATTTAATCTTCCAATTTCACACCTTTTTCCTCTAACATTTATGATAATCGACGTGTGTTACCCAGGGAAGTAATTTTTTAGATCAGGTAAGGTTGGAGGCTTTTGTAATTGTTTCCTTTAATTATAACAAAATAATAATTTGCAGCCTGAAGGTGGCCCGGATGTAGGCCGAAACTAGTAGCTGCACTGTTGTCAATTATTGAAAATGCTGTGACATTGACTTAGAGTTTAATTCACAAAAATTACTGTCAGTCATATTTGAGCCATGGATGATATTTTCCTTTTAAAAATATTAAATTAACACAAAACAACAAATGCAAGACACGCCAACAGAGTTAGACGAACTGACAATTTGAATAATTCGATTGCTCACTTTCTCAGGTGATGATGGATCTTTATCCAAAATCCTAAACAGATGCCGAATTTCAATAGTTCACTTTAAATTTAAGGCTATAGTATTTTCGTTGGCAATTTATTTGAATAATTCTAAATTCTCTAAATCACACAATCTAGTTCCATGTCCACAAACGTGTAAAATTTCAAAATTGTCGTCTACCACAAAAGAATTGTTATTAAATAGTACTTTTCATCACATGACAAGCGCATGCGGTAGTTTAAAAGTTTCGTACAGTTTTGTGTATTAATGACTGGGAAATACATATTATCTCCACAAACAGATCCGTCATTAAAACAAAATATTACTACGAACTCGCACACCGAAGTAGATACTAAGTACGGTCCTGTAACCTTATATTAACGGAGCTGAAAAAATGGCGAGCGTGCCTATTTCTAAGAAGGTCTGTGGGGATTTTTTGTGACCGTTTTTATAGACATGTTCTCCGAACATATTTTAAGGATTGAGCCGACAGTCGAGAAATATCCCGAAAAGCGATGGTTTTATGTTATCCGCAAACTAGAATTATCTACGAAAAATGCAACTTATATATAAAGGACCGACCAGCGGGAAAAGTTCAGTTTATAATGTGATCTCGTGAGATAAACAAGAATACACCGAAATAGCGAACAGTGAAATGTTGATATATAATTAAGTTTGTGTGTATATAAATTGAATGTAAGTGGATAGCTAAGTGTATATAATTCAAGTATTAGTGAGTAGTTTAGTGTTTAAGTAAATTCGTAAGTAGCCATACCGTGTGTTTAAAATTTATTCCACACGTTTACATAACATTGGTGTCACAAGTGGGATAATATAAATAAATATCTACGTAAAAATGGCCAAGAGACTGAGTCACCTGAAAGTGACTGAACTAAAGGCATAATTGGAGAATCGCGAGTTGAAAATGTCCGGTAAGAAGAGTGAGTTAGTAGAAAGACTTGAAGTGGCACTAGAAAGTGGTAGCTTCGATCCCGAAACATTCTTATTTAAAGACATTTCTGGCAGATTTAGGGACACAAGACACGTCAGCAGAAAAAAAGAAGATTGAACATATAAAACCCTGCAAGCCAAAAATAAAATTCAGGACAGAAGACATTGGCAGTTTTGCACGAGTCAAGACTCCAACATTCGACGGAAAGACATCGTGGTCCAATTATGTAAAACAGGTTGATGCAGCTGCTAGAGTGAACAATTGGTCCGACAAGGAGAAGGAAGTGAACTTATCTATCGCGCTTAGGGGAGATGCCTCAGACGATTCTTCTGGAAGAAACGGATGACTTTTAGCAGCTGAAGAAGAGGTTGGACATGCCATACGGTCACGAACAGTTGAAACATTTGTACCAATCTCATCTGAAGAACAGAAGGCAGAAACGACATGAATCCCTTCAAGAGTATGATGTGGATATTGCCCGACTAGTTCGATTTGCTTATCCATCAGCACTAGAGAACATGATGGATTGTCTGGGCATCGAGGCCTTTATTGATGGCTTACGTGACCCCGATATGCAGAGGACGCTTCGCTTAGCCCATCCCAAAAGATTAGTCGACACATTGACAGCTGCTCTTGAATATGAAGCAGCAACGAAGGCTTCGGGATACAACAAAATTAGGACCATCCAAGAAGAAGGTGGCGAAAATAGATTTGACCAGTTCGTCCGTTTAATGAAAAAATGATGGACAAGAAGCCCAGAAAGATCAGATGCTGGGATCGTGGCGAGCTAGGGCATGTACGTAGTTCGTGTAAGTGCCTCCTGCAACCCAAGAACTGCAGTCACAGGGGAAATCAGACAGGGGTAAACATCGTGCTGATTTGAATCACCGAAAAACCGACTTCCTGTCCAGACGGTCGTGCCCAATAGACTGATCCCACTGCAAGAAGGCGGAATCTAGGGAAGCTACAGTTTCAAGAACTACTGTAGTTAATGAAGAAAGGTCACCTACCAGGATCAGAGAAGATCAGGAGAATGATTCTCACCTAAAGAAGATTCGGCAATGGAAGGAAGAAAATAGGCGACCTACCTGGCAAGAAGTGTCAAGATTTTCACCGAAACTCAAGGCGTATTGCGCTCAGTGGGACTCCCTTGTCCTGGAAGAAGGACTGTTGAAAAGAGTCCTTGAAAACCATGATGGTTTCGAGATGAGGAGACAGCTATTTATCCCGAGAAGAAGAGTAGCTGAAGTACTGAAGAAGTAACACGACAGTCTATCGGGAGGTCATCTTGTAGTGAAGAAAACCCTCCAGCAAATCCGTGAGAGGTTTTGTTGGCTGAACAGCTCCGATGATGTGAAGAACTGGTGTAAGAAATGTACGACTTGTGCTACGAGTAATGGACCACATCGCAAGAGAAAGGCACCCATGAAACAGTACAATGTTGAAAGCCATTTCGAAAGGATCGCTTTAGATATCGCTGGACCATTTCCGACGACAGAAAATGGTGTCAAATACATACTGGTTGTAATGGATTATTTCACAAAGTGGGTGGAAATTTACGCTATACCGAACCAAGAGGCCACAACTGTCGCGGAGAAAAGGATTTTCTACAAAATTACAAAAATCTTGGGAACGTCCATACTATATATTTAAGAAAATTTAGAAAACATATTTATAAAAATATATTGGCTTTAAATGGTTTATATCACTCTTACATACTCTAGAATAGAACCGTTTTATTTTTCCGGTTCGTAAAGATAATATAATTACAATCAATTTGAAAAATGTATTTTTCAATTAAAGTACCGATAAAGCTTTACCATATACCGGAGGTAATAATTATAGCTTATCAGAAACATCAAAACTATTTGATTTACCATCATTTTAGAAATTACGCGTTAATTTTCGCGCGTACTGTATATTCGATTGTTACTGTATTCACGCTCGTGCCCAACTATGTCATGTTTTTTTTCTTGAAATCACAAATTATATTATCATTTTTCAAAAATGGAGTAATCAAGAACGACATTCATCAATAGAGAAGAAATTGGGATAGGAATGATCAAAGAATCTTGTATATAAAAATATCAAAACCCTATCATTACTCGAGGTATTTTGAGGCATGTGATGTCAAACGTTTCCTTTTAATTATCTAATTTTACACAGTTATTCACCGAAATACGAAATAATAGGGTGAATAGATCACATTGTATGAGTGTAAATCAGTCATTGGTTCACAAAATTAGAATGATAACCTGTCAACAAGCTCTAAAAGAGCACGTTATAATCGTTAAGAGGTAGAGATGATGTTGACAGTGGAAACATTCATTATTTCACCTTATAAAACGAGTTTGTTCGTTCGTTCCCAATTGTATAGACGTAAAACTTTGAATTTATGAATGATTGAAGTCTGACGATAAATTGATTTACTAAATAAATTTCAAATAGAAATTACTTGATAAAGATCAATACTGAACGATGGAATAAAACAATCTAATTCGTTTAAAACTTTAATATATTCAAACTAATGTTTAATTTGAACTAGTGAAGAGTTTCGCTAACACGGTAGCTAACTCAAACGAATGAAGGTATAATAAAAAAATGTTTTTCTACGTCCGTGCGTTTTTACCCACTTTCCCGCGCTCATTTTAGTTTAGAAAGTTTTCCCGCACTAGTGCGGGGAAGTGAAATATGCCAATTTATCGTTATTAAATGTACTGCAACGTTATTCTTATTTATTTAAAACGTAAACAGGTGGGATAAACTTTAAACACTCGATGGGTTCACTTACTCAATTTATTTAAACACTGAACTACTCACTAACACTAGTTTATATGCACACCAACTCAATTATTAATTTATATCAACACTTCACTGTTCGCTATTTCGGTGTATTCTTGTTTATTTGTCGCGATCACTTTTTAAACTGAACTAACTCTTTCTGGTCGGTCCCTTATATATTAGTGCCTTTTCACTAGATAATTCTAGATTGCCGCTTACTCAAAAGCAATTGGCTTTCTGGCATTTTCTAGATAATACTGGTCATAAAAACAATGTCTAGATAAGATAGTCACAATTGTAAACAATTCTAAGAATCCCTGCGCGTCGGCTATAATTTTAACTTTTTTACCTGGCTCAGAGAGAGTCGGATTTAGGGACTATACCAGTGTGCTGTTTCGTAACAGTACATTCCATTGATTTTACCTGTATATTACTATTGAAACTAATATAGGTTTTAATATTCAATCTAACCCAGACTATTTTTCATTCATTGGAATGAAGAAATTGCGATACTGTTATATATCTACCCTATACATTTCTCAAAATCAATCCACATAACAATCATACTAAGCTGAGTCAAATGGTTTGGTGTGGTAACCAAAGATTTGTTATGACAACCGAGTTGTCATCAAGACGTCAAAGTTTCAAGTCGAAGTGTTCGATTCTGGCAAATTTCAAATTCTTTTCAATAAAAGCAATATTTTAATGGATTCGTCAGACGAAGAGCTCCCAGAAACAATATTGAAGGCAGCAGATGAGGTAAATTCAGACCTGTTACCAAGTAAATCACGAGAAAGATACGAACAGCAATACAACGAATTTTTAAGCTGGTGTAAGGAAAAAGGAGTGAATAGCTTCAGAGAAGAGGTTTTTTAGGCGTATTTTCCGAGCTGAGTAAGGTACTGAAATCCAATACCCTATGGTCGCGTTACTCGATAGTGAAATGTTTAATTAAAATAAAACAAAACCTGGACATAAGCAAGTTTCATAAATTGACATCGTTCCTAAAAAAGCAAAATGTTGGTTTTCGACCACATAAAGCGCAGGTTTTTACCAAAGAAGACATATCCAAGTTTATGTTAGCCCCTGATGAGATATATATTATGATTAAAGTAGGTACCATTTTTGCTTTAGCCGGTGCTCTTCGCAGAGCAGAGCTTGTGAAAAGCACGCTTGACGATATTCAAGATAAAGGAAACCTAATTATTGTGAAAATTTCCGATTCGAAAAACCATACCTGAAGATACTTTGTTATATCTGAAGACATAAATAATGGAACCTTTTTGAAGCCTATAGAAAGTATGCAAATTCACGGCCTCCTACCACCATGCACCGTCGTTTTTTTATCATGTACAAAAAAGGCAAATGTTCTGTTCAGTGCGTGGGCGTAAACACATTTGGTAAAATGCCAGCAGAGATCGCTACCTACTTAGGCCTATCTAACCCAAAACGTTACACAGGTCACAGTTTTAGACGAACCTCGGCAACGTTTCTAGCAGATTCAGGCGAAGGGATAACCAACATAAAACGTCTTGGAGGCTGGAAGTCAACTGCTGTTGCTGAGAGTTATTTGGAGGATTCCGTAGAACAGGGGAAAACCATCTCGAATGAAATTCTTTCATGTACTGGCAACTTGCAACCGATGCCGTCTCCGTCATCTTCATGCACCAAACTCCCTACAAAAACCGTTTAGGCCAAAATCTTGGACGAGTTCGTTAATGAGCCAAATCGGCCCAGTAAAAACAAAATGGCGGCTTGTCAAAGTTGAAAAAAAATCGTATTTCCTTTGTTTTTCATTTGACGCAAAAAAGTTACTGAGCTTTTTCATAGACCTTAACACGTTCTACAACTTTTGTATTTAACATTTTTCTCTAAATCGTACATTAAAACATTTATTTAAGAAAACTCACAAATTATAACGGAATTTGTAAGCACGATAGAGGGCGTATTTTTTGACGGATCGAAACCAAACTCGCTACAAAAATCGGTTAGGCCAAAATCTTGAACGAGTTCGCTAATGAGCCAAATCGGCCAAGTAAAAACAAAATGGCGGCCTGTCAAAGTTGAGAAAAAATCTTATTTCCTTTGTTTTTCATTTGACGCAAGAAAGTTACTAAGCTTTTTTATAGAACTTAACACGTTCTACAACTTTTGTTTCCAACATTTTTCTCTAAATCGTACAATAAAACATTTATTTAGGAAAATTCACAAATTTACCAGAATTTTTTTTTATTTTTTGGTTTTTGATTTGATGCCAGAATGTTACTTTGGTTTTTTGTACATCTCAAAACATTCTATTACTTTTGTATCTAATTTTTTATTTTGGGTTTTATGCAAACATGTTACTGAAATAAGCCTGTCCAATTGGTCCTGTGCCATTGGGATTTTTTTATTGTAACGTGCTC
The DNA here is from genome assembly GCA_963921935.1 of Galeruca laticollis. Lineage (NCBI taxonomy): Eukaryota > Metazoa > Arthropoda > Insecta > Coleoptera > Chrysomelidae > Galeruca > Galeruca laticollis. The sequence goes on from OY998182.1 coordinate 138,720,305, forward strand.
TAAATTTGGAAAAATGTTGATAAAATGAGTTTATTTTATGATAGCATACGTGTTATTTAATGAAAAAAAATCGGATACACGAAAAAAGGTAAAATAGCTCTAGTTTCACTTCGCGATATTGCCCCAATGTCGGGAAATATCGCGCATCATGTGGGGTTATGTCGCGCAGTGTGATAAAGGACATATGGAAAAAAAATTTAAAACAAAAGCAAAAAATAAGACAAATAAATCTTGTTACCAAAGTTGTACATCGCATATTCTCTTATCTAATCTCAAAACTAAAATAAACAACGTTTCGATTATTCTTCTTTTTTATCTTACATCTTGGAATATATTGTCTGTGTTGTGGTTTGTTAATGACATTGATATATTTTCTGTGTATAGGTTAATAAGATCATTGTCATTAGTACTTGGTTGTGGTGGATCATAATTAAAATGTTCTGTGTTTTGTGCGATAGGTGGGTCTATATCTCTTAGAATATCATCTAATTGTTGCCAAAACAAACTCGTCTCCTTAGTATGGAGTTCAGTCCTTGATAGAGCGTCTGCATTTGAATTTAAACTCGTTTTTTCATTAGTGTTTTAAATGATACTCACCGTTTCTAGCTAATTCCACAATATACATTGTAGAATTAGCTAGAAACGGTGATTTTCATTTGATACACTAATATGAGTAAATTCCACGAAGTAAGGGTCGAGACAGTTATTTTAGTTTTTTTAAATATTACATTGAAAATAAGTTCTGAAAGATTCAATTTCCACCTAGTGAATTTGGAATTTTCTTATTTTAGGGAGAACAGTCATTTTAGTGGTTCATGGTCAGTACAAGTATGGCCGAAAGTATTTTGTGACTCAAACAATCACGAAAAGTTCCTTTTCGGTAATCGAATAATTCTGTTCGGTATCGTTGAGGGTGCGGAATCCATAGGCAATTGGTACGTCTTTGCCAATTGGTCCTTGAGAAAGGGCTGCTCCAAGAGCGACATTACTTGCATCAGTTGTTTGGTTGAAAGTTTCAGAAAAATCAGTGTATTGTAAAATTGGTTCATTAATTTATAAATTCTTGCATGTTTCAGAGCAGTTAATGCATTCTTGTCGATCTTATTTTTCAAGCATTTAGTGAAGGGCTTCGTTATTTTAGCGAAATTTTGAATAAATCGGCGATAGTAGCCTAACATTTCTAAAAATCCATCAATTTGTTTGGTGGTAGACGATATTGGATAATTTTCTATGGCTTTCACCTTATCAGGGTTAGGTTTTACGCCCTGTGGAGTTAACACGTGATCTAGGAAATCCACCTCCTTTCTTAATAATTCTGTCTTATCGAGTTGAATTTTGAAATTTGACTTTCTAAGCCGCTGGGAAACATTTTTTAAACGGTCAATATGTTCTTGCAGTGACGTATAAAATATAATTATATCATCTAGATAAACCAGACATCGCTCATTCTTAATATCTCGTAGAATATTGTCCATAACACGTTGAAATGTCGCTGTTGCTCCTTTAAGGCCAAATGACATTCTTAGGAACTCCCAGTGACCGTTTTGGGTTGTAAATGCCGTTTTCTCAATAACATTTTCATCCATTTCGATCTGGTGGAACCCTCGAGGGTGGTGAAATACTAACATCTACCGAGTATATCTCATAAATGAGTGATGTTAGGGAGAGGATATTTATCATTTATAGTTTTAGAATATAATTGCCTATAATCGATTACTACTCTCCATTTCCGTTCCCGCGAGGCGTCCATTTTCTTTGGAACAATGCAGATGGAAGACGGACATGGTGAACTACTAGGCTTAATTATTTTATTATCTAACTTCTTTCTTATTTGTTTTTGAACTTCGTCTTCATGAATAAAAGGGTACCTATATTGTCGTGTATATACAGGTATTTCGTCAAGGGTATTAATTTTATCTTTTATTTTATTCGTAAGGATTAGTGTCAAATATCTTGATGAAATATGTCTGCTTATTCCTAAATTAGATTTCGGTTTTTTCTTCTGTATTTAAATATTTAGTTCTAAATTTTGAAAAATCCAAATATGGTTTATAAGTTTCATCAAAATGATGTAATTCAAATTGTTGGATAGTTTGTCTATTAAATTTTTCTACAATGGTTGGTTCAGAAAAATCTATAGTGATTGAATCTTTGGAACTGTTATAGATAAAGCTCTGGTATTTCACAATTTCCAAGTTTTTCATAAGGCATTATTATTTCTCCATTAGAAATATTAGTTTTCACTTTTATCATTTGTACACAACGAGGCGCTGTGATTATTAAATTTACTTCGTTGTTCGTGGGATTATAATGTTATTGTATTTTTGTATAAGGAGCTAACAAGTATCCTTTATTAATATCTATGTTGGCTTTTTAAGAATATCCATTCCTATTAAGCGATCTTATATACTGAAATTTGAACAAAAATAATTTTTAATATGAAGGTTTTGGTAACAAATATTTTTGACATAGGTATTAAGGTACTATATCTATGAGCAGATTGTTGAAGGGCAGTTGATACGATGAACGGGTCATCTCTGATATGCTTAGAAATTAACTTAAGTGCTACATTTGGGTCAACCCGGAATCTATTAAAAAGTTTATTGTGTATTTAAGAAGATATATATAGGGCAATTCACTTTTATTCACATTATTAAGAGATATTACTTGTGATTCTACGTGGTAGAACTGCTGACCCTGAAAATTATTTCGGGATCGTTAACATCAATTGAATCAGTGTATTATAGGGGGTCTGAATTGGAATTTTGAGGGTAAAAATCATTATCCTGATATTCTGCTTTGAATAGTTCTTCGGATATAAAATTTCTTCGAGGTTGATTTTGGTTAAAAGGATTTGCAAAATTTGTACCGTTCCTGGTATTAGCACTCATTGGCGTGCCTTTATGAAATGTATTACGTGTGGAAATGGACATTGGCGTTGGGTTCGTGAATTTAGTTTGAGTATTTGATTAGGTTCAAAAACATTGACATTTCTATTTTGATAAAAAAATTGAGAATTGTTTGGAAAATTTTGGTTTCTTGTGGGCCGTGGTTGTATATTAACTGGACTCATCGGAATAGAGTTTTGGGCTTGGAACAAAATTTTTGATAGGAAAATTATCATTATTTGGAGTGTGTACATTATAACCTTGATTGTAGAAGGTATTTCTTTCATTAAAATCAACTCGAATGATAAAGTTGTTTCTATTGTCAAAATTACTATTTGGTTTTTGTTTATTTGAAATTCTATTTAGGAAATTTTGTAGACATTGAGTGTTATCATTATCCAAAACATATTGTAAAGCTTGGTTTAAAGAGTCAGGCTTCATACAGCGTACTGTTGTTTCAAGCGGTTCTTTGAGATCTGACAAAAATGTTTTCAAAGCTAAATTGGTATACAAGTCCTTTTTCAGCAATTTATCATGGTGTGTTGTTCCATGTAACTCAACGTAACTGCATATTAATTTTAAAATATTTGAAATCCTGTCATAGAAATGTTGAGGTCGTTCGTTATTTTCTTGTCTCATCTCGACAAGATCACGATTTAAGCAGGCCTCGTCCCTTTGATTTGCAAAATTTCTAGAAAGGGTGACCCTGAGTGATATCCAAGAAGTGACGTTTTGAATATTATTCACAACCAGTTTAGTATTACCACCAAGTTTAGGAATTAAGGAATAAATCATATATATATATATATTAAACTGAAAATTATCTATCAAGATAAATTAAAACAGAGATATCACTAAGTTAATGTGAATCTTAGTAATAGATGACGATAAACCCAATAAATTGCATAATAGTCAATAAGATAACAATTTAAATATGAGTATAAATATGTGAAGAAACACTTACAAACAAGATACAACTAATATTGCAAATAAAAATTGTTATTTAAGTTTGCAATTATTTTTCTTCAAATTATATTTCATGACAAAAAACACAGACGTAACAAATAAATTACGTAAACATTAATTTGGTACATAACAATGATTATCACGGTATAATATTGCATGAATTTCAAAATAAAATTCCATGATTGTAGTTTATATATTATAGACACTTTTCAGAAACCCTGTATGTTATGTAAATTATTGATTATTTTGGTATAAACTTCAAGGTCAAAATGTCATCGTAAAATGACGTTCGGTTAATAGTTCGAACGGTGTAATTTCGGAGTGACATTAGGAATGCATAAGAACAAAGTGAACTTATCTACAATAACATAGAAAACAGATATTTGGATTTGAAAACAATGATGTTTATTTATAAACAATTGAAAAATGAAACAAAAATTAAAAACAACTAAAAGTTGTGGATTGAGAGCGGGAGAGACGCGGTGTAGATTCAATAATGTGAGGACGCATTAAAATTTCTCTCCTCTAAATTTTTGTAAATCTCAAACATTTGATATATTTTAAGTTTGAAGAATTAATCATAGTATTTAGAAACAATGATGCTATAAAATAACAGAAACTTTCTATCGAATACATAATAAAAAGTGAAAAGTTAGTGAAACGCCGAGAATTGGTAAGGTGAACAATTTACCTTTATTAATCTGCTTTTCGTTTGCTCATTCACGAATCTTCCGTGAATAAATTGTTGCTCCTGGCGAAATAAATCACGTCACATCATTTTAATATCAAGATTTCGCTTTTATGATCATAGGTGATCGTATTTCTTCCAAATGTTCCATCCCAGAGACAAGAAGATGCCAAGCATAGACTTTTCCTTTTGTGTGTAACATATTTGTCCTATAAAACATCGTTCATAATTTTCATTTGTTAGGTTATATTGTGTAAAAATTTATTCGTTGGTAAAATTATTAGATATAGATATTCAATCTCCACTAGATCGGGATAGAACATTGAAATTACATTAAAGGAAATAATAAAGGAAATAATACTCACCAAATCATTGCGATAAATCATCAGTTTGCCTCACAAACACACTTGGTTTTCATTCTTTATTTAATAACTGAATTATCATTACCATAGAATAACTCAACGTCACGTCAACATTAACAAATTATTAGAGTAGAGATTGAATGGTTTGTGGAAGCTTTCAAAAACATATAGAGATAAGTATAGGAAGCGAAATTTATTTGATATGTTTCATATTTAATAGTATTCATAAAAATAAAAAAAAACGTACTTACGCAAAGGTTTAATTAATATGATTATACAATTATGATTCAGAAAATGTTCATTATTCAAACAACTATTCACAATTAAAATCTATTTATCTATGTTTTTCCTTTCTTTTCTTTGATATCTTACCTTTCAGTTTCTTGTTACTACCGATCGCCAAGTGCCGAATCCCATCCCTGAGGTATAGCGTCATAAAGTTACATAACTCATAATTTTGTTACTAAATAAAATTTTGAATTGGAAATTAGCGGTTAGCTAAACCAATTCAGGCGCCCACAATCATTAAAAAAATATATTTAAATTCAAATCAATTATAAATACATACTCATAAATATAAGATCCATAATAAAGTAGCATCCCAATATAGGATCATTAATAAATAAATAAATGTTATTACTCTAATATTTTAAATACATGATAATATATATATATATATATATATATATATATATATATATATAAACCACGAATATTGGGGTAACGGCAAGTTAATTAAAGACTGTTTTTCTTCCAAGCTATCGGAAACTTTTATTTCCATTATCGAGGATAAGTGAATTGAGATTGTTATAAATTGGTAAATATAATTATATTTGAATTTTTTTAAAAAAAATTATTTTTTTCAATCATAGATCATTTTGACATTTTGACATATTCATGAATGTAAATATTTTCTATATATGCTGAAATGTTTTTGAAAACAAAAGAAGAAAATTAGTTATATTTGTAATATAGGTTAATAGTTATTCAAATATTCTTCTTTTATTATATAAAATTCAACCTCAAATTATTATAGATGTCATCATGTCATCTTAATAATTTAAAAGTATTGAAACAATTTTTTTAAATCATTTACCTAAAATAAAATTATTTCTAAAAATCATCAAATTTTATTTATATAGCTTTAATTATGTATAGGAATTTGAAATTTAGTTATTTTCATTATCAATTTCTGACCAGTGTGACCAACATATTTTTTATCACAATTTTTGTATGGAATAGAATATATTACATTTGAAAGATTAAGAATTGAAATTTTGTCTTTCAAATTAGTGAAAATAGATTTTATGGTTAAGCATGTTTTATTGGCAATTCTAATGTTGTTCATTGGTTTAAAAATCCTACTCAACTGTGGTGTTATTTCTTTAATATATGGTGAAGATACATAATAATTTATATTATCTGATTGGTCGTTTCTAATATTAATGTCTGCAATGTCTATAGTTGGAGAATAATTAAATAGTATGTTTTTAACTAATTTATTTGGATAACCATTATCCAAAAATAGATGATATGAAGTTTTTAAGTTATTTTCATGAAAAATAGGATCTGAAATTTTGGTTATTCTATTTCTCATTTGTTTAATTGAATTAATTTTCATTGAATATTTATGGTAAGACCAATAGTTCATGAATCTTCCTGAGCTAATTGGTTTTCTGTACAAATCAATAGACAATGTGTTATCATTATTTCTCATAAATTTCGTGTCTAGAAATGGTACACTTTGATTACTGTCTTCTTTTTCCATTGTAAATTTTATATATGGATCATAGTTATTGAATATTGAAAGAACTGCATCTAAATTAGTTTTTGGTAATGCTAAAATAATATCATCAACGTATTTTTTCAAGAAAATTATTTTAAATGGTAACAATGGTATAATTGTATCCAATAAATTATCCATTGCATAACAAGATATAATGGGAGAAATTGTAGCTTCCATTGGAGTACCAAAAGTTTGTCTATATATTTTATCGTTAAATGTAAAATAGGTATTTTCAAACAGAAATGTAATAATTTCTTGGAAATATTTTTTAGATATTTTACAATATTCACTGATTTCATTCCATTTTTTATCAATTGCTCTCAAAGCAAATTCTAAATATACATTACTGAATAAGGAAACATCTAAACTTCAAATTACATGATTATCAGGTAATTAAATTTGTTAAATTGATTAAAAACTTCAAATGAATCTTTAATGTAATATTCTGTGTTTAAATTATATGCCTTTGTTAAAATATCGGTGATATATGAACCTAATTAATTGGTTGGTGTACCTATAGAAGCTATAATGGGTCTAATTGATAATATTTGTTTATGAATTTTGGGAAGGCCATAGAATTTAGCAAGAATTCCATTATAACAAGTAAGTCTATCTTAATAATGATAACACATTCAAATTATTCTTCAATTCTTAATCTTTCAAATGTAATATATTCTATTCCATGCAAAAATTGTGATAAAAAATATGTTGGTCACACTGGTCAGAAATTAATGAACCGTATAAGTCTTCATAAGAGCGATTGTAAGTTACATCCTGAAAGATGTGCTTTATCTGAACATGTAATTGATAATGATCACTTCATGGATTTTGAATCTGTTAATATTTTGGACATACAACCAAATACCAAAAAAAGACTTTTCATTGAAATGGCTCATATATTTCAAGAACCTAATACTATCAACAAAAAAAGTGACCATAATAATCTGAGTGATATTTATAATTATCTACTAACAATTGATAATAAAAATAACTAAATTTCAAATTATTATACATAATTGAAGGTATATAAATAAAATTTGATGATTTTTAGAAATAATTTTAATTCAGGTAAATGATTTTATAAAATTTTTTCAATACTTTTAAATTATTAAGATGACATGATGACATCTATAATAATTTGAGGTTGAATTTTATATAATAGAAAAAGGATATTTGAATAACTATTAACCTATATTACAAATATAACCAATTTTCTTCTTTTGTTTTCAAAAACATTTCAGCATATAAAAAAAATGTTTACATTCATGGATATGTCAAAATGATTTATGATTGAAAAAAAAAAATTTTTTTGAAAAATTCAAATATAATTATATTTACCAATTTATAATAATATCAATTTACTTATCCTTGATAATGGAAATAAAAGTTTCCGAAAAACAGTAACAAGAGTTTTCTTTAATTAACTTGCCGTTACCCCAATATTCGTGGTTTTATACCTAATAAGTCGGCAAGGACTATCTCCTATATATATGTATATATATATATGTATATATATATATATATATATATATATATATATATATATAGTTAATTTTGTATTCTTGAGATTGAGGACCATTTTTAAAGACATTTAACTAGTAGTTAATACATTTTTATTTAACGTTTCGGTCTTTCCATGACCTTCATCAGAAATAAAAAAAAATTTTGTTAAAACTAAAAGAAATGGTACAAGTTACGAAAAGAATTTTAAGAGCAAAACAAATAAATCTTACCTTCGACAGAACGTTCATTTGATTATTCATATACTTTATAATAGATGTTTAGGACGTATCACATAACAGAACATAACTCACACCCAAAGAAAACGAACATTTTAAGAAACATGACATTCATTGATGAAAATTTTCATTTGAATATACGAGTATTTATTCTATACAATGAAAGCAGGTGTAACGATATTTTATTGTGTCGTTTTTGTGTTGACTGGTATTGGAATGGATTTCATATTTATATAGGGAGTGGTAATAAATATATTATACTTGGAATGTGCCACGTGTTTCTCTATATTTCTAAGTTTTTATAATATTATTATAAATATTACAAAGATTCTTTGTAAAATTTATATTTATTTATATCAGTCACATAAATATATGACATTAATAAGTAAGCTTGATTTTATTATAATAATATGCCCAGAACCCTACTGATTTTAAGAGTCGTAAACGAATAAGAGCAGCCGAGGTAAGAAAACATAAGAATTGTATAAACTACATGTTTATAAATAGCATACTAAATAAAAGGAATCATTATTAAAATATATGTGTAATTTGGCGAACCCAATAAGAATTCTAATTATTACTATAATAATTATAACATTATTATATACACACACACACACATATATAACTTGCTCCCCAACGTGGGGCATTATATATAAAATAAAGTAGACACACTCATATATAATATATATATATATATATATATATATATATATATATATATATATATATATATATATTGGAAATTATTTGGTTGTTCTCTATTATAAAAATTGTTAATAACTGATTCACATACGGATAAGTACCTATTCAGTTCATTGGGATCACCGTCAAACTCCGGTGCGCAGTTTAAATACTCGGGTTTAAAATCTGCCATATTATTGCAATTATATTTGACTTCAATATTTTAATTTTTCAATCTTTTACTGAATCTAGAACAGGTTTCATTGTCTGGTCTAGGAAGATCGATTAAGTTATCAAAATCAAAATCACTGAATAAATCAATAGACATGTAATGACAAAATAAATTCAAAATTACTCTAGCATATCCCTATCCAAAACTATAAGGGTGAGCAGTACCTATTCCTGGGTATGCACTCCTTGCATAGCTGAGCAATGTTTGTCTCAGCTTTCGACGCTAGGCGTTGTGAAAAGTCGTAGTGGTCCTCTATGGATTTTTATAGAACTACTTCATTGAGAACACCTCCACTCACGAATCGCGATACTTGGTTCGATATCCAATAAATTGTTGAAACGAAATTATTACGTTCGATACGCGACAATTTGGAAACTCTACTGACTGCGCCAGAAATGTTTCGAAGTCTCAAAGTTAGTTTTTAAAAAATTATTTTGATTTTCAAAATTAATTGTTACAATAAAAATGCATCTGATATGTACAATGCGTGACTAATAGGTGAACAATTCAGAGATTAAAATAGTGACGATTAGGAAATCCAAGGTAATGAGGTCGCTGAGTGTGCGATTCCCATAAGGAGTGTTGGGATAATTAGTGTTAGGAATCATTGTCAATGTGATTTAATCATTATTTTAACATTTTCTATTATTTTTGAATAAACATATCAACAATGAGAGGTTTTCAATCCAAAACATATCATGGGATTGTCATATTTCCCATACTCAGCTACTTATATCTAATCTATCTAATATACGGAAAATAGAAACTCTTTACTAGTTAAAATGATGAATTCACAGTTTATATACATTCCGTTTAACGCATAATTTATGATCTCATTGTTCAGTAAAATCTCTAGTTAACATTATCATTAAACCGTTACATAAAATATTCATCCCCGTTAACACAACAGTCTACTTCGAATTTACAACATAGAAAGGATTGTCAAACGGCAATCAACACTCCATTTTGTATGCAAGATGTTAAACATTGCATCAATCTACATGCCCTGTACATTGAATATACATGGACGTGTTTACATTCGCTTGGATATGTCGCGCTTCCAATATGCTTGTATCTCATTAATCCTACTGTAATCTCAAATACAATGTCAAAAACATGTAACGCCTTGCAAATTTGTGGATTCTAGTTGTGTGATGATGTGGAAACGGTTATAACTCAAGAAAAAATCTCATAGAAGAAATTGTTCATTTATATCATCAATAGTTGAAAATTCTATAAATAAATCATAATAAAAGCGTTGAGTAGATATCATTATATATTGAAAAATAGTATTTCAAAAAAGGACATCTCAGTACCTACTATTAATAGAAATTAAGCTTACTTCTTATTATTAAGTAGACATGGAAAAATTATCGTAAAATTATTGTAAAATAAATACTGATACATCTGATTCTATGATTAATATAAACAATAAAACGCCATAATGGAGTTCACAAATAATACATAGGGATTATATCCATAATCTGACGCTAACAAACTTCCTAGCATGTAAACTATAAAGACTTTTTGCTCAACATCTTGTTTTGCCAGTAAATTTATAAGTAAGGTAGTAAAAACATTATTTAAAGTCAGGATCTCACTTATACAGCAAAACTACCGCAACAGCAATTATCAAGATGCGTATTTAGCTCCTGCTAACTTCATTCCGTCTGCTTGGAGGGAATCAAGCGGCGGGTGTTTACTGATGTCACAAATTAATTACAGGGGTAATTGGAAATTTAACAATTCATCAACAAATAAGAATAGGCAAGATAATGATATAACTCAATCACATGCAACAAATACATATAATACTTTTAAAGTTTGAGTGATTTTAAAGTTTCTCAGAGGTTAAAAAATATAATAATAATAAAAGAGTTTCAATAATCATTCTCAAATAATAGTTCATATCATCAAACTCTGATTTATTCCATATTTTTCTTATTGGACCAATAGGTAAATTTTAGGATTTAAGATATCAGATTTTTTCTATACGCGTTATAATTATTTGTTGGGAGAAATTTACATATTATGGTGTCATGAACATAGTAAACATTTTTTGGATTTTTGTATTCCATAAAATACCGTCCAGTTCAAGTTGAGACCCTCCCCACTGAACAAGAAACATTTACTCACTTTTTTGTGATATTCTTTTTAGAGACTTCGTGATGTTTATTTAAAACGTTGATAAGGTATCTTTTAGATGTTTAAATTTTATAAACAACTTTATTAACATCCATGTCATGTAATTAAAGCATATTTTTGATGTAGTCAAAAATACTTGAGTTCGCAGTTACATACACATCCTATGAACTTCATTTTAGTAACTTCCAATACGAAACATTCATACAATGTTAATTTTTATACATCTTACTAATGTTACATACAGATCATTACGGAAATATTACAAATTAATATATTTCTAAGATGATCAGATCTTGCAGTTACTTATACATATTTCGCACTAATTTTTAGTAACTTCCTCCGACTACTTTTCTACAATGTAGGTTTATAAAACTCTCAATAGTATTTCATATTAAAGATTACAGTAACATAATTGGGTGAGCTGTTTGATTGATTGATGTATTCATAAAATTACAAAAAAAGAAGAAATCAGAAGATGAGTGAAACAAATGACAAACATGATCGTGGCGTGGTTTTCAGTTTCGAGTTTAATTTTATTTGCAAGTAGCACATTATTTGCAAGTAGTACTGAAATAAAGTTGTCTTCGTTTTCGTTAGTTGCTACTTAGCTACAGTTCCTATATTTAGTTATACTTCTTGTTATAATGGACGAACAACAGTTATCGGTAAGTAACTATTCCAAAATCATAATTATTAAAACTTTCGTACACTCATTTAATACTATAACTGGCTATTCTACATTGAAATTCGGGGTGGCAGGTTTGCACCGTAAAATTATATAAAAGAGTTCAAAAAATTGCGTATTCTCTCAAGTTTTATAATTATTTAGTTAGAAGGTGGATATTAAAAACGATTCAGAATATTTCAAATCCCAGATATAGATTGTACCTACGAAAAAACTTAATATTGCAATCGGGTAGATATTAACAAAAATATTTCTCATAATATACAACGTTTAAGAACAGATGCGAACATGTTTTAGGTTTCAATAAGATTTATAAAGAAAATTCTTTGACACCTGATGTCTACAATTTAATTCATTTAAGTAATAATGTCAATTCATTTAGATCGCTTGATTATTCTGGCTCATTTCATTTTCATTTGAAAATGCACTATATACAATAAAAAAGCAAATAAAAATCGCTAGATATCCCTTACAACAGTATATTAATCAAGTTGAAGAATATCTAACGTATGACACTGAATGCTCCAATCATCAAACATAATTTAATTATTTATTATTGCATCATATTGCCTTAGATGAGATTGATGACATATTTGTAGATAGTTATGAACGAGTTCAATACAAAATTTAACTTTGAGCATTAAGAGTCCTAATTACTATTGCATTTTTAAAGATGGTATGAAAAATAGTGAACATATTTGAACTAAATAGAAAGTAGTGTGTTATACTAAATAAAACAAGTGTTTCCAAAACATCACTGTATATAATTGTTTCGATAATATGAAAATTCTGATAACTTTTTCTCTCTAATACTTTGATTAAAACATCAAACTTTTCAGTGGGATTTCAAAACTCTTGAATATAAAACTTGTTATGTCCTAACTTCAATTTACAATACCTACCGTAGACATTCATTCTTCCAGCATATATCAAAAATTCGCTGAAAACCAAGACGTATTCTCAAGGTTATAAAATTAATATTTCCACGTAACCTGTAGAATTCCAGCACACTAAATAATTCATCTATTCACTCACTCAACAGTTTAATTTTCCTCACAGACTTAATACCTTCGTACCGTATGAAATTCCTCTTACCAACTTTATCCCTGTTTTATCCCTTCTTCTCCCTTCTCTGGGAAACATAATATTCTAAAAGCTGATGCGATAAATACTTTCACAGAACTAATCTCAACTGCATACGTGCCTGTTAATCTCCAAAACAATGCGACTAAAACAACTTAAGAGATCACAATCTACATACCAGAATATAACATAGTTTCTAGAAACTACGCTAAAATGTTCCATTTGCTTCATTAGTATAATCAGTTAGTTGTACCAGTCGGTATGTATTGATTATATTGAGAAAATAGGACAAAATTACTAAATACATCTTACTGACGTGTTAGTTAAAATTTTATTTTGTGTCACAGTTTCCTTAAATGTTTCTTCATAAATATTTCAGATGCATTGTGTGGTGAACACACATTGTAGGAAATATTTTTGAGTTGTCGTTTTTTTAACTTAACATCATTTAGAATTACATTCATATTCAAAAGGATAGTTCCAAGCAAGTAAAAAGCTGAGGCCGTCGATGATTTCCAGATAATAATCACCGTAAAACATCTACAACGGATTACAGTGATGGTAAACTTTTACCACAAATTTGTTAAACATTTCGCTGAAATATTTGTCCTTTGCACGAACTCGTGAACAATTCGACTAAAAACAAAACTAAAACTACAGACAAATGGGCAGATTAATAGTTTTTTGAGTGTAAAGAAAGCGCTTGCTAAAGATACTTTGTTAGCACATCCCAAGGAAGGATGTCTGTCAAGCTAGCATAGCAACGTCACTTCGCACTAATAATGAACTGCTAAATTATTGCTATTTTATTACGTCAAAGAAATGTATAGCTACAGTCCCTTCCGAGAAACCATGGTTATGCCATCTTGAACCTGAAGCTAGCATAGCGATAGCTATCTCTCGGAAAGGAGAAGGGTTACGTGGGACTACTCGGCGGCATATTCTATTGGTAATTAATTGCTGTAAGGTGACATCAAAATAAATTTACTACTGGGTAGACCCCCGTAACACTTTCCTCGCCGACATATGGTCATGCCTATGCCAAGTTACGGTTGAAGCTGGCGAAACCATTGTTTCTCGGAAGGGGTACCTTTTTTAGATACTTATTTTATTCGTATTGATAATACGTTGTTTATAGATTGGTGTCGAAAACAAATCTCGTAAGGGAGGTACATGCGCTATTGATCCTATCATTAACATTCTATATATGTTAATTGAAATGAATGAATAACCTTCATGAGACGGGCATCAAAATTTTACGAAAAGGACTAACTGGGGTCCGAGAAGACCCCATGCGTAAAATTGCAGAAATGCTGTATTTTTCTTTAAATTTAATATATAGAAAAGAAGTTTTAATAAAGTTTTACTATTAACCATTTATTAGTCAAAAATCATTACGAAAAAATACAAAATACCCTAATCACTAATACTACTAGCTACATATCATTTTAACATTTTTTACAAACTATCTCCTATTTTGAATGTTCTAGGCACACAAAGTTATTACACCTAATACATATTTTTCTGGATTTTCTGTCTTTTCCTCTTTGACACAAATGGCAGCGCCCCCTGGTAATGTTTTGTTGTTCAACTCTTTGTTCTGTTGCATCCAGTAGTTCGGGAAAAACGTCTGTCATATGCCGTTTTCTATTCGTCTGAATGTATTTATTATTATATCGCCGGAAAACGTTTTTCTTCATGAGTTCTTTTCCTAGTCCCGAAATATACATTTTACGTTTATCCAAACTGTTTATTCGCCAATCCTAGTTTTGCAGTAACCACAATTTATAAGCATTTATTCCTGCGATATCTATAAGATGCGAAAATATTGCCATTGGCCAGCGGTTTCACTTTCTCTGCACTGTATATTCTTTGGCCAACTTATCTAAAGCGTCGACAGCACCTTTTGTTTTGATGTAATGAAGAATAATTTCTGGTTCATAGTGCTGTTCTTCTCCAGCTACTTTACTATCAGTATGCTCACTTGAAAGTAAGATGACAGCATGTTTTTGTTTTGGAACATAGGGTACTAGCGTTATTTGATTTCTAAAAGCAAACATACTTGGAAACTCTTTCTTGTACGATGCCGGTAGAAGTTCCCTGGGAATAAATGTTTTATTTTTTCGGAGGGTTCCACATAAAGTAATATTTTTCTCCCACAACTTGTCAGCAAGTTCTAAACTTGTAAAAAAGTTATCGGTCGTTATTCCAAATCCGCCTTCCAAATGGTCTGTGAAATCTAGGACAACCCTTTGACCTTGACCCTTTTCCGCTTTGTTACCTTGTTTTCCCAAAAATTAATAGATACATAGGAATATAAAGTTTGCCTATATTGATTTTCAAATAACTTGCCCAAATAAACTTGCATGTTTGCAATATAAGAAGTGGTGCAGTCCACAAGAGCCCATATTTTGATTCCATACTTATCAGGTTTACTCTTCATATGGACTCGGAATGGTGCCTTACCCCTGAATGGTACAAGCTGCTCATCTACACATAGATGGTCACCAGGATTAAGTGATTTTTCCCTATTAGAAGTAAAAATATCGAATATATCTCTTATCGGAGCTAGCTTATCTACTAATTTCCGTTCTTGTCTTGTTTGAAAATTAGCAAAGCGTAAAAATGAAGTAATTTGTTTGAATCTGTCTCTTGACATTGCAGCAGGAGTTATAGGACGACAGTAAGAACTATCTTGACACCAGAGCATATCGATAGCCTCTTTCGATCCGTGAAGTGCGCCAAGAATAAGCAACAGTCCAATATAAACTCCATTCTCTGTAGAATCAACAGGTACAAAGACTTTAATTTTATTCGGATTTTCTATATTCCATTTATCATAATATGTTTGTGCCTTTCTGTTTGTTTCGGTTACTATTATGTTCAGAATATCCGGAGATAGGAAAAGAAGAAAAGCGTCTTTTATACTCGAGATATCAGAACTGTAATTTGTAAGGCCTCCGAATATTAGCTTTTGAACGTCAAACTTTTGTGTTTCCTGGAATTTTTGACCACTCAATTGCATCTTTAGATTTATAAACTGGAATGCCCTGGCTGTTACTAACTGTTGGTTCCTCTGGGTTCGTTTTCTCTATACTTTGATCAACAACTATTACATCGTTTTCTTCCTCTACTTCTGTGACAATGTCTTCATCTTCTAAGTCACTCGATGTTTCCTCATTGATACACTATCAAACTCTGGATCATCACTTTCAAGTATACGTAACATCTCATCGTCAGTAAGCCCCTTGCGATTGTTTGTAAATAAAAACTAACTCATTTTCGAAACGATGTACCCTACTCGCAATATCAAAAGAGACTAACCCAAATATTCAAGTCTAAAAATTATATCGCAGTGCGGGGAACTCCCCATTTGAACTGGTAATTTACATTTTACAATTATATGGGTAAATTCCCTGTGAGTAAACAAACGTTAAATGTATGGGATTCCCGGATTTTACTAACAGTTACCGGGATTATTTTATCGGACGTAAAAGGCTGACCGGTGTCTAAAGAGACCCCTGGAATATAAAACTATTTTTTGTTTATACCAGCCAATAAAAACTACTAAATACATCATATTTCATCAAAATAATTCATAAACTGCAGCTAGATAAATGATCAATGTTTAAAAATTTACGTTTGCAAAGATACATCAAAAACATACGTCATGGGGTACAAACGGACCCCGGCCAGTCCTATGAAGGTTAATAGAGTATTAAACATTTCCGTCCCTTCATTCATAATAAGAACCTAAAACACCTTCTCGCACTTTTCATTGATTAATCTTATCCTAGGATTTTAGTGAAGAAAATTCAACACTATACGTCGACCATTAATCACAATAATAATAATAATAATTACCAAATAGAGAGTGATTTAACCAGTGCTGCGGTTTTTGCTGTGGACAATTCATTTTATGTTTCCATACCTTACATAAGGGTTATTTCCTCCAAAATTTGTAGAATTATCAAACAACTTAGTAACGTTAAAATTGCTTTTAGTGCAGTGTTGGCAATTAAATCTGTTTTTAGCAAACTAAACGATAAAACTCCAACCTTAGCTCTCTCAAATGTAATTTACTCTATAATTAGTAGTAATTTTAATAATAAATATATTGTCCAGACTTCTAGGACTTTATCCCAAAGAATAACATCCCATGAGTCTGATACTCTGATATAAATATTTTAACAATTGAAAATAATTATCATAGGAGACTCTTCTTGAGAATGACTTTTATCGCACAGAAGCCAAATACGATCAATAAAAAATTAGATATCGAAAATCGTAGTAAAGTTTACTCTTTCTTACTGTCTGTTGACAACTAAAATTTCAATATGATTCGGTATTTGCATAATTCTTCAATTTTATCATAACAATAGCTATCTTATCAATATATGAAACCAAGTTCCCCCCTAGAATAAACCTGAATACTTAATTGAAGAGGTTAATGGATCCTCTTTAGAATTAGAAGAATATTTTGAGCTCAATTGGTTCCTCCACCCGTTGTTGTGGTTTTGTCGTATTGGAATATGTACCTACTGTAAACCAAACGACAACTAGCTTATTGTAATAACTAGTAGATAAATTTGTTTGTTTGTGAAATGTCTCATTTTGCGAAGGAAATATTTTAACATGTAAATTCAATATGTTGAAGTTTATTAGTAATTTCGTTCTGGTCTTGTGTTGTCACACCGTTGTGACAACTACTTTTACTAATCTCAGCATAATGTAAGTATGCAAATATCCATCAAATGAAATTTATTAAAGGATGGATTAAGTTATGACAAAATTCCCAGTTCTGGATTTATATTTATTTTTGATAATATTCTATGAAGGAAATAACTCTATTACATAAATCTAGTAAAACTTTTTCAGGATAATTGATTTCTGTAACATACACTCTCCTAATTAAGAGATTAGGTTTTGTGTTGCTTGAATTAGTAGTTATTTTGCTTAATTGATAATAGTTTTCCAAATTCATTAAGGTATGGTTAAATATCTAATTGGATCAGTAGTCTTGAAAAATAAATTTGTATGGGTGAAGGAGATATAAATTTATAAATGTTAACTATTTTACGTAGTTGCTTTCTCTTAATGACTAGCTCAATTTATTACTTGCTCAATTGATTCTAGTTGATGTATTGCTAATAAACCGGTGCACGAAATACTATTTTCTCTTTGAGTTCCGGCGATTTTTTTAGCTTTTGAAATGTTTTGTTTATGTTCCGGTAACCTTCAATATAATAATTTCGCTACGTCTATGATTGGTTGATTATTCATTCAACTCGTATCTATAGTGCGATAGAGAATTGTCATTCGAAAACCACTAATAAAACATGGCAGATAAATACACAACGCTTTTGTGATGAATGATATATATTATTCCATATATAGAAGAAATAGAACAATGCAGTAAATGATTGACAAGATATCAAAAATCTAAGGCAAATATATATATATTAATTTATTATAATAATAGTATCCACTTCTTGAATATTTCTTGTATATTGTAAGACGTTGACTCTAAGGCAGGTATTTTCGATTTTATTATTTGTGAAATTATTTTATCAGTTACCAGTTTTTGTCGTCTCTGTGTTTGTATTCAATTTTAATCGTTCAATCGTTCAATCGTTCTATTTATTGTTTAACAACATCTATATTAGAATTTTTGAAAATGCTCCGATCTAAAGAGCGAAACGTCAAATGAAAATATAAATTAATATAGAATTTATTCTTAACATGATATCCAAGAAAAATGAATATATATATATATATATATATATATATATATATATATATAAAAGATGTAGGAATATCGCGTGATATGTTAACAACAACAACAAATATATTCATGGGTAATACACGCAAAACAAAGGGCTACTGAAATAGAGTGGTAACCGTGGACATGCATGTTTCTGGCTCATTTTGCCTCATCAGCACGGCATAACCAAATAAGGATGTGAAATTTGGGAGCAAAGATGTTAATCGAAACATGGGAAAACACAAAATAACGGATTTCAGTAGGGAAACCAAACGATCATTTGTGTCTTCAATTGGAAGATCCCGAGTTTTCAGGACATCAACCAACATCGACACGGAGGCGCATATAGCCCCCCCGCCATGAACCTTCCGACCCATAGTAAATAACAAAGAAGATAGGTAGGAATATCGCGTGATATGTTAACAACAACAACAAATATATTCATGGGTAATTCCAATTGAAGACACAAATGAGCGTTTGGTTTTCCTGCTGAAATCCGTTATTTTGTGTTTTCCTATGTTTCGATTAACATCTTTGCTCCCAAATTTCACATCCTTATTTGGTTATGCCGTGCTGATGAGGCAAAATGAGCCAGAAACATGCATGTCCACGGTTACCACTCTATTTCAGTAGCCCTTTATTATGCGTGAATTACCCATGAATATATTTGTTGTTGTTGTTAACATATCACGCGATATTCCTACATCTTCTTTGTTATTTACTATGGGTCGGAAGGTTCATGGCGGGGGGGCTATATGCGCCTCCGTGTCGATGTTGGTTGATGTCCTGAAAACTCGGGATCTTCCAATTGAAGACACAAATGAGCGTTTGGTTTCCCTGCTGAAATCCGGTATTTTGTGTTTTCCCATGTTTCGATTAACATCTTTGCTCCCAAATTTCACATCCTTATTTGGTTATGCCGTGCTGATGAGGCAAAATGAGCCAGAAACATGCATGTCCACGGTTACCACTCTATTTCAGTAGCCCTTTATTTTGCGGGAATTACCCATGAATATATTTGTTGTTATATATATATATATATATATATATATATATATATATATATATATATATATATATATAATTTTTATATTAACTATTCTTGGAATAAAAGGTCTCCATTACTTTAATTATGATTTTATTTACGTTTTGACAGCATACGTGTCATCTTCTGAACAATGTTTCTAAAATTTCACAAATATTTACAATCTTTACATTATTTAACATGTGTTAAAATACTTACATAAAATCTACGACTTTATACAACTCAAAACATTTTAAAAATCATTTTAAAATTTGTATCTAAAATAAATGATCTAGTATCAATTTAATGGATGTTATGGTTTTTTTTAAAGTTTTTTTAATTTAACAAGTTTTAATGGTTTATACTGTATGAAGATATATTAATTCGTTTTATGTATTATACATACTGGACACATTTATCAATATGCAACAGTTATTTCGATGTCCATTTTTTCATACACTATTTGTTATTTTTAATTCTTAATTAAACCGTTATATATATGACTTATGTTATTGATGTCACTTCTAAAATTAATTGCGTTTTTATTTTGTTTTATCCTGATCATTTTATGTAAGTATTTCAACACCTGTAAATAATGTAAAGATTGTAAATATTTGTGTAATTTTAGAAACATTGTTCAGAAGATGACACGTATGATGTCGAAACGTGAATAAAATTATAATTAAAGTAATGGAGACCTTTTATTCCAAGAATAGTTAATATATATATATATATATATAAATATATATATGTGTATATGTATATATATATATATATATATATATAAATATATATATATATATATAAATTCATTTAGTTTCTTCAACCATTTGTATATAATATTGGAAATGTTTATATTCTTGGGTTCATAGGTTGTTTTAAAATAATTAAAATACGATTGTATTTCACATTTTTCTATTGAAAATGGATAAAAATTTTAACGTTTCGCCTCCTCCTTGGAAGCATTTTCAAAACAATATCATTATAAGAATAAGGTACGATTAAAATATTTGTAAATAGATAAAAACATAACATTAGTAGGTTTTTTTAAAAAACATTAATAAAAACACAGAATTAAAATTGACGTACTTACCTTAGAATTTCAATGTAACGATACTATACGAGGGAAGTTGAAATGAGTTAATTAATCAGCTTATAGTAAATTTGAGTCAAATTTACTATAAGCTGATTAATTAACTCATTTCAACTTCCCTCGTATAGTATCGTTACATTGAAATTCTAAGGTAAGTACGTCAATTTTAATTCTGTGTTTTTATTAATGTTTTTTAAAAAAACCTACTAATGTTATGTTTTTATCTATTTACAAATATTTTAATCGTACCTTATTCTTATAATGATATTGTTTTGAAAATGCTTCCAAGGAGGAGGCGAAACGTTAAAATTTTTATCCATTTTCAATAGAAAAATGTGAAATACAATCGTATTTTAATTATTTTAAAACAACCTATGAACCCAAGAATATAAACATTTCCAATATTATATATATATATATATATATATATATATATATATATATATGTGTATATGTATATATATATATATATATATATATATCATAATTAATATTTTTTTATGTATGTATTATTGAAGAATTATTCAGTTTTTTATTAATTAATATATATATATATATATATATATATATATGTATATATACAAATGTTGTTTCGGCTAGCTCAAATATATATACAATCGGGCATGAGAACTCTTTACTCTCTTTGAGTTCCGGATTTTTAGTTATCAAAGAATTATTTGGTTTTATCTATGTATTATGTATTATACCTTGACAAAATTTACGTTGCTACGCCTATGGTATCAAATCTATCCCTTTCTTTAGTATTGACACGTGAAATGCTCTGAATTTATCTATATAATTGGTTGTCACTATTATTAACTATACTCTGTTTCTGATATTGTGATGAAACGACAATGACATACACTATAATCACATATTATTAAAAATATGGAATGAAAATGAGAAAAGAAGTACAAATATCAACAAAAACAAAATTCAAATCTAATATGTTGAACAAATAACTATGATCTAATAAAATTTTAAATCGGTGTACCTTTATACTATTGAAATAAGTTTAAATGGCCAAATCAAATTTTTTAATTATTCAATTGGTTAACCAATAAACACGCGCAACACTAAACTTGCACTACTGATGGCTTCTTCTGGCACCGACAATTAACAGTCTCCAACAACACAACTCTTCTATTAATCTGTCCACTGCATCTACTTCCTCTGGACACTTGACACAACTCCTTCAGGTAAGTTTTGAAATTATATTTCTTGTTATACTTTAAAATATTTCATTTTCATTTTTTATTTCAAATTCTGGTTTGATTAGTTTATAAATATTTTTTTAAGGTACTTTCAGTTTATTTTATCATTCCAATGTCTTTAATTTCTATCTATTTTAATCATTTATCTTTTGTACCTTCAATTAGCTTCTAAATCTTCTCAACTTACTTCTTCAACTTTATTTAAATTTCTCTGTTACGTTACTTGAGTTATACGAGGACATTTCTTATATTTTATTATAATTTAAAAATTTTATTTCTATACGTCCTCTCTCCAAAATATCACACCACATACTCCTTTTTTATAAAATCAACAACTCTCATTTTTCATGCCCGTTGGTATGGACAAAACTCATCATCTCACTTGTTTTTTAATAACAATTTACATATTAGAGGTTTTCTTATTTAATTTCATGTCTTTCTTATTTATAATCCGATATTTAATGTTTCCTTTTTTAAAATAATTTAATCTACTTTTTTAAAAACTCTACTTCTCTAAAACTATTCCTATTTATTAAAAAGAACCTCTTGTTACGTATTACATTTCCATTCTGAAATAAACAAATCTACAAACTAAAAAATTTCAAAATATATATAATTCTTTTCAAATTTTGTTAGAATCTTGTCACAATTATTGTTTCTCATAAACTTTGCCTAAAATTTATATTTTCAGAAATTCTTTATGTATGGTTTTCCATTATCGCTTCTTACGCTTGTCAGAATTTCATACTTCTATGACAACGAACTTCTGTCGCTGGCATTTCATGCTTTGAAAGTAAATTTGACATTGACATCTTGTTGACAGTTCTCTGTGTCATTGTAATAATAAACATCAAAATAATAATTTTGCTTCCATTTCTTGTTAAATATGATATATTTTAATAATCTGAATACATTTAATCATTCTTTTAGGTTTTTAGATAATTTTTATTAAGTATATGCCACATTCACATTCTATCATATTGTCTAGTGAAGATTTATAGTCTGATATTTTAATTGAGATGAACTGTTTACATGTTTGAAATCACGGGAAATATTTTGAATATTACTTCATTATGTCAATATCTATGTCAGAAGAATGATATCATAGGCATACTTCCAATATTAAAAAGGTTTTTTTACTCAGATATTATAAAAAACAAATAATTCGACACGTTTTACTGACTTTCAATCCACTTCTTGTTTCAAAAACCCGAAAACCTCTCACATCGACTTTTAAATTCTCACAAATTTTGTATATATAATTCGAAGAAATCAACGAAAACCTCAAAAAACAATGACATCAAACAAATTATTTGATCTTGAACTACTATAATTTTGATTTATTTATTATAAAATCAAAGGTTGTTATGAATGGTGTGTTCTTTTTTCAAAATCTTTAATATTTTGCAAAAATGCCATTTTCCACTTACCAATTGAACTTATAATCCATATCTATTGTTTCCAATTTATGAAATTATCACTTTCCAAGTTTGAAGGTTATATAAGTTTAATGAAAATCCAATTATAAATTTCAATCTTCTTATCAAACACTATTTTAGTTTTGAATTTGTAATTGTTAATAGAGAACTGTTTTGTGCGTTTCAATTATTATAAATTATTTTTTTAATATTCATTTTATATATAAACAATTGTCATTCTATGAGTGTAAACTGACACTCATAGAACATTAGCAGACAGCGCCTGAGTCTGAAGGATCCCAGCCTTTAGAGAGATGGGACGACTCATTCTCGTATGTCATCAGGATAAGGAGGAGCCTACGTAAGTAGTTTTCAACTTTTCCATTTGGAGGATTTTTATTGAACTAGGCTATGGGCATATCAACTAAATATTTATTGTAAGTAAATTGAAACTTGAATATTCAAAATTTAAATCTTAATTCGATCAGTAAAATGCATTCAATTCCATTATAAACATCAACACACACAAAACATATATAAACAGACAATAATTTTGCAATAGACATGATTGTTTAAGTAGAAAGATTTTCATTTTCTTCACATGAATAGGTTTGTGATATGTGGTAGTTATCAAATTGACAAGGTTGATAACCACGTATATTAAAAATGTCACATAATACATAATTCGGTTACATATTCTTCACATTGTCATCTCTTTTTTTGACCCCTAACGATCACCTACGATAATTTGTATTCTTTGTTCCCGTATAATAACATATTCCTCTTCGAAAGCACTTTGTGTGCTTATATATTTTCAGTCCTGTAGTATCACTCTATTATATTTGCTTTCTGAACTTGATAGCTTTCAACATTCACAATCAGAATGTTTTTCGTTATAGTTTGTATCGGATAAGCATACACTTCTGATTTTTTATTTCCTCTTGGCAT
Source organism: Galeruca laticollis (assembly GCA_963921935.1). Lineage (NCBI taxonomy): Eukaryota > Metazoa > Arthropoda > Insecta > Coleoptera > Chrysomelidae > Galeruca > Galeruca laticollis. The sequence goes on from OY998182.1 coordinate 138,745,024, forward strand.
TTCTTAATTTATTATTACTTTCAAGCTAAGAGCTAATATGAAAAATGATTAATAACCCGATGAAATGAGCCAAAAAGTCAATTTAGTGATTCGAAAACCTAGAAAATAGGAAAACCCGCGACGAAACTCGAAACTGTTCTATTTTAAATCCCGAGATCTGTTTTCAAGTAGACAAAAGGTTAATGGACGAACGTTAACACTGTTTGTAGATTGTTTTCAGTCGAACATTCTTGGTTTAAATTGATTAAATAATGATTCTACTCTAATAGGATTATTCTTGTGCGGTAACTTTGCTTTTGGGTAAATTAAATGCAATAACTTCTCATTTTATGTGAAAAATGTCAGTAGTAGTTCTGAATAATTTGCATATTTGTTTGCTTGAGCGTTTGAAAATATCCTTGAGATAGACGATGGAATTTGATATTTTTCAGGGCCGATTCTTTTAATTCACATGGGAACCTTACTTACCTCATTAGAAATATGCATATTTAAACGTGTACTTCATTGTAATAGGAATGTTAATTTTCGAAAGCAAGGAAAACATGTTATAGATTTACTATATTACTACATTTAATACCAGCTACTTTTGAGCATATTGTAAAAGATGCCGTATTGTTACGAAGCACTGGTATAGTTCCTGAATCCGACTCTGTCTAAGCCATGTATGAAAGTTAAAATTATGGCGGGTGCGCAGGGATTTCTTAGAAATGTTGACGATTATGACTATCTTATCTTGACATTGTTTTTGTGACCACTCTTATCTAGAAAATGCCAGAGAGCCAATTGTTTTTATGTAAGCCGCAATCTAGAATTATCTAGTAAAAAAGGCACTAATATATAAAGAACCGACCAGGGAGAGTTAGTTAGTTTATAAAGTGATCTCAACAAATAAACAAGAATACACTGAAATAGCGAACAGTGAAGTGTTGATATAAATTAATAATTAAGGTTGTGTGTATATAAATTGAATTTAAGTGAATAGTTGAGTATATCTAAATTAAGTGTTAGTGAGTAGTTTAGTGTTTAAATAAATTCGTAAGTAGCCGTACCGTGTGTTTAAAGTTAATCCCACACGTTTACTGTTTAAATAAATAAGAAAAACATTACGTTGGTGTCAGTTGTGGGGTGATATAAATAAATTGCTACGTAAAAATGGCCAAGAGACTATGTGACTTGAAAGTAAGAGCAGAATTGAAAGACCGTGAGTTGGAAACGTCCGGTAAGAGAAGTGAATTAGTAGAAAGACTTAAAGTGGCACTGGAAAATGACGGCTTTGATACGGAAACAGTTTTATTTAATGACGAGGCTTCCACCTTAATCTCGTCAATTTCTCCTAATATTTCTGCCATGGGAGAAAAGATTTCTACGAATGTGAAAAGTGATATTTCGGCTATAAAGAACAATATTTCTGCTATGAAGAACGTCAATTCTGCTAATATGGACGAGAAGATTTCTGCTACGAAGAACGATATATCTGCCGATATCTTATTAATGAAAAACATTGCCGCTGACGTAGAAAATGAAATTTCGTCTCCAAAATCTGAAATTAAGAATAAGATGACAACGATGGACGATAAAATCATGTAGTTGGAGAGAAAGATGACAGATAAGGAATCAAGACACGCCAGCGGAAGAAAAGAAGACCGAGCAAATAAAACCTTGCAAGCCAGAGACACACCCTAAGTTAGAAGACATTGGTGAGTTTACCCAAGTCAAGGCCCCAACGTTCGATGGAAAAATGTCGTGAACCAATTATGTGAAACAGTTTGAAGCAGCCGCTAGAGTTAATAATTGGTCCGATAAGTAGAAGGCAGTGAACCTAACTATCGCGCTTCGGGGAGATGCCTTAGATGTACTACAGACTATACCACTTTATGAAACGGATGACTTTGAGCAGCTCAAAAAGAAGTTGGACATGCGATACCGTCACAAACATTTGGAACATTTGTACAGATTCCAGCTGAAGAAACGGAGATGGAAACGTGACGGAACCCTTCAAAAGTATGAACTGGATATTGCCAGACTAGTTCGATTTGCTTATCCTTCAGTACCAGAGAACATGATAGAATGTCTGTGCATCCAGGCATTTATTGACGGCTTATGTGACCAAGATATGGAGAAGACGCTTCGATTAGCCCATCCTAAAACATTAGTCGATGCATTGACTGCTGCTCTTGAATATAAAGCAGGCACGATGGCTTCGGGATACAACAAAGGTAGGACCATACAGGAAGAAGGTGACGATGACAGACTTGACCAGATCGTCAACTTGTTGGAAGGTATGGTAGACAAGAAGCCGAAGGGAATCAGGTGCTGTAATTGTGGCGAGCTAGAGCATGCACGCAGTTCGTGTAAGCGTCCTACGACTCCTGCAAACCTTCTTAAATGTAAAGCTGCCACGAAGGGCTTATGGTACAACAAAGGTACGACCATGCAAGAAGAAGATGACGTAGACAATCTTCACGAGATCGTCAACTTGTTGAAAGGTATGGCAGACAAAAAGCCGAAGAACCTCAAATGCCGGAAATGTGCCCAACAGACTGCTCCTACTGCAACAAGGCGGAATCTACGGAAGCTGCAGTTTCAAGAACTACTGTAGTCAACGAGGAATGGTCACCCACCAGGATAAGAGAAGATCAGGAGAATGATCCTCACATGAAGATGATCCGGCAATGGAAGGAAGAAACTCGGCGACCTACCTGGCAAGAAGTGTCAAGATTTTCACCGACACTCAAGGCATATTGGGCGTAGTAGGACTCCCTTGTCCTGAAAGAAGGGCTGTTGAAGAGAGTCCTTGAAAACGATGATGGTTCCGAGATGAGGAGACACCTACTTATCCCGAGAACAAGAGTAGCTGAAGTACTGAAGAAGTTACACTACAGTCCATCGGGAGGTCATCTGGGAGTGAAGAAAGTCCTCCAGCGAGTCCCTGAAAAGTGTTATGGGATGAACAGCTCCGACGATGTCAAGGGCTGGTGTAAGAAATATACCACTTGGGCTACGAGTAATAGACCACATCGCAAGAGCAAGGCACCTATGGAACAGTATAATGTTGGAAGCCCTTTCAAAAGGATTACTTTAGACATCGCTGGATCATTTCCGACGACAGAAAATGGTGGCAAATACATACTAGTTGTGATGGATGATTTCACAAAGTGGGTGGAAATTTACGCTTTCCTGAACCAAGAGAACACAACTGTCGCGGATGTATTGGTGGAAGAATTTATCAGCCGATATGGAGTGCCCTTGGAAGTCCACAGCGACCAATGAAAAGTCGGTACGACACACAGGTTACAGTAGGTGGTTTTAAAGAAGGGGACAAAGTATGGTTACACAACCGGACGAGGAGAAAAGGATTTTCTCCAAAACTACAAAAATCCTGGGAAGGTCCCTACTTAATCAAGAAAAGGATCAATGATGTTATATATCGCATAAGCAAGATCCGCAACGGAAAACCAAAAGTAGTTCACCAAAACCGACTAACGCCATTCGAAGTAGACTATGACTGAGAGATAAGAGTAAACCATACTCAAGATTTGTCTGACCCTACCTTCGATGGATTTATGGGCGCGTATAGAGGTACCGGGAAACCTAGATATGAAGTCACTTCAGAACAACAACAAGATTTGTTCACTCTTCCGGAAGATTATTCACTGGCATACAACATCCCCGCCCATCTCAAGAACGCACGAGGGTTGGCATCAGTCTTTCGAAAGAAGTTCGGGCAGCTAGAAAAACTTGAAGACCAGATTCAAGCCCCTGACAAGACACTGAAATTGAAACTGTAACTAAAAATGAATTTCAAGATCGATATACCTACCGCTATATGTGGGAATCACTTCGAAACCTCCGAGATCATGTGTTAGAATTCAGCGTGAAGAAACTGGCTATGCCTAAGATAGCGAGTAACCAGTTGGATTGGTGAGTCATCAGGAACATGGTAGAAGTGATCTTCCACTATACCGGTGTCCAGATATTAATTTGGAGCTACAACCCCCGTTATCCGTCTCCGATGAAGACGGTGCCCTGCTATTTCCATAAGATCGGAAAGTGTAGAATTGGGGCCAGTTGTCGATTCAAACATCCAGTCTGAGCTACACAAAAGTTCCAGGAGAAACTTCCATTTAAGGAAGGGGTAATGTTACGAAACAGCACACTGGTATAGTTTCCTGAATCCGACTCTGTCTAAGTCAAGTATGGAAGTTAAAATTATGGCGGATGCACAGGGATTTCTTAGAACTGTTTACCATTATGACTATCTTATCTAGACATTGTGTTTTTGACCAGTCTTATCTAGAAAATGCCTGGGAGCCAATGGTTTTTGTGTAAGCCGAAGAATACACCGAAATAGCGATCAGTAAAGTGTTGATATAAATTGATATTTAAAGGTATAAATTAAATATAAGTGAAGAGTTAAGTGTATATGAATTTAGTGTTAGTGAGTAGTTTATTGTTTAAATAAATTCGTAATGTTACGAAACAGCACACTGGTATAGACCCTAAATCCGACTCTGTCTAAGCCAGGTATAAAAGTTAAAATTATGGCGGATACGTAGTTATAAAAAACTGTTTACGAGTTTACGACTATCTTATGTGAACATTGTTTTTGTGACCAGAGTTATCTAGAAAAGGCCTGAATCAATTTTTTTTATTTAAGCCGCAGTCCGGAATTTACTAGTAAAAATGGCTTTAATATATAAGGGGACTGATCAGGAAGAGTTAAGTTAGTTGATAAAGTGATCTCTAGAAATAAACAAAATACACCTAACTGTAAAGTGCTAATTAATAATCAAGTTTGTGTTCATATAAATTAAATTTAAGTGGTTAGTTAAGTATATATAAATTAAGTGTTAGTGAGTTAGTGTTTAAATAAATAAGTAAGTAGCCATACTGTGTGTTTAAAATTTATCCCACCCGTAATAAAAATTTTTAATAAATGAGAAAAACATTACAGTAAGTAGCCGTACCGTGTGTTTAAAGTTTATCCTACCCGTTTACTGTTTAAATAAATAAGAAAAATATTCTAACGAAAAGTGGAATGAGTGAAAGGTAACTCAGAATATGTAAAACCTTTTCAATCCCAAATTATTTTCACGTAGCCATTCGTTCCACATATTCCCAAATTTTTGTGTACTAAACAGAATAATATATTTTAAATCCTTTCAGTCGTGTTTCAAGTTACGTTTGGCAAAAGACGAAGTCTTTTTCCTCGCTGGAAGATTTTGCTAATTCCGATTCTCTGTACGTTTGTAGATAACTTTCCTGTCCGGAAAACAGAAATTTACTGTTAAAAAGGATCTATGCGAAGGAAAAAAACATTAATACCGGATTTTTCGTTTTGTTAGTCATTAAATGCTTTTCTAAATGAATTTTCCTGGAGCGGTTTAACGGGTTTCAGAAATTGATTCTGATACCTGCAAAAGTGATGAATTGCTAAAATTTTAATTAAGTGCAAATTTTAAGTTTGGATACGCCAAAACCACGTAAGCACTTTTATACAGAAATGGCTCATTACAAAGACATTCAATGCGGTGAAAAATTTTGTTGATAAGTATAAAAGGAAGGATCAATCAACCATTCAACAAATGACAATTAATGAAACAAAGTTAGGTATTGTCTTGATCGTACAGGAAATTGAGAAATGGTACATTAATTAATCAACAATTCGCTTTTTGACTTGAGAATCAAATTTCTCATGCTTTATTATTAATTGAAAGACAAAATTCATTATTCGAATGTCGAATAAAAGCAATCGAACGTATAATAAACAATCTTACCAGTCGAATTAAGTTATTCCATTTATTCCCAATTAGAATTGTTACGAAATCTCACACTAGTATAATCTTTGAATCCGACTCAAACACATCTAAAAGTTATAATTTTGGCGGAAGCGTACCTTTTTGTCATCACAACGAAGGAGAAGCAGGGAAGAAAAGAGATGTTGACTAGAAATTAAATGATTTTGCGGGCATAGAAAATATGATAAGGGTAGTAGTAGAACCTTTGGAGGAAGATAGTCAAAGGGGAAGGTATGTGCTGATGTATATTAAGCACATTCGAGCATATTGTGTCGCGTTTCTCAATAGTGGTGGCCTATAGTTGGTCCATGCTACATTTTTCCTCAAAATAAAAAAAATTGTAATTAACATGCTGCCCTTTTTTCCATTCAACTAATTCCCTTACTAAGTGTTACGAATCACATATTTTAGGTAAATTAAGTATATTTTTTCAATTCAATTTTTTTTTGAAAATTGAATTGAAATTGAAAAATAGAAAACCTCCCGGAACAGAATTTATCCCAAACGAACTTCTAAAATATGCTGGACCCAAGCTATGAAAACATCTGAAAATTCTCTACAACAAAATTTTAGAAACATCGGAAATATCCACGAAATGGCACAAAAGTATAACTATCCCTATATTCAAGAAAGGACAGAAGACACACCCAAACAACTACAGGGGAATAACGCTGCTGAACACAAGTATGAAACTCTTTACTAGCATTTTGAAAGAAAGACTCGAGGCACAAATAACAAACAGGGAAGAACAACAAGGTTTCAGATGAAACAGATCCACGACCGACGCCATATTCATTATCAAAGAAATCAAAGAAAAATCAATAGAATTTAATACACCAGCGTATGTCTGTTTCATTGATTTGACCAAAGCATTTGATAGGGTTCGTCTCTCCGACATCATAAACATACTGATAGCGAAAGAAACGCCAGACACCATCGTAAGAGCAGTCCGCAGTCTCAATACGAACAACATGACCAAAGTAAAGGCAGGAGACACTTATACGGAAGAGATACCAACACCAGGAGGCATCAGACAAGGCGATAGCCTTAGCCCATTTCTGTTCAATCTCTTAATGGACAGAAATATAGAGAAAATATCATCACTAAATATGGGACACCGAATGGGACAGAATAAAAGAATCAGCATGGTATGCTACGCCGACGATGCGGCTATTATTGCGGAAACGCAGGACGATCTACAGAGACAACTGCACAAATTCTACCAGGTCAGCCAAGCGATGAACATGACCATATCCATAGAAAAAACGAAAAGCATAATCTTTGCTAAAGAACCTGTAAGATGTAAGCTGGAAGTCCAGGGAAGAATCATCGAGTAAGTCTCACAATTCAAATATCTGGGTATGGATCTGTCGAGTTATCACGACCCAGTGAAGGACCTAGGAAGACAGATTAACAAAGCGACTGCCATATCGGGCTGCTTAAAGCGAACAATATGGGCAAACGAATACATGCGAAAGGATAGCAAGGTTAGGATTTATAAGACTTGTATCAGGCCAATCATGACATACGGAATAAAAACCAGAGAAGAAACCAACAAAACGAGAAGCATGCTTAGAGTAGCCGAAATGAAAACGCTCAGAACTATAGTTGGAAAAACAAGAAGGGACCGAATTAGAAACAATGACATCAGGGAACAATGTGGAGTGCAAGACATCGTAAGATGGGGGAGACAAAGAAGAAGACATTGGTACGCTCATGTGAGAAGAATGGAGGAGAGAAGACTGCCACGCATCGCACTTGAAGGGAAACTAACAGGGAATAGAGCACCCGGTAGACCACCTAAGAGATGGAAGGACAGTTGGCAGTCCACCTCTCAGGAAATGATAAAGAGGAACCTTCAAATCTAACAGATCGCAAGATCTTAAATACGAATAAGAGGAAGAAGAGTATATTTTACTTCTTTCAAAATTCCCAATGTAGTGGTTACTTAGCAAGTGCCTCTCGTATAGACTTCTTTAACCATAGAACCATTTATCTTTGAGAAACACCTAGTGAACCATGCTTTAGGGTTAGAAAAATAACACTCACTGGGATAACATATATTTATAAACTACCAACACAGATTATTGACACACAATACATACGTTTGTACTATTGAAAATAATAATAATGAATCATTCCTTAAAGTGTTGAACTTATCTATTTATAGGAAGTATTAGAGCTAACACAGTCAGTGCCCCGTATTCTTGACATTGTAGGTCGTGCGAATACGATATTTACAAAACGGACGTGTTTTGTTATCAATTTCACTTGTCCTTATTAGTTCACTGGCCACTATCAATATTTGAAATTATTATTTACATAAATCTAACAATGTCTTTTTTTATGTCTTTTTGGATAATGTCTTTTTGGGATCATCACACCAAGGTGGCGAGAGTTATGGAAGTTTGAGTATTCTCAAAAATTAGCTAACTTCATTATTGTTCGATTTATTGAAAAGAAAGTGATCCAATTACTCCCAGCAATAACGTTTAATATTGGAAGATAAGGTTCTAGATTGAAACTGCCTGACTACGAGATTTGAGCTTGACGTTCCTTCAGCTATTATAATCGGCATCAGGAGATGAAATGAAGGAGATCTATTCCTAGATAATTATTATATGGACACCAATTAACGTATCTTTGGCATATTTTACGAATTGTTATCATTCAGGATTAAATTTGGATATCCACATCTCTCAATGGCCACCAAGGGGCGTATTTACGCATGAAGTAACAATTTCGAAGAATGTAATAAATAATTTCTTGAATGACATTGACTGTCTCGACCCTAAGATACTTCGGGGTATATGCTCATGTTAGTGTTTTTATATGGAACTCACGGTCTCTAGTTAATTCCACAATATAATACAAGTTATTGAAAATTCTTAAAACAGACCCAACAAAGAAGTTTTCTGATAATGTAAGGGATATTGTTAATAATTCAAATTATCTTTTAAATGATTACGAAAAGAGGTCTATCATACATAAGAATCCTCATTGTCCACAATTATATGGAACAGTTAAATAACATAAAATAACGAAACCAATTAGACCTGTAGTCTCTTATGTTAATGCTCATAATAATATATTGGCAAAGAAGCTCAACAATATACTCAATACTTACGGATATGAATCTCAGTACTCAATTAGAAATTCAATAGAACTAATCAAAAAGTTGAAAGCAATCCACTTGCAAGATAACTATAAACTCATTTCGTTCGATGTAACTAATATGTTTTCTAAAATTCCTCCTACATAATGTCTAATACTTGTAAGAAAATTATTAGAAGATAAAAATATTAATCCAGGAATAATATCTGATATACTTAATTTATTTGATGTATGCATTAATCAGAATTATTTCACTTTTGACAATAAGATATATATTCCAATGGGAAGCCCTATATCACCTATTTTAGCAAACATTTATATGGACAATTTAGAAAGAAGTAATATTTCGAAAAATATTTTATTTTGGTATAGATATCTAGATGACATATTAGCTTGTTTTATGGGTAGTGAACGACAATTAGATGTATTTTTCAACCACATCAATGATTTACACCCGAAAATTAAATTTACATTACAAATTGAAGAAAATAGCTCAATCAATTTTCTTGATTTAAAAATTCAAAGAGTTAATAATGTACTTGATTATTCAATTTACCGAAAACCAACACAGACTGACAATTCCATTCAATTCTAACCACCCTGTGTCACAAAGACTAGCAGCATATAATTCAATGATACATAGAGCTTTTTCAGTTCCTATGAACAAATGTAATTTTGATAGAGAGATTAATAAAATGAGACAAATAGCAACATCTAACGGTTATCCATTAGATATGATAAATAAGCTAATTAGTAAAAAAGAGGAAAAAGTGGCATTACAACTAATATATCCTAAACAAGCTGATGAAATTAAAACTTATAAAACCATCACATATGCAGGAAATATTTCTAATAATATTTCAAAGATAATATCTTCAGCAACGAATACAACAATTTCTTTTAAAACAGAAAGTAACGTTAGTACAAAACTGTTAAATGTAAAAACAAAAATACCACTATTAAAGAAGTCAGGTATATATAAACTCAAATGTCCAGAATGTAATGCTGTTTATTTGGGTCAGACCCTTAGGAATTTTGAAATACGATACAGTGAGCACTTACGAGCATACAGATTAAAACAACCAGATAAATCCCACAACGCAAAACATCTACTTGACACCAATCATTCATTGACACCTAACACAGAACTAGAAGTGCTGCATATTTGTGAAGAGAAACAAGAACTGGATTTCCTTGAAGAACTGGAAATTAGAAGACATTTGAGAAACCCACAATATGAAGTTGTCAATGAACAGTAAAATCTAGGGAATTCTCCACTAATAAACTGTCTTCTTAAGTGATAATTGTAAAGATTAGCAGATATAGTTTTCCTGGTTTACAATATCATTGCACAGTTATACTGATCTTAATTGGAAAAATGATATCCACCATAGGGCTAATAATATCTAAGCTTCAGTATTTGTAATATCACATCTTCTTCTTTTTTCTATAAACATATATTAAGCCAATCACAAGTTAGGTTACTTCTTGGTCTAGCCAAAAATAACTACTAAACATCAGGTAGGCATAAAATGAAATGTAACTTCTGTCATTCTGACGATGATATTGATTTATCGAAACAATTGTCAATTTTTTAGAATTTTCAATAACTTGTATTATATTGTGGAGTTAACTAGAGACCGTGAGTTTCATTTAAAAACACTAATTTCTTGAATATTCATTCTTTTCTCTTATTGAAAATACTCATAATGGTTTATTCCACTCTATGTTTTGGTTTCGTTACAATGTTCATTATAATGGTGCGATGATCATATTCTAACTGGAATTTCATTAGACTAATATTAGTAGAGTCAACACAATTTAAAACATTGTTAATTGGTACTAGAATATCCCAAGTTTGTACGCCACTGTTATATTCCGACGTTGAGGATTGCTTACTCCTATATTTCGTATGAATCTGAGCAATACTTGCATAAAAAGCTATCTTTTAAATCTTCGTTATATTCTGAAAGAGTTTTTTCGATAGTAATTATTTTCCAACTGAAATTATACGCGTAATTGAGTACATAAATGAATATTTTATCTCCATTTTTAAAGTAGGAAATGCATTTTTATTTTACACTCTGCTCAAATCACGTTCAGTTTCTAAATTACAACCACGCGTAATTAACAGCTGCAGCATTCTCATCCACTTAGAATATGCGTCATACGGGAGGTTTTATGCTTTATTTGTGTAATATATTAACTGAGTGAATGTGTTGAGGAAGAACTGGAAGAAGATGAGTAGGAGCAATAATTTGGACAATCTAAAATATTGTTTGTTGTGCCAAATCTCCATAGTTCTCTTATGAAAAGATCATTAAAAATCATTCTAGCAATGGATGGAAATATCAAGAATTATCTTCAAGTTTTATTTGGAAAAGTTTCCATTATTTTATAATAGTTCAGTCATTACGTCGGAAAAATCGGGTTAGAAATGCAAATGAACCGAGAAAGCCAAATTTTGGATATTACGTGGGGGGAGGCTACAGAAGCTTAAGTTCAAATTGTCGACCAAAATAACCCTGTGAGTTTTCCGTCATCTTGAAAAAAGGGTTGATTTAAGTTTTTTCATTATAATTCGGTTCCCCGTTGAGATACGGAAACTTTTATGCAATACTTTTTTGTTGCTATTTGTACGATATACAATTAAGGTTGTATACATTTTTCACGTATCGATCATCGTAATCGAGGTTTCGATTAAAAAAACATAAATTTTGGGGAAAAAAACTTGTTTTTCGCTATTTCCTTCTTTCTCGTGAAAGGTATCGAAAAATGTCCAGTATAAAACTTGTAGAGCGTGTTCACATATACAAATTCTTTTTTTTTCGACAAGAATTACGAGCTCTATGGCGCCATAATTCGGCCCCAGCGCGCTCGACGCTGCAATGTGCGTCTCGCAAATAGAGCGCGCCTATACTGTACGATTCGTCGCTCTTAAAAATTTTGGTCTGGGCTTATGTCAGACATAACGATAGAGCAGACTCTTATGCGATCCATGAAGACAACAGGAGTACAACAGGAGGACTGACTCAGGGACGGGAAATTACAGACAGCACAGTAGCATCGTGGACTTTGGGCATGGTTCAGCTTCAAAATATTTGTGAACAAATTGAAAACTTTTCCGGAATATCTTGCTCTACAACCGAACAGCAAGTCGATATGAGATCCTCACGGATTTCTCGAGATAATTGTGACCTTGAGAAATTGGACATGTGGCTCGCAAGTCACAATCTTTTCCCAGAGAAGAAAGAATTGAAGTCTATCGGCACAGGAGCTATTGCAAACGAGAACATTAATTGTCATCGTGCATACGAAATTGGTCGCGACATGATGACTAAAATCATAGGAGTGGATTTCGGGTCCTTGTCATTCAAAAGAAAGGATAATGCGCTCTCTTTATCGGCAGTTAATACCAGCATTACAATCGCAAATCACCAGTTCCGATCGATCCATTGTTGATTTTCCAAAGAATGTGCATAACGAAGAATTCCGAGACTGACCTGATAAAATTTCTAGCATAAGAGCTCGCTCCTTTCCCATAGTCATTGTTTACCGAAGAAGGAATGCGAAAAGAAACAAAGTCGCTATTATACAATGCCTTCGAACCTTTGACAGAAAATTTACAGCCTGGTGACAGACATCATCACTCAATACACGGTGGTTTCCTTCTGCATAAAGTTGTTTGGGGTCGAATTGGGACGTTTGACCTCATCTGCAAGAAATATGTCACATACGTGCAACAAAACTTTGGAGACAGTGTGACAATTTTATTCGACGGTTATCCGACTGGCATGAGACTCGCAGGAACTGAAACTTCGGAAAGGGCACGACGTTCAAGGAAGAACCAATCACCAGAGTTCACGTTTGATAAAATTACTGCTCCGAAAGTTAGCCAGGAGAAGTTGTTTGCAAGGGACCAAAATAAATACAACTTAATACATATGCTTCGCCGTTATTTTACGAATACCGGAATAAAAGTAGAGCAGGCTTTTGAGGATGCTGATACCCTCATTGTAACCACAGCAATTAGAGAAGCAGCGTTTCATGACTATATGGAAATCGTCGGCAAATATATCGATCTTTTGGTTTTAATTTCCGGACTTGCGCAGAACAAAAAAATATTTTTTTTCGCAAACCAGCTAAAGGCAAAACAACGGCAAAAATGTACTCTCCGAAAAGTTTCAAGCATGATAAGTCTGTTCTTGAGAATATTCTTTTCATCCATGCCTTCAGCGGTTGTGACACCACGTCGTCTTTTTATAATATTGGAAAGTCGAGATTCATCAGCACCCTCGAGAAGAACCCGAATCTCCGATCATCGGTAGAAAGCTATTCCTTATCTCTCTGTATGGTGGTCGTAAAGAGGACACAACTATGGATATTTTGCGATTCCACCGTTTTGCAGAATTAATGACGACAAATAAGATGAATAATCTTTCACTACTTCCACCAACGGAAAGCGCAGTCCGCCAACACATTTTCCGGACATATCGACAGGTACAAACGTGGCTCGAGATTTTCAAAGATCCTCAGGAATGAGGTTGGCAACAGACTAATTACGGGCTTCAACCAATTTGCACCACCGCAGCCGCACCCGCTCCAACTGAACTTTTATAACTCATTTCGTGCAAATGTAAAGGAAAATGTGGGGCTGCTTGTGGGTGCAGGAAAGCAGGAATTACTTATTTACCTACACTGTAGTGGACAGACATGCAACAATGTCGCCAGAGTCGAGATTTTATTTAACGACGATCACGATGATGATGATTATGATTTTATGAGTCTATCGAGTAAGAAATTCTATAGCCAGGACCATCAAAACGACGAAAAACATGTGAAAAGAATGACCACCTCTAATTATTATTTTTTCCTGCATAAAAATTATTTGATCAATAACTTTCATGTGTTTGATTCATAATTTGGATGGTTTATTGATTTATTTTGTATAGCAATGATTCCCTGAACAACCATTCATCCATTTTGACGTGTGGATACAACACAGCGAGCGGCTAAATCAAAACCGGGCACAGTATTACTGACTTTGCGGTCCGCTAGAGGTCGTAATTTTTCTTGGAAATAAAAAATCAAAAAGAAAGTTTGTAGGACTGAACACGCTCTACAAGTTTTATACTGAACATTTTTCGATATCTTCCACGAAAAAGAAGGAAATAGAGAAAAACAATTTTTTCTCCTCAAATTTATGAATTTTTTTATCGATAACGATGATCGATACGTGAAAAATGTACAGAACCTTAATTAAATATCGTACAAAAAGCAACAAAACAGTATGAAATAAAAAAATTCGTATCTCAACGGGGAACCGAGTTATGATGAAAAAACTGAATTCAACCCTTTTTTAAGATGGCGGAAAACCCACAAGATTATTTTAGTCGAAAATTTGAACTTAAGCTTCTCTAGCCTATCCCCACGTAATATCCAAAATTTAGCTTTCTCGGTTCATTTGCATTTTCAAATGTATATAATGACTAAAATTAGGAAAAACTATTTAACGCTTTAAGTACCATTTCCCGTACACTGATTTCAACCAAAAGTAATTGGGATCTGCATTATGTCCATAAACTCTTAAATTCAAAATTAAAAAATGATATATCAACTCCTTTAGGCAATTGTGCCATGACCAAAAACTGATGACATATCGTCGGCTGAGAATTAGTGAGTTCTATCTCAATTTTTTTACATTTTAACGATATGCACATCAAATTTTTTATAATTATTAGACTCGTATATATCCACAAATAAGTTCAAGATTTCGGCTATTATTTTCATATTTTAAGTCATATTTTATTCCAAATTCATATTTCCTTCATTTATTAGGAGAATTATTATGTCCTATATCAACTCTATGAATATTAAATAATGTTATATCATAGTTAAATAAAACTGGTGTGAAAAATTATATTGTTCTATATCCACTGTCTATTAGAAGTCTTAAAGCGGACCTGTCTGGCGGTATGAAATTGTTTGGTGCTGATATTCGTCGAAAAGTGCTCGTGAAACCTGGTTGTGTTTACCTTCCCACTATGCAAATAAATATTACAGTTATGTTAATTCAACATCACATTGTGATAATGTTCTTCCTTTTCACTTTTCCGCCAACCTATCTTATATGCGAGAAAAGTATTGGTTTACCCACAAAAAAGTTGGAAATTGAAAATTTTCTTTTGAGTTATTTTTACGTTATCCATCAACAACAACACGAAAAAACGGTTTTTAGAAAAAAAATCCTGTGTGTATGTCGTTGTCGTCGTCGTCGTCGTTGTCGTCGGCCACTTTTCCTTGCAAGTCTTGTTAGCACGATACAGCCTCCGGAGTGCAATAAGTCACCAATTTTAAGATGGGATATTGTTAAGGACATTTCATAGATGAACCCTATTGATTTTCAGCTCACCAGAGCCAGTACAACGGGTGCTATGGTACTTGAAGTACGACATTTTGTCGTTTTTCGAGAAGTTTCAGTTTCTTAGCACGATACAGCCTCCGGAGTTCAATAAGTCACCAATTTTATGATTGAATATCATTCAGGGCATCTCACTGATGATCCCTATTGATTTTCAGCTCACCAGAGCCAGTACAACGGGTGCTACAGTACTTTAAGTACGATATTTTTGTCATTTTTGGAGAGAAGTTTCAGTTTGTTAGCACGATACAGCTTCCAGAGAGTATACGATTGATCAACTTTATGAATAAGTATTGTTCAAGGTGTCTCACAGATGTACCCTATTGATTTTCAGTTGACTAGAGCGAGTACAGCAGGTCCTATAAAACTAGATATACTAAATTTTTGGTTATTTTTGGAGAAATTTCGGTTTGTTAGCACGATACATCCCCCGAAGTGTATACAAGTAACAATTTCATGATAGAACATTGTTCAGGGCCACAGATGCGGGAAAGTTGGTTTTAATCTTCAAAACCGTTTATTTTCCTCTTGTTTTCATCACATGCACATCTATACCATCGCTTCTGCCCAGCTTGTGTGGTGTTTCAACTTAACTTCTCAGCGATGTTGAAGCGCTGCCTTTTTACATTACTGTGATGTTACTAGAACTTCCTCAAGAGAAAGTCTTTATAAGGAAAAAAAAACAACATTTCTGTTACAATCTGAAATGCCTTTTAACTACTTGTCAATGTTAATGCAATGTCTAAAAAATAACATCTTATCAATGATCTAAATGCAACATATCACAAACAATACTGTGTATTCTCTTAGATGTTGTATGGACATTACTTAAACCTCTAAATAAACATACCTTAAACATTCTAGATGACATCCTATAGATGTTTCTATGCCTAATTAGCAAATACAGAGTGAACAACTAAGAACGCCGGCTGTCGGCCATATTTCAAAAAATAATCACGGTAAACTTTAAAAAGTACCTTCAGGAAAATGACCCTGAAAAATCGCTGGAAAATGTTTTTGAGTTCCTCCAATATCTGCTATGGGGTGAAATGAACACTTAAAAACATAATACTGTGATTATCTCCAAAAAAGGCATACTAAAGGTATCCTAGAAATACAATTATTGATATATTGTTGAGAAAAAATGTAGTTAGGGACTTTTTGTACTTATTCTTCAAATAAGGGGTGGGATAAGGTTCAACCTAAAAAACAAATGTAACACTTTTTTGTTTTTTAATCGATATCAATATTTTTGGCGTCATTTAAAAGAGTTTTTCCTCTTTAATAAGATATGCTTAACAAAAATAACAAAATTCAGCAATTTTGTCAACGCTATGTGAAAAAGTCGACAATTTTTCCATTTTCTCGGAAATTTCAAATGTAATGAGACCTTTTTTAAATTCTGATGAAAAGGGATTTACGTTATCAGATATAAAAATTGAAAAAATGCTTCAATTTACATTTGAAATTTCCGAGTGAATACAAAATTTTGTTATCCATCTTATTAAATAGAAAAACTCTTTTAAATGCAGCTAAAATCATTAATATCAGTTGAAAAACGAAAAAGTTATACATTTGTTCATAAGTTTGAACGTCCCCACCCATTATTTGAAAAATAATGGCAAAAAATCTTCTTCATTAAATTTTCTCATAATCTCTTCAAGATTTCAAAAATTGTATTTTTAGGACACCTTTAGTATGTTTTTTTGGAGTATTATGTTTTCGAGTGTTCATTCCACCCCTAGCCGATATTTTAGAGACTGCAAAATATTTTCCTGCAATTTTTCAGTATCACTTACCTAAAGGTAATTTTTTTGGAAGTTGTACCATGATTCTTTTCTGAGATGTGGCCCACAGTCGTTCTTATTTGTTCACCCTGTACATTTAAAGTAAAATAGCAAAAAAGCAATAAAGGATTTAAAACGTTTATTCACTTTTAATGAACAGTGCAGTACAAAATAAGAAAAAAAATATCTTTGTCCAGGAATGCAACCTAAAAAAAATAAAATTGTGTAAGCATATCACATAACAAGCGTGGAAAGTGGAAACAATTGAAAGCATTCAGTGAAAGCAAGGAATAAAAAAGGGTATATTAATCTGTAGTTGCCATAATGTAACATACTTTGAAACTGAATTAATAAAGATTAACGGATACACATACATTACAGCTAGATTACAGAAAATTTATTAGAATAGTTTTTTAATAATATTAAAACTAATAAAAAAATTGAACCATGAAGATTTTATGAAACATTACGTTGAAACAACAAATCCAATCTGATTAAAGAAAATTCTATCGTTTACTTAGGATTACTTTTTCTTACGCGAGAGTAGCTGTTTCGAGTGCCTCAACAATTCCATAACGTACACTTCAAAATCCTTATCTGTGAAACATTTAAAGGTGTTCTGAACAGCAACTAATAAAACAATTACTTTAGATCAAATTGTGCCCATGGAGACCTTTGATCGATCATCATAAACTACATCAAACTGGATTCAAAGGAATAACAACATATTTTATTTCGAGAAGTAACTTTTCATGATTTACCTTCTATTACATGCCTCACTCCGTTTCGCAGGTAAATTCAGATGTACCATGAAAATTCATGATTATTTTCTGTATAAAATAATATACTATTCTCATCTTTTTATTTTCATCCTGGAATATATTGTATATCAACATCGTGGAATTGTAACTTAATGAAAACTAAGCATTATTAATACACTGTATACAAAAAAACTACTTATGAAGAGGAGATATGAACACATTATCAAGTTAAATGAGTTTATAATTAATTGTATCCAATTGATTATCCAATAGCTGTGTTTCTACAATAATGAATAATTGAATTCTGTTTGTTGCATTCAGTGCCATAAGTTACATATTCTTCAACTAGAATTATATAGGTACCATTGTAAGGGACAGCTTTTTTATTGTATTCAGTGTATTTTCAAATGGAAATGAGCTTTTTAACAGAAATTTCTGTTTAAGTCTTAATTGGTCTCTAATTTTTCACAAGAATTGTTAGTATTAATGTTAAAATTTTCTAAACCTGCAATACTATATTGATGGCTATGACTGCTACTACAAAAACTAGAGCTAGAGATACTCGATTCGATATTATTTGTACTGTTTAATACAATGTCTGTATCAGACTATCTGAAATAGTCATTCCCCTTTCTTTACATAATTACCAACTATTTGTTTTTTATTTTATTTATGTGAGTAGCTTCTGAAACATTTTGAACATTGATAATATTCTCTTCTAGATTCAAATCTCTGCCAACATATGAGCACGTTTCATTATTAATAATAATATCTACCCTATTGCAATATTAAGTTTTTTGTAGGGTATAATGCATATCTAGGATTTAAAATATTGTGAATCGTTTTTATAATATACTTACTAACTAAAATATTTTAAAAGTTGAAAAAACCCTTATTTTGTAAACTTTATTATATAATGTTAGTGTACAATTCCGCCACCTGGAATTTCAATGTACAATAGCCGATTAAAGTCTTGAGTGAGTATTAAGTTTTAATAATTATGATTTTGAAATAGGTACTTACCGATAACAGCTGTTATTCGTCCATTATAACAAGAGTTATAACTTAGAAATTGAAGCTAAGTAGGAACTTACGAAAACGAAGACCACTTTATTCAAGTACTACTTGCAAAATTTGTGCTGCCTCCAAATAAAATATAACACAAGACTGAAAACCATCCGCCATTTCATGCTTGTCATGTGTTTCCACAGATAATGTTCGTTCGTCAATTCTTCTTCTGTTTTCTTCTTTTTTTTTAAGTTACTGTGATGTTTAATATGTGATATTACTGAGTGTTTTATGAACGAACATCATAAAGACGTAATCACACGAACTTACTAAAAATTATTTCTAAAGATGTGAAAGTAACTGCAACATGTGATCATCTTAGAAACATGTTAATATGTAATATTACAGTAACGTTCTGTAAGTGATATTAGTGAGAAGTATACAAATTAACATCGTATGAATGTTTCCTATAGTTGCTAAAAAGAAGTTCATAGGATGTGTATGTAACTGCGAATTCAAGTATTATTGTGTACATCAAAAATATGTTTTATTTACATGACATGGATGTTAATATAGTTGGTAATAAAATGAAGACATCTAGGAGATATCTTATTAACGTTTTAAATAAACATCACAAAAAGTCTCTTAAAAGAACATCACAAAAAAGACTTGTTATGTTTCTTGTTTAGTGGGTTGTCTATCCGGTTGTGATTGATATTTTAAAAAGGTAAGTATGAATTATGGAAACTTTATTAAGTCGCTAATTTTTAATCAATAAGTTATGAATTCTTTAATCACAGTCGGCCACAGTCAGGGAACAAATAGGTACTCATAGTAGTTTTGTACATAACTTGTACTATTGTTTACCCACTTCGTGTGTACAGGTTCGGACTCAATAAATTGTTGAATTTCCTTGGGTTAACTTTAATATTGAGTTTAACTACTAAATGCATTAATTAAACTGAGTTACGTATACTGAATGAAAAATAAAGCTTATAAGTGAAGCCGGTCGTTCATTAAGTGTTCCAAAAAATGTTGAAGAAAAAAGATCTATATCATGAAATAAAAATTATAATACAGGTTGTATCGTAAGAAATTTGTAACCAGCTTATGATTTTTTCCTGTTTCCAAAAGAATGAGTGACAAATACTCGCAATCATGTGCTAGTGATGCATGGAAGTAAGTCTAAAATGATTTTATTTCCTCTAATTATGATAATATATTATTTTTCTCTTGTTTCAGTGCTTTGTGGGAAATTGTAAACTCTGATGATAGTGAAAATAAGGAAAATTGCTGTGAAGAAGAACGTGTCGACATTGACTCGAAAAGAATAGCAAATTCGAACGGAAATGTTGAGATTTTACAAGTAATTGACCTCAAGAATCTAGAAATATTGACACCGAGAGAAAATATAACAGAAGATGTTACACGTCCTAGAATTTCAGAAAATAACAACGTTTCTAACAAAGATGTCCCTATAATATCTGAGGCTTTGCAGTATGAAATACTATTTACAGTAGATGGAGAAGTACAATGTTCAGAGACTTTCCAAATTGAAGAAAATGATAATCAGGGAAATATTCAAGAAAACACAGCCAATGCTGATGCTGTGCATACAGATGTTCAGGAAGCAACTGTTCGGATCTAAACAGAAAATAACCCCGTTCGAAGTCGAAAGAGAAAATGAAACAGTATCAATGGAAACAAAATGTGAGGAAATACGATCGTCAACATGGCAATGAGTCGATCTAAAGAAAAGAAAAACCAATAAAACAACAATCATGTTTATCTGACCATTGTAGCTTCAAATGTTCTATGAAGATAACGCCACAAGAAAGGGAGGGACTACATGAAAAATTCTGGTCTTTAAATGATGAGGAAAAAAACATTTTTACTCGAGACACGTCAAGCGTGTTCTTTGTAGGGTAATTTCGGGAGAGATGGCGCGGTGGGTGAGATGGTGCAGTTCAATATCGCCCCTCCTATTGCCAAGCCGACTTTTCAGTCACGCTTAGAAGTTCCTTGCGTATGGTTGCTGTGTTTACTGAAGAAAAGAAAATATTGTCATGTAATATTCGGCTTACCTCTTGTTCTTATTTGTTATATTTTAGGTATATAATCATTTTTTAGTTACCTATATATCGTTTTATACTTTTTGTAACATTAATACCCATTAAAGGTCTTCGTTACTGTTTATTTTTTAGTTTGTCAACGTTTTTCTTTCTATGTTTTGTGTGCGCCATCTCACCCATGACCATAGGGTGAGTTGGTTTTTTCCTGGAATATTGAGAATTTTTATTATTTGGGAAAAAAACTTAAAAATATAATAGTTTCCCATCTTACTTAGTCATGGATAACGTTCATTACTATTAGAGACTTTATATTTTAGAATATATTTTGATTTATTAAAAAAATTAAAAAGATGTGCCATCTCTCCCGGAATTACCCTACCAGAAAAAGAACAAAGAAAGAAGTGAACAACCAACCATACTCTTATCAATACTTTCTTTTTGTAAGAGGTGTGCGAATACGAGTTTGTTCGAATTACTTTCTTAATACACTAAATATAAGAAAGCAAAGAGTTTATTACTTTTTTCGTCGTGTTCAGGATCAAATTACGAATATTCCACGGTCTCCGTTAACTGGAAAGCACAAAAAAGAGGTAATCAGCGATGAAAAGAAGCAAAGGGTTGAAGAACACATAAAGGCATTTCCAACTGTCGATTCCCAGTACTGCCGAGCTACAACAACAAAAAAGTACCTCGAAAGAAATTTATATATTCAAACAATGTATTCTATGTACAAAATCATTGAAACAGAACCAGTAAAATATCACCTGTATCGCCATATTTTTAATCACAAATTTAACGTAGGATTTTTTAAGCCCAAAAAGACAATTGCGACAAATGCGAAGCATATAAAATGCTAATAAATCTTAATGAAGAACAAGCTTCTAATTTCACAAGACATACGCGAAAGAAATATATTGTTCGTCAAGAGAAAAACCGTGATAAAGCAGTACATGCAAATTCAGAAAACGTCGGAATAATAAGTTTCGATATGCAGAAGGTATTATCTCTACAGAAAAGTAATATAAATAACTTTTATTACAACACAGAGCTCTCCTGCTTCAATTTGACGGCCCACTTGAATATAAATAATACCGTTTACAACGCTGTTTGGCTCGAGACGATTTGCAGTACAAGTGGGGTTCACATTGCCTGTGCTCTGATTAAAATACTCAAAACAGTAGTGGAACATTATCCTTCACTTGAAAAATTGATTTTGTTGTCTGATAGTTCCATTCCTCAAAACAAGAATTCGATTATCAACTTTGCTCTGCAACATTTTCTAAATTCCGAAGAGAGTGGATCTTTAAAAGTAATAGAACAGAAATTTGGCCAGCCAGGGCACAGCTGTGTCCAAGAAGTTGACGCGGCACACAGCTGTATAGAAAAAGAAATTTAGATATTTGGAGAGTTCTTACAAAAATGCCAAATACTTCGAAGATGAAGTTTATTGTCCTCCAGATAAACGTTCATGAATATAAGAACTTTCAGGCAGAATCTGCAGCTTTGTCCTACAACAAAATTCCGTACTGCAAAGTTAAACATCTTATTTATGAGAAGCAATTTCCGTGGAATATCAAATATAAACAACATTCCGATGATGTAAATGCAGAAGTTAAATTGGAATTATGAAGGTTACCATAACAATTGCAAAGTCTGAATTTCCGAGCCTGATTGCATGCATTAATGTATGGCCAAAACTACCAGATTTGGAATAAAAACATTCAAAAGAAATGCTACGTTATATACCCGAAAATGAACAAGAATTTTACAAAGCCTTACTAAATGTAAGTCGTAAAAATAAAGGAAAGAAAAACAATCCAACAGTAGCAAGACAGGGAAATCCAAAGTCAGGAGGGAATAATAAGCAAAAAACAATTAGAAATAAATGGAAGGGACCATAACCACTAGTTTTTGATTTGTAATAGTTATAATTTAATAATTTTTAAATAACTGTGTTAATTTCCTATTTTTTTATAATCCACCACAATTTATATAATTACTATGTTTTATTTTTTAATTTTTATGAAATAGTTGATTATACATAATCATAATGAAATGTTAAGTAAATTCATTTTTAATTCATAATTGAAGTGTTCCATATCCAATACATTTGTTCTATATTCCCTGGAAATCTAAACATATAAGAAAACTGAGAATTTTCTTTATCCAAAACGTTTTTTTGTTCTAAAAACTATTTATTAAACCCAATTTCATTTTTAATTATTATTTTGAAAACTTTGATATTATATATAAAGAGTAGGCACTTTTGTACTATAGATTATCATGACTTTATCTCCAATTTACGGTTGCAATCTTCAAACCTTCTTCCTATAAATTTGACTTTTGTGGACATAGAACATTCTAATTCTAAGACGACGATATATATGGACGCATCAACATGCTCAAATTTGGTCAGTCGTCTTAAGTAGTCATGAAACGGATATTTCCGCTAAAATATCTACGTTTTTTTCTCGCCACTAATATACTTCTTCTTCTGATATTGGATCTCGGAAGTAAAAATAATCAATATTTCAAATGTATCAAGATTCACTTGATTATTATGCCAAAAAAAATTACCAGTCGATTTCCTCATCACGAATCATTCACGTGGCGCCCTCTGTAACAAAATGTCGTATAATACATAGAATAATATTCGATGTGTAAAATTATGCATCTGTGTCGATTTTGATAACTGATAGATTACACAGTAAAATTATTAACGAAAAACGAACAAAAATTCGATTTGAACGCCCCGTATCTTAACAACAATTGAGGGTCCTCCAATGTCAGATCCGTGCCACTATTTGGAGTAATCCAACCTTCTATCGCTTTCACGATAATTCGATATTTGATTCAGTAGGTGATTAAGATGGAATCTGAACAAAATATAACGTCTCACTTGTGTTCAAAAAGTAACGTAACAGCTTGATAACTAGGTTTTAGATAAATATTTCAATACAAAAGTACAAAAAAACTGTTTTGTGTTTCCCTGACTGATTT
This sequence comes from Galeruca laticollis, assembly GCA_963921935.1. NCBI lineage: Eukaryota > Metazoa > Arthropoda > Insecta > Coleoptera > Chrysomelidae > Galeruca > Galeruca laticollis. The sequence goes on from OY998182.1 coordinate 138,768,985, forward strand.
CTAGAATTTGTTGACATTGTAGTATTCTGCTCCTCAAATTATAGATTTATCTGACACATATTTTCTCCCCCATATTTATTGTTAGCAAACTCTCATTCCAGCCATTTCCTATAGATTTTCTCCCGATTGTTAATCCTACATTTCCACTATACTAACCCATCTGTGGCCATTGATGTGACCGACATTCCTCTCTACAAATTCACTGAAATGGTCTATATTCCTAAATCGGTACCATTCATCGAGAAATCAAGGGAAACTCATCGTCAAAGCCCATCAAACAACCACATCAGAGAAACTTATAGAGAGGCTCCAACATTAAATAATTATAGCAGCCATTGTAGTTTGATCAAGGGCAAACAATAACTGCGACAGTTCAGCACATGACCTGAAATTTCCTCCATGTATAGCTATTGGCAATAAATCAGGATCGTATTTGTCGATTTCGTGATAAGATATTCCATAAATACAATTATAAAGAAAGTATGTGTATTTGTTCCTATAAATGAATCCAATTCCATAGAAAATAGTGGGTTAATATATTTGAGAAAATCATTGGGTGGAAATATATATATATATATATATATATATATATATATATATATATATATATATATATATATATATATATATATATATATATATATATATATATATATATATATATATACTCGTATATAGGGTAAAGCGAGGAGAGATGGCACAGCAGGAGAGACGGACTACTCGCGAAATTTTTTGGATCGTGGCAACAATGTCCGATCTGGTCACGTGGGCATAGCCGTAGTTCACAGTCGCGCTTTTTAAATCAACTTGTTGCGTTGTTTATCATTGTTTCTGTTAGTTACATGGGGCCATTATTTTTGGCGACACGAAAAATTTTGCTGAGAATATTTTGTTCCTTAATTAACTCACTCTAAGGTAAGTTTTGGCCTAATTTAGTGCTTAGTAGTAGTAGGAGGCGCTTCCTGGTGCAGACATAACCTCAAAACAAGAGTCTATAAAAATTCGTTTTGTAAATATTGCCCGGTCCATCTATCCTACGCTTTTAGGAGAGATGGACCAGCATTTGCGAGGAGAGATGGGATAAGGTTTTATGGATTCAGAAAAATGCCGAACAAGTACACAAGAAAACGAAACACACCTTTAAGGGCTACATGGTCTACGGATAATTCACAACAAGCAATAACTGCTGTTATATGCGGTGAAATGAGTTTAAATGAAGCGGCTCATTCGTTTCATATTCCAAAAACGACATTAAAACGTAGAATTTCAACGAATAACTTAGAAAAAACAGATCGGCTGGGCCCAGATAGTTGTTTGTGGAAATCTACTGAAGAAAAGCTGTCCAGACATGTTAAGAAACTGCAGAAACATGGCTTTGCCCCCCCAAGACAAGAAGTGCGAAGACTGGCGTTTAATCTGGCAGAGAAGCTCGGAATTAAACATAAATTTAAGGACGGTAAGAAGTTTCTAATATGTTTTGATATCAGGCTAATGTTTCTAAATTTCTATTATTTTCAGGCAAAGCTGGCAGAGTGTGGTTACAGTCATTCTTGCGAAAAAATCCAGACATCACCGTTCGTAAAGCAGAAAACACTTCTGTAGGCAGAGCCACAGGGATGTCGAGGGAAACTGTGCTCAAATACTTTGAATTACTTGAGAATGTTCTTACCGTAAATGAATTATTCGACAAACCTGGGCACCTTTTTAACACCGACGAAACTGGACTCCCCTTTCGAAAGGATTGCTTTAGATATCGCATGGCTATTTCCAACGACAGAAAATGGTGGCAAATACATACTGGTTGTAATGGATTATTTCACAAAGTGGGTGGAAGTTTACGCTATCCCAAGCCAAGAGGCCAAAATTGTTGCGGATGTATTGGTGAAATGATTTATCAGCCGATATGGAGTGCCCTTGGAAGTCCACAACGACCAGGGAACAAATTTCGCAAGTCATCTATTCCAGGAGATTTGCGGCAACAGTCTTTCTAAAGAAGTTCGGGCAATTAGAAAAACTTGAAGACCAGTTTCCAGCCCCTGGCAAGGCACTGAAACTGATACATAATTCGCGGTACGTCTTCTACGTGGTAACTAAAAAAATTTTCAAGATCTATCTACCTACCGCGATATGTGGGAAGCACTTCGAAACCTGCGAGACCATGTGTTAGAATCCAGCGTGAAGAAACTGGCTATGCCTAAGATAGCGAGTAACCAGTTGGATTGGCGAATCATCAGGAACATGGTAGAGGTTATCTTCAGAGATACCGGTGTCCAGATATCAATTTGCAGCTACAACCCCCGTTATCAGTATCCGATGAAGACGGTGCCCTGCTATTTCCATAAGATCGGAAAGTGTAGAAATAGGGACAGTTGCCGATTCAAACATCCAGTCTCGGCTACACAAAAGTTCCAGGAGGAACTGCCATCCAAGGAGGGGGTAGTGTTACGAAACAGCAGACTGGTATAGTCCCTAAATCCGACCCTGTCTAAGCCAGGTATCACAGTTTTAATTATGGTGGATACGCACTGTTTTTTTATAACTGTTTAGGACTATATTATCTAAACATTGTTTTTGTGACCAGACTTATCTAGAAAAGGCCAGAACCAATTGTTTTTGTGTGTGTAAGCCGCAGTCCAGAATTTACTAGTAAAAAAGGCCTAAATATATAAGGGACTGATCAGGAAGAGTAAGTTCAATTTATAATTTGACATCGTGAGATAAACAGTAAATAAGTGAATATAAATCAAGTGATTATATAAATTAGTTTAAGTGAATATACTGAGTATATATAAATTAAGTGTTAGTGATTAGTTTAGTGTTTAAATAAAGTAAGTGAACCTACCGTGTGTTTAAAATTTATCCCACCCGTTCATCTCAGTGTCCGGTCAAACTAAAAATTTCCAATAATAATTTGTGGCTGATATGGCCTTGTCGTTCGCCACATTAATGTCGTTTATTGTGCAAGGCTGGTCCCGATGAGGGGAAGTTAGATGATAGTTTGGATCCTGGGAATCTGATTTCAATAGGGGAACATATACTGAAATCAATGTCCGGCACAGAGATTTCGAACAAGCAACTTCTAGCTGAGATTGTGAAAGGAAACAAAGAAGTAAAATTGTCATTACAAGCAGTGGAAGTTGAACTTTCGAAATTGAAGGAATAAGCCCCAAGTAGAAAAACAGAATGAAGAACTAACAAAGAGAATTCAATTTCTTGAGAGGAATCGAAACAAAAACGGTATAATAATTTTGGCACTGGAGACAAAGGATGGTTACGTAACACCAGAAAGCGTTATTGAACTGCTAAAAAAACGTTTGAATATCCAACTGGTCGATAACGACTTGAATAATATATACCCTTTGGGAAAAACGAAAAATTGTCTGGTGAAAGTTTAGTTTACCTCTCAGTTGAAAAAAATTGCAGATCTCAGAAACACCAAAAATTTGATGGGAACTCCAATTAGTATCGCGAATGACCTCTGAACTACAACGGGTGGAAAAAAACTCTGTGAAAGCATTTATACGTAGCGAATCAGGATAGGAATAATAGTTGGTACATTAATGCCCGGTTGCACCAACTTTTTTGAGGAAGCCTTAGCGCTAAGGAATTCTTAAATTGAGAATTTATATTGCACCAAAACGTAAGTACCTTTAAGTGCTTCTTTACGTGGATTTTCAGGACTTAAATTCAACTGAAGTGTTTTGTAAGGTTAAGTTTTTTGTTTTATTGACCATTTAAAAAGTAGAGAGAACCCAAGAACAAAAAACGGGGATCCTTGTTTTTTTCCTTTATTTTTGTGGTTTTCTTCTGGTTTTATTATCAAAATCAACTATTGAAGTCGTATAAAAAAATTGAGGAGTACATAACAGATGTAACTACTACCAGGAAATGGATGAGTTGTGATTTTTTAAAAGGTTTAGGCTTCACAGTTTCAAGTATTTTAAAACAAATCGATGGCGAACTGGAATACCCAGATAGTAGGTAAGTATATTTTCAAACTTGACATACCATTTAGAATTTTTAGCAAAAAATTGAATCTAGCTTCTACACTTAGGCTATATTTTGCTTGCAATAAATACAAATTCTTTTTTTTTGCCAATATTGGAAACAATAACCTTTCCCCAATGAATCAACTACTCTGTTGTTTAAGATTATTTGCCAGTTCGAAGCATTTACTTCAGGCAGCTGATTTTACGCATATTGATATATCTACTGTATCTAGAACTATCAAGAAGGTGCCCCGAGCAATAGCAAGAAAATTTCTCATTTATGTTAAAATTCCGGAACAACAGGAGTTAATACTAGAACAGAATGAATTCCACAATGTAGCTCGATTCCCTCGCGTCATTGGATTGGTAGATGGGACATATGTTAAAATCCAGTCTCCAGGTATATAGGAATAGAGCTGCTACCCAACATCCTGAATACTGAATATACTCAATATATATTTTTCAATGAAAATACACAGGTGTATCGCAATAGGAAATCTTACTTCTCTATAAATGTTTAAGTGGTTGGCAATGCGGATCTAAAATTTTTAGATTTCGATTATTTGCTAACTGTACACTACGAGCCGGATTTGAAAGGTAATAATATAATAGAACTGTCTGTTGATATGGTGTACACACTAGATGTAAATTGAGTGAATGAAAAAGACGAATACTCGGTGTGTATTTATTTATTAATTTCCAGCTAAGCGCTTTCGGCTATTAAGCCATTCTCAAAGCTGTCCTATGAAAATTACAAAGTTTGTGAAATTTTGAAAAAACAATTTAAAAAAGTTGAACTTAAGTCATTTAAAAAATAGGTGTCGAAACCATCCAGTTGATAAAGAACAATGTTAAAAGTTGAATCACTGTTATGATTAAGTCATTGAATTGAAAAACACTAAAATAACCCTATTGGAAGGGTGTAAAATTATAATTTACATGATGTAAATTCATTCAAAAATAAAAACAGATTGAAAACCTGTGACAAGTTTGACATTAAAATTACGGTGGCTAATGAGCCAGCGTGCCGTGAAAACAAGTGCACTTTTTGAATGAATTTACATCATGTAAATTATAATTTTACACCCTTCCAATAGGGTTATTTTAGTGTTTTTTAATTCAATGACTTAATCATAACAGTGATTCAACTTTGAACATTGTTCTTTATCAACTGGATGGTTTCGACACCTATTTTTTAAATGACGTAAGTTCAACTTTTTTAAATTGTTTTTTCAAAATTTCACAAACTTTGTGATTTTCATAGGACAGCTTTGAGAATGGCTTAATAGCCGAAAGCGCTTAGCTGGAAATTAATAAATAAATACACACTGAGTATTCGTCGTTTTCATTCACTCAATAATAGAATAGAATAATAATAGAATTTGCCCAACTTTTAATATGTTTCTAAAGTCTTTTCAAATTTTTTTTTATCAAACTCTCAACTCTTTTGTATTTGAATGCATGATATGACCTTTTTTTGAAATCAAGTCTAGATTAACCCCCTTCAGTATTGACATTCAGTTACTAAGCATCCTGTATAACAACGAAATTATTTTTTAGGAGACAGTGGCTATCCTCTGTTACCCTGTCACACAAGCAGAACAACTGTATGCCGAGTCCTTACTACGGACCAGAAATGAGATTGCAGGTCATATTGGCCTCTGGAAAAGAAGGTTTCCAGTCATTGCATACGGCATACACCTAAATCTAGATACAGTGAAAACAGTAATTATTGTTATTGCACGTACTTATGTATGAATCTGAACCACCCATGCCAGATGAAATAGATGCAGATCAACTCAATTATTTAATAGGAACAGGAAACATACATCTGGAAAATCAAAGAGACAATGACATAGATAATGTACATAATGAATTGGTAAACAGATATTTTTCAGAATTTTATTGCAATGAATAAATTTAAAAAATGATGACAGAATAGTGTTTTAAATGAAACTTACTGTTTAAAACAATAATATGAGTAGATTCCACGATGTAAGGCTCGAGACAGTTGATAACAGAGTAACTGGGTGTCAAATTATTAATAGACATATTATAATGCAAATTTAAGTGAAATGGAAAAAAACATTAAAACACTATCAAATTAATACAACTTTATTTTTAAACATACTATCCAAACCTCCGTATTTCGCTTGCTCAGTAAGTCAAGTTATTCCTACTATTGGTAAATGTAACTAATGTGGCATTTTAAGAAAAGCTATTCTTTGGTAAACTTAGGTAATGGATAAGGTCTGAAATCCAGTGCGAGTCGAACTGTTTGCAATAAATTAAGTTACCATGTATCGTTTTCTCAAAACATTCTATTGTTGATAAAAATTCCTGCATTTAGATGATGACAAGTTTTGGGTCAGATATATGTGCACGAAGACTAACAAAGTATGACTTCCAAACTTGAATTAATTTTTAAAATGAATTTTTTAAGACAGCACTTTAAACTGATAAAAATGGCATACAATTTTTTGGATGATTAACAGTGTCCGAAAAAGCTAAGTAAGTATTTTGTCAATTTTTGATCCGTTTTCTCAAAAATTGCTAATGATAAAAAAATTATCACTAGCTTTTTATTACTCCTTAAATAATCAGTTTAAGAAAATTTATTATTATACTGTTGTTTTGAAAGTGACTTTTTTGTACTGTGCATGCACTCTGTATATCTGACCTCCCTTCAATTATTCATAAAAATTGAAAATAAAAATGTTCGATACAATATGTTAGTCAATGGAAGATTTGCTTTTACAAATATTTACTATAAAACACTAACCATAGAATTATCCTTCAAGACCTCAACATCATCACTTTTTGTAAATTCATAACAAAGGACATTATCATCAAAAACTCCATCATTTGTATAACTTTTCATGGGGATTCCTATGCTGTCAGAATCAAGTTCATTTTTGTCTGCAAATACTGTTAGTGGGTCTAGTATAGAAAGCAATAGTTGTTGTGCAGGATCACCTTCAGTAAACAGTACTTCCTTTCGTTCTTCTGAAATCTTTTATCTTACTCCTCTCTTTGGATTATCAACATATTTCTTTACAAATTTACCAATTCTGGGCATGCTGTGTTAAATTGTGCTGTTATTTTTTGCCAAGCGTCACTCTTTTCTGATGTCGACACGGCATCCGATATTTTGTTTTAAATAATATGTTTGTATTTACTAACCAAACCTAGCAGTATTTGATTTTCCCGAGGGGTGAAATTAGCACCCCTTTCTTCTTTTTCTTATCACATCCTTCAACGTCGATATTCATGTTGTTCCAATTATGGAGGTAATCGGAATATGGTGTGGACAAAACACAACACAAATGAATATATTTTTCATAATATAATCACAATAACATATAACATTACTATTTAATAAAAAAGTTTGGGTTTCATGGTTAATAAATAGAAAAACAGGTACAATTTTGACAGTCTTGACACATTGAATGTAAAATTCCCTAATATTCAACAACGTTGCCAAATTTTTCGGTAACTTAAGAAAAGAAAGCTTGAGTTTAGATGGTGCAACCGATTTATAACTAAAGAATCCTCAAGTTTTAAGGATCACTTTACTAATCTTTCCTTAAGTGCGAGTCGGTGCAATCGGACCTAAGAATAACAAACTTCACTTAAATAACCAAATACTTACACCATCTAAATTTGAGAACCTGGAAGTCATGAACGAACTCGACCAACAACCAAAGTGACATAGCGCACCAGCTACACCAACCCCGGTATCAATCGACACCCTGGAAAAACCCTCGAAAATAAATATTTTTGATGTTCTACCTCTAAACCAAACATACGATACAACTGTCGCAGTATCATGAGATATTTCAAGCATCCTAGGAATCACTAACACAGGCGCACCGAAGAAGTCTGTAAGAGAACCTCCTCGAGAAAAACCAAAACTTTCCTACAAATTGGGTAAATGATTTCTTCACTAGTTCATTCATTATCTAATTCATTTCTCTCAACAAAGCCTAATGTATTTGTAATTTCTTTTCTCAAGTATAAAATATTTCCTCAAGAACTGGTTTGAGATCACTTTCCTGATACACTTAATTTCGAAAGTGGCTGCTTATATTGAATATGGATCATTACATAAGGAACTTTCAAGTTAATACAGTAGAAACATACTAATTACAAAATTATATTGAAGCTAAGACTATACTGGAGGTGAATAATAAAAAAAAATACTTATTGGAAGTTTTGCGTTGGATGCCGACTGTTCAGTTTTAACAGAAATGTGGAAACTACGTGATCCAGATCTATTCAAAATTACTGATTATGATATGATATATAACTAAGGAGACCTAACCCAAAATGGTGGGGTAGTGGCGTATATGAAATCACACTTGAAATACAAATATGAAATAAGAACTATCAATACAATAAAACGTTTAGAAATCAATATTATCTCTAATAATACCAATGCAAATATAATTATGAGTGCAGTATATAGATCACCATCCACAAATGTAGATGAGTTCAACCGCTACTTGCAACTATACATTGAATCGGTTGATATTAAAATTAATGACTATAGTATATTCATTGGTGATGTAAATAATGATATTCTCGAAATGGATGATCATACAAAAATTTATTTGAGTACGTTGAGTGAGTTTGGATACCTTCCTATGGTTAATAATCCAACAATCTGGAGTTTTTGATTTGTGGCAGGAATTCTTCTATAAATTTATGATCAATTATCATGCAACCATTAAAATTGAAAATCGTATGCATGAATACAATACCGTTCATTACTGAGTCGATTTGTCAAAGATATAGCAAGTTTCTTGCCTCAAACTTTTTTAATAATCTTCCGAATGAAGTAAAAAAAACAATATGGAAACTCATTCAAAAAATTAAGAACATTTATACTGTACACTCCTTGGGATATCGTTCACAATTCAGTAGAAACGTCAGCAAAATTGTAAATATTATATTTTTATCACCAATATCTTTAATTTGATCCAGATTGGTGTAGTAGACAGAACTTAGTAATATATATGAACACTCTCATATAATCCTCTTTGAGTTTTTTTATATATATTTCAGTATATTTATGTATTTCAATGTCATTATATGCGTGTCGTACGTGGTCATAGGCAATCGTCATACCCATACTAAAGGCAAACTACCCAATCACTAGGTTAACTTCACACCGACCAATATCTCTTATCAACTTACTAAGCAAAATAATGGAAAAAATCATAAATCAAAGACTATTGCGGACATTAGAAGAGAGAAACCTTTTAATAAAAGAACACAGCCGTTTCCGCCAGAACAGATCTCATTAATTTGGAATCCGAAATCCACGAATCTTTCGCAAATAAACTGGATTGCCCTGCAGTTTTCATCGATATCACAAAAGCCTTCGATACAGCGTGGCGTCATGGCATTATCAAAACTCTTCATTCATGGGGCATCAAAGGAAACCTCCTAAAATTCATACAAATTTTTTTATAATCGATTTTTTCTTGTCCGTACCAATAACACCACTAACGGAACTCCCAAGGATGAGTCATTAGTTCAACACTTTTCCTGAAAGCGGTCAACGACATATTAAACCATCACTACAAACTAGTCAAAGGCAGGTTATATGCTGACGATTTGGTAATATTCTACAAGGGTAAGAACATCCACCCAATTCAGAAACACATCCAAGAAACTTTAAGCCGTCTTCAAAACTAGTCTAAACTCACGGGACTACAATTTTCAACAGAGAAGACCCATATACATATTATTTTCTAGAAAACACAATCCTGTGTCTCCTGAACTTAAACTTACTAACATTTCCCTAAACCATGTCGATAACACCAGATTTCTTGGAATGATTGTTGACGAAAAACTCAGCTGGAAGAAGCACATACTATATTTCAAAAAATCATGCCAAGACTGTATAAACCTTATCAAAAAGTAAATCCTGGGGATGTGACTATACCTGTCTAATGCACAAATATAAAACACTCATTCACACAAAGATAGACTACGGTTCTATAGTGTAAGCGACAGCCAAAAAAACCACTCTAAACTAACTCGAAACCATTCAAAACACTTTGCACTAAGAATACCAACAGGAGCATTCTGTACAAGTCCAATAAAAAGCCTACAGTGCGAAACCGGGAAACCCTCTCTACAACTCCGGAAAAAATACCTTGCCGCTTCATACGCACTATCTATCAGCACAAATCAGCAGAATCCAGTCTACATTAACATACTGACCAATCACAACAAAATTCTACATTCGGCAAATATCAAAACAGTCCCACCATTGTATGCAAGATCTAGTTAAATTCTCACAGAACTCCAAATCAAACGTCCCCTCTTTCTTTCCAATGAAATTGAAACTTGCCTTCCATGGTTGATCAATATCCCTCCCAACGACACTTTACTGTGCAAATTTAACAAATTAGAAACCCCCCATACCCTAATTAGGAAAACATTAGCCCCTATACTTGACAAATATCCACAATTCCACTTCGCATACACAGACGCATCCAAAACATCTGATGGCGTATGCGCGGCAGTGATCATACAAAACATTACACTACAATTCAAGTTACCTGAAATAAGCAGCGTCTGCACTGAAGAACTACACGACATTCTACAAGCACTTACTCAAATAAAAACAAAAAGTACTTCAAAATCCCTCATAATAACAGACTCTCCTTACTCAATCCAAATGATCAATCAACTTTATCCCACACATCAAATAGCACTCCAAATTAAAGTTGAATTATTACAGTTGCAATATTCCAATAGCTTTGAGGAAATACTTTGGGTTCCTTCTCATGCTGGCCTTCAAGGAAACGAAGAAGCCGTCCACAAAGCAGTAATTAGTGAAACCGTGAGTAAAGTGCAAACGCTAGTGTACAACGACATAAAACCCATACTTAAATCAAAAGTGGATAATTGTGGAAAACCGAATGGCAAATATCCCAATCGAAACCACGCGACGTGAAACCGGAAGTGAATCCTCGGTCGCAGTCAATGAACAGATGATCGCTCCAAGTTAAACTGACTAGGTTACGAATAGGCCACACCAAGCTTACTCATAGTTAATTAATACCAAAAGTGAATCCCCAAAATGTGAACTATGCAAGATCTTACCGTCAAACATTTAATAACCGATTGCCCAAAATTTCAACAATCAAGACAAGACAACAACATCAGCAACAATTTAGAACAAGTTCTTGGCGAAAACTGTGATACACATAATTATTTTAAATATCTAAGTGACATTAACATATTAACTAAACTATGAACCACCCATATTTGTGTCGCCAATTACCCCAGTGGTAGATGCGACTTGCTTGTAAATAAAAAAAAATTATTACACATATCAAATTAAATTATTTTGAGCGTAGCAATGTCACGTTCTTAGTATTGTTGACAATTTTTGTAATATACTTTTAATAAAATTGATGTCGAGAGTCAGTACAAGTATTTGTGGAGGGATGAAATTAAAGTTAAATTTAAAATACATGACGTATATAATTTTTATTCTATAGATACCCAGAGTAATTAACATGTTTCTTATTAAATAAGTTGATATATCTGAGCAAATTCGGTACGTTTTGAATTATATGTTCGGTATATCATCCGTTGTAATAAAAACCATGATGACAATAAAAGTACATTCACATTTAAACTCCGCTTGAATACATTGGTTTAATTTGAAAGTAAAAGGATTTGACCTTGTCGAGCATACCATAGTCATCCTTCCCTTAAACAAAAACTGCATTATCCCCACATGTAAATTTAATGAGTTCCACATTTCTGGGCGTTCTCGTGTACACTTAGTGAAACAAAGCACAAATACAAATTACCAACGTCGCTAGCAGGAATATTACTGCCACACAGGAATAAAAGATTGAAACGGGGATGGAATTCATTTACACTACGTGCTTTTCATTTTGCACCCCACAACGACAAGGATGCGTCGTTTTATTTGACAAAAGACCTAACACTGCAATACACGTTTTTTACTTGTCTACAACTGATATTACATTATCGAACCAACTCTTTGACAATTTTAGATTAAAAATTTGTTATTTTTCTTTTTGATACTATCTGTTCACTTTGGTGAAACCAACGCTTTCATCATTTGAATGAAAACATCATGGAAATAATACACGTAGAACATAGGAGACATTGAGGGATACAAGGGAAGGAGAATTTGATAAAACAAAAGAATGAAAACTGTGGAGGTACGTAGAAAAGAAGCAAAATTTTCAATAGGAGTAAACTTCACATGATCAAATTTCGTAGAAGAAAAAATATGCACCAATAATATACCGGGTGGCCCACCACATTCGCCTTGGTACTTCTACGAGAAATGAAGGGAGTTAGGGGAATGTGGGACCATGAAGAGCATATTCCGAAATTATTTTGAAATATATAGGGTGATCCCCCAAAAAATAACATACCAAAGTTATATTTTTTTTGTAACACCTCATATTTTTTTAGATTTTTAGATACTATAGACAAAATAAAGGTGAAATACTATCTATCATATTTCCCATACTTAAAACTGACCGTTTCTGAGAAATTTTGAGAAATTCAAAAATACAGACCATAATTTTAAAATTGTTTTCACCCTGTAACGTATAACGAGCTGATCGTTATTAAATGTACTGCTTAGCTCAATAGTTGAAGTTAACTACTACATGAAATTTTTAATGCAATATTATACAGAGTGGCGAAAAAAATTGCATTAAAATTTGGACACTCATTAAATCAAATAAATTCTTAGAGTTGAATGGAACTACCGTATTTAGTGGCGTAATTTGACGCAGAATTAGATTCCCTTCAAAACTATATTAGGGTTCCCTATACTTATCTCTTCCGCTTTTTACAAAAAAGCCGTTCTCATATTTTACTTATGATTAATTAATTAATCTTAAAAATGACACACACTGTATTGTAATGTAAAGTTTAAAAAGCGGTTTAAAAACCTTTTTATTAAGGAATACGTAGATTCGCTAGGAGCTCAAGTTAAAATTTTTGGATCTACAGTGTATCTAAAGTAAAATGCTGATAAATGTAAAAACTCAAATTTATTGCCATTTCTGAAATATTAAAGCATTTTTCAAAATAAGAAGGTGCACGTGTCTTAATTATTGTGGGGAAATATAGCAAATTCGCTTCATATTGAAATAAATACCAAATTACAAAATGGGTCAATGAAAACATACATTTACGATTTCCTATGAATCTTATTATACTATTTTTTCAATAATAGTAGGCTCTGGCCTAGATAACGTTAATTATTATTATGAAACAAAAAGTAGTTGACAGTGACACAACTTGTTAATCAAACCATTATCATTGTTTTAACTAGTTTAAAATTATTGTCATTTTGAAATATTGTAAAATGAGAACTTATTCCCAGGAAGAACGAATTGTTATGATTTTGATAATCGGTGAGTGTGAAGAAAACTGTTTATTAGCGTCAAGAGTATATGCTCAAAGGTATCCCAACAGGAGTCATCCTAACAAGCGTTCATTGGAAAAGTTATTGCAGAATTTCCGAAGAACAGGCAGTGTATCTTATAATATGCAAGAACAGCAAAAACCGGTTACTGGAAATGAGGAAAATTAATATTTAGTGATGATATTTCTAGTTGAACACCCTCACACAAGTCAGCGAAAAATATGTGAAACAACTGGAATAAGCAGACAGAGTATCCAAAGAATAATTAAAAAGTACAAATTTCACCCTATCGTATTCAACTACATCAACAGCTTTTTGAAGAAGATTATGATCGACGACTGAATTTTTGTTTATGGGTTTTAGTAAGGTTTGGTGATGAAGGAATTTTTTTTATTATGTGCTCTTTTCCGATGAGTCAACTTTTCATAACAACGGATTAGTAACAGACATAACTTTCACTATTACAGTGACGAAAACCCTGATATTTTTAGAACCCTTGATCACCAGCACAGATGGTCTGTTAATGTGTGGGGTGGAATAATTGGAACGCAAGTAGTAGGTCATTACTTTTTTGATGGTCACTTAAACGGCGGAATGTTTCTCGGATTTATTAGGGATAATTTGCATGTGCTGTTGGTAAGTATACCTATCAATATTCGTCAACGGATATGCTTGTAGCTTGATGGTGCTCCTGCACACTTTGATAGACGTGTTAGAAACGAGATAGATCGACAATATACAAATAGATGGATAGGACGAGGAGGTCCACAGAACTGGCCAGCCAGGTCTCCGGACCTTACAAGTCCCGACTATTTTTTATATCAAAAATATTGTTCACAATACACCGCCAACGACACCTCAGGATATGAAAGTACATATAAGAAATGCGTTTCATTCCATACCGCAAAATATGTTATCCAGAGTTCAGCACTCATTTCAAGAAAGAGTTCGCCTATGCATCGAGAATAACGGTCACCATTTTGAGCATTTATTAAAATAATAAACTATTAAAGATTCTTAATTTTTCGATAAAATGACTTTAAAAATGCTTTTTTGCTTTCCATCACAATACAGTGTGTTTCATTTTTATGAAAAATAAAATACCTAAAGTAAAATATAGAAACGCCTTTTCTGTGAAAAACGGAAGAGATAGGTATAGGGAACCCTAATGTAGTTTTGAAGGGAATCTAATTCTGCGTCAAATTACGCCACTAAATACGGGGTGTTCCATTCAACTTTAAGAAGTAATTTAATTGAAAGTGTGTCCACATTTTGAGGCAGTTGAGACAATTTTCAAAATATGGTCCGTATTTTTAAATTTCTCAGAAATGGTCAGTTCTAAGTATGGGAAATATAATAGTTTCCTTCATTTTGTCTATAGTACATACAGAAAATTAATGCATTTTAAAAATCACTAGAAATAGTCTCAAAATGAAAAAATGGTAATGATTAATTCAAGTAGCAGGTGTATAATATTTGATATACGTATATCAATAATTTTATATCACCAAATATGTCACTTGAAACTGTGTAGAATATCCTTTCGCTTTATATTCAAAATGACACATTCTTGAAATTATCAGAGCCGACTGTATTATATTTGTTTTAAGAAGAGTCCATATTAAAATTACTTCATAACTAGGGTGCAATTCATATATCCAATTTTATTGAAAATACGTCCCCTTAAAATAAAAGGCAAGCATTTAAATTTGAAAGGCATTCAAAATATTTTTAATAGATATATTAATATTTTGAACTGAGAACATAACGTCTAGGATCAATTTAGTAGCCAATAGTATAACTATATAACACTCTGCCTCGAATTCCATCTTGCGATGCATGATCATTTACATATTTCTGCGTCGCAATTTGCATTTTGTGTTTGTGTTGGTTTCCCAATTATGCAGTGAAAAAATAAACTATTGACATAATAATAATACAGGCAAGTAACTGTTACTAGTTCTAGGGTACAGTTCAGTTACTGTTAAAGATAATCAGGCTCTCTAGAAAAGTAGCTAGCTTATGAAAATTAGGTAATTAAACGAGTATTTTCATAACCTCATTTTTATTAATATTTTAGTTTATATTAGTTCTGGTAGTCAACTGATGTTATCACTTGAGACATTCATAAATAGTCAATGCCAAATGTGTTTTCATCAGGTACTTACATGTATCATTTGGAGGGTAGGGACTCGATAGATTGACAGAATATAAACTTTTCACAATCGGCATTAACACCTTCAGAACTACTGCAGTTACACTGTGCTACTGGTTTTCAGTCAGGAACGTATCATGGCAAAACATACAAATCTAATTTGTATTTGAAAGTTGTTGAAGATTATAAAACAAAGCTCTATAAGATTATGTATCTTTTTGAGTTGAGCAAAAATGCATTGCACATTCTATTAAATGAAATAGAACTAAAATGTTTCGATTTTCATTTTCAATCATTTGAAGTAGGAAGATTTATGAACAATCTGCATTTGAAACCTATAGAATATTTCACTTCACCACCATTGCACCTTTATACTTCAAATAATGACAAAGTATATTTGAGAAATAAGTTTTTGTGAATGTATTTTTTATTTCGTTCTGGATAAAAATATGGTTTCTAAATTATTGGACTTTTATTGCAATAACTTCTTCTGAAGGCGGCTACCAACTGCTGAAATTAGACATTCTTCAATATTTTTGGGTGTTTTTTTTTATTTACCTTAAGGCTGGCGACACACCAAGTTTTTGATTTATCGGTGTGTTGTCAGCCTAAGGCCAGTACATCATACTGAAACTGCAAATACCTTGAATGACTGTTATCCACTCTTGATGTCAGAGGATTGTGCTTTGGAAATAAAAAGAACGACCAATAATCCAATCAATTTTTCTGTTCAGTTACAGGAACAGACCTTTTATTTCAAAACTACAAATCTTTCTCATCATTAATTATACGTCTTTGGAGTATATGCATGGATGTTTTGAAAAAAATTAGCTGAACCACACATTTTATTAGGCTCATCACAACAAAATGTGATTGCAGACCTTTTATTTCAAAACTACAAATCTTTCAAATCATTAGTTATGAGTCTTTGAAGTAAGTGCATTGATATATTTCAAAAACAATATGCTGAACCAAACATTTTATTAAGCTCATCAAAATAAAATGTGAATGTTTTACTTTGAATTGAATTTCAACTTCGCAGTTGATTCTAAAGGATCACGTATCAATAATGACCATGATCATGATTGTTTTGAAAACTTCTTATCAAATCAAAAAAATTCCTATTGATTTTACTCTAAACCAGTGGTTCCCAACCTTTTCTGGACCACCGCCCCCTATAGAAAGAACCAAAATTTCACCAACCCCTTCCCTCCCCAGTCGCTGGTTAGTCCAAAGCAGTTAATTCTATTTGAATATCACATGTATCGTCCCAATTGATCTGTATTTAGCTTTAATTTCAGTTAATGTCTAAATTTTATTTTAGAAGAATGATGAAGTAGAAATTTATTAAACGACTACAAATGTACAATAAAATTGTTAATAAACTTTTAAATATAAACACAGAATCAATGAGGAATGCAATCACAATAGAAATAAGAAATGCAATACAATAAGAAATACAAAATTAATAATAAAGAAAAAATCAATGAGACGGTTGAGGCTGGTGGAGTGTTACCAGTTTGTTAATATCGGGTTCCAATTTCGTTAACATGTGTCGTTTGTTCCTCTTCTCTGACAGCAAATCAGTTACTGCACTGAATGCACGCTCAGCCATATAGGACGAAGGAAATACAATTAACAACTTCTGTACTATTGTCCAAAATCCAGGATAGAGAACGGGTATTGGTTTTTGAAGCCAGAACTCTTGATATCCACGTTTAAATTTTACTTTCAGTTCTTCTTTAGTTGTGAGTTCTAATAGCTCCTCTTCCAAATTTGATAAGCCTTCAGTATCTGTATTTGCGAAAGGATCTATAACCCAACTTGGTATTTCCATGTTTAAAATATCTTGGAAACGTTCTGTAGAATCAACATGAAGAACTTCCAAGTGGTGGCAGTAAGTAAGTAAATCTTCTGGTTTTGCAGACAATGTTGATAATGTGGGAAAATGGTTGTACTCACCTCTACCAATATTTCCTTTGAATATAAGACGTTTTCCTGCAAAAGCAGCTATGACGTTTTTTGTTTTAATTGAATTTAAATCATCACCTTGCAGTTGTAGATTAACTTGATTAAATACTTTAAACAGGTCCGCCAAATAAGCGATGTCATTTTTTGACGTAATCGGGTTTTCGCGCAATGGTTCGATTTCTTAAGAAATTCCAACACTGAGCCAAATAGCTTGAAAAAACGATTAAGACAAACACCTTTAGAGAGCCAATGTACTTCTGTGTGCAGCAGCAAGCGATTGTAGTCTTCATCATTTTCATAGCAAAGCTTATGAAACAAACGGTCATTCAATGAATTGCTTCTAATGATATTGATTGCTTCAATAACGTTATTGAGGGACGCATGCAGAAGTTCATTCAATTTTTCTGCAACAAAATGCTGACGGTGGAAAATACAATGTACAGCGAGTACATTTGGCACTGCTTTTCTCAAATGTGCTATGAACCCTTATAACGCCCGGTCATTGCTGGAGCACCATCAGTAGCAGCAGACAAAATATTGCTAATAGGAATTTCTTTCTCTTGAAAAAATTCTTGCATGATATTAAATATAGAATGTCCCTTTGTATCAGACTCCAAATTCTTAGCAAATAATAACTCTTGATGAATTTTTTCTTCTTATATAAATCGTACGTATGGTAAGAGTAGAGCTTCGTTACTTGGTAGAGTTGATTCATCGAGTTGAATGCAAGTCTTTAGGTAATCGCATAATGATATTTCAACGTCATTCGCCATTTCATCTATTCTTCTTTGGACTGAATTATTACTGAGAGGAATTTTTTTAATGATATCAAATGGTGTCTTATGATAGAGAACAGTTTTTAATATCTCTTCGACTGCCGGCAAAATTAATTCCTCGCCAATGGTGTGAGGTTTTCCTGACTTTGCGATTAACAACGAAACGTTATATGAGGCTCGTAGCCCATCGTCGTCTCGTTTAGAGGACGATGCAAAAAGGTTTGATATAGTTGGCTGTTTTAAATATTGTTTTTCGAGTTCTTGAAAATAGAATATATATTTGTTCTTCTTATTAGGAGGCATTTTATATAAATGCTCTTGTAGCCTAGAAGGTTTCATAGCTTCATTTGAAAAAACTTTTCGGCATATTAAACACATAGGTAATGATTTGTTTGTAGAAGATTCCGCAAATCCATATTTTAAATATTCAATACTGTATTGCCGGTATTTCTTTTTTAATTTAGAAGTAGATTCAGCCATTTTTATACAAAAATTAAATTCTCAATAGATTTTGAGATAGTAATGTTTATTAAATGACACACCTCTCACGATTATTTACTACGACAGAGCTTATGATTTACAACTATATATCGCGGCCAAGCACATACAACTAACTAACAAAAAATACGTAGAGCTGTTGCTTTTATACGTTTCTTTTCGTGCATGATTCAACTTGTCTATGTGCGAACATGTCGAAACATGTTATTTTGTATGAACATCGTGCGTTCGCTTAACAACGTGCGAGGACAAGTCATATACTTCTATTCTAAACTAAAAGAAGTTATTATAATTATTAGTATTGTTATTAATACTAATTTAAAACTGCTTATTAACCCTTATTAAATCATTTTTATTTCGCCATTCCTCTTGACTGCTTATTATTTGCTTCTGAATCCGCAACCGCCCCCCTAAAATGCTGCAGAGCTCACAGGGGGGCGGTATCGCCCCCGTTGGGACCCATGCTCTAAACAATAATGAAGCTATAATACATTTATTTTTCTTTGATTCAAAAGTATTTTTTTAATAATACAATGTTTTTTATCTGAGTGTATCTAAAAATATAAAAGCTATAACTTTGGTATGTTATTTTTTTGTTTTATATTTCAAAATAATTTTGAAATAAATTCCGCATGGACTGTGCTAAATTTTTTCCCCTAACTCTCTTAATTTCTCGTAGAAATACCGAGGCGAATGTGGTGAGCCACCCAATATAGTGGAGGTAAAACTAATTTCAAACCATATGGTAAGTTAATTTTCCATATTGAAAATTTAAATCTACTTTTGTTGATGAAATTTTGAAAAATCAATTTGGTATTCATAGCCTAAGAAATAAGAAGTGAGTTTGATTTTTGTGTTACTTCTATACGAAATTTCACAAGAAATAAGTAACGACAGAAATTTTCCAATCAATCAATCATAATATTCATTATTATATGAACGTTGGCATACTTTTCTATTAAATTGTCAAAACAGTGTTTCGCGATTCAATTTTCGAGCTAACAATTGAAAATTCAATGGCTCTGGAATGAATCCGTTGCATTGTTTGGAGATATAAAATTGAACAATGGAAAAATTATTGGTTATCAATTTATGAGTTATTTATTGCAAATAAACATGGAAAAGACCAAACAATTTATTTGTTTATAAATTTCAATGAATAGCCCTCATATTCGACATAAACAATTGAGGCTTGCTAATTATAATTAAGTCAAGTTTTGGTAGTTGATAATAGAACAATTTTTAATAAAAGATTGATAACAAGTCTATATATTAACAAATAAAAATGATACTGTAGAAACGGACATTTTAGACTTTTCAAATACGATATAATTATGAAATTCGTGAAAAATACCTAGCAATTTAATCAATATTTTCCTCCGTTACTTGTTTATATTTTAATACATATATATTATTTCCAGAGCGGCAGTAACTTTTATATTATGAACTTGCTCCAACAAAGTAATATAAAAGTTTCAAAACGATTTGGTAGCTTTGGACTACTTGAAGAGTATATATTTCCTCCATACCTCAAGCCCTATATAAACTAAAAAAACGTCTTATTTCATTTTCAATTGTGAGTGAAACCTCGTTAGACAAAGCTGGAAAATGGAGCTGTCGAATTGGAATTAACTATGTCAATTATTCTTACAAAATAATGTTGTAATTTTGGTGAACGCGCCGCGCATTCGCCAAATATTTACATAAAATGTGAATATATTTTTATCCACTTACAACCCGTTTTTTACTATGTTCTAATAGTGGTAAAAAGAAATGTCTCCTAAATGTTGAATAGAATAGTTGTAAATCTTACCTTTAACAGAAGAAAACCAGCAAAATAGGAAAACTATCATGAACTTCTTGATATTCTGCTCGTTCATTTTGTGAACTACTTGGGGTTCTCTGGAAAAAAATAAGATTATTTCAGAAAATATTACAATCTGCTTTATAATTATGATCAATATTTTTGTGTTTCTTGTCAGCATAACTTAAAACAATCTTTCAGCATGTACACTGGTGGCAGATATGGCCCCCCAACAAATTTGGAAATATTTCCTATTGGTCACTCCACCATTATAAAATAAACGGTTTTAAGGATTAAAACTAACTTTTTTGCATCTATGTGGCCCTGAACAATATTCTATCATGAAATTGTTACTTGTATACACTTCGGGGGATGTATCGTGCTAACAAATCGAAATTTCTCCAAAAATAACCAAAAATTTAGTATATCTGGATTTATAGGACCCGCTGTACTCGCTCTAGTCAATATAAAATCAATAGGGTACATCTTTGAGACACCTTGAACAATATTTGATCATAAAATTGATCAATCGTATACTCTCTGGAGGCTGTATCGTGCTAACAAACTGAAAGTTCTCTAAAAATGACAAAAATTTGGTACTTTGAGTACCATAGCACACGTTGTACTAGCTTTAATGGGCTGAATATGAATAGAGTTCATCTTTGAGACGCTCTGAATAATATCCAATCATAAAATTGGCCACTTTTATATACTCCGGAGGCTGTATCGTGCTAACAAACTGAAACTTCTCCAAAACTGACAAAAATATCGTACTTAAAGTACTGAAGCACCTGTTCTATTTGCTCTGGTTAGCTGAAAATCAATAGGTTTCATCAGTGAGATGTCCTGAATAATATTCAATCATAGAAGTACTGACTGGTTAAACTCCGGAGGCTGTATCGTCCTAACAAGACATGTGAAGAAAAGTGGCCGACGACAACGACGACGACGACATACACACAGGATTTTTTTTCTAAAAACCATATTTACGTGTTGTTGTTGATGGAAAACGTAAAAATAACTCAAAAAAGTTTCAAAATTCCACCTTTTTTTGGGGTAAACCAATACTTTTCTCGCATATAGAAAGGTTGAGTGGAAAAGTAATATACAAAGTGTATTATGAATTTTTATCTGTACCCGTCTCAGTGGCGACAGTAACAGTGGGTTCTAACATAGAATGAGTGAACGGCAAAATTTTTCAAAGAGCTGTCTTCAATTTCTCATCCCATAGTGTCAAATGAACTGTCTCCTCTATCTTGTTCCTCGGATCCAATAAGAATGACGCACAATAAACCCAGTTCTTTTTACAATAATGCTTCACTATTTTGCCTCATTTGCTTTGAATGCTTTCATTGGGGACAAATTTGAAAGGATTCTAATTTATCTAGTAATATATTAAAACATTGAAACCGACTACAAGTAAAGGTAACGTTGAGTAGGTTGCTCCAGAAAGTGATATAAAATATTGATTTTCCAAGCTTTCAGAAAGTTTTATTTCCATTTTTAAGCATTAGTAGGAAGATAATAGGAACATTGGTATAATAAATTGGGAAATATACTGATATTTGAATTTTATAAAGTTATTTTGATCATTTGTCTTTTTTATTCAAATTTTTTCACAAACAATTTTTATTTTTGTGCCAAAATTGTTGGAAACAAAAGAAAAATATAGGTTATCTTACGATAATATAGGGTTAATAGATATTAAATTCATTCTTCTTCGATTATCTCCACTTCATTGTCAAATTATTGTACTGTGATATGGTATGTTAATAATTTGTTCAAACATATTTAAAATCATGATGAAAGGTTATAAGGAATTAATCGCAAGATTCTATCAAATGGTTTAATTCAACTATTACTGAACACATTCGGCTATTAAATACGAGATGTTTCCTTAAAATACTCATTACCGTAAAAATGGTCTATTATATTCTCGCATATAATAATTCCATACATACCACCACAAACCTTAAACCTAAAGCCGGGTAATCACTGACGAACTGCAACTGTAACTGCAACCGTTACTGTATCGAATCGTCGTGAATGTATACATTTTCTGGCTTCTCGGGACCCAATCGATCCGCAGTGTTTGTAGATGATGATTTTATTAATGACCACCCAAATAATAATGATCCATTCAACCTAGAAATAGATAAAATACTCCTAAACGACTATATAAATGATCACTAAGGAAAGTCCAAAATACTTCATTCAAAATTAAATGAAAGCTTGATAAAAGAAAAAGAAAAACGAATCGAAAAAATTAAAAAAAAAACGCGAGGACCCCCATATATTTGAAAAGGATCAAAATGTTTTCATTAAATTACATAAGAGACAAAAACAAGCAAATAAGTTTAAAAAGTCAACAAAAATTGAAAGATTAAATCGACAGAAAAAAACAATTACCACTGATTCTCAAAATTAAATTCATTTGGATAATCTTAAATGCCCATTGGAAACTACATATGAATTCTAAACCTAAAATAATTCTAATTTTTTCAGATCTATGGGAGCCTTAGGACTTGCCAAAGAAAAATAACCATGAAAAATATGAACAACAATTTTGGACTAATCCCATTAAAATTAGGAACCGCAAAAATTGAAGAAAATAAATTCAATCTCATTCATTATTTCGATCTGAATCCAATCGTTATTGATGTCAAAAAATTAAATTCCCATTCGAAAGCCCTAAAATATCAAATTTCTGAAAACTCAAATTATTCACATGATAGTGTTTTTAAATGAAACTCACGGTCTCTAGTTGATTCCAATAACTTTTATTATATTGTGGAATTAACTAGAGACCGTGAGTTTCATTTAAAAACACTAATATGAGCATATTCCACGAAGTAAGAGTCACATGATGTTTCAAACTACGAAAATTTTGAGTTTCTCAGAAGACAAAGTTCAAAGAAATTACTCGAAATAATAGCCTTGTGTCATTAATAAAAAAGGGTACTTATTAATGGTTTAGGATCTATTTTTAAAAGTATAACAGGAAATTTAGTCGCAAGTGACGGAGAAAGATACGAACAAATAATCAAAGAACTTCAAGAAAACCAAAATCAATTAACCAATATTAAAAAAATACAAAATTCTCTTTCTATAGCGATAATAAGCAAATTTAACTTTACACTAAATCAAATAAGCCATACCGTAAAATATTTAGAATCAAAATTAAAACAAATTTCATTAATTGTTGAGGGAAACGTCTTTCGAGAAAATGCGATCTTCATTAAAGATACTATTAACCAAATTATTAACATGCTGGAAATAATAATCTCAATATCACAAGATATTGAAACATCAATTACATTTTCGAAGCTAGGAGTTATCCACTCAAGTATAATAAACACAAATTACTTTTATAATGAATTATATCAACTACAAAAAAGGTTAGAAGATGGTCGGTTACCTATAGAAGTAACTTTGCAAAATACATTGCTATTTGAAGAATACATAAAAATTAACTATCACATATTGAATGGTGAAATTATAACCCCGCTTGTTAGCTCTATTACCATTAACTATCAATTAAGTATTTTTAAGGAAATTTTAGAGGTTATAAATGCGACGACAGCTATTCATCGGAGAGCAGTCATGGGCGTAAGCAAGGAATATATTACATAACCCGCAGCGCCATGCAACTTTAGTTTCACATACAGAAATAAGTCAATTAGCAGATATAGATTCTACTAAATTACAGAATATAAAATTTCTGTGAAGAGGTGAGGTCCAACAAAAGAAAGTATTATTTGACTAGTAGCACAGATCAATTCTTTAATTAGGTTTGAGTATTTATAGAAATCTACTTACAACCAGTGGGATTAATGCTATATACATTTACGCTAATTTATTCAAGTAAGAAAATAAAATTGATTAATCCTTATTAGCAAGTTAATAAAACTTTGGATGTTTCTCAGTATGACTACAATAGTGATTTTTTTTGTTACACTATAGTACTATAGTTTACACCTCCAAAGAAATATTCTGTAATACATCGAAAGATTGTATATTCGTTTATAGTGGAATTTACTTAATTTTAATTACTTCCATTTAAATTCCAAAATACAGTTTCCCTCAGACTATGCAAGTAATAATTGAATAAAGAAAAATATGAAGAGAATTCTGGTCTGCTCGCTCCTATGGGTCCTACCACATTTCCTCATAAGCACTCTTGATCCCTAGCATATCTTCATTTTCATAGTAACCAAATGAAGGCTTTCTTCTATAGTTTTGGGCAAGGAGTGTATGCACCAAATCAAATGCACGTCTATCAAACACAGCGAGAAATAGATGTAGATAGTCAACGAAAGATAATTCTAAAATACCGTAAAACCCTTATTAAAAGGGTTATATCCCACACAAATCACGATTTAGGGCTACTTAGGTTTTTTTAACCAATAACAAAAACTAGCACAAGGTATAGGTAGAACCTCCTCGTTTCTTGGTTTTCCCCCAAATCCTTTCAAAAACACCTTTCTCAATCCAATAAGTACATTTATCTTTCTCCCACAACCTACCAAATACCCCCTACTCGACAAGTTCAATTGGTGGCCTAACTAGTAGGTACCAATGAATCAAAATTACTGATGCTACTAAAAGCCAGTGGCGTATCCAAAATCAACACGTTACAAAATAACTTATATATTACAGATTCCAATAACGAATTCTCAGAATTTTGATTATTATAATTTGTACCATATCCCCATTAGAAAAGAATGTCAATTTAAAGCAATTATCCCGAATAAAATATGCATCCATTAGCAAACCTTGTCTGGGGCTGTATCCGTCAACACTACATCTCTGCGAATACACCGACCTCCAAGATGTTGAAGATGAAGATCCGTGCGAAGTGGAACTACAAAATATAAAAAACACCTCCAGTTACCAACAGTCAAGAAACACCATCCCCATAACGGTCAAACATAAACGGTTTCAAAAATTGAAACTAACTTCTCCGCATCTGTGGCTCTGAACAATATTCTATCATAAAATTGTTACTTGTATACACTTCGGGGGATGTATCGTGCTAACAAACGGGAATTTCTCCAAAAATAACCAATAACTTAGTATATCTGGATTCATAGGACCCGCCGTAGTCGCTTCAGACAACTGAAAATCAAGAGGGTATATCTGTGAGACACCTTGAACAATATTCAATCATAAAATTGATCAATCGTATACTTTCTGGAGGCTGTATGGTGCTAACAAACTGAAATTTTTTCAAATATGTCAAAAACTTGATACTTCGAGTACCATAGCACCCGTTGTACTGGACTTAGTGAGCTTAATATCAATAGGATTAATCTTTGAGACGCTTTGAATAAAATCCAATCATAAATTTGGTCACTTGTATATAGTTGTATCGTGCTAACAAACTGAAACTTCTCCAAATATGACAAAATGTCGTACTTCAAGTACTATAGCACCCGTTGTACTGGCTCTGGTGAGCTGAAAATCAATAGGGTTCATCTGTGAAATGTCCTTAATAATATTCAATCATAAAATTGGTGACTTATTGCACTCCGGAGGCTGTATCGTGCTAACAAGACTTGTAAGGAAAAGTGGCCGACGACAACGACGACGACATACACACGGGATTTTTTTTTCTAAAAACCGTTTTTCCGTGTTGTTGATGATGGAAAACGTGAAAATAATTAAAAAAAAATTTTAAAATTCAATTTTTTTTGGGGTAAGCCAATACTTTTCTCGCATATAGATAGGTTGGGCGGAAAAGTAATACATACTGTTACGAAATATTACATTGGTATAGATTCTTCCCTTCGATCAGCTTTAATATTTCAGCAGGAATCTCGTCGGGGCCCAAGGCTGCCTGCACGTCTACCTCCAAGATTGGAGGACCATCTGTTTCTTAGATATTGGGTGGCACCATTCTCACGTCATCAAACAGTTGTTTAATGTATTCTTCCCAGGTTTGCTTAATTTCCGACTTCTCTACTATAACTCGGCCTTGGTTATCCTTAAGTACAATAACTGCTCTTCTCTTCACTATTCCCGCCATATCCTTTACCTTCTTGTGCATACTGAAGTTATCACATTTAGCTTAACATTCTTCGATTTCCATACATTTTTCCAATTTCTGTTCTTCTTTGACTGTTCTTATTTTCGCCCTCATTTCTTTTTGTATGTTCATGTATTCTCTTTTATTATTTTTATACAATCTCCTCTTTTCCATCAGTTCTAAGATCTCATCCGTCATCCAAGATTTCTTCATCTGCTATTTCAATAAGATCGGAAAGTGAAGAAATGGGGCTAGTTGCCGATTCAAACATCCAGTCTCGGCTACACAAAAAGTTCCAGGAGGAACTTCCATTTAAGGAGGGGGTAATGTTACGAAACAGCACACTGGTATAGACCCTGAATCCGACTCTGTCTAAGCCAGGTATGAAAATTAAAATTATGGCGGATACGCAGGTTTTTTTATAACTGTTTACGACTATCTTATGTAAACATTGTTTTTGTGACCAGACTTATCTAGAAAATGCCAGAACCAATTGTTTTTGTGTGTGTAAGCCGCAGTCCGGAATTTTCTAGTAAAAAAGGCTTTAATATAAATAAAGGACCGATCAGCCGATAAGTTTAGTTGACAATTTGACATCGTGAGATAAACAAGTAAATAAGTGAATATAAAGTATTTATATAAATTTGTTTGAGTAAATATACTGTTGATATAAATTAATAATCAAGTGATTAGTTAAGTACATATAAATTGAGTGTTAGTGAGTAGTTTAGTGTATAATAAATTAGTAAGTAGCCATACAGAGTGTTTAAAATTTATCCCACCCGTTTACCATTTAAATAGATAAGAATAACATTTCATTGGTGTCAGGTGTGGGGTCAGTTGCCGATTCAAACATCCAGTCTCGGCTACACAAAAGTTCCAGGAGGAACTTCCATTTAAGGAGGGGGTAATGTTACGAAACATTACACTGTTATAGACCCTAAATCCGACTCTGTTTAAGCCAGGTATGAAAATAAAAATTATGGCGGATACGCAGGTTTTTTTTTATAACTGTTTACGACTATCTTATCTAAACATTGTTTTTGTGACCAGACTTATCTAGAAAATGCCAGAACCAATGGTTTTTGTGTGTGTTAGCCACAGTTCGAAATTTTCTAGTAAAAAAGGCTTTAATATAAATAAAGGACCGGTCAGCGGATAAGTTTAGTTAATAATTTGACATCGTGAGATAAACAAGTAAATAAGTGAATATAAAGTGTTTATATAAATTAGTTTGAGTGAATATACTGTTGATATAAATTAATAATTAAGTGATTAGTTAAGTACATATAAATTAAGTGTTAGTGAGTAGTTTAGTGTTTAAATAAATTGGTAAGTAGCCATACCGAGTGTTTAAAATTTATCCCACCCGTTTACCGTTTAAATAAATAAGAAAAACATTACAATACCTTATACAAATACCCAAAGGATGCCTAATAAAAACCCAAGTCACTAAAATCGTAAACCGAAATGACATCCGAGTCTCAAGTCAACCCATCTTGTTTCCTGAACTAGAAGTCAAATTTATGAAAATACAAAACGTTCCTACCAGTATTCAACTGCAAGACATCAACTTGGATGACCTGAACCAAATTAAAACCAAAATTTTTGGAAAGGATCCAGAGTTAAAAATTCAGAAAATACACCCCACACTCCCAGCATATGGACTATTATAATTTATTGTCTATTGGTTATACTAGGAGGATGTATCATTGTTAGAAAAATATCGACCCAATTCAAATCTAAGAAAATAGATCAACCAATGGACCTGGAATCTATTCAACTTTCTCGCTAACCCTCAGAGTTGAAATTTCGAAGGGAGGAATTGACGTTTTCCATGGAACCTCCAACATCAGCTGATTCTCCTATCATCATATTCATGCAAACTGTTATTTCTGCGTTTTTTACCTTATTAAAATCATATATTTTATAGTTCAGTTCTTTGTCAATCTTTCACTTGTAAACTTAGAAATATCTAATAAAATTAGTTAGTTGTGTAAATAAAATTTTCACAAAAGAGATTTCGAGAATCGGTTATATTTCTCGTGTCAAAAAATAGTCTCATTTTAAATCATTGATATTTAAAAAGAAAACTGAATAATTCGAAATTTTTTCTATTGATATTATAAAATTGTATAATCCACTATCAGAAATTCTAAGAATGACAAAATACTTGCCGTGCTTAAATGTTTTACTCCCGAAATAAGGAAGGTAAATAATTGTAATTGAAATTTCATGTATATTTTTCAGAAAATACTTCAATTCAACATGATTCCATCTCAACAATTAGTTATTTCATCAAAAATATAAACTACAAACCAGCAAAATTCAATAAATCATTTCATAAAACAAAAATGTATGTCATACAAATTTCAGAAGAAGAATAAGTTGGTCAAATAATAAGAACAGAGATACAGGTATACTATTCTAATTCAAAATAGAATTTGTACCGAAATCTTTGTAAAAGGACATTTTGATAATAATAAAAAAATTGGTTTATGTCAAATTGGAACTTCTCTGCCTCTATTTTTCATAAATTATAATAAACAATTTGATAAGTTCCAATTTTTGTTTTTTATTTCACACTTATACTTAGTTAGGGTTGGTGGAGGACTAGGATGTTGGTTAAAATGAAAAATAAGCATTCATCTATACATTCCTGTCAAAAATTATGTTTCATCAAATATGAGAGTATGCTAGACCCGAGAGTCCTACACCAACCCTTGGTCAGAATAATATTTTAGTATATACAAACAATTGTCAACTTTGGGAATTTTTTTAATATAAGGTGGAATTATTTTGGAACAGTAGTTTCATTTATCATTTATAACATAACATGTAAGAAACATAACAAGATAGGGTTGAAATCGTAAATTTAATTTCAAAATAACCGACTATTTCCACATTTTGTAGTTAATTTACTATCATCGCCTCGAAAAATAATTCTTCGTCGATGAACTCATCAAAATAGAGTGAAATATAAATAATTTTAATTCGTTGTGAAATAATTTAGACCTTACTAAGGTTTATCAGGATATTATATATTATGCAGCAAACAACCAGCTTACCTCGTTCTCCTTCAATTTCATTTATTTCCTCTTGTAATTTCTGTTCCAAGTCATTTTGCATCAATATTTTCAACATTTTCAATCGTCTACAACACTTTTCTGTATGTATATTTACATATTAATGCTCAAAAAACACTTGTTTTACATTTATAAGCACACAATCACTAACCGAACACCGAACGCCTTACGATAAATAACAATTCACCATGTCCCGACGCGTCTAGACAACAACTGAGTAATAATATAATTGTGTACTCATACTAGGCCAACTTTGCGTTCACGCAACGAATCACTGTACTTTTAGTAAGTAAACAATTTTTTATAGAGAATTTTTATTTCACCTTTTTTTCAATTGTTCATCAAAATTAATAGTAGTTGGTGGGACGTAACATGGAAAGTAATATTGATGAAAAAAGTATCTCTCTTATAAAATAGAAACTTTGCACGTTATCAAATTAACAAAACTTTAGTAATTATACAGGGTGAATCACTACCAATGGTATGGAGGTTTATAGCGAAACGGTAATAGTTTAATAGTTTGTAATAGTGTTTTAAATGAAACTCACGGTTTCTAGTTAATTCCACAATATAATAAAAGTTATTGAAAATTCTAAAAAATTGACAATTGTTTCGATAAATAAATATCATCGTCAGAATGACAGAAGTTACATTTCATTTGATGCCTACCTGATGTTAGTAGTTATTTTTGGCTAGACCAAGAAGTGACCTAACTTGTGATTGACCTAATATATCTTTATAGGAAAAAGAAGAAGATGTGATATTACAAATATTGAAGCTTGGATATTATTAGCAATATGGTGATATCCTGGATATTATTTTTCCAATTAAGATCAGTATAACTGTGCAATGATATAGAAAACCAGGAAAACTATATCTGCTGATCTTTACAATTATCACTCGAGAAGACAGTGTAATAGTGAAGAACTCCCTAGATTCAACTGTTCATTGACAACTTCATATTGTGGGTTTCTTGAATGTCTTCTAATTTCCAATTCTTCAAGTAAATCCAGTTCTTGTTAATTTTAACAAATATGCAGCACTTCTAGTTTTGTGTTAGGTGTCAATGAATGATTGGTATCAAGTATATGTTTTGCGTAGTGGGATTTATCTGGCTGTTTTAATCTGTATGCTCGTAAGTGTTCACAGTATCGTTTTTCAAAGTTTCTATGGGTCTGACCCAAATAGACAGCATTACATTCTGGACATTTGAGTTTATATCTATCTGACTTCTTTAATAGTGGTATTTTTGTTTTTACATTTAACAATTTTGTAATCACGTTACTTTCTATTTTAAAAGAAATTGTTGTATTTGTTGCTGAAGATATTATATTTGAAATATTTTTAGAAATATTCCCTGCATATGTGATGGTTCTATAAGTTTTTATTTCATCAGCTTGTTTAGTAAATATTAGTTGTTATGCCACTTTTTCCTCTTTTTTACTAATTAGCTTATTTATCATATCTAATGGATAACCGTTGGATCTTGCTATTTGTCTAATTGTATTAATCTCTCTATCAAAATTACATTTGTTCATAGGAACTGAAAAAGCTCTATGTATCATTGAATTATATGTCGCTAGTCTGTGTGACATAGGGTGATTGGAATTGAATGGAATTGTCACATCAGTCTGTGTTGGTTTTCGGTAAATTGAATAATCAAGTACATTATTAAATCTTTGAATTTTCAAATCAAGAAAATGGATTGAGCTTTTTTCTTCAATTTCTAATGGAAATCATTGATGTGGTTGAAAAATACATCTAATTGTCGTTCACTACCCATAAAACAAGTTAATATGTCATCTACATATCTATACCAAAATGAAACATTTTTCGAAATATTACTTTCAAAGATCTTCCTCTCTAAATTGTCCATAAAAATGTTTGCTAAAATAGGTGATATAGGGCTTACCATTGGTAAACCTTCATTTTGAATATATATCATTGTCAAAAGTGAAATAATTCTGATTAATGCATACATCAAATGAATTAAGTATATCTGATATCATTCCTGAATTAATATTTTTATCTTCTAGTAATTTTCTTACAAGTATTACACATTCCTTAGGAGGAATTTTAGTGAACATATTAGTTACATCGAACGAAATGAGTTTATAGTTATCTTGCAAGTGGATTGCATTCAACTTTTTGATTAGTTCTATTGAATTTCTAATTGAGTACTGGGATTCATATCCGTAACTATTGAGTATATTGTTGAGCTTCTTTGCCAATATATTATTAGGAGCATTAACATAAGAAACTACAGGTCTAATTGGTTTCGTTATTTTATGTAATTTAACGGTTCCATATAATTGTGGACAATAAGGATTCTTATGTATGATAGACCTCTTTTCGTAATCACTTGAAAGATAATTTGAATTATTAACAATATCCCTTACATTATTAGAAAACTTTTTTGTTGGGTCTGCTTTAAGAATTTTTACATCGCTCAATTCTATAAAGTTATATATTTTGGAATTGTATTTTTCAGTCGTCAAAATGACAGTTGTGTTCCCTTCATCAGATTTTGTAACTGTTAGGTTATTCTCTTCTATCTTTTTTTTATTGAATTTAAAACTGTAATGTCATTTATTGTTTGACGTTCAACTTTTGAAGGTTCAATATTTTTGATTAAATTGGCAATTTTTAATTTCTCATAAAAAAAATTATTTGAATTAGATTTCAAAGCTATTTCTGACTCTATAGCTATAATTTGTTCAATATTATTCGTAAATTTTGGTGGTATGCTGTACTTTAAACCTTTATTTAAAAATTCTATTTCACTATCTGTAAAATTAGTGTCTGAAAGGTTTTCAAATCGTGGTGCAAAGTGTGTTGGTATGTAGGTACTTACAGTTTCATGATGTTTTGAGTATTGAATTTTATGTTGTGTGTGTTCAAGATTCTGTAGCTTCTTTTCTTATGCTTTATCGTGCTGACACTTTCTCTAATTTTGTCTTCCAAACAGTCAAATTCTACTGGATGTAACTGGAATGTGAGTCCTGAATGTACAACTTTTATGTAGTTGTCTAATGAGTCTGTAACTTTGAACCATGTCTCACATTCTGCTTTTATCCAAACTCGTTGAGCACATTTTATAGCTTTCTGTGCTTGTGGTGTTTTAGTGTGACATTTTATATTCACATAATTTGGTATTACCTTTTTCCTAAGGCATTCTGGGTCAAACCAAATGTTTTGTAACGTTTCTTACTATCTAAGCTTCAATATTTGTAATATCTCATCTTCTTCTTCTTTCTATAAACATATATTAAGTCAATCACAAGTTAGGTCACTTCTTGGTCTAGCCAAAAATAACTACTAACATCAGGTAGGCATCAAATGAAATGTAACTTCTATCATTCTGACAATGATATTGGATTATCAAAACAATTGTCATTTTTTTAGAATTTGCAACAATTTTTATTATATTGTGGAATTAACTAGAAACCGTGAGTTTCATTTAAAACACTATTATGAGCAGATTCCACGAAGTAAGGGTCGAGACAGTTAATTTCATAATAGTTTGTACATTAATAATTGCTACATTTCAAAATTATTTTGCAACATATATGTTCTTTCTTAATTCTAATAATTGATAGTGTGAGTAAGTAAAAATACCTTCGTTTGAATATGCTTTTAATTTGACATATATTATATAAAATTCTGACACATGTATCTTACTCTGACAGCAACATGCAACGATCGCGAATCTGATAATCTGTCGACCACATCGTTACCATGGTTTAACAAAGAAAGGAAAATAAATTGAATATAAACTCCCCCCCTTTTGAAGGGAACCTTCAAATGAATACATAAGTAAACGTGTGAAAATAGATATGAACATAAAATGGCATTGACATTGCACATAATAAAATATCACTAAGTGTTTGTATCTTCTTCCATTGGAAGTGGGCATAAATGTCGTACTGAACGATTCACAATTCCTGCAGTGGTTTGGATTTTTGCAAGTCTGGAAAAACCATCTTGTAGGATTCTACTAAGAGGCAATTTGCATGGCGGCTGGTTACATTGTTTGATGAGTACAAGGGTTCCAGTCGTTAGCATTGGTTTGGCTGGATCTTTCCATTTATATTGCATATGCAGTTGAGAAATATATCCTTGGATTGGAAATAAAGGGGGCACGAATTTGAAATTCCCTCAAATTGTACCCAAAATGAATGAAAATCTTGATATATAAATTGTTTGTTATAAAGTATGCGTTGTAGATTGTGCTTAGTGTATTTGACGGCTACTTTCCATAGGCCACCTAAATTTGGTATTGAATTTGAAACAAGTTATACATTGTTTGGATACTTTTCTTGCTAAATTACCTCCACCGATAGGCCAATAGAACTGTCTGATGGTTGCCTATAATTGTTGAGGACCTGGGTGTAATAAAATGTGATGTTTATAAAAAAATAATAGTTTTGAAAAAATGTGTTTCGAAGAAAGTAATATCGGATGTTTCGTATGAATGGAGAGTGGTGTAAATCCTAATCTTCCTCCTACACGTAATATACTATTTTCGTCATGAAATGGTGCAAAAATGTTAAATTTGTGTTTTGATGGTAACTGTTTGTTTAATTTGTCTATTTCTTCAGAAAAACATTCTGATTGTGCTAGTTTAATTAATGTGAAATTGGCATGATTTGATTCTGAGATTGTAAGAGGACAAGTTAATATGTCTTCTTTTCGTTTTTGTATGTTGAAAATAAATCTGAGACGATAGCAAGTTACACGTTTCAATTTGTTTAAATTTGAATATCTAGAGAAAAGTGAAAATTGTTCAATAGTTGTGGCCTTGAGTATGGTACTGGTTTTCTTTAAATCGGGTAAATTGAAGTTTGAAATAGTTTCATCACATAATGAGTTATCAATAGATTCATAGAGAAAATCAGGTCCGTACCACCATAATTTTGAATTTCCTAGCCATTCTGGTAAAACTTCTCGTGACACTAAGTCTGCGGGGTTTTCCTTTGTATTGACATAATGCTAACTGGTAATATAGGTCATATTTTGAATTTTGGATACGCGATTTGCGACAAATGTTTGCAACAGATAGGGTTCCTTTTGAAGCCAACATAGAACAAATTGTGAGTTACTCCAATAGTATACAGGTACTGTTGGAAAATAGGTATTACAAATTCCTTTTACTAACTGTGCAGCTAATAATGAGGCACATAATTCGAGCCTCGGTATCGTAATTGTTTTCAAAGGAGAACTGCCTTGATCGTCTTTTACTTTGAAAGTTACAGTTGAGAGGAGAATGGATGAATTGTAAGTAGTTTGTTGATTATGAATTGAATTTGTTTGTAGTAAAACATTTGAATGATCTCCTTGGGAATTGGATGAATTGTTGGAATCACTGCATGACTGTTTGATTAATAGGGAATTGCATCGATTGTTTTGTTTGATACTTTTAATTGTATTAGAATAGTGTAATAGAGTATATTGTTTTCGTCCGCATTCCTTACAGCAGCCTAAATTGCATGTTTCTTTTGAATGTCCTATTCTCAGACAGTTTGAACATAGTTGTAATGCTTTCACCTTGTTCCATCTTTCATTGATGCTTAATTTTATGAAGTCAGTACATGTCTTAATATAATGTTCACCTTTGCAGTAGTTACATGTTAATTTATGGATTGATAAATGTACTTGATTACGGCCTTGTGGCTTTGTCGATTTTTGGAATTGAATATTGGGTTGATTATGATTGGTATGAACTTTAGTTCGAAAATGAGACTCTTCCATTGATTCCAATACATCCTGTCTTTCTTTCAAGAATTCTAGAAAATTGTGTAATGTGGGTACTTCAGATGAAGTATAAGATTCTTTCCATTTGTCTTGAGTAATTTTATCTAGTTTATTATAAATTATATGAATAATAGTCATATCCCAAAGGACTTCTTTGGAAAGCTTCATTCCCTCAAGTGCTGTGATATATTTTAAAATGTCATCTACTAGAGTTCTGAGTTGCATAAATGTGGATTTATCTATAGGATTGATATTAAACAATGCTTCAATATGACTATCAATTAGAAATTGTTCATTTTCAAATTTTTTAAAGTTTTTGCCAAGCTCTTTGATAGTCTTGAGATTCATCACAAATTACTCGTTTTGCATACCCTTCTAGAGCCGCATTTAAAAAGTTATATTTTTGAGTATCATTTAGGTAGGTATCGGAATCAATTGTTGACATAAAATTCATTTTAAATTCTAACCATTGATCATATTCACCGTTAAAGACAGGTAATTTGATTTTAGGAAGTGAAAAGTTTGATAATGAATCGTTGACTGATGAAGAATTTACTATTGTTGTTCTTTTAGAAATGTAATCTTTTAAAAATGATAAATTACTATAATATTTATTTTAAAAAGGCTCTCGTTCATCAAACTGTATCTCTAGCAGAAAAAAGAGAGGGAAATGAAGAGAGGAGCGAGGGAGCGGAGGAGGAAGCGATGGGGGAGTACGAGAGGTATCTACGTAGAGCCAAGGAAGATATGGAAAAGAAGAGAAAAAGAGAAGAGATGGAAAGAAAAGAAAGAGAAGTGATGGAAAGAAGGGAAAGAGAAGAGATGGAAAGAAGGGAAAGCGAAACCGCAAGGAAATAGTCCACACCAATAGGAAAAGGGAGAAATGAGGAGGCAGAAGAGGAGGGGGGCAAGTCAATTCGATGACATCATCATCATCGACGAAGAGGAGTCAGGTTGTAAAAAAATGGACATCAGAGGGGATAGTCCTGAGAAAAAGCAGACGAAAAAAAAGGAAGGAATCAAGGAAAGATTCGGGCGAAAGCTGGAGGAGCTGGCAGGTATCGAGGGACACCAAGACTCGTTTGATATGGTGGACTTCGGAAGAATTCTGGAGGAGTTAAAAATAATCCAAAAGGAGATCGGGGAACAATAACATGCGCAATGCAGAGAGTGCAAGGAAATAGAGGAGAGGAAGAGAATAGGGAGGCAACAGAGAAAGTGAAGGAAGACCTCAATAAGGGGGGAGAATACAAGGAGTATAATGGAATTAAAGATGTTAAATGGCAAGAAGTAGTCTACGAAACAACGAAATGGGAAAGGGAAAACACGGAGGAGAGTATTTTAGGAACTGTAAATTGCGCGATAATATATTGAGGAGATTCAGAGGAGGGGACAAGGGATAATATCCAGAGATGCAATAAGGAGATATGGACTTTGCTGGATAGCTGCGTGGAGGGGGGTGCGATACACTCAAAAATAAAATAAATTGCACGAGATTTCAAATAACGTGGTGCAACTACGTGACGAAAGTGGGAGAAGATGAAGGGGAGGTTCTATATGAAACAATTGAAACTCTGACCGAAGTAGGTCAGGCAAATGCAAGAGAATGGCGAGGTTGAAGTTATTATAGAGAAAGGAACAGATAAAATAAGGATAAGGAAAGCAATGGATTTTATAGGCAGAAAGGGTGGGATCATGTGGAAGATAAGTAGTAAGAGCAGATGAAATGAGGAAGGAAAGGGAGGGAATAGAGAGGGAGTCACTCCTTATTAAAACTGGTGACGGAACGTATGCGGATGTATTGAACAAGATGAAGTTCCAAGTCAACGTAGAAGGATTGGGCATTAAAGTCGAAAACGTTGAAAAAACCAACGGCGGAGATCTCATAGTTAAACTGAGAGGTAGGGGGGCGGCCAAAACGCTCAGAGATGTATCAAGGGATAAGATGGGGGGAAGAAAATGACTATCAAGAATAAGGAAGTCAATTTTGATATTCTGAACATTGATCCATCTATAAACGAGCAGGAACTCATAGCGGTGGTCTGTGGATGGACTGGTATGGAACAAACAGATCTCAAGGTAAGGAAGACTGACGGAGAGTAGGGGGACGGCCAGATTGCCAATGTGTCTGTACGGGAAGTGAAAGCGGAGAGGATACGGGGATAACCAAATATTAAGTTCACGGCAATATTGTAGTATGAGGGAGAGGTTTACCACTCACCGATGCTACAAGTGCATGAAGTACGGGCATAACTCCTACCCCTGCAAAATAAGGAAAGGGGTAAGGTGTGCTTTAAGTGTCTCGCAGAGGGCCACAATGCGCGCGAGTGTTCAAATGAAGCGGCATGTCAGTCATGTAAGAAGTTCGGAGGACATAGAATGAACTCAATGGAGTGCCCAAGATATAGGGAGCTTGTCTTGGGCAAGAAACAAAAAGAGATGTTTCATACATAGGTAGATGTGCGTAAAGCCGGCACACATGATGATATGCTCGCTAAGAGCGGTACCGTGTGTGTCGGTGGAGAAGAAGAGGGTGGGGTTTTAGCTGGAAGGCAGCATTTCGTATTGCTTTTTGTCTTCAAAACAAATCCTTTTCATCCATCTTAGTCTTGCTACGACTTTCATTTCTATTACATTTCTACAGATTTCATTAAACCATTATCTTTTATTGCAGGTCTTTGTTCTACCCAAATGATTGCTGGCTGCATTTTGCGAGCTCTTCTTCATATTATTCCATTCCTCCTTGATAGTTTCCCCTTCATCTATTATTAGAAAATTATCTATATATGCAGCATATTCTTCTCGCGTGTTTTCATCATGGAATTTATCCAAATTACATTTATGACGTTAACGTTTTATGTCATTTATCCTTCTGATTTTCAGCTTTATTTTCGCAATAACCATGAAGTGATCCTAGTCCGTACATGCTCCTCTGTGTGATCTGACATCTCTTACTGAAGTGGGTTTTCTTTACCATCACGTTATCTATTTGTGAGCATGTTTTTTGATTTGGTGATACGCAAGTTATTTTATGATTTTTATGGTGCCGAAATTTGGTACTGCTGATAATCATATTCGTTTGTGCTGCTAGATTATATAATCGCTGTCTATTATCATTTGTTCTTTGTATTGTTTCTTTCCTGCTATTTTGTTTAGATATTCCTCCTTTCCTATTTGAGCGTTGACATCTCCCAAAATTTATAGTGTATCTTGCTTCGGAATATTCTCTATTTCATCTGCTACTCTTTCATAAAATTCTTCTTTGTCTTCCATGTTAATGTTCTCAGTTGGGGCATACACTTTTAATACTGACAGGTTGGATGGTTTTGATTCAATTCTTATGTATACTAGCCTTCCATTTATTGGTCAAATTCCAATACTTTTTGTCTTAATTCC
The DNA here is from genome assembly GCA_963921935.1 of Galeruca laticollis. Taxonomy (NCBI): domain Eukaryota; kingdom Metazoa; phylum Arthropoda; class Insecta; order Coleoptera; family Chrysomelidae; genus Galeruca; species Galeruca laticollis. The sequence goes on from OY998182.1 coordinate 138,807,890, forward strand.
CCAAATGTCATGGAACCTACTCCATGCTGACCTTGTGTTTCATTACCTGAGTATCGAAAGCTATAATGTTTATTTTCTATAATTCCTTGTCTCTTACATCTTGTTTTCTGTACTGCCGCGATATCTGCTTCATACTTCCTTAATTCCAAGTCAAGAACAAGTCAAGAACTTGCATCTCTCTTGTTCTTAACATTGTTCTAATGTTCTATGTACATATTTCCATCACTTATTCCCTGCTACGTTTTCTATTTACTTTTTTGTTTTTATATTGACTCTCTTCATTAGTTATCAATAACTATGTTTCAGTAGCCCTTTATTTTGCGTGAATTACCCATGAATTTCTTTGTTGTTATTGTTAACATATCACGCGATATTCCTACATCTTTTTGTTATTTACTATGGGTCGAAAGGTTCATGGCGGGGGGGCTATATGCGCCTCCGTGTCGATCTAGTTTGTTGTCCTGAAAACTCGGGATCTTCCAATTGAAGACACAAATGAGCTTTTGGTTTCCCTGTTGAAATCCGTTGTTTTGTGTTTTCCTATGTTTTGATTAACATCTTTGCTCCCAAATTTCACATCCTTATTTGGTTATAGCGTGCTGAAGAGGCAAATGAGCCAGAAACATGCATGTCCGCGGTTACCACTGTGTTCCAGTAGCCCTTTATTTTGCGTGAATTACCCATGAATATCTTTGTTGTTGTTGTTAACATATCACGCGATATTCCTACATCTTTTTGTTGTTTACTATGGGTCGGAAGGTTCATGGCGGGGAGCTATATGCGCCTCCGTGTCGATCTTGGTTGTTGTCCTGAAAACTCGGGATCTTCCAATTAAAGACACAAATGAGCGTTTGGCTTCCCTGCTGAAACCCGTTGTTTTGTGTTTTCCTATGTTTCGATTAACATCTTTGCTCCCAAATTTCACATCCTTATTTGGTTATACCGTGCTGAAGAGGCAAATGAGCCAGAAACATGCATGTCCACGGTTACCAGTCTGTTTCAGTAGCCCTTTACTTTGCGTGAATTACCCATGAATCTCTTTGTTGTTGTTGTTAAGATATCAAGCGATATTTTCACTTCTATATATATATATATATATATATATATATATATATATATATATATATATATATATATATGGGACTTGCCATTTCCCTCTTCGAAGGTTGTTAAAAATATTGCTACTCAGGGGGTGACAGGCTCTGAAGTTGGCAATTTCGGAATCTAAAATTTCCAGAGCGAGAGATTGGACTTGGATGATTTTTTTCAAAGAAACCTCTCGAGATAATTAAACTTACCACCTACAGGTGATGTTCTATTTTAGCCGGTGCTAACTTCTGTACACGTGATAATTGCCTGGATATGTTCACAGCCACGGGACCGAGGAAGTGAGAGTTCATTCGGTTTGGTGACTTTGAGCAGATTCAACTCTGTTAGAAAAAAACAACCAAAAAATAACAGCAGGCAACTGTTATATTGAAGAATTTTTTTCAGTTTTGACATTAATTGGACATCAAGATTCGAAAATATAAATATTATTCTCATTGCTAAGATTGGTGCAACATTCGGTATCACACATGTACATTTTCAACTACCCTGGTATATAGATATAAAATAAAACAAACTCGCTTGAAGAGAATACGACTGTAAATAGGTATTGAAAATTAAAAAACGTTACTTTCTATCCAAAAACTAGATATACTTGAAACAACCGAAGTTGTGTCTAATATTCTCGTTTAAAATGTAGTACTTAGTGGTGAATTTTAAAACCAAAATGTGTTTCTTCGAGAGGAATTTAAGCTAAGTATCCATTCACATGTATAATTTAAACTCAATTTTTCGTTTTTTCTTTGTATTTTATTTCAATGATAAGGCAGTGGTTTTGATTTGAATTGAAGTTAGAAGTGATTGCTTTGTATCCTGTTTTCTTTTATTTCCAATAGTTGTACCATACAACCTTGAAAAAGAAAAAAAGTCTTTCAAATGCGCTCGGTTCCGTACAACAAGAATTTCCAACAACATTATTTTGGCTGCAATCCCCGTGATATTTTCATATTGACTTCATATTGTTAACTTCAATAAATATTAATAACGTGTAATTATTGTAATTAAATAAATTTTTGAAAAAGTAAAGTTTTAACTTGAAAACAGAAAGATCCATTATCTAAAAACATTATTTTGTTTTGTTTTGTTTTGTTCTTCTAAAACAGTTTTTAGCTGTATGATTACTTTTTACATAGATATGACAACGCTTTCTTGTTTCTTTTATTTCTAGAGGAATCAGCTTGTGCTGCTACAGCCGATGTATTACTATCAAAAGACTTTCTCTCTTACTCTAACAACAACTTCTAGGTTCCTTTGTTTTCAGACACCGACTTCCAGGCAAATCCGAAATATTTGAATTGTTCTGGAAGAGACATTATTTCTTCTGTCATGATCATATTTTCATTTGTCTTCACATTCTGTTCTCAACTTTCATCCGTTTCTTTAATTCATCACACTCGTTGTGGGTTTTACACGAGTACCATCTATTGTTTCAAACAGACCTTTCCCTCTTAACCGTTAGTTAATCGCGTGGGAAATTCTTCTTTGTCTTCCATGTTAATGTTCTCAGTTGGGGCATACGTTTTTAATACTGACAGGTTGGATGGTTTTGCTTCAATTCTTATGTATACTAGCCTTCCATTTATTGGTCGAATTCCAATACTTTTTGTCTTAATTCCCCAAATGTCATGGAACCTACTCCACGCTGACATTGTGTTTCATTACCTGAGTATCGAAAGCTATAATGTTTATTTTCTATAATTCCGTGTCTCTTACATCTTGTTTTCTGTACTGCCGCGATATCTGCTTCATACTTCCTTAATTCCAAGTCAAGAACTTGCATCTCTCTTGTTCTTAACATTGTTCTAATGTTCTATGTACATATTTCCATCACTTATTCCCTGCTACGTTTTCTATTTATTTTTTTGTTTTTATATTGACTCTCTTCATTAGTTATCAATAACTCATTTCCTTCTCATACTGGGTCGTTAACCTTTGTTCTTTAACTACTTTTTTTCGAGTTTTCCTTCCACTCCTCTCCATTCACCATTACTTTGTTGTATCCAATTTTTGTGTTTTTTCTATTTATTTTCTCAGTATTGGCAAAGTCTCTTATTAGTTTCTATTCTGCGCTCTCTTTCATCGTTCAGTCCTCATTAAAATATACTTTATCTCGTGCCATACTCCTTAGCTTTGCTTTATTCTCCATAACTTATTTTTGTCCTCCTCGCCTTCTAGCTGTATGAAGTAGGTTTTTGGTTCTTTCTTTTTAGCCGACTTGATGTGGATTATCACTTCTATGTATTGTTTCAAGAAATTTTCCATACGATCTTTCAGTGTTCATTCATCCTAAATAGGCCGCTCATTTTTATTTTATTTTTTTTTGTCCTTTTGTATCCATTATATGCCCATTTGAATGTATTGATGATCTAATAATTAAACTGTAAATTCTTAACACCCTATATACAGATGTTCAGTACTGAATCTTGAAATACATCAACGAATAGTCAACTATTTAGACGTAGGAGTAAATTTTTTAGAATATTAATTAGATCATACTTTTTTAAAACTTCACATTTTAAGAAAAGTCAACATACCTCCGAAAACTCTCTACTTAGGTATTAAGAACCCCCGTGAAAGTGTAATTCATATTTTAGTGACCATCAGAAAATGGAATAAAATATAGGGTGTCCAATAAGAAAGAAATATAACTTTGATACTTCACAAATCTTTGTGACATCCTGTATATTCCAAAATAATTTTAAAATGTGGCCTTTATCAACGCTAAAACTACTAAGGTGACAAAAATTTTGAAACTATTTCGACATAAATCTCCATCTCGTTGATAGTTTTGTTTAACTTCGCTATTCACAAAAACATAAATATATTTTGTTAGAATTTTTACTTAGACGAATGAAATAAAAACCGTAGTTTTGCGTATAGGTAACAGTTGCAAATAACGTGTTTTAATCAAATATGAAAGTTATTGTTATTGTTATTCTCTCAAAATATGGATAAATATTGAGAAAAAACGTCTCTCATCTCATATTATCTTGAAACTAAAACTGTTACGTCTCTTAAAACTCTTCAGAAACCGGTACTGGATTTACAGAACGTTCCTTTATTTATTCGAACCATTAACTTCCACGTCTCTATCATTTTATCCTCTTTTTTTATAAACCTGTATTAATAATTTAATAGATGTTACAGTATTAATAAACAAGCTTGTCGTTAAATGCTTGGCCCCGAGCTTAACTCTAACAAATAAAAAGGGGAAAATACATTTTGATCGTAAAAAATAGGGTCAGATGGGTCGGTATAAAGGAAACATTTAATAAAGATGTGTTTCGTATCGGCCCAATACGGAAAAACATGGTCATTTACTATATATATCCTAGGCTTCGGGTTATTCTACGAAACTCTGAACGAAGACGCTCTGATGCGTTTACCCATTTGTCACCCTTGATGATTTCTTTTATCCAGGAAAAAATTAAGTAGATCTAAGAGATTGAATAGAACGTACATTATTGGAGTGATTGACCTATAAATATTCGACAGGATTTTCCGTTAAATTTAGAGATGTAACGTTTTACTTAAATCCGTTAATGATCAATGAATATTGTGGATCTTGATGTTGAATTTGCAATTCGTATTTTTGATTTGCATTGATGTCACAAATTCCATCATAAATAAAACTTCTATACTTTGAAGCATTTGAGGTTATTTGATTTATATTAAATGTCCAATACAGAAATTTTATGATATGTTATTCGTTTCTGCTGATATGTGAAATGTTGAGGCGAATAATATTTGGTGACATTTTTCGAGAACTTGAGTTAATAGTACGTATAATGAGAAGAGTCTATAGATTCAATAATACAATTGAAATGTCTGTCATAGACAATATTTTTTTATTACCCTCTTTGAAAAATGTACATGAAATAAAGTAGTTCAAGCATTTCTTTTCGGAAAAAATCTGTAAGCTTTATATTTACGAACATATTTTTTTCATCTGGAATTAACATTCTTCACTCCATATAAGTTGAGGTGAGATTAAGCTAAGGGTATTCATACCGTTTCAAGGAGTTATGGCTAGTGGGTATAGTTTATTGTAAAATAAGGGGCAATTTTCAATCAATAAACCTTGATTATTTATGATTTTCACGTAATGCAAACCTAAAAATTATATGAAATTTGTTGATATATCAAAACTTTAAATATATTGGAAAATGAATAATTTGCCAAGTGTTTGATTTTGCTTGGTGATAATCCAGAAAAATAATAAAAATAATAGGATTTGGTGTTGGAAGCATAGTTTATTTAATTTTGTTACACTTACTCTGGAAAATTTAGAGTACTCTCCTCCTTCTTAGAACTGGTATGTTTCCAAATAAAACTATTGTGGCAAAGTTGATAAGTGACAGGCATATTATTGCAAGACTAACGATCCTTTCACACACTTAGAATTTCGACGCATGGTGGTTTGGACGTACGATACCTTTCCGACAATAGCTCGAGCTAACAAATGGTACCTTTCACATCACACGGTATAACGGACGTATGGTGAAGTGGACGTTGTCCTGCCGTACGTTGTCACTACAACTAACGGCGACCGTGTCGTGACTACGAGCCTTCTAGCCTACGTTACTCAATACACGCTTCCAGTCAGTACGATGGTTCAGTCGTACGAATGTTGTTTGTTACATTTTTAAGTTTATTATTCCTCTTCTTATGTACCTGCAGAATGTCTTGAATAGACAATGAATAATATTTGCGATTCAGACTAATAAATTAATTATTTATCTTCACTAAAATGTGACTTACATATAATTTTTATTAAGGAAATATTCTATAACTTTCTAGTAATTTTATTGTTTCATTACTTGCGTGTCGATCTTGGTTGTTGTCCTGAAAACTCGGAATCTTCCAATTGAAGACACAAATGAGCGTTTGGTTTCCCTGCTGAAATCCGTTGTTTTGTGATTTCCTATGTTTCGATTGACATCTTTGCTCCAAAATGTCACATCCTTATTTGGTTATACCGTGCTGAAGAGGCAAATGAGCCAGAAACATGCATGTCAGCGGTTACCACTCTGTTTCAGTAGCCCTTTATTTTGCGTGAATTACCCATGAATCTCTTTGTTGTTATTGTTAACATATCACGCGATATTCCTACACCTTTTTGTTATTTACTATGGGTCGAAAGGTTCATGGCGGGGGGGCTATATGCGCCTCCGTGTCGATCTAGTTTGTTGTCCTGAAAACTCGGGATCTTCCAATTGAAGACACAAATGAGCTTTTGGTTTCTCTGTTGAAATCCGTTGTTTTGTGTTTTCCTATGTTTTGATTAACATCTTTGCTCCCAAATTTCACATCCTTATTTGGTTATAGCGTGCTGAAGAGGCAAATGAGCCAGAAACGTGCATGTCCGCGGTTACCACTGTGTTCCAGTAGCCCTTTATTTTGCGTGAATTACCCATGAATATCTTTGTTGTTGTTGTTAACATATCACGCGATATTTCTACATCTTTTTGTTATTTACTATGGGTCGGAAGGTTCATGGCGGGAGAGCTATATGCGCCTCCGTGTCGATCTTGGTTGTTGTCCTGAAAACTCGGGATCTTCCAATTAAAGACACAAATGAGCGTTTGGTTTCCCTGCTGAAATCCGTTGTTTTGTGTTTCCCTATGTTTCGATTAACATCTTTGCTCCCAAATTTCACATCCTTATTTGGTTATACCGTGCTGAAGAGGCAAATGAGCCAGAAACATGCATGTCCACGGTTACCAGTCTGTTTCAGTAGCCCTTTATTTGGCATGAATTACCCATGAATCTCTTTGTTGTTGTTGTTAAGATATCAAGCGATATTTTCACTTCTATATATATATATATATATATATATATATATGGGACTTGCCATTTCCCTCTTCGAAGTTTGTTAAAAATATTGCTACTCAGAAGGTGACAGGCTCTGAAGTTGGCAATTTCGGAATCTAAAATTTCCAGAGCGTGAGATTGGACTTGGATGATTTTTTTCAAAGAAACCTCTTGAGATAATTAAACTTACCACCTACAGGTGATGTTCTATTTTAGCCGGTGCTAACTTCTGTACACGTGATAATTGCCTGGATATGTTCACAGCCACGGGACCGAGGAAGTGAGAGTTCATTCGGTTTGGTGACTTTGAGCAGATTCAACTCTGTTAGAAAAAAATAACCAAAAAATAACAGCAGGCAACTGTTATATTAAAAAATTTTTTTAAAAAGAGGGTTTTTCTTCAGTTTTGACATTAATTGGACATCAAGATTCGAAAATATAAATATTATTCTCATTGCTAAGATTGGTGCAACATTCGGTATCACACATGTACATTTTCAACTACCCTGGTATATAGATATAAAATAAAACAAACTCGCTTGAAGAGAATACGACTGTAAATAGGTATTGAAAATTAAAAAACGTTACTTTCTATCCAAAAACTAGATATACTTGAAACAACCGAAGTTGTGTTTAATATTCTCGTTTAAAATGTAGTACTTAGTGGTGAATTTTAAAACCAAAATGTGTTCCTTCGGGAGGGATTTAAGCTAAGTATCCATTCACATGTATAATTTAAACTCAATTTTTCGTTTTTTCTTTGTATTTTATTTCAATGATAAGGCAGTGGTTTTGATTTGAATTGAAGTTAGAAGTGATTGCTATGTATCCTGTTTTCTTTTATTTCCAATAGTTTTACCATACAACCTCGAAAAAGAAAAAAAGTCTTTCGAATGCGCTCGGTTCCGTATAACAAGAATTTTCAACAACATTATTTTGGCTGCAATCCCCGTGATATTTTCATATTGACTCCATATTGTTAACTTCAATAAATAGTAATAACGTGTAATTATTGTAATTAAATAAATTTTTGAAAAAGTAAAGTTTTAACTTGAAAACAGAAAGATCCATTATCTAAAAACATTATTTTGTTTTGTTTTGTTTTGTTCTTATAAAACAGTTTTTAGCTGTATGATTACTTTTTACATATATATGACAACGCTTTCTTGTTTCTTTTATTTCTAGAGGAATCAGCTTGTGCTGCTACAGCCGATGTATTACTATCAAAAGACTTTCTCTCTTACTCTAACAACAACTTCTAGGTTCCTTTGTTTTCAGACACCGACTTCCAGGCAAATCCGAAGTATTTGAATTGTTCTTGAAGAGACATTATTTCTTCTGTCATGATCATATTTTCATTTGTCTTCACATTCTGTTCTCAACTTTCATCCGTTTCGTTAATTCATCACACTCGTTGTGGGTTTTACACGAGTACCATCTATTGTTTCAAACAGACTTTTCCCTCTTAACCTCTTAACCGTTAATCGCGTGGGATCAATGTGACCCCGCGCTTCGTTCAAAAATCAATAATGTTAAAACTAAGCATTTTCTGGCGCTCTCCCCTACTCTACCTTCCTAGCTCCACGTCTTACGGACATACCAGTGTCCAGTTTCGTGTTAGCTATTATACAGGAAACAATATTACATATTGTGTGCGTAACAGTTTTATTTCGGGCGCATTATTGGTATTTGGCAAGGTGAGTGTCTATTTATTTGTTTATTTCTATGATGTATGGTATTTCTTTTTTGGAAACCGCTGTTCATTGACATTATTGTTTGTAACAATTATAGATACATTTTTTTTCAAATTGATTCATTGTTTCGCGATAAAACAATTGTAATGACATAAATTCATTACTAATAAACTTGATTCAGGAAACCAGTTAGCGCCGCGATGACGAGATACCCCACCAGAACAGCAGAGCTCCCACGCCGGATGCGCACGAGGAATCGACGGTAGAAGGGACAGAGACTTCCACCACTACCACCACGATGGATATAAAAATGCGAACCAGCAGACGAAGAGACGACTTGGTTTATGGACTCCTGCTCCTCCAAGTTCAGCCGCCTCCAGTGCGAAGCGTAGGTCGAGGGTATTGACTTCAACCTTAAACGCTTTACACTATCTTCCGCCGAGTGTTGTACTAAGTCGGAGTATTGATCCTACTTAATACATCATTCATTAGATCGGTCGTTGGTTCCTGGTATTGACGGAAACGAGAACGATTGTTCAAACTGTTAGAAGAATTTCGGTGTGGTACTGACACACTGAAAACTCTACAGTATCTCCGTAGGGAAGCACCGTTAAGCCGGGTACTGACTGGCTATAAACGATCGCTTTAACTGTTGAAATAATTTCGGTGTGATATTGACACGCTGTAATAACTACAGCCCCTGCACGTAGAAGTATTCGTTAAGCTGGGTACTGACTAGCTACAAACGATACTCTCAAATCTTGAGACTAAAACTGAAAGAGTATTGATCCGCCGGCTGCTCATATCCCTGGCTGACTGAACGTTCCACAGGACATAGAGAGTCTCGTACACCGTCGAGTATATCCCCGAAATCGAAATACACACCGCTCTACTTCCACCCACGTGCTATTCAGACCATCAGTACCTACCAATCGATGAAAGGATACGGACCGTCGAAGCGTGACCTTCAAAATGTTTACGTACCGGAGAATTATATAAAATATTGATTTTTAATTTATTTTCGTCGTTGTAAATATTATTTTATAGAAATAAATCAGTTAATTTGATTGAGCTCTGTCTACTTTGGGCTTACCTGGACAATACGCATTACACAATAATAAGATATCAATTTCAGGATGTCTTTATCGGATTCAAAAAGACTCTTAACTGAAGCAGAATTACAGGTGATTATAGATAATTTGAACGACGAAGAAGATGATCTGGTTCCTGTTGAAGTCGGTAATGATGACACTGATACAAATCATCCTGATGAATGCAGTGAGCATCTTTCTGACACGGACCAAGATGCTAGTGAAGATAGCATTGAGGAGAAAAGTGAAGACGAACAGGTACAATCAGTAAACTACTTTTACACCAGAAATCAAAACGTAAAGTGAAGAAAAACAACTCCACCGATAAATGTTAGAACCAGAAGACATTGTTTCTTGCTTACCAGTTACAAGACAAAGTGCAAGAAATGCATCCACCCCTCTCGAAACATTTTCTTTATTTTTTGATAAAAGAATTTTGAATTTACTTGTAAAATATAGAAATATGTATATTGCGAATGTGCGAGGAAATTTTGCAAGAGAAAGAGACGCCAAGGATGTAACACATGAAGAAATGAGCGCATTTATAGGTCTGCTTATTCTTAGTGGCGTTTTGAAGTCTTCACATCTAAATTTTGAGGAGTTGTTGGCATCAGATTGCAAAACTCACATCATGTCAATTCTATGTACTGACTGTGTTGACAGTGATTAACTTGTTATAAATATGATAATTTTGTATTCTATGGATGTGTTTTATTTGTTCCTATGCAGGCGTAGTGTTTTAATTAAAAAAATTAATAATTAGACTTGTTAATGTCTAAAAAAGTCACCAGGGTCATAATGACCCCACGCTACCAGCAACGTATTTTCTTTCACGCGACTGAATAAGGGTTAATATCATGATTATTTTGAACTTCTAAACTGGCCAATCAATTTTAAACTGTCATTGACTTCGCTCTCTTCCACATTTTCATGGTAACTGGGTTATACTCGTATTGATTAAATATAATAAATACATAATCTGTTATCCTTATAAAATCAGTAGAGATCTCACTGTGCAAGTCTCGATATAATCTGTATTCAACAGTTCATGTAGAAATCATCAAGTTTTTTATGTTCGATTTTGTCAAAATCCTGTAAAACAATTTGCTAACAAAATATCACGCGATTATCCGTGATATCAGTTAAAGTACAAACGACTAGCAAAAAGTGAACTCTTAAAAGAGCCAAGGTCTTTGAGTCCTTAGACATCAATCATGCCTTTTATAAGTTTAAGCAAAATCTTTTCCAGCACTTTTATGTGCTGGGTCACGTAAAAAGGAATCTTCCAACATTAAAAATTGAGAAAATTGACGAGCGAAATATAGATGGAGGCGATACTAATAGAATTTCTTTTGGGATAAGATAAAAAGTTTTTATCGTTTGGGTTGTTCCGAAATAAGTTCAATTTTTTATAAACAATCGATGCTACGTGGTATTTGTACTTTTTTTGGATCTTAATGGTCGTGAAAAACAAAGTTGAGTGGTTCGAATATAGCATGAATTATTCATGATTCCCATTAAACGCATAATAAAATAAACATTCCAATGATCAACCGTATTTTTAAAAAGTTCCGACTCACTTTAATTTCAACTTGACAACTTCGAACGTAGAAATTTCAGTACTGCATTTAACAGTATTCAAGTGACTGTTCCATTACAAAAAATATCTAGTTGATTGATTGCTTGAATAAACAAAGAAGTGTTATTGTTCCGATTAGCTTCTTCAAAAAGAGGGCTACTGGTACAAATTACGAAGAACCGTTATCGGCATAGTTCCTATTATATATAAAGTTTGTCACTTAGTATTTTATGTTACTTGATTGTTTTTATGTTTGTCAAGTTCGAAATAGCATAGTCATATTAGAAACAGATATGTCATTACTAACAATGTGTTATTTGAATAAAGTATAAAATATACAATAGTTCCTACTTCTGTAGTTGCAATATTGTTATTCTTAGTGTATTGCAATGATGTTATTATACGAATAGTGGCGACAATATAATATGGCAGCGGTGTAAGTCTCTTAAGTATGACAATTGTATGAAGTATATCATTCGAAAACCTAGTTCGGGTCGAGGCAGTTCTATCGATGGGCGCTTTCTTGTTCCTGATCAGTTAGGAAGTGATTCAATGTTACTAATTATTCTTTAGAAAGGATACAATAGGTTCTATTTTTTCTCGAATAGAGAAACCATGAAGGATAACTTTGAAAAATAACTTCAAACAACAATTACTTCCTCGGTAGTTGAAATGAGACGATTATTCAATTGATATGCTATGTCTGCTGTATGGAGATTGGTACTATTTTCAAAGTGTATCTTCTCTGGACATCCTCTTGTTCCTATGAATCGTCTAATAGCCATTACTGCCGAATCGGCAATTTATAAATGAATGGATGTCACGCTCATACAGGCGAATAGAACTATGTACCTCTTTTTGTATCTTCTACCGATTTTGACAGTAACAGGTCCAAAATAGCCCATTCTTATTATAGTGAATGGACGTATAAATCAATCGGAAATCAATTGAATAGCTTCATCTTCCGTATCTGTTGAATCCAAGTAACCGTCAATAATGTTTTACGATAATTTCCTTGACCGCTCTGGAAATTCATTTACATGATCTTCCTTGAAATTAAGCTATTGAAATAAATAAAAATGCTTTTAATTACAAAAAAGATATGAACTTAATAAGTAAAATTTATGCGAACATAATCTAAAAATTTAAAAACCAACAACAACAATTGAAATCAGTTGAAGAATATTTGCATATGGTTATAAACATATAAATACAAGTTGAAAATAAAATCGTTTTAATAAAAATACTGTTACGGCTATGGTGAATATGTTAACAACAAATCTTGATAATAAAGATCCCTTCAAATACCAGTATTCCTACGACCGGTGAAACACCAATTAATATAGTTATTTGTAAAAATGTGTTTTGTGAGTCTTTTGTTTGTTGTTGTTGGAATCAATGTTTTAAGGCAAGACTATTTTGAATCTATACTTTGTGAAAAATATTTTTAAAAGCTATTTGTTATCCATCGAACCCAAATCCCAAGAATACATGTGCTAAAAGAATCTATATATATATATATAAATATAAATATATGTATATATATATATATATATATATATATATATATATATATATAAAGCTGCAAACAATCTAGTAGGGATGCGGTCAATATAGGGCTCATCAAAAGAAAACTATTTTTTGACTAGTTGAGCTTTCGGAAATTGTTTATTTCCTTCATCAGAACATCTACAATGGACAAAAAAAAATTCTCAAATTAATAAAGCTGAACAAATATTTGAGAAAAACACAATTGACTTACCAAAATAAGTTTTGAAAATTATCCATCAAGAACATCACAAGAGTTTTAACAGGAGCATGAAATTAATTAACAAAAATCGAGATAAAAACAATTTTCTGACAGTCTAAACATTCAAAATGATCATATCTACAATATCATGTAGAAATGTAAAAACTTTGAGCTAACACAACAATTAAAATACAGTCAGAATGAATATTGAAAACGATATACCAAGGGAGAAAGGTATCTATTTCAAAGTTAGTAATTATTGGTTTTTGTCACGAAACAAAAAGAAGACCAATTCTTCTAATGATATTATTAGCAGATTAGATATCGAATATATGCATACAGTGATGATATGAATTGGTGTTGTAAAATAATATACAGGGTGATATATAAATGTTGAAGTCAAGAATTCATGTCATCACTGTATGAATATATTCGATATCTAATCTGCTAATAATAGCATTAGAAGAATTGGTCTTCTTTTTGTTTCGTGACAAAAACCAATAATTACTAACTTTGAAATAGATACATTTCTCCCTTGGTATATCGTTTTCAATATTCATTCTGACTGTATTTTAATTGTTGTGTTAGTTCAAAGTTTTTACATTTCTACATGATATTGTAGATATGATCCTCTTAAATGTTTAGACTGTCAGAAAATTTTTTTTATCTCGATTTTTGTTAATTAATTTCATGCTCCTGTTGAAACTCTTGTGATGTTCTTGATGGATAATTTTCAAAACTTATTTTGGTGAGTCAATTGTGTTTTCTTCAAATATTTGTTCAGCTTTATTAATTTGAGAATTTTTTTTTGTCCATTGTAGATGTTCTGATGAAGGAAATAAACAATTTCCGAAAGCTCAACTAGTAAAAAAATAGTTTTCTTTTGATCAGCCCTATATTGACCGCATCCCTACTAGATTGTTTGCAGTTTTGTGTTCAACGGTCACTACCCTTCAGCTTTCGTTTGTATAGATATGGGTTTCTTTGAGGAAATGGGTAGACAATTTGGTCAACATTCTGTCTTCTTATTAAAGAAATGGGCAAAACTTAACACAAGGTTAGCGTCACGCAAGAACAGAAAGATTTTCCTTTTGAAGTGTAGACAGAACGGATGTTTCCCAAGACACATAACAAATGGAATAAGCAGCATAAATTTGAGAATTTTTTTTTGTCCATTGTAGATGTTCTGATGAAGCAAATAAACAATTTCCGAAAGCTCAACTAGTCAAAAAATAGTTTTCTTTTGATCAGCCCTATATTGACCGCATCCCTACTAGATTGTTTGCAGTTTTGTGTCCAACGGTCACTACCCTTCAGCTTTCGTATATATATTTAAATCAAAAAATCAAAACAGATGTTTCTGTGGTAATTATTTTTTTGCTTATATATATATATATATATATATATATATATAAATATATATATATATATATATATATATAGATATATATATATATATATATATATATAGATATATATATATATATATATATATATAATGAGAAATTTCGTGGTCTAAATAAAATTTCATTCCTACCACCCTACCACGAATAGAATAAAACTAAAAAAAGCGAAATAAAAAAGTGATTGATGTTTGCTAACTCAAATATCAAGACTCCTCCAAAAGTTTACGAGTTTTTATCTGCTCCGGATCTCTGCCTTCGAAAATTCTTATAAATCACAGTCTAATACACTCTAATGCCATGTCATCACGCAGTTAAAGAATAAAAACACAATAACATAATCATAAATAATATAACAAAGTGAACAAAAGTCGAGCGCTATTTCCATGTTGAAAGTCAAAACGTTCTAGAGGTTACCTTCTAGATTACACTGTAAAAAATTTCAATAAAAAAAATCGATGTGAAGAATATTGAGGACAAAAAAGCCATCAATTGCTCTTTTAGAATGTACAAAAAAAAGATTAGTTCAATTCAACCTTTCAAATCTGGTAACCGGAAAAAACCGCAGAGGAAATAAGTCCACAGGCGAAATAACCACAGAAAAATCCTCACAGGTATGAATGCTCACATAGAAAAAAGCTCTCCTGGAAAAATGTTCAGAGGTATGAAAGTTTAAAGGTATAAACGCTCATACGACATAATCTCATCCCAACACGGAGAAACACTCACGTAGTAAAATTATCACACGATAAAAGTTCACATTAAGATAACGTATTTTCACATGTAATATACCGTACAACAACGAAATCATTAGCCAGAAAGTCAACTAATAAATAAATATTAGCCGCCGTATCAAAAAGGGTAGTAACATAAATCGGGCGCATTATAAACAAAATACAGTGGATCTCTGTTTTCTCTATTCATCCGTTTTTTTTTTAATATCAAGCAGTGGTTAGCCCAGTAAGGTGAATATACTATCCAGGTATAAATTCCTAACTTGTGATTGTTTTAAGTTCGAATATTATCAAAACATATGCCGGATGATTATGAAACTCGATTAAAGATTGAATTTTTCATGAGTAAGTAATTTTCCACGTGAGAATATTTCTATGTGACCTTTTTCCTAGTGAGCATCTTTCCGAGTGAACACTTTTCCGTGAGAGATTTATTCTGTATGGGTTTTTTCCTATGAGCTTTTTTCTCAGAATATTTTACCTGTTCCATTTTTTCCTGAGGGCATTTTTCAAAAAATAATGAGTATGATGAAAATGATGAGTATGGATAATGTGTGCTGTTTGATGCTGATGCTAGCTTTCAACCGATGAAAGACTCTCCATAACTTTACCTGACAGCAATGTCTTCTGGCCAAAGTATTTGTAAGCTTCTGTCTTTATATGGGAGGTAGAAAAGTTCATATATATCCATTGTATAAATTTTGCCTCTGGCAGAGGAAATTTCATATACTCCATAAATTTAAATTTTGGAATTAGCGCTTCATAGAATTATTTAGAGTATAAACTCAGCTAGCTCTAAAGTACAAAACACTCGCAAAAGTTTTTTGATGTCAATCAAGTTGTGTAAAAGATGTGGCTACAAAATAATAAAATAGCCCCAAAGCTGATTTACAGAGAATTCAGAACAATAACTGACGAAACTAACTCAACGTAACATTCGAATGGTCTTGCACTCAGTTGTTCGATGTATTTTGACATTTGATAGTAATACCACAGGTTGATTCCGCGTGACTAAGGCATTGCTATATGAAACTTCGATCTCCTCTCTATCAATCATACCATTTTTTCAACTCTTAAGTCGGGATGCCGTGAGTAAGCTTCAATATGCTACTTCCAAGTGATAAACAGCACTCTCAATTATGCAATTATGACCCAACAATAATTAGTCAAGTAAAGACTCACCTCTAATACATTCAAAGTAACCTTCCATCAGATTATAAACGCAACATTGTTTTTTTAACGAGAATATGTGTTGATGGATTTTTTCCTCGACAAACATAAAATGGGTTCAATATATGTATCAAAATTCACAATTTTGGAATCAATATAATGCAAAAGAGAGAGATTGAAACAATCAGAGGTAATGTTTCATTGGGAACCAGAATGTTTTTTAAGATTAACTTGTTTTTCAATAATTTTATTTTGTAGATCCTAATTTCCCTGCTCCCAGTAATCAATCTATCGATTGAAATTTGTGAAGTTAACAATGATTTTTATTCATGTTATATAAAAAAGTAATCAGTTTATACAGCAAATAACATTAAATCAAGTAGTATATAATATCATAAAAAGAAATAAATGGAATTGTTTCGATTTAAACATAAAAATAACATAATATAAGAAATATTGGATAGCCCATAGGAGTAGTTCTTTGACATTATAAAGAATAAGGTTTCAGTAGGTCTAATTATTTATCAGCAGCAGAGAAGGGACATACATGGCAGCCTCATCAAAGAAAATAGATCCTACTTGTCAGAAAAGAAAGTCATTCTAGAAGCAGAATATACCGCGAAATCTAGAAACGTGAACAGCGGGGTACCTCAGGGTTCAGTCTTAGTAACTACGTTATGGAATATATTCTATGATGAGCATTTAAGAATAGTACAGCAAGTAGAAGTGACTCTCCGCTGCCGATACTGTTATAGTGGTGGTATCCAAAGATGAAGAAGGTTTGATGTTAGCCTGCAAATATATCACTCCATCGCGTATCAAACTAGGTGGATAGCAATTAAGTACCTGTGAGTTCGGTTGGATACAAACCTAATTTTTGCGGAACATGTACACAAAGACACTCAAAAAGTGGATGAGATAGTGGTGAACTTATGCCCAACGTAAACGGACCAAGAACATCCATAAGAAGGTGGTATTGTGTGTGACCAATTCCCAAAAGCTCTATGCTCCTCCTGCCTGGCATACAGTTACAAGCGACCAAAAAATAATTTCTCAACTCACCAGAATCCAAGGCAATGCTCTTAGTATCGAACTACCTCAACGGAGGCAGTTGGAGCAATAGTTCAGATTCCCATTGAACTTCTTATTCAAGAACGTAATTCGTGGCATGATGGCAAAGAAAATGCACAAACGGGAAATATGGTGGACGAACTCACCAGTTAATATCAAATATACCTATATAAGTAGATAAGCTTTCCAAATGGGGGAGTCGACTACTTCACAACCCAGGCTGAGTTGGCATGAATGCTTCAGAAACTATCTCTTTGGACGCATGAGTGCAGAATATGAAGACTGTCCATATTACTGAGAACAAGATGACGTGCACCAAACCCTGTGTGCATGTGTACGAAGCGAAGAAACAAGTCAAAGTTATCGAAATAACACGAGCGTACCATTTGGAGTTGAGTTTATAATGATATCCCCGATTTCAGGGTAGGAAGGATGGAGAAGTACATTCAAAACCATAAGGCACATTATCGAAAATAAAGAAAAGGATAGTAGGGAGAAACACAGAGAGTATTTGACAACCAGGCTTATGAATTCCCACCGAAAGAATACATGAGCGGTTCTAATGTGAGATGCGAGAGAGAAAAGGTTTTCGTTGGTAGTAATCCGAAACTACGGAAATATCAGAGTCTAATGTAAGATTTCCTTTCCTCTTAGAAAAAAAAATTCTAATTTATGTAATTTTATTACGTACAAACAGCAAAAATACGTGTTAAAAGTAGGGTTATGTGTATAAAACATGCAATAATTAATAATCTCACCATTGTACACATCCATATTCAAATAAAATAATATAGAAAAGTTGAATGTTTGTTATTTCCTGTATAAACGCTTCAGGTATTTTGCATAAAGTAAACTTTTATATTTTAGGTTATTTTATTTATTTTATTTTGCTGTATAAACTCACCTATATATATATATATATATATATATATATATATATATATATATATATATATATAAAATTCGATTTTCTACTACACCTGCTTTCAGTCGAAATTTCAATAATTTCGACGTATTGACCTGACCGTTCTTCGGAGGGAAAAACAACTACAATCCTGGCTAATACCACGCAGAATATTGAATTACATCCCCTTCGAAAACCGTGACGTCTATCGACCATTTTGCCGATACGGACATCTGTGGTGATTCGCAACTGATAGCGGAATAGCATAGTACACTGACGCGTTTCGACCTTCTTGGGTCTCTTCAAGAGTGCCGTAATGCCTTCCAGTTCAGAGTCTCTAATCCGAACTGAAGATTACTTCCTCCGACAACTTCTACTTGGCTCGTGTAGTTACACACAAGCGAGAAGTAGTCAGCTGGCGCCATCTTCACTTTCAGTTGCGAACCAACACCTCAGATAAATTCGACCGTATTAGTCGTATGAAATAAAATCGATATTTATGTTTCATATAGACACCTCGTACTATGCCATTCCGCTATTAGTGGCGAATCACCACAGATGTCCGTATCGGCAAAATGGTCGATCTACGTCACAGTTTTCGAAGGGGATGTAATTCAAAATTCTGCGTGGTATTAGCCAGGAATGTAGTTGTTTTTCCCTTCGAAGAACGGTCAGGCCAATACGTCGAAATTATTGAAATTTCGACTAAAAGCAGATGTAGTAGAAAATCGAAATTTATGTTTCATAGAGACACCTCGTATTTTATGAAATTATACTCATTATATATATATATATATATATATATATATATATATATATATATATATATGTATATATATACTCGTATGTATATATATATATATATATATATTTGTAGTATTTCTTAAACCATTATATATTTATCTTTTTTGGATAGTTCTTGGGTATAGGTTTCTTGTGAATAATACGAAAATTTTATGACGACGTTTCGCCCATCATAGTAGGCTTTATCAAAATCTGTTTTATTTTGTGGAACAGTACCTACGAGTGGAAAGAATTAAAATGAAATTTGGTAGCTTACAATGAAGACATTCACAATTAACAATTAAAAATTAAAAGTCAAAAATTAAAAGGTTTTCCAGCTCACATGCAGAAATAAAATTTTGAAATTAAGTTTTATTATGGTACGTACCTCGATGTTTACATTTTAATGGTAAAATTAGGAATGGAAAGAATGAAGGTTCTATTATTGTTTTCGTTTTTTTTCCTTTTTGAGTAAGTATTCTGGTTTATGTTACTTAGTTTTTCAATGGCAGAGAGATAAGGTATATATTAATTATTAAAATGGAATATACGAGGTGGTCACAAAAATTGAAATAATATTCATTGTTTATTTATAGTATTAAGTTGTGATAGATATGGCTTAAATGATTTGTGTCTTGTTTATCATTGACAGTATGCTGTTCCTTTTTTATGTAAATCATTTCTTTCATCAAAAGTTTTTGGTAATTGTTATCTTGTGCCAGAATTTTAGTATTTGAAAAGTTAAATTCGTGGTTTTGGCTAGATTCATGTTTATGTAAAGCTGTTGAGGCATTTTTAGTGTATTTGTGTCCGTTTAGCCTGTTATTAAGGTATTGTGTAGTCATTCCTATGTACTTATTGGGGCAATTTAAGCATGGTATTGAGTAGACGACATTCGATTTCATTTTAGTTGGAACTTTACTTTTCAATGATGTGAACAAAGATGATAATAGATGTTGTGCTTTGTGACATACAATGATATCATGCTTACCTAAGATATATTTCATTTTTTCTGATAATTCTGCTGTGTATGGCATAGCAATATATTTTTTTATGCTTTTATCATTCATCTGTTTTTTATCAGGTATGTTACTATTATATAATTTGTGTGTACGTTGATTTATGATTCTGTTTATTAACTTTGTAGGGAAATTATTTTCATGAAGAACCTTTTTTACTTTCTTTAAGATCTCGAATCTATATTCGGGTGATGTTAGAGTTAGCGCTCTATCGGTTAAATTTATGATAACACTGTTTTTCTGTGAATTTGGGTGGTGGGAATTATAGTTTAGGTAGCGACCCGACCAAGTGTTTTTGGTATACCATTTTGTTTTAAGTTCTTCATTGTTTTCTTGTCGTATGATTGTCATATCTAAGAAATTAATTTTATGTTCAAGTTCTGTTTCTGAAGTGAACTGAAGTTTGGGATGGAAATTATTAAAAGCGTCTAGAATTTCGTCAATTTGATTTTCTGGTACGGCAGTGATACAATCGTCGACATATCTTTTAAAAAATAGTATAGGAATATTAGTTTTGTTTAGAACCTTCTCTTCTAGGTATTCCATGACAAGTTGTGCTACAGTGGAAGATATGGGAGAGCCCATTGCACAACCATCTAACTGCTGGTAAAATTTGTTTTTATGTTGAAAATAATTGCTGTTTAGTGTTAGATTTAACGCTTCAATAAACATGTCTTGATTTAGAGTTGTATATTCTTTTAGGGAGTTCCATTTCTCATTAATGATGTTTGTTATCAATTCGTTCGGTATATTAGTGTATAGGGATATCACGTCTAATGAAACTAGTTTGTATGTGTTTGGTATTTTTGTTATATTAATGAACTCCTTGAAACTAAAAGAATCTTTGATGTAATAGTTATTTTTGCATGTTATTTCAGATAGACAGTTACTTAAATATTTGGATAATCTGTAAAAAGGTATCATCTATCCAGTCACCTTTTTACAGATTATCCAAATATTTAAGTAACTGTCTATCTGAAATAACATGCAAAAATAACTATTACATCAAAGATTCTTTTAGTTTCAAGGAGTTTATTAATATAACAAAAATACCAAACACATACAAACTAGTTTCATTAGACGTGATATCCCTATTTCGTATTATTCACAAGAAACCTATACCCAAGAACTATCCAAAAAAGATATATATATATATATATATATATATATATATATATATATATATATATATATATATGTATATATATATATATATGTATATATATATATATATATATATATATATATATAAAATCTATTTAATTTAACGTGCCTGGGTGCACAATTAACGTGATTGTTTTGGGTTTTTAAGTGAAGTCTAGAGTTGCTTATTATCACAGTGCACAACACTGCATATGACAACTACAATTCCCTATTTTCATCCTGTTAAATCTCTACTGTATGCCAAATGCATGCTGGATGCATTTATCAGACCATCTTTCATGAACAAATGTTTAATTCCCATTTCAAACAGTTCTCCTAACCACCTAGTCGATGTCTAAATTTGTTATATACGATTCCAGATCCGCATTGTCTAAGCCGTATCAAGAATAACGTCATTGTAAGGTGCATAATCTATCTGTCTACGGATGAATAAATAATTTATGTCCGTGTATCTACGAACGTAAGCAGATGTACGATTGCAAATCCCTCAAACATTTCAACGCGATGCTTGATACTTACACTTAAGAAAGAATAGGAGGTGTATGGTAATAAATGCGTCATAACTTTGGTGTTGATACAGAAATAAAGGAATAAGAAACAACATGTGGTAATAAAATGTTTACTGTTGTTCCCGTTCCATAACGATTTGGCAGCTATATGCAGAGAAAACTGAGACTTTTTTTATTCAACAAACAATCCTAACACCAATATACTTTATAACGAAACAACCAGCAACAAGATATTTTGAAAGCACATAAAAGCATTCCATGTCTGGAAAATGTTGTTTTTAATTAGGTTTTGTTGAAAGTGGATGAATATTTTAAAGACATAATTCTGAACGCATCCTAAAAAAAACTATGACACCGAAATCTTAAGTTGAATTGGATCAGTGGCTACGTTACAGTAAACAAAATTTGTGAACTCAGTGGCTGCATGAGATGTGAGTATCTCCATTAAATTATTTCATCAAGCACTTGCTAACATGTCATAGTTATTCCAGGGCCTATTTGTTGATATACAACAGAAATAGAAATGAACTTTTTAAGTATTGTGGAAAGGTATAGCGGGTAATCAATACTGAAAACAACAACACAGAACTTTCAAAATAAACGTTAAAAATGAATCAATAGTTTTGTCGTAAGTGTTCAAAATGTTGTCCATTATTGTGAATGCACTGGTCCAATCTTTTCTGGGTGGAGTTGACAACTGCCTCAATTTCCGCTCTTGGTATAAAGTTCTGTGTTCTTGTTTTTAGTGTTATTGCTCCTGCTGTTGTTGGACAGTTTTATTAAGATTTTTTTTTCCAAAAATGTAAATTAGTATGTTTCGAGATATGGGCGCCCCATGTAGATTTATTTGATTTTTTCAATCCAAAACCGTTTGTCTAACGAAAAAAAGTCAGAAGGCTCTTTTTGTTAGCAACTAATAAGTGATTACGAAAATGATTTTTATTTTGATAAAAAGCAGTGGCGTGCCATTTTTAATATAACAGAATTATATTTTGTTCAATATCAACGGTTCAAAAAAAGGTAGATGATTAATTTATTTCATTAAATTTTAAAAAATTTATCCTCTTTTAAAATATGTAAAAATGAATATACCATTACATTCGTTTTTTTTTTTGAAAAAAACTCAAAAATTTGCTACCATTTCAGTTAACGCTATCTGGAGGCGAAGACGGAAGTCAAAAAGTCAAAACCAAGTAAGGGTTTTGTAGTGTAAATTATGCTCTTTCATATGAGCCCAAATTTGTTGAAATCGGTCAAGCGAAACGGGAGAAATCTTGTTTTGTTTAAAAAAACAATTGAACCTCCCCCACCGCTTAGATTCTTTCACAGTACCAAACGAAAGATATAATACTGTAATATTTCTCTTTTGTTTGTTTTGTATGAATTCATATATGAACATAATATGAATGATGTAGATTTGGTTCCATTTGTAACAAGTAGGTACCCATTATCCGTTGCCTTTTATGCATGTCTTAACTAAGTCACTACGACGGGCATCTGAGGGTGAAAGGTGTGTTTCTGTTTATCCTACTGGTTTTTCTTCTTTAATTTTCTCTAGGAAGTTTAGGGATGTGTACATGAGAGATAGGGTGATAGTGACTCCATAGTAAATTAATTATACTATTATATTATATGGATGAACTGCCGTGACCGAATGGGGCACGGCCCCAAGGCCAAATAGCCAACAGGTGGAGAAAAATGCAGAATCGACTTTTATCCAGACATAATTTGATAAAATAGAAAACCTGATCCTCAAAAAATGAAATTAGTGAGTTGTTATATAAATATCCCGTATTTTGACGACCTAAACAAATATTACTACCGATTTGTGCATTTTTTCCAAAAAAGTTTGGAATTATTGAGTTATCAACTGGAATCTTCACATACGTTGTATAGAATGAAATCGATCAAACGTAAACATGATAATATTAAGAGCTTTCGTGCTTGAAGAATATTATAACTGCAACCATATGATGTTTGTTATATGTACGAAACTTCTTAACTACTTTGTACTAAAATTGGAACTACATACTAAACTTCAACTAACATAAAATGTAAAAGGAGAATATGGTTCTCTCAAATTATTATTTGAAAAAAAACTGTATTTCTGAGAAAAATAAGATTTAACATTTTCAGTTGATTTCGCATCACTTGGAATATGGTACGAAAAACGTTGTGCGATATATATATATATATATATATATATATATATATATATATATATATATATATATTATTGTGATTTGTATTGGGAGAGAGAATATTAAAATTATTGTTTAGTTTAGTTGATATTTAGTTTTTGTTTGCCCGGTATATTGTAAAATTTAAAATTAATTTGTAAGATAATTATACTTTTTTCATGAGAAACTCCATAATCTCAGAGTAGGGTTCAAATGTAGAAAAACAAAACAAATTTAATTTCTAATATGAGCGCCAAAGTTTAAATAAAGTCCCTATATTTCAATAAAGCAATTTAGTTAATCAAAAATATACTTGCTTTATTATTTAAAATTAAATTCTAAAGACGGTCCTGTCTGTTTAATGTTGAACCTCTCCACGATTCACAGATGTCAGTTCAAAGCTACTAACTGTTGAAACTAGATGGAGTAATCACCATAAAGAAATGAAAAATCTCAAGAATATAATTTTAAAATGTTTTTCAAATGGAAAAACGTTATTTAATGTTGTAGAAACAAATACATCATTCTTTTTCAAGACATAAATTTGTGAAAACCTACTATCTAGTATGATCACTCATTCAAATAAAATCATACACTCTGGTGAAATATTATTTCTATACATGATTTAAAATAGGCAACATTTTATACAAATTTTATAACACGAAATCCGTGAAGTCTATGACAGAAAATGGCGAATAATAAAGCTTATGAGCGTCTATGCAATATCAAAGTTCAATTCTTTGTACAAAATCGGTAAGTTTACTCTACCTTCTTTATATATAATTAAAATAGTTTTAAATACCTTTGTTCACTGTATTGTTCAATTAATTCACATCAATGATTGGTTTTTATTCTGTTTTAGGTTACCTCTTGGAAGACACCATACAATTTGTCCAGCTTGCATAATATCAAGAATCTATGCTATATTTCGTCCACATCAATACATTTTAGACAAATCCCATAATCCAAAGCTTTCTGAAAAGTATTGTGGAGTCACCGTTTTCACAATACAACATTTTACTTAATTACGTCGATAAATTTTATGGTTTGTATTCAATTATAATTACCAATTTTCTTCTTATGATGTGTATATCTACTTGATTAATTATATTACTGATTAGCTTTAAAGTATAATGTATTCCTTTCTCTAATTTTCATACCAAATTGTTGTTTTTCCGAAAGTTTTAATAGTTTTTCTCAAAAATATTGCTTCTTAATATTTTTCTGCTACCAAAAAGAAAAGTACCTAGTGAATAGTCTACATTATCAACAAAACTGTCCCCATTCAATTTTTTTTATTATTATTAGCAATCTGCTTGTCGCTGATGAGAATATTTTAAACGTATTCCACCAATCAAAATTGGTTATCAAAATTCTTATTGAAAATCTTCATTTCAAATAGTAGATTGTCCATCCATCATTTTAGAACATTCTGTTTTGAGTTTCTTAAATGATTATAACCCATATATTACTCCCTTAAATTGTATTTCAATAAATTCTTAAAATGACAGGTCTTATTTTCTAAAATATTTATTCGGAATGACAAATCGTTTAACAAGTGTCATGTTCCATAAAATTAATGTTTTCATTTGACTTCCTACCTTGACACATTTTAAATAGTTACATAATCTTATCGAAAACTTCTTTCAATCTCTAATGTTTACTTCTTTAAAACAAATCATATTATTATTTTACTTTGACAATGAGAACAATGGATTCATATTTTTATTTATATGGAACAAACGTTCTAAAATTCTCTCTCTTAAATATGGAAATTTTGTTATTTCATTTCACCTATATTCTTATAAAGCTTATTTAAAATCTTCTCCATAGTTATACATTTGGATTCTTCTATACTTTCTCTATTAAATAGTGAATAGTACAGATTGTCTCCTTTTAAATAATTTCAAAAAAAATTCAAATTCCAAAATTTTTAACTACTTACAGTGTGTAGTCTATTATTCCATAATTCAGTATACAGAATGTTGCAGGTTTCACTCTATGTTAATATATATATATATATATATATATATATATATATATATATATATAACTTATGCTACAAGTTATAATAAAAAATTCCTGAATCTAAGTTTAAACAGCAAAAGTATCTAATAGTTGTGTAATTAGTCTAATAACAGATATAATTAATAATTATGATCACCCTGTATAATGAGAAATAAGAAAAGACATTTTTTTAAAATGATTATTTGTTATCCTGCATTTCTGCTATTTCTAAGCCTGCACCGGCATTATCTTCTTGGTCCGTCACCTCTGGTTTTCCTCTCTTTCTCAGTTTTATAATATTTTGTCTATTTAATCCTAGCGGCCTTGTCTACCCAATCCGTCCTTCCTGTCTACCCCACACGGCTTCGGTACTCTAATCTTTTTGCTCGGGCGCCAATTTGTGAGTGCCGTGGGTAGTCAGGGGTTAAAACATAAAGGGCTGTTTGATTAGAATTGCTTTTATTCAGATTTAGTTACAGTTGAGCTGGAAATAAAATTAAATCAACTCTTTCATAGAAATAATAAAATTATGTACAATAAAATTTTCTATACAACTATGTACAAAGCGTCTCGCTTCTGGTCCACGCTGTTTCCGGGATTTCAATCTTGGCAGGCGGTCGTCGGTTGGGTGGTCGGTTTCTATAAAGCTCACGTACTTCGCCGCTAAAGTGCTCTGCGGTGTGTTCTGCGCTTAATAATGGTCGCTCTTCCGATATCTCCGACTTCTGAGATATACCTGCGTCTTCTCTGGATGATCTACAACATATAGGGTCTAGGTGCCTCCCACCACGATAAATACTCAGCGGGGTTCGTTAGGGTGAGAGCTCGTCACTATCTCCGAGTAGATACTTGACGGAGATTTCGTACCAGCGAGGAATGCTTCTGTCTCGCGATCAATTCTCACCCGGAGTTTAGCGACAGATAGGGATGGTTTGTGTTCTACCCTCCGGATCAATACTCGACGGAGGGGTAGGACACGTACCTAGGGTCAACCGTTATCTCCGGATCAATACTCAACAGAGATTTGACGGCTAACGCTGACGCCGTATCCTCTTGTCTTACAACGCGAGGCGTTGACTTTAATTACGAAACTTCCTTGCAACGGCGGTGCCAGGATTAAATTTTCGGTAACTGGTTTTCTTTTCGCTTTTACGCATAAAGGCTTAACCTTTAATGTGAAGCTACCTATCACTCCTGGTGTCAGGTTCGAGCTTGTCTGGTATTCGAATTACCTCGAAGCTATGTCCCTGATTCATTTCTATCGTTTTACGGCGAAAGTACCCCCATCTCTGTGTGGGACGTTCAAACTTGTTATAGTATCGCTCTGGTCTGGTATTGCGACGTCGGTAACTGTTGTAGGATCTCCTCGCCGTGGTGTTGGAGTACTGGTTTGACGCCGGTGTCGTTACAGTCCACTTTTTTACAAAATGAAAAGTCAGCGATTTCACTATTATTTCTTCGGTATAGTAAAATATAGGCTAGTTGCCATTCTACAATAAATTACTTTCTGTGCATTTGAGATAAATTGACAGCCAATACTTAATCTACAGGATCCCTGAGTGGTGAAGGGATTAATCAGAGTTACATAGCTCAGCAACGCTAAAACGACAATGTCGTCTGAAATATAAGTTAAGAACCTCTACACATAATGAACACGAAACATCGGTGACCGGAATACAGAACACTACCAAACCAGATTATCACAGTAGACGAAGTTGGGCACAAAGTACCTAGAGGGCAACGCTTTCGCCATTTCGCTAACAGCTCGACCGATATTATTAACACCGATACACTTCAATACAGTGAGAGGAAAGCTTCATCGGTGAATAACCGAGTTAATTTACTATATCCTGGTGTGCGTTGATCTTGGGATCCTAATTAACATCCGGTTTGTCGTCGACCCCTTGGAGCGTGTTGAGCCCAAGGCTAGACACTAGCAAACCCCTTCGTTCGGCCAAAATTCTAGACCGTGCTGAGTCTAGAACGAAAGGCAACCGTCCTATCAAGTCCTGGAGCGTGTTGAGTGCTATACAGAAGCTTTCCCGTCTAACTGAAACCCCGGAGCGTGTTGAGCCCGAGACGGAAGCGAATTCCCACCTCACCGAGATCACGCTGTGTGTTGAACGCGGGATCTGGTACCGAATACACCCCGTTTATTCTAGGGAACCTGAACGAGGGGGTAAAACGAGTATCCCAGGTCGATAAAAGTGAGTAAGTTTATATAATAGTATTGATTCATCAATAAATCTTTGCCGAAAAGTCAAAGGAACGAAGTACGGCCGATCCAGATCATTTACTACGAGAAGTCGTATAATAAGAGGAGATCTGTAGACAACCCGACCAGGCGACCACCCCCAGGGAAGCCCCATAGAATCAAGGACCAACAATTGTACATATAATAACTGTAAATAGAATTAGTTTTAAGTTGTAAAGATTTCATTGAATTTTTAGTTTAACAGGTAACATACGAGTACGTGTTATTATTAAATAAGCACGTCTAATCATCAAGCCCTTTTCATGTTCTACTCCTGACTGCCCATGGCAATTACAAATCGACGCCTGTGCAGAAAATTTACAAATTGACGCTAGAGCAAATCGATTACAACGCAATGTACCATTAGTAGTACTTTAAATCGATTCAAGGAAACAGGACAGCATTCGGGAAGGCCAGTCCTAGAACGTCCAAGTGTTCCGTGACTCAGGAGGCTATATGGCGGAGGCAGGACTTTCTGAAAATCTGTCATATAGGTTCTCGACGAGGAGGGTTTCCCACCCAACACAGCGCGTCCCAATGGCGCATAGGTTGTCTACAGAGAAATTAGGTGGTCGTGGCTCATAACCTCCTTTCCCACGGCCTCACTTCGCCATTTTCTTTATTTTTAACTCTTATTCTTTCTTTCCTTATCCTCTTTCGGATCTCTTCATTACCTCCACTTCATTATTTTCTTCTTTTCAACACCAACCATTGTTCACTCTTTCTTCTCTTCCCTTTTCCGTCTGTCGTACTATCTCTCTCACTTCCTACTTCTTTTATTCCGTTTAGCCTTCCCTATATTTGGTCATGTTTGGACCAAAATAGTATCCATAAACTCATAGGGAAGGCAGCTATGTCTGCCTATGTCTACCCGTTGTCTGTAACTATGTCCTACCCACATCCCTGGCAGAAGATATAAAATGCACCAACTTTTTAAAATGGAAGATAAAACAAAAGGAATATTCCCCCGGTGGATTCAAGCAGGGCCGGAGATTCCCACGCGGATTCTGGAGGGGGTGGAAATCGACCATTGAACATATATGAAATAAAAGTGCTAGATGAACATGATAGTAGATCAAGCATTACTGTTAGATCACCGACGCAGCAAAGCTTATCATGAAGCTTACCATCAAGTGATAGCTTAGAGAACCCGAAGGAATCAGAATTCATAACATCCAAGAAAGGTAGCCTAGAAGACGTGCAGGAAATCCATCGAACCGAAAAAGAAAAGAATGGCCACATTTAAAAATAGAAAATTCGTATGATATAAGTAAATGGATACTAAAGCCAGAGCTGAGAGGCGAAAATGAATAAAAAAATAAGAAACGAATGCATAATAATATAAAAAATGTTACACTGCATCATTACACACAACTTTTATAACAATTTCATCCATTCTCCAAACAATAGAGTAAATTGGAGTTGGTTGATATATAGTTTATAATTCATTTAGTTGCTTTACAGTTTATTAAGGTATGTAACACGAGTCTAGCATCGTAAGCGACGTTTACAATATCGCAACTGTTCCTTTAACTTCTGATTTTTGAGGTTACAAGCTACGGTTCTCCATTATTATTTTAATTGTGCTTCTCCTTTCCAGTCTTCTTCATTTCTATTCCATGGATCCTTCATTATATTCTTCAACGATAGTCCGCCAACCTTACTCATCCTTCCTTTGCTACGAACGTCTTCTTCAAATTACAATCTCCTGTTTTTGCCGTATTTTTTTCCTCCAATACATTCATAAATTACTTATTCGTTAGAGAGTTCATCCAGCTCCTTGTTTGTCCTAACTCTTCATTACGGTTGTTTCGTTTACATCATCAATTGCTCTCAAAACTGCCCTTTCCAAACCCTCCATTGCCTTTTCATACCAAGGCCTCACTGACATGCGTTGATGTCGGTCTTCTAACATTTTCATAAATTTCTATTTGGTTGTCATGGACATCGAATACCGTCTATTAATTATTTTTGTAACTTTAATCCTTCCATCCCTTTCTACTCCAGTGCAAATTTAAATATGTGAAATTCTAAGTTCCCCCAATTATATATGATTTCCATTCCCATGACATGTACTTACCACTTTTCTGATTCATTTCTAAGCCCAGAATTTTTTTTTACTATTTTAGTTACTCCATTATTTTCAGAAACTCTTGTTTTTGTTCTATTGCTGGGGCAAAGGCATCCGAAATGGCCAAAACACAATCAATTTTTGATCTGCCTATAAAGGAAGTTAGTTATCGGACAACATATTTTAACTTCATTCACAGCGGTAAAAATATTCATCTGTTATTATGATATTGAAATAAGTTCTGGAATTTTAAAGCCATAAAATTATTCGTTTTCCTGAAATCCATACTTCATGTAGGTACATTTTGTAATAAGAATTGTAATATCCATTTCATACGTCGTGAATATTAAGTTTTATAGCTATCATCGTGAAATTTTTGCCTTTATCCTTTAAATATATTATCGTTTGTTATGTAGATATCTACGATATTTTCAGTTTTCTACGTTGCGGCCCTATTTCATAAGCTTCACTTAGACCTTCAGTTCAAAATTCCACACCGTAGAACAAAACAAAAAACACATATTCGCCTCAACTCTGTTACTTTTGATTGGAAATGAGAGGAAAACTGGAATATTCGAATGAAATAGATTAAGGATTAAGATAATAAAGAAAGTGGCGGACTTGGAATAGAGCCTCATTGAAACCATGAAGTGGAATGATTAGATAGCCTGTACATCATTCGAACCATCTACCAAACAGTTTATTTATAACTAATATAGCTAATAATATTGCTCTTAGTTCTTAATGAATATGTAATTGTTCTTTGAAAATACTCACTTTATACTAGCATCAACTAGTACTTTATTATTTTGAAATTAAAATATTTTGAAAATGGTGAAATAAGTCAGCTTCCAAAACATATTTCCACAAAATTCCAATACATTACATTCGACATTATCATGAAGACTGTGTATTAACCTTTTTTTAATACCCTGTATCTTGAAAATAATTGCTGCTATGAAAATTAGTAAACCCAACCTATTTTGCAGTGTTCTACTTGTCATTCAACAGGGCCACCCGTGTTTGTAACACGCTGTAGAATGAAACTGGATTCATTTGAATCGCCTCTCAACAACTCACAAATATCTCTAAAGTCTATCATTCTCTACCGTGGATAAGTTATTCTCTATACTGTTAAAATGTTTATATATAAAGAAAATGAATTTGAACGTGTTCAAAGTTAGTAATTTGTTCTGAAGCATCACTTCTGGCAAATCCCTTTTATTTTGAATATACGTGAAAGCGTTACAAAGGTTATTCTTTCCCATTTCAAGGGATCAAGTAAAACGGAACAGAATCTCTTTTTTAAAGGAAATTATCCATGGTAAGACCAAACATATTTGAATCCTTGAGGTGGATGAGAAATTTTTCCGCTGCCAAATTAGTTTTGACATGAGTCAAGAATAGGACGAACGTTAGAAT
The DNA here is from genome assembly GCA_963921935.1 of Galeruca laticollis. Lineage (NCBI taxonomy): Eukaryota > Metazoa > Arthropoda > Insecta > Coleoptera > Chrysomelidae > Galeruca > Galeruca laticollis. The sequence continues at coordinate 138,839,616 of OY998182.1, forward strand.
CCTGATTGATGGTTTATAGTTTGTCAAAAAATATTGAGAAATAGTAAAGATACATTGCAGTTGAAAATTTAAATTATACAAATAATACTTATTTTTATGAGTTCCTAGATTGAATGTTTTCGAATTATTAAAGAATATGGAAACACTGGAGTAATTGTCTCTCCGAACCATCGTGGAGGTCGTCCAGGATTGGTTGAAACCTTCGAAGATACAACAAAAAATACAATTCGATTCACTGTTTCTGTTTTAAAAATGAAATACCTATTTTGAATAAAATTTGAACTGAAATAAGAAAATTCCTAGATTTACCTCAAATTTCTCGTTCGTCATTACATAAAGTTATAAAATAAATAAATTTTAAGTAAGCCAAAAATTGTACTAATTTTTATACTACCAAAACTACGGATGTCATTAAAACTTTGCACCATGTACACCAAATTACTCTAGAAAGAATAAAATTTCCATTTATTAAACAATTAAAGTTCCTATTCAAATTTAAATGACAAACTTTTTAGAAATCATGTAAAATACCATGTCGTATATAAAATTTATCCACCATTTTCATCTTTCAATTGATACTTACAAAGAAACATTCTTCCAAATAATTCTCAATTTATTGACTGCAATTGATTCAGATGAAATATTTATATATACATAGTTATTTTCCAACTTATTTTCAGCTGATCTAAAAAATCATTTGGCAAGAAAAAAATTTTATAAGACTTGACCCAATTTTTGGTATAAGGCTGTAAAATAGTAAAGGTAGTAATCCAGAACTGTTAGTAGATTCCTAGAATTTAATCATTTTCTCAGAATGTTCGGTAGCTAATAAGAGAACATACTAACCATATAAACAATCAAAATGGGTTAATATTATTATTAAAGTTCATAAACTTTGTCTAAAATAGTATTTTGATTTATAAATTACAGTGGAGAAATTTTATATTGTTAGAATTTTAATCCATTTTTTTTTATTTTCAGAAATATTTTTCTGTTGAAAAGTTTATTTTGATTGTAAAATTGACAAAATGGTGCATGTTGATTCAAGAGTCGGCTGTCGGTGGCGCCTCTTGATCGAGGAATGGCTGACAATTGCTCGTATGATAGTTTTTGCAGACTGTATAATTTTAGTATGACTAGTATCTTATGTCATCCTTACCAGCTAGTAACTTTCTTAGTGATTCAGGTATCCTAAAAGGGTCCTCCTAGTTAAAAAAACACGGTATAGCAATATTAAGCTCACACTCTATCCAACTAATGTGGATAGTTAGCAAACTAGCCAAAAAGCTCGGTTAATTTGTATAATTTTCTTGTGGTTTGTAGATTAGCGATAAAATTTGTATAAATTGTAAACTAGCTGAATAGTATAGAATCCAACCAATATTCGTAGCTATTTTAATGAAAATATGATTACCAGAAATTTGGATAGTTTATAAACTATGCAGCTATTCTATAAACTAGACAAGTAAACACTTTAAATATAACATATATAAAACATTTTTTCGTACGACCACATAGGAAAGTGACATATATCGCACTGTCTAGTTCTACGGAAAGTGGCGTACGGAAAAAAAAAACTTATCCGTACGTGTACGGATAAAAAAGCTGTCAAATTGAATGTTGAAATACCATTCCATCGCTGTTACGTTGTGTTCTTATCAAAGATACTTATAGCGCTAAGAAAATATACACAACAGTTTATTTATTCTTAAAAATAAAGTGTGTTTACATCTTGCAGTTTATAAATTGCACTAATAATAATTTTACTTCTAATTTTTACAGTGATTCAAATAAATAATTAATTATGAATCGCAATATTTATGTAACAAAAACAGTTTTATTTCTGATGTTCTGTTTCCAATTGTTGTTAGTTGTTAAAATAAATGTTCGTAATATTTTGTGTACCAATATTTATTCTATCTTTTTTATGAAGGCACTCTTTTTCATCGCGTGAAAATCACAATTTTCTGGGCCACTTTCAAAGGTAAGTAATCAAAACAATATAAAGTAATTACAAATACACATATATAAAACATCTGACATCTACATAAAAACGAAGATTGTACATGCCTGATTCGGTAAAAGTATATCACGTGGTCGTAGGAAAATAGTGTACATAACTTGTGCGAAAGTGATTTTTCACACTCGTGGGATTGTCTCACTCGGCTTGCACCTCATGAGACAATATTTCCCCTCGTGTGAAAAATGTTACTTTCCGTACTCGTTACGTAATATACTATTTCATTATACCTTCATTCGTTTTATAAAGCTACTTTGTTAGCGTAAAGTGTCACAAGTTCAAATTGAACATCATTTCAAATATATTGTAGTTTTAAACAAATTAAATTGTACTGTTTCATCGTTCAGATAATTAATACTTTCCCCCCTTTTCATCGCCTTTCTTTCATCGTTACAGTTGAGTTTCTGACTACTTTTTACCTCTTTATTTTACTTTCGCATATTTCCGGATCACATTCGATGTCTTACTTCCTATTTTTGCAATTTTTTGGATCCATTTATTTCCAGGCCTTCCTCTGTCTTTTTTGTATAACTTTCTACCTCGTATATGCTAACCATCAATATAGTTCGTTTCATCCTCATTAAAGTTCCATTCCGATTATTTTCTCTCCATTTGATTCATTATTGGTTTCCGCTCAAATCTTTCTCTTATCATTTTGCCGTATTCTGCTATATATACTATTATTTAAGAGCCTTATCCCCTTAGCCCCCACTAGTTATCAATGAATTGACAAAATCTTAAAACGGAGAATCTACTGGATCAGGAACATCCCCATTGTGTTAGTCAAGTATTGGCTCGATATACTTTTTCAAAGCATACCTACTTATACAGGGTGATTCATTACTAATTGGAAATAATTTAATATTAGAATCCTGACGTCAAATTATGAAGAATTAGCCCAAAACACATAAATAAAATGTAGCTGCTTACTGAGTTACAGGGTGTTTTGTTTAAAAATTTAAAAACTATTTGTGCTCAGTACTTTAAAACTGATCTACCTATTCATTTCATATTTGGCAGAAAGTGTAGACACTTCACACCCTACCAAATAAAAATAAACAAATGTTTCTGGCTACTACCAGAGGCGTACGACAGGGGCAAGTGACAGGTTAATCTTTCCCAAATTCTACGCCACTAGCGGAATAGGAATTTTAGTACAATTTTTTGATTCTCCAATACTTTTTACGTAAATAATGTACTCTTTTTTTATAACGATAAAGTCAATATTTCTCGAGGTATTTCAAGTTAAACACGAAGCTGCACAAATTTGATGTGTAATAAATAACTATGTCGATGTTTTGGACCAGTGAATTGCATTAAATACGCAAATGAAACTTTAATCCGTAAATGAAGATATTAAAATTATTGACAAAAAACTTATATAATATTAAAATGATTTAATAATATTTTCAAACAAATAAACTGATCTCTATTTTTAATTACAATCAGATAAATCGCATTTGATGCATAATTCTCAGTTGGCTCTGGTCTAAATTAATTGCTTCGATCTAGTGGGGTGCTGTCATTGCTGTCATAGCTATTAGTTGTTGCTTATATCACTTGAAATTGTGATTGTTGTAAAATTTAAAGTCGGTTAAGTGAAAATGCCTCGACACAACAATTTTACTAATCTTGAAATGCGAGACATGCTTTGTGTTTATGTACAAGAAAATTATTCCTGTGTTGCTGCTGCTCGCAGATATCAACAAATGTATCCAAACAGAGTTCAACCCAATCGGCAAACTTTCAACAGTATTTTTCGTCGATTGGGAGAAACTGGACAATTTAAGCGTAATAGTGGTATGGGACGACCGAAAATAATAACTGTGGATCAGGAGGACGATATTTTAGTACGAGTTGCTAATAATCCGGAACTAAGTACTCGGCGTTTAGCAGCAATGACTGGAGTAAGTCAATCTTCAGTTTTGCGAATTTTGAAAAAGGAACAGTCACGACCTTACCATTGTACACCGGTACAAAAATTATTGCCTCGAGATTATCCTTTAAGGATGAACTTTGCTCAGTGGATGATAAATCAAAAAAATGAAGATCGAAATTGTGTTCAAAAAATTCTTTTTACTAACGATGCCACATTCACTCGCAGAGGAGTTTTTAACTGGAGGAGAAGCCACAATTGGTATATTGCAAATCCCCATGTATTCCGAGAATCACATTTTCAGCACGAATTCAAGATAAATGTATGGCGCGGTATCTTTGGAGATAGTTTGTGGGGTCCATATGAGTTATCAGCAAATTTGAATGGTAACTCATATTTACAATTTTTGGAAACAACTCTATTCGATTATCTCGAGGAATTGCCACTTAATCGAAGAAGATACATTTGGTTCATGCAGGATGGAGCACCACTTCATTATCAGATGATAGTGAGGAATTATCTCGATAAACAATTTCCTCATTGTAAAGGGTTTGATGTTGACTCAAACACGGGTCATTGTAAAACTGAAACTTTATTCATGACATATACAAAATAGAATGATCGAAGGAGGGTGCTGTCGTCGCTGTCACACATTCTGATTATGGTCAGGTAGATTGATGCACATATGAATGATAGTGTGATCGACTATTACATCCCCCGTACTATACAAAAATTAATTTTATATTTCCTTATAAGCTAAGTTCTATATTTCTCTTATTAATCTTTTAGGCTGATTAATCGTTCTACCATATCTAGTGGTATACCCTTCACTAGAGGTGCAGGGTGTGGGTAGAGCTATTTCAGGTGAGCTATTATTTGTGACGTCATCTTCATATAGTGGGGTTACCGTTGTTTTACCTTTAATATGTTTATTGTAGTTTCTACAAATTATAGCTTCCCTATTTCTTACAATTTTTGAGCCATTTTCAAGTTCAATGTCATAGGATCTTGGTCTTACATTTTTGTTTAAAATTCTGCCAGGAATGTTTTTGTTTTTTGATTTTATGTAAGTTTTTTGATTTTTGTTTAATTCTGGCAAAATTTTAGAATGTTTGTCATAATAATATTTTTGAGAATTTTGCCTGTTCCTAAGAAATGATTTGAATTTATGTTGTTTAACATTTATGGGTTTTAAATGTTCATTAGTGATAGGCAGAATGCTTTTTAATTGTCTTTGATACAATAATTGTGAAGGGGAATATATATTATTATATAACGGTGTATTCCGCAATTCTAGAAGTGCTAGGAATGGATCAGTTTTAGAAAATAGTGACTTTTTAAAAATATTTTTTACGGTTTGTATGGTTCTTTCTACAAACCCATTGGATTTTGGATATTTTGGGCTAGAAGTAATGTGATTAAATTCCCATTCCTTAGCAAAAATATCAAAAATAGCGGAATTGTATTGTGGTCCATTGTCTGATACCACTATGTCAGGAATTCCCTGTCTAGAAAATATGCTTTTAATTTCAAAAATGATGGCTTCTGAGGTTAAATCTTTCAACTGAATTACTTCAGGAAATTTTGAAAAATAATCAACGACACATAAGAAATGTTTACCTTCAATCTCAAAAAGGTCCATAGCAATTTTTTGCCAAGGTCTTTTTGGAATTTCGTGTTGCTTAAGAGGTTGTTTTTGATTATTTTTTAGATATAGTGCACATGTATTACAGTTTGCGATCATATTGTCAATATCTCTTGACATACCTGGCCAGAACATAATTTCTCTTGCTCTATTTTTAGTTTTCTCTTTTCCTAAGTGACTTAAGTGAAGTTTTTTTTAATATTAGTGTTTTTAAATGAAACTCAAGGTCTCTAGTTAATTCCACAATATAATACAAGTTATTGAAAATTCTAAAAAATTGACAATTGTTTCGATAAATCAATATCATCGTCAGATTTATCGAAACAATTGTCAATTTTTTAGAATTTTCAATAACTTGTATTATATTGTGGAATTAACTAGAGACCTTGAGTTTCATTTAAAAACACTAATATGAGCATATTCCACGAAGTAAGGGTCGAGACAGTCAATTTCATTTTTTTAATATGTTTTTTCGTAGTTTTTTAGGTATTACTAATTTAGAGTTCCTTAATATTAGACCATTATGAATAGATAACTCATTTTTTAACTGAAAATATATTTTTAATCGGTCATTTAGATTTTCTTTTGTTTTTGGCCACCCGTTTCTTATGTTATTTATTAATTCAATCATTTCAGTGTCAATTTTTAATTCATTTTTAATATCATCTAACTTTTTATCAGAAAACTTTAAATTTTTCACTATTAAGCTAATTTGTGCATTTATGTTTTCCTCGAGTACTTTATTAAAATTTATTGTGTCAAATTCATTTTGTATATTTTCATTATGACCTCTGGAGAGCGCATCAGCTAAATACATTTGAGAACCAGGTTTATATATTATGTTTATATTATATTTTTGAATTCTTATAAACATTCTTTGAATTCGCGGAGGACAACTATGGAGTGGTTTTTTATGAATTTGTGAAATAAGTTTGTGATCACTTTCAACAATTACATTTTTCCGACCGTATATAAAGTGATGAAATCTTTCCAACCCAAAACACACAGCTAAGGTTTCCTTTTCTATTGGAGCCCACCTTTTCTGTGTTTCTGTTAATGCTCTTGATGCATAGAAAACAGGTACATCATTTTGTAATAAAACAGCTTCAATAGCATCTTTGGAAGAATCTACGGAAACTTTAACCGGTTTGTTTATATCATAATATTGCAAAATGGGTTTTGAGATTAATATTTGCTTTAGTTTTTCAAATTCTACCTGTTGTGATTCATCCCAATTCCACACCATTTCTTTTTTTAATAATTCTTTTAACTTTTTTGTTTTGTCGGACATATTTGGTATAAATTTTGATACATATGTGATCATACCCAAAAATCTTTCAAGATCTTTTCGGTTAGAGGGTGTTTTAAAATTTTTAATGGCAACAACCTTATCATAATCTGGCTCAATCCCTTTATCAGATAATTTATGTCCCAGGAATATTAAACTATTTACCCCAAATTTGCATTTTTTTGCGTTTAGTTTTGAATTTATTTCCCTGCATCTGTCTAAGACTTTTTTTAATCTTTCATCATGAATTTCTTTTGTTGGACCAGAAATTAAAAAATCGTCTATGTACGTATCTACACCTTCTATGTTTTCAAATAACATTCTGACTTTTTTGTGAAATACTTCCGAAGCTATGGATATTCCATAAGGCAAACGCATAAATCTATATCTACCATAAGGTGTAGCAAACGTGCATAGTAGTGAACTTTCATAGTCTGGCTTGATTTGATAGAATGCTTCCGAAGCATCCAATATACTGAAATACTTTGCATTATTTGATTTAGTTAGTATGTCATCAACTTGAGGTAATAAAAATTTTTCCTTTCTAATGGACTTGTTAAGGTCTCTGGGGTCAATACAAATTCTGATGTCACTATTGGGCTTGTTTACTATTACCAAAGGATTTACAAATTCTGTTGGTTCCTCTACTTTAGCGATTATTTTATTTTGTTCTAATTTATTTATATTATTTTTTAATTTTTCTTGTATTGCTATTGGTACTTTTCTGGCACAATGTACTGTGGGTTTAAAATTTTCTTCTAAATTTATTTTAAATGTAGCTTCTAGACAGCCAATCCCTGTAAAAACATCTTTATATTCACTTTTTATTTTTTCATACCCTTTAATGCAATTTTTAGTTTCCACATTATTTACTAATTGAATTAATTTTAATTTTTCACAATGATCTTTACCCAGTATAGGTTTTGCATTGTCTTGATCAACTATATAGAAAAGTAATGATTCTTTAACATCTTTTATTTTACAATCCAACATGCATTTCCCTACACATTTAATTTTTCCCCTGTATAGGTAGCTAGATTAATTTTACTATATAACAAGTTATTTACATGTATTTTAAGTTTATTTAAAAAATTTGCTGGTATTATGCTAACTTGAGCTTCTGTGTCTAGTTTGAACTTAATTTTATTGGAATTTATAGAAATTATGGCTGTCCACTCATTATTTTTACCATTATCGTCTATTTCATCAATGCAGAATTCATCAGTCCTCATCTGTTATGTTATTTATAGACTTAGACATTTTTGCAAAATGGTTAGGCTTCTTGCACTTTCCACAAACTTTACTGTAGGCTGGAAATCCATTTTTTCCATGCCTAGAACCGCACTTATAGCAATTGAATAACTTTTTGAATTTTGGCGTTTGAACTCGCGCACTTTTTTCCGAACGAGAGAATGATCGATGTGTCCCTGAGTTTCCTGATGGGCCTCTGTTGTAGCTGCTTACTTTGCCGTCACTTCCATTTGCTGAATTTGTTTTTTTAATGAGTTTTTTAACCTTACAAATTTCTGCTTCTTCAGTTCTAGTTATTTTTTCTATTTGAATTTTTGTTCTTTCCGCCAGTCAATACATTTCCTCTGCTTTTACCAGCGTTATATTTTTTGTTCTGATCAACTGGTTTTGTAATTCGGGATCATTTTTTAAACCTAATATTAATTTACTTGTTATCAGGCTGTCTGTAAGTGTCCCAAACTCACATGTTGTACTGAGTTGTCTGAGATCTGTAATGTACTCGTCCATTTTTTCATGTGGTTTTTTGTCCCTTGATAAAAACATATGCCTCTCGTAGGCTACATTTTTTTCTGGGTTAAAATAACCATCAAATTTGTTGATTACTGTTTCGTAATCTTCTTTGTCCTCTGTTGCCTCAAAGGCTGAATTGTTATATATTTTTAGTGCTTTGTCACCAATGCTTGATAATAATAACGACGTTTTGAATTCCGCCGATTCGCCGGTTGACCTTGATGCCTTCAAAAATAAGTTAAATTTTTGTTGAAATAACTTCCAATTGTCTGCTAAACATCCTTCCATAACCATTCCATCTGGTTGTTTAATGTTCGTATTTACTTGCACTATTGTTTGTTGATTTGTACCAACACTTCTAGTTTCTGGAGGAGCCATTTTATTTTTATTCTTCACTGACTTGCGCCATGTAAAGGGTTTGATGTTGACTCAAACACGGGTCATTGTAAAACTGAAACTTTATTCATGACATATACAAAATAGAATGATCGAAGGAGGGCGCTGTCGTCGCTGTCACACATTCTGATTATGGTCAGGTAGATTGATGCACATATGAATGATAGTGTGGTCGACTATTACACTCATCGTTGGATTGGCAGAGGTAGCGAATTTCCGTGGCCGCCTAGAACTCCCGAATGTAATCCCCTAGATTTTTATTTTTGGGGCCATATGAAATCATTAGTTTATTCACAAGAAATAAACACTCGTCAGGAACTATGGCAGCAAATTGTAAATTCGGCTAATCTTATTGCCAATCAACCTAACATATTTTTCAAGGTAAGGAGATCATTTAGCCAGAGAATGAATAAGCTTATTGAAGTAAACGGGGGTCACATAAAACATTTATTCTAAAAGTTTTTTAGGTACTTTTCGTTTCTGATATTTCCGATATGTTATTAAAATTGTAGGAACTTACTTTTATTTAGATTATAATTTTCAGAACCACAATTAGTTCTCAATTCATCCGTTCATTTAATAGTTGTGTTCTTTATTGTTGACAGGGATTAAAGTTTCATTTGCGTATTTAATGCAATTCACTGGTCCAAAACATCGACATAGTTATTACACATCAAAATTGGGCAGCTTCGTGTTTAACTTGAAATATCTCGAGAAATATTGACTTTAACGTTATGAAAAAAGAAGACCTTATTTACGTAAAAAGTATTGGAGAATCAAAAAGTTGTGCTAAAATTCCTATTCCGCCAGTGGCGTAGAATTTGGGCACGAATAACCTGTCACTTGCCCCTGTCGTACCCCTCTGTTAGTAGCCAGAAACGTTTGTTTATTCTAATTTGGTAGGGTGTACAGTGTCTACACTTACTGCCAAATATGAAATGAATAGGTAAAACTGTTTGAAAGTACTGAGCACAAATAGTTTTTAAATTTTTAAACAAAACACCCTGTAACTCAGTAAGCAGCTACATTTTATTTATCTGTTTTGGGCCAAATCTTCATAATTTGAAGTCAGGATTCTACTATTGAATTATTTCCAATTAGTAATGAATCACCCTGTATAAGTGCTTTCTAGCCGGTATTAATATCCCGCAATAATATAGAAAATAGAATATACCATAGTTTATCCACAAAAAGTGCGATAAAAAGTTTTGTCACTGGATTATTGAATTATATGTTCTAGTTTCATATCTTGTATCAATTTCTTTTTCCAGATAATGAGCTCAATGCATTGTATAATCGATTGTTCACTCAATATTATTATTTTCCGTTTATCATTATATTGGTAATCTATTCCATCAGTAATCAAATTCATAATGAGTCAGAAAATTCGTATAATATTATTCTCCTTTAACCACAAACTCACTTTATTTAATGTTAGAGAGCAAAAGATACCATTCAAATCGAAAAGTTGAATGTTTAGCAACGTTATATCAATATTAATCAAGTGGAACTAAATGAAGACATTGTTAAATAAATGGAGGAAATTTAATATAGCTGACAATCTGTTTCTAAAAGACTAATGGCTGTAGAAACTCTCGATGTTTTTCCTTCAATTAGGAATGCGAGAAAAAGAAAAGCTTTATTATCCCATCGGAAATATTAATGACGTTTCAAATAATGGAAATAGAGTATTTATTTGAATTTTGTAAGGAGATGGGATAACTGAAGATTTTATTATGTCATTAATTTTAATAGCATCGGAATCACTTATTTTGACCAAAATGTTAATAGTGAAACAAGCTCATCAAGCCAGAATGTTCCATTTTATGATTGAAAATTGAAAACAGTCAGTCTCCAATAAAAATAAGACAATCATTAATTATTCAATAAATTTTTTCAAACGTATCCATTAAGATTATACTCTCCTCTTACCACAAATAACACTTGATATTCAATAATTCCCAATTAAAAATCCATTCCAAAGATTACATTTCTGATAATTTCATGAAATATAACAATTCTATGAATTGTGTATGATTTTTGAGTCTGAAAAATTATATTTAGCTGCTGGAAAATAATTCAGATATTAACTTTAACACAGAACAAATCAAAAAGATTATAAAAAAAACGTATTCTAGCCGATATTCTCAACAGTAAGTTAAAGGAGAAGCTACATGCTTCAGAACCTCCTTCTTTTCACGCAGTAGGGTAAAACCAGGATAGATGCCACAGCGGCATAGATGCCTCATAATCTATAAACCTAACTTGCCAAACTCTCAACTGAAAATTAGTTGCATAGGTAGGTGCCCAAGTCACCTCAGTTAACCATGGACAGTCGTGCTACAAGGACGCGTTTCGCTCGTGTGTGTGTAATTATCTCCACGACGAAATTCACGAACACGTCAAATATTTAAAGGTTAGTATTCTGCTTTGTATAACTTTATAATTAGTAATATATTTTGTTATGTTTTTTATTACGTCAATATACTGGTTCATTGAGTCTGCATCCATATGTAAATAGATGCTATTTTTTTTATACTTTATTAAAAAAATACGTGGGCTTCTATCCTTATCACAAAGGATAGTTGCCCTGATTTTTCGAGATATAGGTGCCCCTAGGGGCATATATCCCTCCATACACCATATATCGAGTAAGTGTTAATTTTTAAAATATTTTATAGTCTATTTCTTAATGTCTGACAGCACAGTATCATCATTAAATATTCAAATAGAAAATTATCTCTTACAGAGTGATCCTAAGAATTTTACAAGCAAATACTAAAAATCTAATGCAAAACAAGTAGGTGTCTGTATTGGTTATCTGAACATCCCTGTTTCAGCTCCAAATACAATATGGTAATAAAACTGAACAATGGCAGCCAAAGGATAAACAGTGCGGCAGTGGCGGAGATTACGATATTAGTTCATTTTGCATATTTAATTAGATTCGGTCAACATTACAGTTGAAATAAAATTCATTCGTTTAGGCCTATTAACAAGTTACATTTTCATTTTTATTGAATTAAATTAATTAAACAAAATATAGTTTAATTCTCATAATTCAAATTTATTGACAATGAATTAATGTATATTAAGTAGAGTAAACATACCATTTATAGAAAATATAAAATTCAATTTATAGTATCACCCTCTTCGCTGGCCATACAAGAATCATCCGAAGACTCGTCGAGAGAGATCACTATCGGTTCTATAGTTTGTTCTATGAGGTTATCTAAAACCCACATTTTCTATTCCTCTTTAATTACATGATTCACAACATCTCTCCAGTTCTCTTCAGTTATTGTTGTCAATGAGTACTTCATGAGTTCACGAACATCTTTTATTTTAAATGTTTTATTATGTCTAGCTACATAACCTTTCATTTGGGCCCATATTAACTATATCGCATTTAATTCACAATGGTATGGCGGCAAACGAAATTATCCCACGATTCTTGGCTATTTCATCAATAACAAACTTTTTAAATTGTAGCTTGTGATCTGAAGCAACTTTTAAAAGTTCTTTTTTCAACATATCATCTTCAAATGGTATAACTTTTATGATTAATCAGTTTCTCCAAGAGGTAGATGGAAGATTTTCTGTTAATCGCGAATGATAAGTGGCACTGTCCATAACGATTACAGCATTATTTGGAATTAATTCGACCATTTGTGTAAAATACATCTGTGGTCATTTCTTCATGATAGGCTTTGATTGATGTTGACTGAAACTCCAGTGAACCACCTTCAACGAAACCTTGATTGCATCCAATATGCGTTATTATTAGTCGGCGACCTTTACCGATAGGAGTTTTCAGTCCAGTAGATAAACCTTCTATGAAAGCTTGACGACTGTTTTGAATATTTTTGTCCTGCCATAATTTTTTCACTGAATGTCCTTTATTGAGCCATGTCTCATCTAGATAATAGATTTGTCTTCCCCCCTGTCTGTATTTTCGGATATCTCGTAAATACTGGCGTCTCCAACATATTATTTCTTCGTTGTCGATTAGCACTGATTTGCGGCTTTGCTTCTCCCAAGTAAAATTTAATTTGTGTAATATTTTCCACAAAGTTTTTCGCCCTGTATCAGGCAAATACTTGTCCTCCTTCACAATTCTTAGAATTCTGCCAAGGGTTGGGATCTCTTTTTTAAAATATAATTCATGTAGTTTTCGTCTTATTGTATTTTGCATATGTTCATCAAGGTCAAATGGTTTTCTTCCAGTTGACTTTTTAGGTGGAGATATATTTCCATTTTTCCTCTCTCTTAGAAGCCTGTAAATAGTAGATTCACTACCTCCTGTCATATTGGAGCATGTCAAAACTATATTTATAACAGTAGCAGCCGGCATTTGATATACAACAGCATCATGCACATTTAACACTACAGTCTTCGTTTGTAAGCTAATCACGCTCTTACACTTTACTGGGGTAAAACTTGAAGACATTTTTCACAACACAGTTAACACTTATGGGTCATGAGCGAGTCTAAGCGAAACAAATTATACAAAGTTGGGCGAGACCAAGTTCCACCGTATATACCTGCAAAGTTTCTAAGTATTCATTGGGACAATCCCTAGTAGGACCCTATTGTAATATTTCTTGGAAATGTTATTATCAACATTTCAAAAATCAGAAAGTAATTATCTGGAGAATGATTTGATAAATGGTTTGTTAATATGTCTCCCAAGAATTGACCTGCTTCAACTTCTCAAGATAATTAATGAAATATTCAGTCAGAATAGTTGCGTTACAAGATTATTTCAAAAATAATTTATTGTTTTAACTGTATGTTCTCTACAAATGTATGAAGGTCAGTTAGTTGTTTTAACTAACCGAATTTACATTTATATTACCTTTATATATCAGATCGGGCATAAAATTAAATAGTAAATAAATTCCTTAGATGAACTTTGACGCTTATGCTTTACTACCTGACTAGCATCTGTGACCTTTTCGCGTGTTGTCAGTCAATAAGAAACTGACTATAGTGTGTGTTATATTTTTTATGTATTTACGTAGGTAGGTATATTTATATCTGAACCTTTTACTGATTCTAGCAGAACTATGTCAATATATAAGAAAGGAAGGAACGAGAGCTCGAGTATGTTCTTGGACTACAGAAAACCTACAGTCAGCTTTCGATGGAATGGACAAAAATACCATGGGGATAAACGAAATATCCCGACAATTTGGGATCCCATCGAGGACCTTGCGAAGACGATATGCTGCTAAAAATACAACAAAGTTGACACTGGGTAGCTTTAATTAGACTAACTAATTGCTGTAATAGATTTATTAACGTAAGAATTTTTTTTAGGAAAACAGCCTATTTTGGATTTCGACAAATATTTTTCCCAAATAGACAAGCTATACGCATGTTATCTTAACAATTTGCTGAAAAGCTACAGCTAAAACATAATTTTGACCACGAAATCAAATGGCTCGAGGTGCATGGTTCAAAAGTTTTAATGAACGAAATCCGGAGATGTCTACCAGACAAGCTGAAGGTTTATCCGTGGCTAGAGCTGAAGGTCTTAGTAGAAAAGAATTAAATAACTTCTATGATCTTTTGATCAAAGTTCTAACCGAAAATGATCTATTGGACAAACCTGAAAGAATCTTCAATATGGATGAATCCGGAGTTCAATTAAATAATAAACCCGGAAAGTCGTAGCAAAAAAAATGCAAAAGTCGTCAATTCAGTCACATCTGTTGAGAAAGGTGAGACCATGACGATCGTTGGCTGTTGCAATGCAATTGCTAATTTCCTCCCACGAACTCTTATAATAAAATGTGTGAATAAAAAACCTGAATTTGAAGATGGACTTCCAAAAGGTTCAAAAGTGTTCGCGAGCTGAGCTTTTCTATAAATGGTTAACAGAACAGTTCATACCTAAGGTTCTGCTGATTCTAGACGGTCACTCGTCACACTCAACTGCTCTTGACATGCTGCAAGCTGCTGCTGATAATGACATAATTTTATTGTGTTTACCTAGTCACACTACTTCAGTCTCACAACCTTTAGACAGATCAGTATTTGGGTCATTTGAAACCTATTTCCACCATGAAACTAATCAATTTATGCGCTTGAATCCGAATAAAAAGCTCAGCCATTACAATGCTGGAAGGTTTATACATAATTTATTTATTTATTTATTTATTATTCATACAAACCTTACGGTTTTATTACATGGATAAATATGTAATAAGATACATTGTGCAAAATAATACATTTTTACGTAATAAAATAAATTTACAGAATTTATAAGATTCACAAAATGTTGACACACATGTAATTGTATTCGTATAGTTTATCCAAGATTAATTGAATCATATGAGGATTGACACAACCTTTAAAGTTCTTCATAGAGATATAAAGATTAGCTGCTCCAAGATTGTTTTGCGAAAAATTATGGTAGAAACTGTCCATTCTAGATCCATCAATGTATTGAATCGATTCGCAAGTCGAAACATGTTTACCGCAGGTGATCTCGAGATGTTGAATGATGAAGGAATATTAAACATTGTAACCTGGCGCATTCGTCTAGGTGGCACGTTGAATCTAATCAAAGACAAAAGCTCAGGGGAGTTAACTCTATTATTTATAATATTATATAAGAATATCAATACTGTTAGTTGGATGCTTGTATTCGCGCTGCTACCCCTGTAAACGCTCTTGGTGGCTTTCGAGGTAGTGGAATTTACCCAGTAGACCCAAATACTTTGCTAGATTCTACATTTCTGATATCAGATACTGCACTGGGTAGTGAAAATCCTGGCACTTCTCGTGCGCCAGATCAAGTTGACGTTGACGAACGTCAACACCCCAGCGTCAGACGCCTTATTCGTTAAATTGCCTACCAAAGCTCTCCAATGACTCGAGAAATATTGAATCTCGTGAGCCTATTGCGGTCAAACAAAGAAAAGAAACATCTCTACCTCAGATTCCCGCTTCTCTCAAAAAGAAAATATCTCTGAACATGAACAAAATAAGACACCACCAAATCCATACGTAGTACTCCAATTGACAAGGAATCTCCTAGTCTCTTGATCGATTCTGAGATTTTAGAGGATATTAATATTATTGATATCGATGATTTTACAATTGCAGAGACACCTTCGAAAATTCTAATAGAAGCAGCACCTATTCCAAAAATTCCTTTGACTATGGCTAAGAGGGCGACACAATCAGCAGATATTTTGAATTCAAAAGAAAATATAAAACACAAGAAGGATGTGGTTGAAAGAAATGAAAAGCAAATAAAATCTAACTTAGACAAGAAACACAAGACTGGAACTACCAATGAAAGAAATGATCCAGCAATAAAAACAAGACAACAAAAATAAAAAAATAATACAAATTCTTCTAGAGAAAATGACGCTGGCAATGTAGCTTATTTGTGCGATAAAGGAAATTATAATTATTTGAAACCAGACCGAGTTTCACTAAAAAGACAAATTATTTACAGTTCAAGCAGCGGAGATGAATACAATCCACCTAACAATGAAATAAAAGGAAAGAAAACTAAAGGTTTGCCCGTAAAGAAAACTGAGACCGGATCACCCTAAAGATACAAGTAAAGATAGCTGCATTGATTATTTTGAAAACTATAAAAATACGAAGTCGCAATCCGACTGGATTCAATCTGTAGGGTGTAAGAACTGACTACATGAAAGCTGTACAATTTTCAGAAATTATTCCTCAAGGCGTGGAAAATTAAATGCACTCTCTGGCTAAAAACTGAAGTTCAAAGTGATGAAGATATAAAAAATTAGGAATTTATATTTTTCTTGAATATTTTATAAAAACAATTAAGAATTGATATTTCAGTTAAACGAACGCTTTAAATATTTATATAATAATTATATTAATTTGTGTCATATTGGGATTATCTGAACGATGAAATAAAACAATATAGTTTGTTTAAATCTTCATATATTTGAACTAATGTTCAATTTAAACTTGTTGACGCATTTCACTAACACAGTAGCTTTGACAAAACGAATGAAGGTAAAATATAAAAATGTCTTAATATATACAGTGCTAAATCTATTTACTAAGGTTAACAATGGTATTAAAAGATATTACCTGGAAATTCATTCACTACAAACATTCCTAAACTATCTTCTAGATAAAGAGGTTCAATAAAGGAGACTGATTGATATCTATTCGGTCGTTATATCAATCAGTCTCCTTTATTGAGCCTTTTTACCTAGAAGATAGTTTAGGAATGTTTGTAGTGAATGAATTTCCAGGTAATATCTTTTAATACCATTGTTAACCTTAGTAAATATATTTAGCACTGTATATATTAAGACATTTTTATATTTTACCTTCATTCGTTTTGACAAAGCTACTGTGTTAGTGAAACGCGTCAACAAGTTTAAATTGAACATTAGTTCAAATATATGAAGATTTAAACAAACTATATTGTTTTATTTCATCGTTCAGTATGGATCTTCATCAAGTAAAAGCCTCATCTATTCAATTTTTGGGATTATCTACTGATGATAGCAATTAAAAGATTTAAAAAAAACACGAAATGTTTTTCATTATTATGACCCATGTTTATTGAAGACAATTGCTGTTTTACTTCGGAGTAGAAGTACCCAACATTTGGTATGGGTTTTTCGTTTACACGATATGAATGACATCTATCCCGTGTAACGCAAAAAAATTCGCCGAGTTGTCGCAGGTTTAACGATTGGCAAGCGGAGAGAATCCAAAGCACTGTATGCGCGAATTGGTCAGTCCTTCATTTGCAGTCAAGGTGTAAACACACACTTTTGCTAAAAACCCGACAATTCCTACGTAGGTGAAGAAAATACGGCTGAAACCAACAGCTGGCAGCTCTGACCCGTTAGGCTTCTGGTCCAGAAACGGCCGATGACTGAGGATACCCGTAGAAATTAGTGGAATTGCGTAATTCGTGGTAAATTTCCGTAGACGGCGTTGGTTAGAAGGATTCATTATAAAGGTAAATGGTTGAAAATACTTTCTCGGAATTAACAGTTCTATAGGTATATTAACGTGGACATTTTAGCTTTGAATCGTAGTTTATTGGAGTATGTAATCTGGATTTCACGAGATAGTTTCGACGCATTTCATAAATTCTTATTAGTTCATATTCGTCATTGCTTTATATTTTTTTGAAATAAAAATATATCACGGGGGCTGTATAAATATTTAGGAATGTGTCCAACGAGATAGTTTTTATATTATGTGTTTTTTTAAGTATCGTAGTTTTTTTTGCTAAGCGGAAAAAACCAGTCATATAGTTTTTATTCTCAGTGTAAATGGCTTTTATACAGTTAAAAGTCAGGATGTATGATTATTTGCGAATTTCGGGTGTTGTTAATATTCATTTGTAAATTCACTTTTATGCGTCACATTACACAGCTTTTTATGTAAAGTTTTATTTCTCTTTTTGCGGCAATCACTATAATTTCGCTTTACACTTTGTACTTTGTATTTAAAATTTGTTATCTTTGCTTATAGTTTAAAGTACGCTAGGATACTACGGTACGTACCTGGGTACTGCGTTATTTAGTGGATTTTTCAAATTCTGACGATTTTATGTATATAATTTTGCGCCGTACATAATTTCGAATTATATTTTCTTTAGCAAAGCTAAGCTCGTTTGCTATTTGAATTTTATGCTTATGCAATTATTTATATTTATATTGGTATAAATTGTGGAAGTGTGAACCCTTGTAACTGTACATTGTTAATTTTTGATATATATTATCGTTGTAGTTTTGAGATATTTTACATGAATCATTTGGTCGTTTCTCTATAATTATAGAATTGAGACATCGGTGTAGTTTGGGGCCGTTAGCTCTTCTGCACCCTGAGTTTGAAGCCTTCAGCTCTGCTCAGAGTTTATAGATCCTGCTTGACAGTTATTTACTTAAGCTGTAACTGATAAATTAGTTAGCAATTTTTGGATTTATGTAGATTTCGGCCTTCAGCCAATTTACATTCTGAGTCTACAGCATTCAGCTGAGTTCAGACATTATTTGGAACATTATTGTAGTAATATTAGAATAAATATTTTGAAAAGAGACTTTTGGTCCAAAGTGACTAATTAAAACTTCAATCAGGGGATACTTGCTGACTTTTATTTTCTTATGATAACTTACCTATCAGTTAACCTTTAGAGTGTGTAGTGAGTGTTGTTAACCCACTGAGAAGTTGTGGGCTAATTAAAGAAGTCTTGGGTGCTTGCCAAAACTTCTCTGGCGCCCTTCTTCGACTCGAAGCTAGTCAACTGGCGAGCACGGGTTGTACCACGTGAGACAACCCGCATATCTATAACGAGAACTGAGAGGGTTGGTAGGTTTCCTCGTTATACCTGCACTGCAGGCATCTATCCTTCCCAGTATTTTCATGGTGGCGCAACTATCCATACAGGTTGGCATCTATTCTCAAAAAAAAATTTCCACAAAAAGCTGAATTCTGCAATATCTGCTTTCGATAGGTTAAATAAAATAATACTTATTCAACATAAAGGGTTAAGCTACCTACATTAATAAAAATCATTCCTATAAAATTGATATTTTCAAAATTAGGAGCCTTTTTCAAAAAGTGGGTCGTCAATCCCGTTTTTACCCTAATGGCAGAGATACACAACCTCACGGAAATACTACGAGAAGACAATTGCCCTATATTGTCACCACCGAGTAGCCAAAAGGGAATTATCTGCTTGAAAGCTAACTCCAAACTTGTATGGAATTGCTCATCGAAAATACTTTCAAGTAAATAAAACCAACAATTTTCAATTTGACTAACAGCGTTACATGGATGAAGAAAAAACTCCCTGTATAAAAGGTAGGTACGATTTATTTCAATTGGCCCCTATTATATCTGTGGACTAGAATAAGTAATGTATAGCACTCGAACGAAGCGAAAAGCGTAAAAATAGTTGTTCTGCATTTTCCTCTTTTCAAATGTTGGAAAAGCAAAATTGCGGAATGTCGTATTCTCCTTTATGGTAAATGCTCTGCTGAAGGACCAATCGTCGTAATGTGACGATAATGAATATTATTCCATGTATGAATTGGTTATTATGTGAAAATGAAATTCGATGGTTTCATATACTTTTCTTTATATTTTTATTATTTACATTTTATTCGTTATATATCTGCGTCACCATGAAGAATTCACAAATGCTTATTAAAAGATGCAATCATATTTTTTTGTACGTTTTTATCAAATTTATGACAATATGTGTCGTTAGACCTTTTAATGCTTTTTTGTAACTTGATTAACAACGGTTTTTTTTGTATCAATATAATGAATTGAATATGTGTTGTTATGGATATTTTTATATGTCGTTTTACGTGGGTGATAACAAAGAAAGTTATGTGAGAATGTAACCAATGGGAATAGGGATCTAAATGAAACCGTCATAAGACTGTTGAAAACTCAGCCGATGCATGTAGTTTTGTGGAGAAAGAAATTGTTATATAGTTATCTGTGCTTTTATATATGGAATTTAGTTTGAATTGTTTTATACAGGAAAAGTTGAAAATAAAAATCACAGGAGAATTTGGTAATTAATCAAATTCGAACAATAGTTGACTATTCCGGTAATGTAACAAAGAAATCAGTAAGAACAAACACTGACTAAACAAGAGACATAACAAGCTTTTTGTGATGTTCTTTTTAAAGACTTTTTCAGATGTTTATTTAAAACGTCAATAAGATATATCCTAGATGTCTTATTTTTATTACCATTTCTATTAACATCCATGTCCTGTAATTAAAACATATTTTTGATATACACAATGATACTTGAATTCCCAGTTACATACATATCCTATGACTTTCTTTAAAGCAACTTCCTATAGAAAATATTCATACGATGTTAATTTGTATACTTCTCACTAATGTCACATACAGAACATTACTGTAATATTACAAATTAACATGTTTCTAAAATGATCACATGTTGCAGTTACTTTCACATCTTTTCAAATCAACAATGAAAAACTCAAAGTCAAAATGTCACAAATTCATTTTATTATACTGAAGTGCTGAGCTACTAGTTTCAGCCCTCAATGGCCATCTTCAGGCTACAAAGTATGTTTGAGTAACGATACAAATTATGGTAAAAGTTAGCGTAAACAAAATTTACTCTGTGAAAAAGAAGAAGAATAGTCAATAAACTAAAAGTAGTAGTCTAGTCAAAAGATAAAAAAAAAGATTTTGACAGTAGTATTTAACTTAAACAATTGTAAATAAAAATATTTCTATAGTAACTTACATATAGTTGGTAAAATATTATTAACAGCGATTTTTACAATAACAATACTTGACAATATTAGAACTACCAAAAACAAAGGAATACGTCAAACAATCAAAATGGGAGATTAGGGAAGATGTAGGGATCTTCTGGTCTTAGTTGCTCATTAAGACAAACAGCGTTGTTATCAGAACTAATCCGGTTAATCACGGAAATCTCGAGTAAATTCATCTTAGGACCCTTAAAGCACCTACACGCATCTGATAAAGAAAAATTGTGATTTTCAGATATAATATGATTTGCAAAAGTAGATGGTGAAGCAGGTGGGTCAGTATTTTCAAAATCTTTTAACAAAATTAAGATGTTCTCTAATCTTGACAGCTCAATTTATATATACCAGGAAAATGTCACGTCGCAACAGAATCTATGGTGTTAACCAAAAAAGATCTTAGCTTGTTATTAGTCTTAAAGTCAAATTTATTGTTATACCTCTTGAAAATGTTACCAAACTTATAAGATACAGGGCCAAGGAAATTTAAAGAGCTAACATACTTAGATACATCGTTATTTGAAGTGTTATCGTGTAATGTAATAGTGGGAAAAGTTAGTTTAAATTTATTAAAATGTCTAATGTATATTTTGTTGAATAAAGAGAGTGGAAAGCTATTATCAATTGCAATTTGTTTAATAATATTGATTTCCTTATTGAAGGCTTCCTGTGACAAAGGCAATAAAAAGCCCTATGCAAGAAACTATTGGAGGATGCAATTTTATGTGACTGTGGGTGGTTAGAGTGAAAATTAATAACTGTGTCCGTTGTGGTCGGTTTACGATAAATCTGAAAATCCAACCTTCCAGAACTAACATCCCTAGTGATCAACAGGTCCAAGAAGGGAATACTATTCTCAAACTCAAACTCCATCGTAAATTTAATTCTAGGATGAAGGGTGTTGACAAAATCCAAGAAAGAGAAAGCCTCTTGTTGGGTACCGTTAAAAAGAACTATACAATCATCGACATAGCGATAGTAAAAGACTATATATTTCTTAAAAAGGGTTTCATTAACATAAGTTCTTTCCAAATTATTCATGGAAATTTCAGCAAATAAATGGCCCAAATTAGAACCCATAGCCAAGCCTGTAGTCTGTTGGTGAAATTTGTTATTAAATTGTAAAAAGTTTTGTTGTAAAGCTAATTGGAGCATGTTCACCACATCAGATATGACATTCGGACACAAATTATTGGATATCAATAGGGTTTCAACCAAATTTATACATTCTGAAGGGGGTATACTGGGAAAAAGATTACAAACATCTAATGAGAACAAAAAAAAATAATATTCAGGAAGCTTAATGTTAGAAATTTTAGTACATAGGTCCAATGAATTTTTATAGAGAAATTATTATTGGAATTAGTTAAGTCTTTAAGTAAATTGTCAAGGAAACAAGAAAGTTTAGAAGTTGTTGAATTCAAGAAGGCCTAATGGCCTTTCTAAATAATTACGTCTATACGATGTTAGTTTATAAAACTCTCAGTAATATCTCATACTAAACATCACAGAAACAGTAATTGATTGATGTATTCATAAAATTACAAAAAAAAGAAGAAAATAGAAGAGGAACTGACGAACGGATCGAACAGTGGTTATATGGCCTGTGGAAACAAATGAGAAGCATGACATGGCTGATCGTGGCTTGGTTTTCAGTTTTGTGTTATATTTTATTTGCAGGAAGCACATTTTTTGCAAGAAGTACTTGAATAAAGTGATCTTCGTTTCCATTAGTTCCTTCTTAGATACAGTTCCTATACTTAGTTATAGTTCTTGTTATAATGGACGAACAACAGTTATCGGTAAGTACCTATTCCAAAATCATAATTATTTAAAATTAATAGTGATTCAATACTTTAATCGGCACATTGAAATTCCAGGTGGCAGAATTGTACCCTAAAATTATATAATAGTGTTTACAAAATAAGGGTTTTTTCAACTTTCATAATATTTTAGTTAGTAGATATATTTTAAAAACGATTCACAATATTTCAAATCCTAGATACTATTAGTAATAATAAAACATGCACATATGTTGGCAGAGATTTGGATCTAGAAGAAAATATGTTCAATGTTCAAGATATTTCAGAAGCTACTAATATAAATAAAATTAAGAGCAAATAGTTGGTAATTATATAAAGAAAGGGGAGTAACTATTTCAGTTAGTCTGATACAGACATTGTATTAAACACTACAAAAAAATTGAATCAAGTATCACTAGTTCTAGTTTTTGTAGTAGTAGCAATAGTTTGATAGATAAGGATTTTGAAATGTACGTTATGGAATGGTTGAGACACTCGAATCAGCGACTCCAGCGTGTGAAAAAGTAACCTTAAGTAAACGATAGAATTTTCTTTTACCAGATTGGATTTCTGTTGATTTACTGTAATGTTTCATGAAATCTTTATGGTGTAAAGTTTTTATTAGTTTTAATATTGGCAGTGGCTGCTTGTCTGAGTCCGGACACTTAATTATTCTTACTAAATGTCCGACATCGGACATTTAATTTCAATTGCTATATGTCCGAGTATGAAATCCTACGAAAATGTGTTCGGACATGTAATTATTCTTACTAAATGTCCGACTTCGGACATTTAATTTCAATTGCTATACGTCCGAGGTTGGAGCCATGAAAGTTGATCCTAAACATCCGATGTGGAATACTGAAAAAGGTAGTTATACTGAATGTATAATTCGGTAGCCGAATTAATTGATAAGCAACACTTGCGAGTCCTAATTTGTTTATTTTGAAAATAAGTACTGTAGAAAAACAGAATAAACAACATAATATAAATATGTACTCATAATTACATTTTGGTATTGCTAATGAGTACCTAAATACTAATCTTAAGTAAGTTTCTAAGTTCACTTAGTTTTAAACTTTTTTTTTGGAAAACCAATGGCTGTTAATAAATGTCCTTTTGGACGCCCCCTTCCTCTTTTTATTCGAAGATGCATTTTTATGTTTGCTACTCTTTCTCTATCGTCTGAATTGCTTACAATTTGTAAGTCATTCAAATCAGTATTTGTAAGATTTGTTTCTGGATGCTCTGTTGTAAGTTTTTTTGTTTCTCCTTCGGTGTCGAGGTTTTGAGGTAACAAAATGTTTTCGTCATTTTTGAAGACTAAATTAAGAGTTTCATTTGTATTTAAATTATTACTAGCTTCTTGATTTGTTTCACTTATTTCTTCTTCAACGACAATTTCTTGAGAGAGCAAATGATTATTATCTTCTTGATTTGTTTCACTAATTTCATCTTCAACGACAATGTCTTGAGAGAGCAAATGATTATTATTTTCTTGATTTGGTTCACTGATTTCTTCTTCGACGACAATGTCTTGAGGGAGCAAATTGATTTCCATATAGGAAGATATCGAAGCAATAGCATTTTCAGACTGATCCATATTTAAAGAATTATCATACACTACGTTTTCGACAAGAATAATCTTCTTACCCCATTTTCAATAATCTGTTAAATCTTTGAGAATTTTTAATTTATTTTCAAATTCCAGCGTTCCTTTTTCCGATGCTACTTGTGCTAACTCTTGTATTGTATTTAGCGCCAAATTATACTTTTGATTCTGACTCAAAGTCGCTTTTGTTTTAAAAGTTTTAACACTTGACAGATATGCATCAATTTCAACATAATTGGAATTATTATCCCTAGAATTTTCTACTTTATCTTGGAATAGATTATGGTGTGCAACATAATATTCTTCAGTCCACCTTTCTCCATAAAGTGACCTTTCGAATAACTCTGTGTTTACAAAACTTCTAAATGCTAGTATATGGCAGCAAGGCAATTTCATTTGTTTTATGAATTTACAGTCACAACGATTGTTTGTTGTTGTGTAATTGCGACTTAGGGAGTCACACACACTCACTAGGCCAGCGGCATATTTTTTGATAACTACTTTCATAGATTTATAATGCTGTGTTTTGATAAAATTGTATGCATAGGGTGTTAATAGTTCCTTATATTCTTTTAAATTATTCTCAAACGGCTTTAAAGTTGTTCCTTTTTGTAACATAGTAAACATTTCAAAATTGTGTTTTTCACGAAGACAATTAAGAATACAAAAAAATGGTCGATGAATACTCCCAAAGAGGCATAACGTGGAATAACTGATTTCAGTTTCTGATTAATACATTGTAGCCTGTTATTAGTTGTATTAGAAAATGAGCATTCAGCTTTACTTAGAGCTGGTACCCATTCTTCTTTAATAGAAGTCCAATTTTTTTCCAAGTAGTCGACAACAGACCTAGGAACTTGATCTTTCATTTCTTCGAAAATTTTATTATATTCGTCTAAATTTTTACTATATAATAATTTTTAAACATAACTTAATGAGAGATTTCTTTCCATAGATGTTATTCCAAGTTTTGAGGTAATTTGCCTTTGAAACGTTTTTAAGACATGGAACTTGCATATAAGCAGTGTCGCTTCTGGAAAACATTCTTTCAGAACAAATCTTTCTTTTATGTCTTTATCGGTCATTATTGTTTTTATGTTTGACCATTGCTGGTTATTAGATTTGAATGTTTCACACATCCACTTTAGGCTGTTCGAGTCTTCATACATTAACGAAGTAATGCATATAACGTCAACAACTCCATTCGAATCTTCCACTAAGAAAATATACACTGGAACTCTGATGTCCAGTAGTTTATAGGTGGCATCAATACACATAAACTCACGATAAGCTGCCGCGAGCATTTTCATCTCTTTCGATTGAAATTGTAGTCCTCTAAATTCCCCGTCCTCCTCCAATACAAATGATTCACAATCCGAAGAATAATAATAGTATCCATTATGTATATGACATAAAGATTGTTTTTCAATTCACTTACTATATGTATTCTTCAGCAGCTCGATGCAACTTGAAAGATCGGATGCCGCAGCTGCATCAGGTTTAATTCTGGTTTGAATATTGTGAAGATCTTTTAAAGTAATTCTTTTATTACTGGTTGTCATAACATGAGATTGAATCAATTTTTCATTTGCTCTCTTTTTAATCATATTTTTGGTTTCCTCTAATACTTCCCCTTCTAATTTTCGTACTGGTACATAGTACTGATACAATTCCTTCAAACTCACGAGTATATTACAATAAAATAAAATATCACAAAGAAATTATACTAACTATGATAACTGACTTACTATACCTACAACTTACTTTTGAAACAGTGTGATTGTGTTCGTTATTTAACTGGGTGATTTTTAGCTTTTTCGTCTTACTCTGTAAATTAATTGTGTTATATATGCACCGCAGTTAGTAGTACGATGAGATCTGTAATAAAGTTAGTAATGTTAAAAAATTAAATAATATGTACTATATTTGCTGGTTTACCTAGTATTTGGTCTTATGCCATTAGAATTGCTCCTAAACAACTTTCCTCCTTGCTTACAAGTGAATTTCAGATATTCATAAATGCAGTTCTTGTCCTTCCGGTCTCCTTTTAGAATTTTACTATCCCGTTTGTAAAATTTTACAAAGTTTTCTTTTTCATAAGCACTGAGGGCTTTCATGTAATCACTGTAGCTGTTAAATGTTTTAGCAACCTCCATTGTATTGGTTAACTGAACCACCCGCAGGCAGCGCTAAGTAAAAACCGAGGTTAAAACTCAAACAAACATAACCTCAGAAAACACATTTTCGTAGGATTTCATACTCGGACATATAGCAATTGAAGTCAAATGTCCGATGTCGGACATTTAGTAAGAATAATTATATGTCCGAACACATTTTCTTAGGATTTCATACTCGGACATATAGCAATTGAAATTAAATGTCCGATGTCGGACAATTAGTAAGAATAATTAAGTGTCCGAACTCGGACACGTAGCCACTGCCTTTAGTATTATTAAAAAACTATTCTAATAAATTTTCTGTAAACTAGCCGTAATATACAGTAGGAACGGTGAAGCTTTTCCATCACGTGACTTAGTTGACAATATTATTCAACACATACTATGTTGGTACTGTCTTCTTCTTATAAATGAAAAATAGCGAAACTCAATACAAGCGTTTGTCGTATTGTTTTGATTAAGATGCATATGGTTGATGTCGTATCAGTCACGTGATGGAAAACACGCGTTTCTATTGTAAGTTATAAGCCTGGATTTTATAGAAAAAAGCCGACGATTCTGAATCTAAGAAGCGTTCCCTCACTTAGAACAACAGGAACAAAAGCAGTTGCGAGCCGGCATTTTCATCTTTTTAACTTATACTTCACAACTATGATATTTAATTGTTTATTAAGTTAATAAAGTTCCATTTTCCTAAATTGTTCGATTATTTTTGAAAATAACTTTTACGCTAGCGAACATAAAGTTGGCGCAGTCAGTAGGAATGTCAAACGGAACGACAACAAAAATAGTGTCAAGCCGGTCTATATCAATAGTTTATTGATAATTAACGATCGCGTAAAGTCGTCGGTTATTTGGAAAGCGTTCATCCAGACAAAGAATCCACATCGACGAAGTTTGGAGATCCCAGAAGAAGCCAGCATTGCAGAATCCGGTTAGTTTTAAGAAGATCGGCCAACTTAAGAGGAAGAAACAGCATCGTTTAACCTCTTTTGGTACGAAGTAGATAGATGAAGCCAACCCATTAACTCTGGTAAGCGAATTTTGTTCTCCTATATAATATTCCTTCATATTTTTATGTTGATTTATGAGTGATTGTGGTACTCAGGAAGTGAGTTACTACTGGGCGGGATACATTGGTTTTAAAGGTTCGGGATATATATTTTTGCTTGGGATACTTTTATATATATTTGTAAATATATTTTTTTTGTATATTATTCAATCAAGGGAGGATTTCACTTACCTATGACAAATTGTGGTTAGGATTTATGGGATTTTAGGACATTTGGGGAAATTTCTAGTAATTTTTGTAATTTTATGATACACTTGTACGTAGTAGTGGTACTATCTTGATTTTGAAATATTTTCTTGACAAAACTAAGTCATTTAATAAACTTTAACTTGGGTGTAAGATCTGACTTTTATTTCTCCACCTATTTGGTAGTCTTGGGGTAGGAAAACCTGTGTAGGTAGTTGTAGGGAGGCAAGATTGCCTGGCGCCCTTTTACATTTTATTTAGTCTTCGAACAACGGACTCCGGTCTCCGCAAGAGTTAGAGGCAACGCCTAAAAGAGCAAATATGAACCGAGTTTGAGGTTGAAGAATCTTAGTGTGAATAACGGTAGGTGGCACTATTTCGAGATCTAATTAAATAATAAACATAAGATGATCCATAAAAACAGACAGTATAAATATAACCATTAATAATTATTATAAAAGGTGAATGTCACGAACGCTAAAAAGTGTAAAAAATAAACATAAACATTCACGAACAATAGACGTTGTAAACTAAATAAAAGTGAAAACATATCATAATTTTTTCGAAAATTCTATATGTAGTTTTCGTCTCCCAAAATAGGTTGTTAACCCCGAAGGTTATCAACAATTCATACGAACTAATTTGAACGCAGATCATGCCAAGGTTGATAAATTGTTTAACAGAATATAATAATGAAAACATGTTAGCAAGAGATACCTTAAACTAAGTATAAACATCATTATAAAGACTATACACATTATTTACTACAAGGTGAATTGTAAACATATAGGAATCAATTAATATTCTGTTCTGTTTAGCGATAACAACGAATATATGTTATTTGTACCAGTTGAGCTTGACCGTCCTAGCTAATTATAGGTTAAGTATAGTTAATTTAAGTGTTATTTAGTATGTAAATATATTCCATGACACAATCTTGAAACTTGTGGTCGTTATCCGTCTCATCAACTATCAACAATTCATACAACACATGGCTATTCTGCCATATCCTGCTCCACCACTATAGATACAATACATGGAAATCCTGTCATGTCCCACTGTATATATATATATATATATATATATATATATATATGTAGCTGAAAAGCGAAAAACGCCGTGATCGTTGCTGATCAATTATACTCGATAGTCGAAATTCTGTAAAGTGACTCATCGCTCTTACTGTCCATAAAATCAGTTGCAGAAGCGAACTTCATGAGCGCATCATTTTTGAAGGGTTCTTAATAGTCCTAAATAAAAAATAAATAGAAAATGTTCTTGTACGCTCTGGCGTTTAAATTTGAGAGAACAAAAATACGAAATTATTATGGTAGGTATCCTTATGTATATACAGGGTGTTACCAAGAATAATACACATTTTTAAGGATGAGCTATAATAAGATGTATATAAAAAAGTCGATAGTCGAAATTCTGTAAAGTGACGTCATCGGTTATCTACCGATTTAAAGTGAACTCCATGAGCGTATCATAGTTTAAGGGTGCGAATACTGAAATATCTGGAATTTCAATATTTAACATTTGAAATAATAACTTATCACAAGTTGTTCATAAGTAAGTTAAAACAAAATAAAAAAATGTTTAAAAGTCAATTCCAACTTACTACTACTAAAACTAAAAAAAAGTTGTTTGTCAAGACCAAAATAAATTACCAATAAGTATAGGTATGTTGCGAGGTCACTTGTAAAATGTCTGACTAACTGGAAGCGGTATCACTCCCTGACGACTCCTCAGAATCATCGCTTTCTCCTCCTATATCGATAATGAGTGGTTCCGTCATTACTTCTACACGTATGTCTAAATCCCAAAACTTTATTTCTTCTTTTAATACGTGTTGAATACATTTACGCCAACTCTCAGCAGTAACGGTATGCAGCGCCTCGTCAAACAGTTTCTCAACGTCAGCCATTTTGAATGTACTGTTTTTTCTCGCAACATAATTTTTCACTTGGGCCCAAACCAGCTCGATGGGGTTTAACTCACAGTGGTAGGGAGGAAGTCTAACAACTGAGATGTTGAAATCTTTCGCCATTTCATCGACAACGTACTTAATATAACTGCTTTTATGTTTCCGTACGAGAGATAATAATTCAACTTTTAGCAATGCCTCGTTGTGCGGAATGCTTTTACTCTCTAACCAATCAATTATAACCCTCTTGCGGCTAGCTGAAGTAGGTATTTGCTCCAGTCGACGAGAGTGGTATGAAGCATTATCCATAACTATCACTGAACCAGGAGTTACCTTTGTTAAAATTGATCTAAACCATGTTTCAAACCGGTTACCATCCATCTCTTCATGGTAATCGACAGTTTTTTTGGACTGAAAACTTAGTAATCCACCTTCTACAAATCCTTCCTCGCTGCCAATGTGAGTGATAATCAGTCGACGTCCTTTCCCAGAGGGAGCTTTTAAACCGGAAGAGAAACCCTCCATAAAGGCTTGTCGATTGCTTCGTATATTCATGTCTTGCCACACTTTTGACACAGTGTGGCCTTCATTTAACCATGTTTCGTCAAGATAATATATGTGCCGTCTTTCGTTACGAAACTGTCGTATCTGTTATAAATAATTTCTCCTCCATTCCACAATGTCATTTCGTTCAATTAAGGCACTGTTTCTACTTCTTGTTTGGTAACGAAAATTCATTAATTTTAAAGTTCGTCTCAAAACTTTATCACTGATGTTTGGTAAAGTATCATCAGCTTCTATTACCTTGCTCAATTTAGCTACCGAGGGAATTTCATTCCTAAAATAAAAAGAATGTATTTCCCTACGTATAGCATTCCGTGTTTGGTCGTCCAAAACAATTTTCTTTCTTCCCCTACTTTCCGGTTTACAGTTTTCACCTCGTTCTCTTGTCAAAGATCCGTCCCGCGATTTCTTTAGAATATTGTATATAGTACTCTCAGAAACTTTAGTTAAATAACTGCACTTAATCACAGCGTCACTAACACCCAACTGTTTGTCCATGGCACGCAGTCCTTCGTACACATTTAATATGAGGACTTTTTCTTCCCGAATTAAATTGTTACGACGCCGTTTTTTATCGCCAACACCGCTACACTCCGCCATTATTGTCACTAAATATACCGATATAAATATTACAATAAATACCAATAATAACCGATTTATCACACAAAACCACAACACAAATACTGATGTTACGCTCATGAAGAGAATAAACACCTCACATAACTGTTTACTATCACTGTCTCATTCGCGTAGCTCGATCTATCTATCTCGTTCTCAAAGCCGGAACATTGAAGCGACTCTCCAACATTGTCAAATCGGCGAGTTTTTCACAACAAACTTTGCGTTCAAGAAATATACATAAACATTTTATTTCACATTTCAAGTAAACTAATTATTATTAGTCTGCTTGAAATTTGAAATAAATATATTAAATTGGTATTGACTTAATTACATTGCATCTTTTGTACCTGAAATATTGACACAATGGATTTGAAGTGTATTTATAAAATACAGCATTTCTCTCTAGAATACATATGGCAACTGCGCTTTAACCAAAGTGTTGATTAGATAGCTCTGACTCACTTTTCACAATTTCGACTATCGAGTATAGAACACAAATTGAAAAATATCTTTTTGGGGATTGCAGCAAAAGAAGAAAAATACACTCTATTCAATTCTCCAAGATTGTTTTTGGAAATGGCTTTCATCTTCCAAGAAGAAGGTTGTATGAATAGGAAGACTGACATTCAGAATTTGAGTAATCTCTACTCCCTCCTCCTAACGCTTGATAAGCACAATTGTCTTCATATTAATAACAATAATAATAATGATAATATTAATAGTTTTCACTAGTTTCCTACTTGTGTCCTCATGGTAGGTGTTCCCCCTTTATTAAAAGATCCATAATAATATTATTAATAATAATAAATAACATCAATAATCACATATTAATTCTCGTTAATGTGAATTTCATTGGAATGATATTTCACAACAGTTCCATAATTTTGGTACCACCCCGGCATTCTCTTGAAAGTTTCAATTCGATTGTTTAAGTGTCTCGCGTCATTGCAAAGATCGATTCTTTTCATTCATTTAGTAATGATGAATGCTGTACTTAACCTGACATTTTCAGTTTCCGCCATTATTCTCACAAGTCCGCGTGGGTGTGTGGATTTTCGATTTTTAATGTTTTACCTTTTTACTTTTCAATAATGTTTTAAATTGGAACCAGTAGTAGGCAAATATATTGCCGACTGGACCTATTT
The DNA here is from genome assembly GCA_963921935.1 of Galeruca laticollis. Lineage (NCBI taxonomy): Eukaryota > Metazoa > Arthropoda > Insecta > Coleoptera > Chrysomelidae > Galeruca > Galeruca laticollis. The sequence continues at coordinate 138,872,010 of OY998182.1, forward strand.
CTTGAATGACTTGCTGTTGTACACTTTTCCTGTATTCAAGATCTATGATGCAATCTCGATGAATGTAAGTTGTAGAAATGTTTGTAAGAACACTTTTTATAATTTATGTTTTTCTTTCCTTATTGTAGTTTCCTGATGATGTAAATAAAGATTTACGAAAGCTTGGAGAAATGAATAGAGTGTATTTTTCTTCTTTTGCTGCAATCCCCAGAAAGATATTTTTCAATTTGTATATATATATATATATATATATATATATATATATTATTATAGTTTATTTTATATGGGAATTTAATTTGCCCTACGTTGGGCCGACATATTATTATGAATAGAATTGGGTGAGAAAATAGTTTAATTTGCCCGGTATGTTGTGGATTTAATATGTATGATAAACAGTTTATTTAACCAACATGAAAACTTCTCATCTCAGGGTAGAGTTCAAGTATTTTAAATAAAATGATTTTATAATTTTATATATGTTAGCGCCAAAGTTAATAAATGCTTTATATTTTTAAAAATAAATTTGTTAATCAGAATATGTTACTTTTTTTAATGATTTCAAATTAAATACGGTCCTGTCCTACTTAAAAAATATCTGTATAGTTCAATCGATTTCATTCAGAGCTTCTGCCTGTGGTAAGTAGATGGTGCACAAGTCACCAGATGAAATGAATAACTCAAGTAAATTTAAAAAAAAAACGTTCTTCAAAAGGAAAAACAATATTTAATTCAATGAAAATAAATACACTACACTTTTACAAGTGTTTTTTTTTTAAGAAATTCAACTATCTAAAAGGATGACTCTTTCATACAAATCACACGCACTCTGGTGAGATATTATTATAATATTAAAATACAGTTATATAATTTCATAAACATTTGACTTTCAGAAAACGGCGTCTATGCATCACAAAATTTTAGTTTTTTTTTTACAAATTAGTAAGTACGCTTGACCTCTTAATACATTAATAAATTAACTTGTACTACCTTATTTACTTCACGATTTCTGTTTGTTCACCTTTATTTGTTCCAGATTCTCCTCCTGGAAAACCTCCCTGTTGGCATTCTGCTTCTATCAGAACAGGAATCGATGCTGTATTTCTTTCAAAGTCCAAACAGCTCACACAAATTCCACTATTCAATGTTTTTCGAAAACTATTTTGGCTATTTTACTTCCACCAGACACAAGACACCATATTATAAAATAAAATTCATGATTAGTGTTTTACAACATTCAACAATTCCTTTTTTAATTATTAATATAAACTAAACTACTTACACTGATATATCTCTTGTAAGTATAATGTATTTGTTTTAAATTCTATAGTCAAATTTTGTCTTCCAAATGATTTCAATTGATTTACTTTACCAAAAAAATTTTGCTGCTCCAAAAATCTCTTCCCAAAAAGAAAAAACCTACTAGTCAATAGCCCCCATAATCAACAACTTTTTTTCATTCTGATTTTTTTTTCGTTAGCAACACAGTTGTCGCCGATGTGATCTTTTTTAAATGTTTATTAACCAATCAAATTTGACTATTTATTTTATAACTCAAATTCTTCATTTCAACCAGTGGAATGTTCATCCATTATATCATGATATTATATTCTAAGGTTTTTAATTGCTTAGACTTCCTATATTATTTTCATTCAATAATATTTCTTAGTATTGTTAAAATGACATTTCCTAACCTCTAAGTATGTATGTCAAATGAATATTCATAATGTTTTAATAGATGACAGCTGTTACCTTTAAATATGTATGCAAAATGAAAATTCGTTTTCTTTATAAGTCATGTTCTCTGAAATTCACATTATTTTATATTTTCCTGCTCTGTTATGTCTAAACATCTACACTATCTCATTTTAATGTCTTAATCAACAAATATTACGAGATTAGCTTGACTTTACAGAATAAAGCATTATTAGTTTCTTATTATGAACAAATTTTGATACTTGATCTCTTTGATAAAAGTTTCGTTAGGTAATTTATTTCATATAAATTGTTTATCACACCTATTCGCAATTATCCCTACATTATACAGTCTGTCCTTTCTGTATGTCTTCTCTATCGAATAGTGGATCGTACAGATTTTCTCCATTCAAATGTTTTAAAAAAAAATTTTTGACTTAAAAAAAATTCTTTTAGATTACAATACATAATCTTAATTCTTCATTATTTGATATACAGGGTGTAGCATTATTTTTTCACAATAACATCCCCTAAATTTTGCGTTTATCAAATTTTTTATTCTAAGAAAAATTTTATGAACGCAAATTTTACTTCAAGTACTATATTCTAGGATTGTCTTTCTATTTTACTAATAATACATTTCTTTTTATTTCCGGTTGCTGTTACAAAGATGATTTTGGAATCCTGTGTTGCAGTATCCTCTTCAGTTAGTTTTAATTCTATTTACAATACCATAATTAAATATGTATACAAATTCTTATTTTATTCTTAGGTACATATTTCATTTACAAGTTTCATCCAAAGGAATTAGGTTAAAAATAATCATGTTATAAATCCATTTTTGAAAATTCTTTAATGTTCGTTATGCGACTTATTACTTCTACATTTCTCAGAGTCTCTTATATCGGTACAATTTATTAATTTATATTTCTTGTGTTACATCTCTCTATAATACCATCCTTTAGCATATTTTGTATCTCTGAATCAACTTCTTTCCTATATTTATAAGGTATGGGATATGTTCTTATTCTGAAATTTTCTATTCCCTTAACTTCTATCTTATGTACATAGTTATTTGCCATTCTCATCTCTTTTTTAACTAATCCTTTATACCTAATTATTAAACTCTTCATTTTCTCAGCATATTCCTTATTTCCACATACTAATTCCAATTCTTCCATTATTTCATCCCTCTCCATATTCCATAACTTCCTATTATCCTCTTCAAATTCCAATTCTTCCATATTTCCACTCCTCTTTATATTCCATAACTTCCTATTATCCTCTCCAATTGCCAATACTTCCATATTTCCAATCCTTTCTATATTCCATAACTTCTTATTATCCTCTTCAACTTCCAATTCTTCTATATTTTCTTTTTCAAATTCAATTCTATTACCATTTAATTCAATCTCCATCTTTTTAAAATCAATTCTTGCTTTATATTTCGTTAATTCATCTATTCCTATAACTATGTCTGATTCCAAATTATTCACTAACAGTAATTGCATTTCAACTTCTTTCCCATCCTTCAATTCAATCTTTTGTATTATAGACTTATTTACTTCACATAGCTTCTTTCCATTTGCTCCTATCAATGTAGTTTTTGGTATTTTAATTAATTTGTTTTCATAATTTTCAATATTTTCTTCAATTAGTTTTGTTTTTATTATGGACGCTTCCGAACCTGTATCTATTAATATTTTAACAAATTTCCCATTTAATTTTCCTTTAATATTTATCAATCCCATTATTTCTTTTAATTCTAATTCTTCCCCAAATTTTATATATTCCCTTGGATGTTCGTATGTACAGATAATATTTTTCTTTACATTTGGTATGTGCTCGATCCAAAATTTTGATCGGGCTCTGTTTCAGTGACTATTTCTGGTTCTATGGATATCACTGTTTCTTTCTGTCTTTGTATATTGTTCACTCTCCTTTGTTCTTCATTTCTATTGCCTCTTCCTTCAAAATTTCCATTTGTCCTTTCTGTATTATAGTCTCTTCTTTGCTCTTGTTTTTCATCTCTTTGTCTGTTTTCATAAGATCCATTCCTATTATTTCCTTCAAATGTTCTATTTCTATAATTATTGTTATGATATTGATCATTTTTGTTGTAGTTGTTTTGAGCGTTATTGTTCCTGTTATAATTATTGTTTCTATTATAATATCCATTATTATTATTTCTGTTAAAGTAATTGTTCCTGTTTTGTTCATAATTATTCGATCTATTATTTTGATTGTTATTATTCTCATAATAATTTTTATTATCGTAACCATTATAGTTTTTGTTTTCATTTTGACTCCTGTTCCTGTTCTGGTTATTGCTTATCTTGTTTCTTTCAATTCTTTGTAGATAATTAGTTAACTCCTCTATGTTTTTGATATTTTGAATAGCAATTGTTTCAGTGATTTCAAATTTAAAATGTCTCGAGATAAACATAATAATTTCCTCCTCTGGTATAGGTGGATCTAAAAACTTCGCATTCATGAAAACCTTCATAGCGTAATCATTCATACTATTTCCTCTACCTATCTCAAATTTTCCAGAGTAAAGTTTTTCTCTCACTCTTGTTTGCGCATTGTTTCCCCAGAAATATCTCATGAATTGAGCTTCGAATTCCTCAAAATCTTTTAAATCCTCTTCCTTACTTGTATACCACACTAAAGCATGGTTATCCAGATTTTCCCTAATCATTTCCTTCATGTCTTCATTATTCCGGATATTTTTCATCTTGTTCCTTAAAATTTTTATAAATACTTTTGGGTGTATTTTTCTATTATCCCCTTCAAATTTGTGTTCCCCTCTATTTCCTATATAATTATTTATTATTTTCGTCTCCATCATTCCATTTCTCACTTCTTGAAAATTTCTACCCTCTGTGTGGTCATACTCTTCCTGTAAGTAAACTAGTCTCTTTTCCATGTTTTCCAATTTTCTTGTCATTTCCACTGTTTCCTTTGATTGTTCCCCATTGTGGATTCTACCTCCAGTTTGCTCAATTCTTCTTTTCAGAGCTTCCATCTCCTTCTGTATTTCCTTAATCTTCTTTTCTGTTTTCCCTTCCTCTTGTTTTTGTTTCTCTATACACGCTTCTTCTACATTTTGTTGAAATTCGGTAAGGGTTCTGTCCCATTTTCCTTCTAGGTTTCCCATTCTTTCCTGAGTGTCCTGAACTCCCATTTTGATTTCATTTACTTCTCTTTGAATTTCTCCTTTGAAATCCTTTTCTCTCTCCTCTATTTCCTTAATTCTGTTGATTTGTAAATTTTCTATTTCCATTATACGTCCAATCACTTCTCCTCTTATTTCCTGTTTAGTGTCTTCAATTTTATTCTCCATGTATATGTTTGATTCTTCTAGTTTCTTCTCAACGTGTCCCAATTTTTCATCCATCAATTTTATTATCAGTTCCTTAGTTTGTTTAATTTCTTCTTTGTTCTGGTCCATCTTAATATTCATTTCTTATTTTAATTCTTCCTTATTTTGGCCCATTTTAATATTAATTTCTTCCTTATTCTGGTCCATCTTAATATTCATTTCTTGTTTTATTTCTTCCTTATTTCTATTCATATCCTGTTTCATTTCTTCCCTATTTTGATCCATTTTTGTATTCAAATCTTTCGTTTCTTCTCTATTTTGGTCCATTTTTCCCATCATCATTTTTAACATACTCATTACGTCCGTTTCCTCTTTCTTTTCTTCTGTTTGTTTTTTAGACTCTTGTCTATCCTCTTGTCTTGTTTCTTCTGACAATGGTAAATCTTCCTCTTCCTGTTCTTGTTCTGCATTATCTTCCTGTGAACATTCTCTTCCTTGCTCCAAATATTGTACTTGGAAATCTCCTCTTCCATGATTTCTCTTCTCCCTTTCTTGTTCAGAGCCACTTTCTCCTCCTACTTGTTTCCCGTCTCTCAAAGTCATTCTTCGTTCCATTTTATGTATTTAAAATTCTTTTAATAAAGTCAAATAAAAATTATTTCAATGCTTTTTATTATTACTTACAAAATTTCTATAATAGCCCCACGTTGCGGTGACATTTTATTATGGTTTATTTTATATGGGAATTTAATTTGCCCTACGTTGGGCCGACATATTATTATGAATAGAATTGGGTGAGAAAATAGTTTAATTTGCCCGGTATGTTGTGGATTTAATATGTATGATAAACAGTTTATTTAACCAACATGAAAACTTCTCATCTCAGGGTAGAGTTCAAGTATTTTAAATAAAATGATTTTATAATTTTATATATGTTAGCGCCAAAGTTAATAAATGCTTTATATTTTTAAAAATAAATTTGTTAATCAGAATATGTTACTTTTTTTAATGATTTCAAATTAAATACGGTCCTGTCCTACTTAAAAAATATCTGTATAGTTCAATCGATTTCATTCAGAGCTTCTGCCTGTGGTAAGTAGATGGTGCACAAGTCACCAGATGAAATGAATAACTCAAGTAAATTTAAAAAAAAAACGTTCTTCAAAAGGAAAAACAATATTTAACTCAATGAAAATAAATACACTACACTTTTACAAGTGTTTTTTTTTTTTTTAAGAAATTCAACTATCTAAAAGGATGACTCTTTCATACAAATCACACGCACTCTGGTGAGATATTATTATAATATTAAAATACAGTTATATAATTTCATAAACATTTGACTTTCAGAAAACGGCGAAATACACTCTTAACAGCGTCTATGCATCACAAAATTTTAGTTTTTTTTTACAAATTAGTAAGTACGCTTGACCTCTTAATACATTAATAAATTAACTTGTACTACCTTATTTACTTCACGATTTCTGTTTGTTCACATTTATTTGTTCCAGATTCTCCTCCTGGAAAACCTCCCTGTTGGCATTCTGCTTCTATCAGAACAGGAATCGATGCTGTATTTCTTTCAAAGTCCAAACAGCTCACACAAATTCCACTATTCAATGTTTTTCGAAAACTATTTTGGCTATTTTACTTCCACCAGACACAAGACACCATATTATAAAATAAAATTCATGATTAGTGTTTTACAACATTCAACAATTCCTTTTTTAATTATTAATATAAACTAAACTACTTACACTGATATATCTCTTGTAAGTATAATGTATTTGTTTTAAATTCTATAGTCAAATTTTGTCTTCCAAATGATTTCAATTGATTTACTTTACCAAAAAAATTTTGCTGCTCCAAAAATCTCTTCCCAAAAAGAAAAAACCTACTAGTCAATAGCCCCCATAATCAACAACTTTTTTTCATTCTGATTTTTTTTTCGTTAGCAACACAGATGTCGCCGATGTGATCTTTTTTAAATGTTTATTAACCAATCAAATTTGACTATTTATTTTATAACTCAAATTCTTCATTTCAACCAGTGGAATGTTCATCCATTATATCATGATATTATATTCTAAGGTTTTTAATTGCTTAGACTTCCTATATTATTTTCATTCAATAATATTTCCTAGTATTGTTAAAATGACATTTCCTAACCTCTAAGTATGTATGTCAAATGAATATTCATAATGTTTTAATAGATGACAGCTGTTACCTTTAAATATGTATGCAAAATGAAAATTCGTTTTCTTTATAAGTCATGTTCTCTGAAATTCACATTATTTTATATTTTCCTGCTCTGTTATGTCTAAACATCTACACTATCTCATTTTAATGTCTTAATCAACAAATATTACGAGATTAGCTTGACTTTACAGAATAAAGCATTATTAGTTTCTTATTATGAACAAATTTTGATACTTGATCTCTTTGATAAAAGTTTCGTTAGGTAATTTATTTCATATAAATTGTTTATCACACCTATTCGCAATTATCCCTACATTATACAGTCTGTCCTTTCTGTATGTCTTCTCTATCGAATAGTGGATCGTACAGATTTTCTCCATTCAAATGTTTTAAAAAAAAATTTTTGACTTAAAAAAAATTCTTTTAGATTACAATACATAATCTTAATTCTTCATTATTTGATATACAGGGTGTAGCATTATTTTTTCACAATAATATATATATATGGCAGAGCATGTTATAGTTGATAAACATAGTATGATGTTTGATAATGAAAGTACTTGACAAGGAAAAAAATTATAATAGAAGACTTTTTCTCGAGATGTATCATAAACACAAAAATGTAAATAACTGTTTGAACAAAAAGTCTGATCTTGATGGACTTAGTAAAATTTACACCTATCTGTTGTCTTTGTAGAATGGCTGAATTTCTTTAATGGTTTTTCATTTTTCGCATTGATGTTTTTACATCACTCTCATATTCTTTTATAATACCAATTTATATCCTTACTGTATAAATATAAATATAATTGATACTCCACTTACTGTTAAATTCATTAGATTATGGGGTCTTCTTTTTGTTTCTCGATAAAAACCCGATATGGACTTGAAATAGATGCCTTTCTCCTTGGGTAATGTATTGAACATTCATTTTAATTGTGTTTGGATTGTTGTGTTTGTTAATAATTGTTACTTTTCTGCTTGATATTGCAGTTTTAATGTTTTAAAATGTTTTTGACTTTCAACGTGATATTTCGGTTATTCGTTCAATGAATTTTCTTGCTCCTGTAAATCTTGATGTACTTGATGCATACATGCTAAACTTATTTTGGTGAGTAATTTTGTATTCTAAGCAGTTTTTCAGTTTCAATGATTCAAATTTTGTTCATTTGTAGATGTTCTGATGAAGGAAATAAATTATTTCCGAAAGCTTAACTTGTCAAAAAATAGTTGGTTAATTAGCCCTATATTGACCGCATCCCAACTACTTTGTTTACAGTTTATATATATATATATATATATATATATATATATATATATATATATATATATATATATATAAATATATTCAATAAGGCAATATCGTACGAGACTATCATAATAAATAATTTTCTGGACAGAAATTGAACAAATCTCATCTACGACAATCACCGTATTTCTTCCATTTTGTTCCAGTTGTGGCTTTTTCAGTCGATAGAAGATATTAAAGAGAACTCGAGACAAGTACTGAAGTTGGTATAAACGTCTCAACGGATTTTTCTTTGAAGTGTGTTTAATGCTTTGGAAGAGTAATACAAGGAATTTATATAAGTACATTTCACTAATTTTTTGACATATCAGTGGGTGTGGAGAGAAATATACTGAATACAATCCTCCTGATCTATCGGTTAATCCAGAAAATTCTTCACGTAATGAGTTGAAATTGAAACGTACAACTAATTCGATAAAATGCCGAATTGGAGAAGCGACTAGTGAATATCGCCTTCAGTTTTCTTTTAACTTAATTTCAAACTGGCGACGTTCCGTATAATTCGTAGAATTCCTGATGCATACCTAAAATAATTAGTTAATCAAATTACTGATCTGAAGTACCAAGACGCAAATTTCTGAATAGAAAATTTGATGAAACGAAAACGGTGTAACTCGATAGCACGGAATCCCGATACGAAGCAATAGACGGGAAAGTTTTTTTTGTCGAAGACGTTAAGATGCTGCTAATTTGTTCTTCGATTTTAAATGAGCAGTGGAAGACAAATATTGAATTACAATGAACTTGGTTTGGGTGCTAAATATTAAACAAAATTGATCAACTGAATGAGAAATGAGGTAAAACCAATATTGTTGATAGGATATTTGAATGTAGTATGAAGCTATTATATGTGACTTCCATATTACAAATGTCCTAATAACAGATAATTCAAATTATAAATTTTAGATACATGTAGAATATTTAGTCGGCCAGTATTCACTTTTTACCTGTTAATCATTTTGATGTTTTTCAACACATATGAAAGTGTTTTAACAAACAATATGACATAACACAGCAAATTATATTCTTTCTGAAATCGCTCAAGAATGTCTACTATCTAATTACAACTAAGTTGTCACTGAGTATACCCGCAGAATCAGGGAATAAATTTGAAAAACATTGAACCAGAAATATTCACCAGTGAAAACCTTGATAGTTATAAAAATATAAGTATACATTGAAATCTACTAAAATAAAACATACATTAAAAAAGTCTACCTAACAAAAATAATTTCTGAAAAAGGTATCTGGAAAGGCACAAAAAATATCAAGTGTCTAAAAGCATATGACGAACCATGCCACTATCCAGTTAGTATAGGTACAAACAGCAATATTCTGCCCGTGCTTATCGGTGACCTGCTACTGCTTGTCCAAGATTTTGACTATCCGAGCATAACCTTACGATACCGGTTAGTAATACCTTCGGTATCGGAGGGTAATGGGTTGAGTTACTTATCGAGAGCATCCCCGGTTTGCAGATAGTAGACATCTTTTCCCCTATCGTCGTGGGAACATATATTAACCAAGACAAAAACAAACCTTCTAAGGAGCCTATATAGACTATTAGTGAAAAGAATTTGGAGGATACGGAAGCAATGGACAGCGCAGCCAAATACCTCTGAAACCCTAAAAATAACAACACTACTATAGGGAACAGAAAGCTCCAAGTGGGAAACTTCCAGGTGCCCAAAGGAAGAAGCTTGAAATTATAAGGGAACAAGGCATAGATTTCCTCAACATCGAAGTAGGATGAAAAGCAGTCGAAGAATGGCGTTAAGCGAACTGTGTCAGTCAGGAGTGCTCCCGAAGGAAAAAAGACAAAAGGGGAAAATGTGCTGCTGGTACTAGTACTACTAATGGTGTAAGGTACAGTGTGGCCCTCAAAGAGATTAAAGCAGCCGTGGTCCCTAAGAACTTCTTGGAACAACTATCTAGGAAAATTAGATACGGACTATTAAAGAGAACCTGACCAATATGATCGACGAGGTGCATAAGGAGCCTAGATTTGAAGCCAGTCGATACAACATGGACAGATATTATGTGCTGATATGTGCAAATGTGGATTCCTTCAACATAACGAGGGACTATCTAGCAAGTCGAACTAACTGTAAACTCATCAAGAGTGAACTTTGTACAATTGACAAAAAAAGTTGATAAAACACAATACAACTTCTTCGAGGTAATTTTTAGAAAAAGTGGAGGAAGGTATGGTTGTACCCCTTGAATGGGGCGTTTTGTACATTACATGGGATACCTTAGTTCACTATGGGTTATGTTGGTACAAATGTTTCAAGAACAAAATCTTTACTAAAAAAACCACAAATAATATTAATAGAAAAATATCTATAATGAATATACCAAAGAATACATATTGCACTTCTATAAAACTCAAATTTACATTCCAATGAAGTCACAGAAGATTATAATAATAATTAGTATTTATTGATTATTGAATGAGGTTCAATCTACCAAAAAATTGAAATGATTTGAGGTTCTCACAGTAGTAGATGAAATTGGATCTGGTAGTATTAATACAATATCTGCAATGCCAACCATTCCTTCGTCCGTTACAATTGGAAAAACAAATGTTCATGAAGATGATTTTTTTCTTGAGAATGAAACTTTGTATTCTGTCTCACTGAAAGTAACCTGTCCAACATAATATAAAACATTTTTCTATGTTTGAACTTCACTAAAATGAATTATTTTTTCTGGAACTACTTCAATCCTTACTACGGTTTCCATCTCATGAAGAACATCCACAGTTGATGTGGAACTCTCTCAGAAACTAATACTAACAACGGAATCGCTACTCTCAGAGACCGTTTTTGTTTTTTTATGACTCAGTTCTGATGTTTCAATTTCTGTGTCATTTAAAAAAGATAACGCGCGTTTTTTTCTTTAGCTTTGAACCTCCTTTCTTTTTCCATTTTCTTCATCATTTTAATGTTTTCCATTTCCTCTATTCCTCTTTTTCAGGTGTTCGTATGTATAGGCGAGACTTTCCCCGCTGCCTTCCCTTCTTTGTTTGAATCTTCTTTTCTATTTTAGAATATTCACGAACCATTTCTGGAGTTAATAACTTAGATGTAGAGGCTTTGGCTAGTTGTGGTGCTAGTGGAGTTTCTATTAATTGAAGTGTCGGCTCTAAGGTTTCTAGGCAATTTATTGGTGTTTGAAAGACATCTTGAATGGAAATATCAGTGGTTTGATCCACGGTGAGAGGATTATTATATATATCTGCTGCTTTCCTGTACGATAACTGGCTTTCCATAACTTCATGTTTGGCTAAGGACTCTGACTTTTCACACACTTCACTATTCCTTGTACCATTCTCTTCATACTTTCGAACCATAGTTCTGTAAAAAAAATTAGGAAATGTATTGACATAAAAGGGGTAGATTCGTACACGTACGAATCCACCCCTTATAAATGTGTATGAATCTGCCCCAAAACGAACCGATTGATTGCTAATTTTCTACAGAATTACTTGTTATAAAAACATGCAAATTTGATGTTATATCATATTAAAGACAGTATTCACTTACCCAAAAAAGATATTTTGTCTTGATCACAACTAAGATTTAAGATTTATGGGACTTGTAAACTACTCAATCGAAGTTACTCATGCACCGCTGAAACACATTAAATGCTGTCACTGGGCGACTGAAGTGAAATGAGGTCGACTTATCGTCATAGCATACCAATCAAACAGCATGGACACTCATTGATTCTGCCTTTGATGTGAAAAAGTATCAAGACGCCATTTTGGGATGAGCCGATAAGAGGACAGGACTGGCGAAATGTTTTTGCCAGATTCGAACTGAACATTTTTTATATACAAATAGGAAAGAATTTTCTCATGAAATATTGAAACAGATTTTGTAAATTGACGTTTTCCTTCTCTTGCATTTTAGAAGTTTACAACTTGTCAATATAAACATCTTGTTTTTGTTGAGAAACATCAAAGTTCTTACCAAACATTTACTTTAAGGCAATTTTAAAGAACATTAGGGTTGAAATTAGCCCTTACTTAGAATATAAAACTGAGTAGGAATTCTTTACGTCTTGTGTGAAATACTATGAATACAAGTAATCTGTTTTCAAATAATTATTCATGTCTCCAAATTATAAGTTTGTTTCTTCTCCTTCTTTCCTCGATATTTTTCTGAGATTTGAAATTTCTATTGATATATATTTGACTCACTCACTCTACCATATAATTTCAAAAGACGTGAAATTAGGAAATTTTTGCATGCGTGGGTATAAACAATAAAATCCACGATACAATACAGTAAATATAAATACATACAGAGCACAGGTATTCTCCGTATATGTATAAAGGTTATCTATGACACAGTAAAGACGATAGTACAATGTCCGTATATGGAGGTTACCTATGGCACAATGAGAAAGTTTGGCACATTACAAAATGGCGGACTGTCAACGCGAAAGATTTGCGCGAACTTTACCCGACAAGGAGAGTGTCCATGCTGATTGTTGGTTATGCTCTGTTATCGTTGACTGTAAGAACTATATAATGTACGCTACCTACTCATCATTGCGCGTGATATTTGATCAGTGGCGGCGTTGTACAAACGTGCCCCGTGTACGAAGTGTGCCCACTTTCCCCTAACTGAACAAAGGTAGGGACATTCAAGGTGATACAAGTAAACCTGCAGCACAAAAAGACGGCCACTGCTCTTTTAGACCAAAGAGTTGTGGCCAATAAGATCGACATCGTTCTTATGCAAGGTCCTTGGATAAAGAAAGGTAAGATACCATTACAGAGGGCTAATATGGAGAACCAGATGGAATACGGCAGATGACAGAAACTTGATGTTGTTGTAGAGCCTAATACCAACGCACACCACTTCAGCTTGAGCACAAAATACAACAACACTATAAGTAGTGAGATATTATTTGACTATTTAGGTACTACTGAACTTGATATTGCGAATGTGGGCAATACGCCAACATTTAGAACATCGAGGGGTGAATCCTCATTAGATGTAACTCTCTGCATGCTACAAGTCGGGGAGATGATAAGGTATTGACATGTATCGGATGAATCGTCTCTATCCGACCATTCCCATATATATTTCGAAGCAGATGTAGAAAAATCGGCGATTAGAACATACATATTGGGATTCTTACAAAGTGGAACTGCTTTCCAAAATCCGCACACACCTAGGCAGACCTAAAGCCGCTGAGGAGTTGAAGAGAACAGCTATATTGTTGCAACATACCATAGCGACCTCCTCTCACAACAACTGTCCAATATTGATGCAAGCAACGTGCTAACTCTCTAAATAACACCAATTGTCGAATAGTTGCTGCTGGATAGCATACCCCACTTTGCTGTATGTTTTAGCTAAACCTAAATTTGAGGAGTAATAAAAGTTTATAATGACAATGTTTGCGCTCATATTGCTCATATAGAGCCCATAATGTTTTATGGGTAGTGAACGACAATTAGATGTATTTTTCAACCACATCAATAATTTACACCCAAAAATTAAATTCACATTAGAAATTGAAGAAAATAGCTCAATCAACTTTCTTGATTTAAAAATTCAAAGAGTTAATAATGTACTTGATTATTCAATTTACCGGAAACCAACACAGACTGATGTGACAATTCCATTCAATTCCAATCACCCTATGTCACACAGACTAGCGACATATAATTCAATGATACATAGAGCTTTTTCAGTTCCTATGAACAAATGTAACTTTGATAGAGAGATTAATACAATTAGACAAATAGCAAGATCCAACGGTTATCCATTAGATATGATAAATAAGCTAATTAGTAAAAAAGAGGAAAAAGTGGCATTACAACTAATATTTAATAAACAAGCTGATGAAATAAAAACTTATAGAACCATCACATATGCACCCAATGTCTTCAAAAATTAAATACGTGGATAAACCCTCTATTATTACTTGACGAGACTTTTCGAACAATTGAATAATATATTTTGTAGGAATCTTGATCATAGTAAGAGAAGTTTTGTAAAGGTTAGTTTTTTCGGATGCAAAAATTTATATATCGAAAAATATTTTAAGAAATATAGAGCTATTGAAATTACGTTATCAAGTTTTCTTCTTCACATTTTCCCTAATTCTAGCTGTACAAGGTGGGCAAATAAGCAAGATAAGCGGCTGTATCTCAGAAAACAACGATAGTAGAGAGTTACGTTAAACGTTTTTATAGGTGAAGTGGGCAAGGGAAAATTCTGTAAATTATTTTAAAGTTTCCAAGATGCTGCCAGTGGGCATTTCCACCATCTACGTGTACATAAAGCTACTGTCATAATATTACCCTCTTTATTATATCCATGACATTGTCAGTTATGTTACAGAGTTGTCAATAATTTTATGTCAGTTATTTTCTGTAGAATATAACCTTATTCTAAAGTCAATCCATTGTATTCGCCACAATTTATTCTACAGAAAATATTAAATGGATAAGCTACTTCGCCCCGATCGTTAAGATAAAGATGTTACACTTGGAAACGCAGGTCAACTTTGGAATCATTGGTACAGATTGTTCGTGAATTCTATGGAAGCGGCAGATGCAAAATACAACACGAAGAAGCTAAATATACTAATAAACTACCTGAGTCCATTCGTTTTTGAGTCTATTAGTGAAAGTAGAACGTATGAAGATGCCATAAAAACCCTTGAGAGCCTCTATGTAAAACCCAAAAATGAAATATTTTCTCGATATTTTCTCTCATCAAGAAGACAGCAAGCGGGTGAGTCAATTGACCAATATTTACAAATTTTGAAGCAGATGAGCAAGGACTGCGAATTTAAAGCTGTTACGGCCGAACAAAATAGAGATGATTGTATCCGAGACTCATTTATCAGTGGTTAAAGTTCATCACAAATTAGACAGCGCCTTCTAGAGCACTCTTCTTTGAGCTTAATTCAAGCGTTTGATACTGCAAGAGCGTTATAAATAGCCAAGCAACATGTTGAATCATATGCATCAACTTTTGATTCAAGTGTTGCCGTATTAAAAAACGCAGAACCAACACAAGATTCTGAAAATTCATCAACCAGGCTGTTAGCGGCTGCTGCATCTTTCCAGAAATGTTTCTTTTGTGGTAGAGATAGACCCCTGCGAGAACACTGTCCTGCTAAAAATGCAATTTGCAATTTCTGCAATAAAAGAGATCATTTTTCAACTGTGTGTGTAGAACAAGTAATACCAGAAGAACTCAAAAAATGTCTGCTGCTATTTTGTCTACAATTTTTGCTGTTTCTCCTAGTTGTTTATTCAAATCTATTATTCTAATTAAAATAAACAACGTAATCAAACATGCACTAGTCGATACAAGGAGTTCTGATAGTAATATTTCAAGTTAAATTGTTGCCAGTAGAAATATTCGTGTCATTCCATCAAGAATTAATGTTGAAATGGCTTTAACGTATCTCACGTCGCAAGCTCTTGGATATTGTATTGCATGCCCACAAATTTTGGATAACATTTATTCAAATGTAGAGCTTTCAGTCCTTGATGAACTCTGCACTGGAGTGACCATTGGTCATGATATTCTGGAGCAGCCTTCCCGACTCGAAATTATTTTTGGAGGTGACAAGTCTACCCTATCAATATGCAATTTACCAGTAGCTAATGAACCATTCAGTCTATTTTCAAATTTGTTGTTCAATTGCAAACCAATCGCAATAAAATCCCGTCGATTTACAACTTCTGACCTCAACTTTATTGAGCAAGAAATCAAACATACATCTTCTAAAAGAAAAGATTATAGAACCCAGTATCTCCGCTTGGGGAGCTCAACCTCTGGTAACTTCAAGTGAAAACCACAAGAAACGTATTTGTATTGACTGACCATAAATAAATATACATTATTGGATGTATATCCATTGCCACGGGTAGAAGACATCGTAAAACAATTTTCGAAATAGTCCGTTTTAAGTACAATTGACCTCCGTAGTGCCTATTACCAATTGAAGATGATGAAAAGATCTACACAGCATTTGAAGCTTGTGGAAATTTGTACCAATTCACTCGAATTCTGCTTGGTGTTACCAATAGAGTCGCTTGTTTCCAACGAACCGTCGACAGTAAAATCTTAAAAGCGTCTAAGCTTATCTGGATGACGTCACTGTTTGCGGTAACTCACAAGAAGAACATGATCAAAATTTACAAAAATTTTTGGATGTCATTAAGAAGTACCGTTTAACAATGAATGAAACAAAATCTAGATTTTCCCCTAAATCGATTTGCATTCTTCGTTATTTAAAATGCGACAAAACTATGAAGCCGGACCCAGAACGACTTAAGCCTCTGTTTAACTTACCAGTACCTGATACTACAACTTCTCTTCGAAGAATTCTACGAATGTTTGCGCAGTACTCTGAATGGATTCCTAAATTTCCCGAAAAAATTCAACCGCTAGCATACAGCACAAGTTTTTCATTGTCTGAAAAAGCAATGTTGGCATTTATACAGCTCAAACAAGACTCTTCGATTTCTTTAATTGATGACGACGCTATGTTAACTGTTGAAACCGATGCCACAAAATTTGCTATAGCTGCTCAATTATCCAAAACAGGAAGACCAGTCTCATTTTTCTCAAGACCCTTGTCCTCTCTGGAACAAAAGCAATCGTCAGTTGGCAAAGAAGCGTACGCAATAGTAAAAGCACTGAAAAAGTGGCTACATTTTTAATTGGTAGACATTTTCAGCTCATTACGGGTCAAAAGTGGCATTTATGTTTAATAGCAAGACCTCTTCCAAAATTAAAAATGAAAACATTCAACGTTGGCGTTTGGAATTGTCATGCTACAAGTATGATATCGTTTACAGGCCAGGAAGTCAAAACACGATAGCTGATGCATTTTCCTGTATTACTTCCGCAATTATGACATCGGATGATCAAAATAAACTATTTGATTCACATTCTTCTTTGTCACCCTGGTTTTTCCATTGGATACGCTGCAATAATCTCCCTTACTCTGTGGAAGACGTCCATCAAATTACCTCCTCATGTCCAGTTTGTGCTGAAATTAAACCAACATTTCATAAAAATGAAGGAACGTCAATCAAAGCCACCTCACCATTTGAACGCCTTAATTTGGATTTTAAAGGTTCTTTGCCTCCATCTTCAAGAAATAAATACTTAATAACTGTTGATGAATTTTCCAGATTCCCATTCGCATTTGCATGTTCCGACATATCATCCTCTACAGCAATGTTTGCTTCAAACATTTTCTACATTTGGCACTGCGACATGTTCATTCTTACCAAGGTACTTATTTTGTCCCTTGAACTTAAGTCATTTTTAAAGTATCATGGTGTTGCTTCAAGTTGCACGACTCTCTATAATCCTCAGGGTAATGGTCAGTGCGAACGATTTAATGGAATTATACGGCAAACCATCCAGTTGGCTTTAAAATCTCAGAAATTGAAAATAAACCCGTGGGAGCAGGTTCTAGTGGATTCTCTTCACTCTATTAGATCTCTTTTATGTAATGCTATCAACTCGACCCCACATGAACGTATGTTTAAATATGTGAGACACTCAACTTATGGATCGTCAGTTCCTACATGGACCAGGACCAATACTATTAAAGAGATTTGTCCATTCGAATAAATACGAACCCTTGGTTGACGAAGTCCAACTCCTAGAAGCCATATCCGACTGGAAAATGGAGGCGAAAAGACAGTTTCAATTCGGCATTTAGCTTCTCGAGTAGACATATCCTTAATTCGCAGCGATGAAAATTCTATTAATCAAGATCAAGTACCTGCAAATCAAGATCATCAAAATCAAGAGCAAAACATTCACGAAAGTCGAGACCAAAGCATTCAAGAAAATCAAGACCATCTTTTTCAAGACCACTCCATTCAAGAACAGAACAATCAAGACGCAGTACTGAATATCGTTAGGCCAATTAGGACACGAAGGCGTCCTCAATATTTAGAAGACTTCCTCGAGAAATAAAAAAGCGGGAAGAATGTCATAATATTACCCTCTTGATTATATTCATGACATTGTCAATTATGTTACATAGTTGTCAGTTATTTTCTGTAGAATAAAGCCTTATTCTAAAGGTAATCCACAGTTGTATTTGTACCTTGACAGTGAACGTATCGATAGTTCAAGCGATCAGGTATTAACAGTGCCTAACAAAAACTTCGACTTCTTTTTAAAGATAAGAAACTAGTTTTATTTTTGTTTAAGTATAGAATCGAATAAGGCTAATTAATTGAATTCGCCAACTTATGGATTTAAATTCGGGCGGCGAATCGCCGCCCCTATTAATTGATGAAGTGTCTTCGATAGAAGATTCTCAAAATATTGATTTCGAGAATAGATATCAGACTTCGGATGTTGGTCCTTATCTAGTTTATATAGAACATAAAGAAGAATATGTAGGTCGTTTATTTCCCATTAAAATCGGTGACTTTTTAAGAAACATTACAGAATTTAGGCAAAATATAACAGATATAAAACCCGTAGGGGTAAATAGGGTAAACGTAATTTTTAAAAATTTCAATGTTGCTAACTTGGTAAATCATGAAGTTTTATTAAAAAATAATTACATTGCTAATATTCCACCATTCTTCACGCATAAAAAAGGTATAGTACGTATGGTAGATACTTATTTTAATGCTGAGTACCTAAAAGACGCAATTGAAACTAGAATTAAAGTAGTTGATGTTAAACGATTAAAGCGTAAAATTGTAGACAGTGAAACCAAAGAAACAAAAGAAGTAGATAGACAAATTATCGTGGTTACTTTCTTCGGAAATAGGATTCCCCAATCCGTTAAAATAAATATGGTAAACTTTCAGGTAGAGCCATACATACGAGTATATCCGGTGGTTCAATGCTAGAATTGTTTACGTTTCGGTCATACCAAACATCAATGTAAGGGTAAACCGAAATGCCAAAACGGTTCAGAAGAAAATTGTAACTCAGTTTCCTGTGAAGAAAATAGAACACATTGTGTACATAACGACAGTAATGAAAATAAATCCACATCCAAAAAATGCCCTGTTTACAATACACAATTAAGTAATTAAAAAGTAATGGCCTCTATGAATGCATCTTTCAAAGAAGCCGAAACTATTGTGAATAATCCTGCTTACGGAAAAATCACAACTAATAATCGATTTTCATTACTATCAAATCCACAAAATTTCCCTGAGCTAACACATACAGCTTCAACTTCTTCTTACAGTTCAATCTTGAGTAAACTTAAGCCCTCCATACATTTACCTAAACTTAATGTACATCTACGTCAAAAAACGCAGAAAGTCCTCCCCTCCACCTTCTCATCCAGTAAATCATGAGAACAGAAAAACAAACAAAAATTCTTCCATACTCCCAAATCCTTATAGGGAAGATTTCAAATTTTATAAAGAGCAGCTAGCATTTCAAGTAGAAAACATTATTAAAGATATAATTCTCAAAAAAAGTAACATCAATGAGATCAATGTTAAACAAGCAATTAACAATATCCTGGATAAATATGAATTAAAAGAAAAAATTAATATTAATAGACAAAATGACGAAGACTCAGATACTTTCTAATAAGCATATCAGAAATAATATCACAATTGTACAGTGGAACTGTAGATCTATTATTGCAAATCAAGCGAGTCTTGTAAAATATATTAAAGACACACATGTGGACATTTTAGTTATGTCAGAGCACTGGCTAAAATCAAACAAATTTCGCATAAAAGGATATAATTTAGTTAGTAAATATACAAAAGATGGTTATGGCGGGGTATGCGTTTTTGTGATTCAGGGTCTTAACTATAAAGATATTTTGCTAAATACTGGAATCAATGATTTAGAAGTATTTCCTCTAAATGGAATGATTCCCACGCCGATTGGAATACATTTCAAAACGTTTTGCAAACCGAAATGATAAAAAATGATTTTGATGAAAATTCAACTGGCCCGGATAAAGTAAAGAGACTTTTTGAAATGATTTCAAGTGCGGCGTGTCAATCCATGCCGGTCGAAAAGCCTTTTATAGCGATTACCCCTAAGCCTATATGGTGGGACGAGGAATGTACAATTATATTTAAAAAACGAGAAGAAGCTCTAAAAAAATATAGAACTCTAGCAAGTTTTGAAAACTGTTTGAACTACCAAAATGCTGCCGCTAACGCTAAACGTTTATTTAAAGTTAAACAACGGAACAGCTGGATGACATTTTTAAACAAACTTAATAAAAATTCCCCACTAACTGATATATGGAGATATATTAGATCTATGAACGGCAACTGTAATCAAAATCGTAAAAAGCCTATTCCTAAAGAGCTAATTGAAAAAATTTTAAACAAACTAGCACCTCCTTCTGCACCCAATCTCTTAAGTTGCAGTTCATTTGGTTTCCAACCCAGGGATTATACATTAAAAGCATTTACAATGGATGAACTAGAATTTGCTACGAAAGATAGTCGTAATACAGCCCCAGGGCTAGATGGTTTTACTTATAAAATTATTCAAAAGCTACCCTTATCTGTGAAGATTTTCCTTCTTCAAATTTTTAACGATTGTTGGGTGAAACAAGAATATTGCGACGATTTAAAAAATATTATAAATTGTCTCCTTTTAAAACCAAATAAAGATGCAGAGTCTCCTTCATCATATCGACCTATTCCCCTATTGTCTTGTATAACAAAAACGTTTTAAAGATTAATCAAACTTCGACTTGAATATTTTCTTGAAAGTAATTCTATTCTTCCTAGGACGCAGTTTGGTTTCCGAAGGGGACTGGGCACAGTGGATGCTGTAGGTGCATTAGTTGCAGATATTCAAATATGTTTTTCGAACAATCAGTACACATTATGTTTATTTATCGATTTGACAGGTGCATATGATGTAGTAGATTTAAATATTTTATTTGAAAAAATGGTAGATGCTGGTATTAGGAAAAAGGTTAGTGCTAATGTAGTTAATTTATTCACAAATAGACAAATTTTTATCCGCGACCATAATAACGTGTTACATGGTCCACGCACAGTCTTCAACGGTTTACCACAGGGATCCATATTAAGTCCCTTGCTTTTTAACATCTAAACTGCAGAGTTGCATAGGCTAGGCGGTGAAACAATTAACCGAATTCAATACGCTGATGATTTATGTTTTTATGTTACTCGTAATTCATATGAAGAATGTGTTAAAGACTTACGAGCATTCTTTCAAGTACTCAAACCATGGCTGGTAAATATGGGCTTTAGTGTTTCATCGGAAAAGTCTGCTTTGGTATGTTTTACTCGCCATCGACTGGAAAGGTCCGGGGCTCTTTCTCTAGATGAGTTCACATTCCCATTTGTCGACGAATACAAATATCTGGGTATTGCCCTGGACAAAAAATTATTATGGACTAGCCATATCACGTACACTAGTAAAAAAATGTGAAAAAGGTATGAATCTTCTCAGAGTAGTTTCCAAACAAAAATGGGGAGCTGACTCAAACATTTCCTTTATTTTTTATAAGTCTTATATCCGTTCAATATTGGATTACGGGTGTACATTTTATGGTTCCTCATCAAAAACCAATTTAATAGCTGTTGACCGAATTCAATACAAATCATTAAAAATATGCCTAGGAGTTATGATGTCATCACCTAATCAAGCTGTCTTAGCAGAAATGCAAGAGCCCCCGTTGCATATTAGAAGGCAATACCTAGCCGAAAAGCTTCTTATTAAATACCGAACATTTAACACGTACATGGTTCAAAAGATTTCAGCAATAAACACTAACAATCTGACTATGCCATACTGGAGAAAAAACCAGTCCTCCATTAGCTGAGGCTTTTCTTAATACCAACAGCAAAGAAAATCATATCGTGAAACAAGATAAGTTCCCTATTTTTCAATGCAATTATGAATCTTTAGTGACTATTCCTAACATCATATACCCCTCCTTTTACGAAGTTACTAGTATCAACCAAGTAATTTTGAAAACTGAACTTAACAATATAGGCGACAATGTTACCATAATATACACTGATGGATCGAAATGTGATGAAGGAACTGGGGCAGCATTTCTTGTTTCAAATACTAATTACGTGAAAAGATTTAGAATTCTCAACTATTGTTCTGTTTTTTCTGCAGAAGCTTTCGTCATATCAAAAGCGTTAATTTGGTGTATTTTAAATCCGATTCAAAGAGCTGTTATTATGTGTAATTCCAAGTCAGTATT
The DNA here is from genome assembly GCA_963921935.1 of Galeruca laticollis. Classification (NCBI taxonomy): domain Eukaryota; kingdom Metazoa; phylum Arthropoda; class Insecta; order Coleoptera; family Chrysomelidae; genus Galeruca; species Galeruca laticollis. The sequence continues at coordinate 138,894,749 of OY998182.1, forward strand.
ACAGGTTATAGAAGGTTCTCCATTCAAGTGTTACAGACAAAATATAATTTTAGAAATCAAAAAATTAACAAGCGAGTTAAAAACCTTGAACAAAAGTTTTGTATTCATGTGGGTAAAAGGGCACTGCGGTTTAGAAGGAAATGAGTACGTGGACTTGGAAGCCAGGAGAGCCTGCAAAATGACTTCTTATACCAATCTTTATATCTTTTCAGACCTTTTAAATTATTATAAGAAACTTATTAGAACTAATTGGGAGCGGTCATACGCAGACTTCGCTAAAACATCTAATAGTCAATATTTCTTTTTGCATCCTACTTTACCAACTAAGATTCCTCATATTTGTAATTTTGATTAAAGAAAACAATATACTCTCATCATATCACGTTTAAGAATAAATCACGGTCGTTCCCCAGCTCATCTTTTCAAAATAGGTATGGTCAATTCTCCAGCTTGCTCCTGTAACAAAGCATCAGTAGGAGATCTGAATCATATTTTCTTAGAACTTTACAATTTTCTGATCAATTTCAACGTTCCTCTTCCCACAAATATAACCACTCTTTTGGCAAATACTGAGAAGTCTCTACTTGATTCCATAGTGGATTTCATAAATAAGTCTAAATTGTCTATTTAGATATATGCTCCATCAGTAATCAGCAATTTTATATATCTATTCCGTTACAGTCATTTTAATATTCCAACTTTTTACTCACTTTCAATTTTCTGTGGCTAATAGACTATGTATGAGGCCATTCTCCCACAGACACACACACACACACACACACAAAGGTAATCCATTGTATTCACTACAGTTACGTTTTACGCAATTTTCCCCAATGAATGTAACAAAAAAGTATTTGCGATTCAATGTTAATTAAAGCCGAACATTTTTTGTATGAACAATTTTCCTCTATCTTTCGAAATAAAGTAATGAGGGGTATTTGTATGTTTTTTTAAATAAATGCCTGGAACTTCGAAACAGCTTAATGGATTTGGATAAATTTGATATCATTGAAAAAAACATTCCTTGGGCTTTTAGGTTTTTTGGGATTATAGTAGTTGTGACCTACATGGCCGACGACAGAGGGCGTTATTCGATATTATAAGCAAAATATTGGATTGTCTCAAAAAATTGGAACACGATGATATGACTTTTTGTAGACTAGAAAATAGGAACCGATGCATTTTTAAATGGGGATATATGAAATTTCCTGGTGTAGTATTTTTTTAATAATCTGAGTTAGGAAAGGGATATTAAGATGCGGTTTGCACAGGCTTATTGGTTGGTCATTTATCTATTTTCTAGTCAAAAAAGTCATATCGTCGCATTCACATTTTTGAAGAAATTCCAATATACCCGTTAAAATATCGAAGAACGCCCTGTATCGGCGACCGTGTTGGTCACAACTGTCATGATTACAAGAAACCTAACAGCCCAAGAAATGCTCTTCTCAATGATACCAAATTTATCCAAATTCATCAAGCCGTTACAGGATTTTATTTAAAACACCATTCAAGTACCACTTTATTTCGAAAGATAGAGAAAAATTGTTTTCACAAAAAAAATTTCGACTTTTACTTAACCCTACACTGCGCAATTTTTTTTAAAATAAAAACAAAAATATTTTTAAAATAAGAATCAAGCCAGGATTTCGGAGAAAATATTAAAACAAATTATTTTCACTTCTATTATACATTTTTTTTAAAAAAAGTAGATGTATCATATATGTTACATAGCGTTTTTTAATACAAAATAATATAGTTATTCAATAATATATATGTCGCAATACTTATGAATTATGAAATTTGTAAAAAAAATTTTTGTTTTTGTTCAAACATAAATGTACACCGCATTTCATACACTTTATATTAGAAAAGGCATTTTTACATAGCGGTAATTTGCATCTCTGCCTTTTATCGTCATAAGTTGGCCAGTGTCCACATGCATCCATACGTACATCTTTCGGTGGTATGTATGCAGTTGTAGCAGATCGTGCCTTTTTTTCTTGTATCTTAAGTTCCAGTTCATTAGAGGGTCTACCTCTTTTGCTAACAACCTGAGTACCTGCATGGGCCAAACAAGAAGCAATTTCTGCACGAAAATCTGCCAAACGTAATATGTTTTTATCGTGACGATCATGGCTTACTTTTTTATATAAAATCCAACTGTTAACAATAGCCATGTCTAAAAGATGGTAAAATAGTCGCAAATACCACTTTTTGGTTCTCATCTGAATTTTGTACCGACCTATCAAACCATCTAGAAGATCGACTCCTCCCATATGCCGATTGTATTCTCTTATAAGACTCGGACATTTTACTTTTATTTTCTTTTTTATCATATCTTTCCACTTCAGTTCCTGGCAATTGGCCACTGTGGGTAGATAACGAAGTAACTATTTTATTGTCTTTCCAGACAACTGAAGAAATCTCTACCCCATCAATATAGCCAACATATTCATATGATTTGCCACGATTTTCTTTTTTCAATTTATTTTCGTCCGGCAGTTTACAGTTTGGGATACGTGCTCTTCTAACTGTACCTAAAGAATATATGCCATTTTTTGGTAGATAAACTTGTAGTGGGACCGATGTGTAAAAATTATCAAAGTATACCCTATAGTTTTCGTTTTTAGGAACAACTCTGCACAAACGGACGACTATATTTGCACATCATCCTAAATCGGGTTCACTGTCTTTCCTAAATCTAGAGTCATTTTCAGTTCCAGAATAAATTTCAAAATTATATGAAAAGCCGTCAGTGCCACATAAAACATAAAGTTTATAACCCCATTTGTGAGGTTTGGCTGGCATGTATTGTTTTAGATAATGTCTCGCCTTAGTAGCACACAACTGTTCATCTACTGATAAAAATTGTTCTAATGGCACACTTTGAAATTTTGCATTCAAAGCATCTATGATTGGTCGTAACTTGTGCAGTCGATCATGGTTTGGATCTTCTTTAGGTAACATTTTGGTGTTGTCATTGAAATGTAAAAACCGCCTTATGTGTTCAATTCTTTTTCACTCATAATTTCTTTTATTTGACGATAACCAAATGTTGTTGACCAATAACTGCGTACATTTGGCATATGCACCACAGACATGTATATACATATTGCCAGATATTGTTTTATATTTTCGGGTGTAATATTTACTGGTTTGTTTGGATTTACTTGTATTGCATATAAATTTGATTGGTCAACAATATTTTTTATTAGAACATCATCAAAAAATATTTTAAAAATGTGAAAGGAGTTGTTAAATCTGTTATTTCAGTTGGTAATTTTGTACTACCTCTAAAAGCCTTACTTTCTTCATCCAAAATTAAGTTATTCTTTTTCCATACTATTTTTGAATATCTTTCTTTCAATTCCTCCAGTTCCTTTTTTGTGTTTCTTTCTTCTCTCTCATTATTTGGGCATACTGTATTTACTGTAGCTATTTCTTTACTAATTGTTACTTCTTCCACTTCGTTATTTTCAAGAAGTAATATTCCGTCGTCAAATTCAATTGGAAGACTTTCTTTGTCAAATTCTTGCTGTAAATCGACTTCTTTTATTATGTTTTTCGCTTCATCCACATTTTCATCATTCGAATGATCAAAACTATCTTCGCTGTCTGACGAATGTGCTATTATATCAATTAATTCTTCATCAGTGAGATATTTCTTATGCCACTTTTCGGTTGACATGGTTATACAATTCTAAAACAATAAACACTCTATGTATCAAAATTGCTACATCTACATTATTTTTAATTTTGGCATGAACATCGTACGAATACCTAAGGATGTAGCCAATATTGTACATTGCGCTATAACGTTAAATTATATTAAATAGGAAAGTTAGGTATTTTTAAAGATGTTGTAGCATATTTGATACATATCGCAGTGTAGGGTTAACAGTAAGACGCAAATATTTTTTTGTTACATTCAATGGGGAAAATCGCGAGAAATGTAACTTTATGTAATTCAAGATGGTGGAAACGCCTATTGGGGGATCAATAGTTTCTGAGATACAACCGCTTACCTCGCTTATTTGCTCACCCGGTGTCAAATCTCGTGCTGTTTATCGCCTTTGATAAACTATTCACTTGAACAATGCTGGTTCGATTTACTATATCAATTGAAACTATTATTTTGTTAGTTTAACGAATTTATTTTACACTTCTAGCAGTGACACATAAAAAATCAATATGACTTCTGTTGACAGACGTCAGATCCTAATGTTGCTTTTGCATTCAGCACGCTTTACACATACAAAAGGTTATCACATGCGACTGATGCAAACGAACAAAATAAAATATTTTTCCCAACAGTCACTAATAATTAAAAATAACAGAAATAATAATAAGATTCCACATAGTTGCCGGCCTTGAAAGGTCATACCTTTCAAACATGATTAACTTATTACAGTTCGTTCTCAATAGGTAATACACATAGTCTGGACACTGATCGTTTTAAGTACCTTGTACCAGTTTTTACTGTTACTACCCGAATTTCTTCATCTTGTCCCGGGTGAACTTCACTGATTCTACCAATCTTCCACTGAAGTGGGGGTAGGTTATCCTCTTGTAAAAGCACCAACTGTCCAATCTTGAAAATATCAGTCGAATGCTGCCACTTGTGTCTTTGTTGCAACGTGTGTAAATAATCTCGTGACCAGTTTACCCAAAACTGTTGAAACAGAAGCTGCATCTGTTTGTATCGTTTGGTAAGAGTGTGTTTAGCTTCATCAACTGTAGCTTCAGGTAAAGATAGCAACGAGCTACCAATCAAAAAATGCCCAGGAGTCAGAATATCAAAATCTTCTGGATTCTCGGTGAGGGGAACGAGGGGTCGAGAATTTATTACAGCCTCCACCTGAACTAACACGGTGTACAAATCTTCGTATGTAAGTAAATTATTTTTCAATATTCTTTTCAAATGAAATTTTGTGAGTCTAACCGCCGACTCCCACAAGCCACCGACATGAGGCGATCGGGGGGGGGGGGGGAATAAATTGCCAAACAATTTTATTTTCTAAGAGAAATGTCTGAAATTTAGTGTTATTGACATGATCAAGCACATTTTTTGCACCTACAAAATTAGTAGCATTATCAGAATAAATATTACTACAGAGGCCCCGTCTGGAGACGAATCTTTTCAATGTATTTAAAAATCCGTCGGTAGTTAAATCGCTCACCAATTCGAGGTGCACCGCCTTCGACGCAAAACAAACAAATATACATAAATATACCTTGAGTGATTTTGTATTTCTTAAGTAACTATTTTTTATGAGATACGGTCCGGCATAATCGACTCCACATGTAGCAAATGGTTTAGCAGGTCTTACTCGAGAGGGAGGTAAATCGCCCATTTTTTGATGAGTAATAGATGGAGTTGCGCGGAAACATACAATACACTTTCTTAACAAACCTCTTATTGTGCGTCGACCACTTAGTGGCCAGAATCTTTGACGTATTATAGACAGTAGTGTTTGAGGGCCCGCATGCAAATTTTTAAAATGTTCGTGACGAACGAGAATGTGTGTAAAATGATGCTTCGAGGGTATTATCATGGGATGTTTGTTTTCGTAATCTAATTCCGCATTTTTTAAGCGTCCTCCTACTCGCAAAATATCAAATTTATCTAAAAACGGATCTAGAGATATCAATTTACTGTTTCGAGATATTGAGTTTGACCTCTTCAGAGAATTGATTTCTTGTGAAAAGGCTTCGCGTTGAATAATCTTAACGATTGTGTGGATCGAGTCGTCTAACTCGCTCAGCAAAAGATTACCAGTAATTCTCAACTCCTTTGACCTTTGAAGACAATTCAGTTTGAACCTACGAAGATAAGCAACTACATGAATGAGTTTGTTGAATGAGGAATATTTCGATATTATTTGATTTTGAACAGTAGTATTGGTTAATGTAACAGTAGTCGCTTTGCTTTCAGGTAAATCATTTTCGGATGGCAAGGATTTCAAAATAGGCCAGTCTTCTTCATTATGATATAAAAATTCTGGTCCATTAAACCACATAGTAAGTTGCTTCATCTCATTGGGATTAACTCCGCGGGAAACGAAATCTGCGGGATTCAAATTGGTAGGAACATATCGCCACTGAGATGGGTCAGATAGATTCTGTATTTTGGCCACACGGTTAGCGACAAACGTTTTGAGACGGCTAGGATCTGAACGAATCCAAGCCAATGTTATGGTTGAATCGGACCAAAAATATACCATGTGGTTACCCTTAATAGCGTCTGTTGTGGCCCGAGCTAGCTGAACAGCTAAAAGAGCACCACATAGCTCTAGACGTGGTAGAGATATGATCTTTAGCGGTGCTACACGAGATTTTGAACAAGCGATTTTGATCATGATTTGACCTAAGGAATTTATTGATCGAAAATAGACACATCCTCCATAAGCGGATTGAGACGCATCAGAGAAGACATGAATTTCGATTTGAGCTGCCTGTTTTATGAAGACATGCCTGGGAATTTCTATGTCATTAAGGGCGTTTAGTTGATTGTAGAATTGCGTCCAAGAAATTAGAAAGTTCTTGGGAATTGTATCGTCCCAACCTATTTTTAACTGCCATAGGCGTTGCATAAACAGCTTAGCCTTGGTAATTACAGGACTAATTAGTCCGAGAGGGTCGAATATTTGACTTATGATCGATAGCACTACACGTTTAGTAAATGTCACATGTTTGTTGTTATTCGTCACGTATTGTAACATGTCGTTTGAAGAATTCCATCTGGTACCCAATGTTTTGGAATTCTGATTGTCCTTTATTTCGTATTCTTTGTTCGTCTGATTACTCTTGTCTTGAAGACCGTCTAAAATTCTCTCATCGTTAGACGACCATTGTCTTAGATGGAACCCTGCTGAATTCAAGATTTCCTTGACATTTTTTATAAGCAAGGTGGCTGACTGAATATCGTTTGTGCCAGACAGCCAGTCGTCCATATAGAAATCTTGCCTAATGGATTGAGAAGCTTCTGAGAATAGCAGTGTGTTATCGAGAGCTAACTGTTTAAGACATCTCGTAGCTAAGAATGATGCAGGACTAGTTCCATATGTGACCGTGTGTAGTTTGTAAAAAAGTAGAGGATCAGACGGTTTTGAGCGCCATACTATTTGTTGATAAATTTGATCCTTATCATGAATTTTCACGCAGCGATACATCTTTGCAATGTCCGCTGTAAAAACTATTTCATGAGTTCGGAAACGCAGAAGAATAGAGAATATTGAGTCTTGAATACACGGACCGGTTTTGAGAACGTCGTTTAATGATAGATTTGTGGTTGTTTTTGCGCTTGCGTCAAATACAACACGTAGTTTAGTTGTGGCAGAAGACTCTTTGATCACACAATGGTGTGGGAGAAAGTAATTTGAAGTTTGTTTTGATATCTCGGAGTGACAAATTTCTGACATATGTCCCATTCGTAGGTATTCTTCCATGAAGAGAGTATATTTTTTGTATAAAACGGGATTCTTAGAGAACTTGGTTTCTAGTGATAAGAACCGACGAGATGCTATTTGCATGGATTCGCCCAACTCCGTATAATTATCTTTAAAGGGTAATCGTACTACAAAACTGCCCGATTCATCGCGCTGAAACGTATTTTGAAAATGTTCCTCCACTTGCATCTCTTCGCTTGAATAAATTGCATCCTTGGAATGACATTCCTCGATAAGCCAAAACCTTTCAATTTGACTTTCGATAATTGAAGTTTTTGATAGATTGCAAAATATACTGTGTTGTGCTAAAGAAATATTACATGGACCTGCGACTATCCAACCCAATTGGGTGTTTTGCATAATCGGTTGATTGTCACCGTAACCTATTTGACCGGCTGACAATAGATTATAGAAGACATCTGCTCCTAAGAGGATGTCGATTTCATTTGATATGTTGAACTTGGGATCTGCCAATCTTATATCTGAAGGAAATTTTAAATGAGAAAAATCGAAGCTAACTTGGGGTGTATTGCCAGTGATTTGGTCAGTGATCAAGAAATTGAGACTAACCTGATAGTTTGACGTGAGAGATTTGATTTTAGCCTTTGTCAGCAGGGGAATGTCGAATGATTGTCCACTAATACCTATGACATGTGTATTGACCTTAAATGATTTGAGATCTAGTCGTTTAAATAAATTGCTAGTTATGAAATTTGATTGAGAACCTCCATCCAACAAAGCTCTACAAACAATAGGTTTGTTCTCTTTATCGAAAATTTTAACAAGAGCCGTTGATAGGATCACGAATGTATTGTTATAACCTTGGGTACTCGTAGCGCTATTCATATTTTGTGAGCAAGAAATAATAGAAGTATTAGAATTAGATGTGCCCGAATTTTCCGTTGTTTCGTTTACAGTATACACTGTGTTTGAACGAATTGCCTGTTGGCGATCCTCAATGGAGTCAATACTCGATGAAGGAATATTTGTATTTACTTGATCATTCATCTTGAAAGTTTGTTTTCCTAAATGCAATAAGGAATTGTGCTTATTTTTACAGATACGGCACATACCTGACTTACAATCTCGACTGGAATGTCCTAGTCGTAAACAGTTTGTACAAGCCTTTAGCTTCCGTATTTCTTGTATTCTTGAAGATACTGACAAATTTTGAAATGTTTTACAAAAATATATGAGATGATCACTGTCCTTGCAAAATATACAAACCTTATTAACTGCAATATTCGATTGTACTGTATTTACAACGAATTTGCGATTATTAGCCGGTAGATGCGTTTGGATGTCAGGTTTGTTACTTATTGATTCTAGAACTTGACATCTTTCCGTTAAATAGCTAATAAATGTTTCAATTTGTGGGGAAGTGATGTCTTTTGTTTTAATTTCCCATTCCCGTTTAGTATTAATGTCTAATTTAGTAAGCAGCAAATGTATTAAAATCGAACTCCATGATTCCACGGGTTCATTGAAGTTTTTAAGAGCTCGAAAGTGTTTTAGAAAGTTATCTAAAAATGACCTTAAAGACTTGAAAGAATCTTTGTTCACGTTAGGTAGCTCAAAAATTTGTTTTGTGTGATTTTTAATAATGATTTTTTTGTTTTGATAACGATCTCGAAGTAAACTCCACGCTACGGTGTAATTCGAATCGGTAATTTCCAATGACTCGATAACATTCGATGCTTCCTTTTTTAGAGAAGCCTGTAAATAATAATATTTTTGAACGTTCGACAAACCGGGATTATTGTGAATTAATGCTGTGAAAGAGTCATAAAATGTTCCCCATTTATCGTAAGAGCCGTCAAATTCCGGTAAACTCAGAGGAGGAAGTTGAACATTCAAAGTTTGGCTTGATGTCGCGGGCTGTGCACCTGAATTTGTATTTTGTTGTATGTAAATTTGATTTCGACAACGATCAGCCTCATCTATAATTTGTTTTGCCTTTGAAACATTATTATAAAATTCATCTTCAAACGAGATTCTCTGTTCGCTGTAAGTATCTTCATCATAAATTTCTAATTCGGACTGTACCGAATTGAATTCGTCAAATGCGAATTCGATTTTTTGAAGTCGCGTTGTTAATTCTTGGAGTTTTGAGAAATTAATTGGGTCGTTAATGAAATTTCTAAAACGTGTTAATTGTGCCTTCAATTGTCCACGACGTGCGATCAATCTCGTGATAGCTTGCTGCTCGTCGCCGTTGTTGGACATTGTTATTTATTTTAAACTTGAATGTATAAAATATTATTGATAAAAAATATTCCTTGAATGAATAGTGAATAGAAATTTGAATCTTTCAGACTAATAGATTATTTGGAATACTAAACGTCTGTCGGTTCGTCAAAGTACGTAGATAAATTGTTTTGGGAAAGAGATCGTTAAGTTGTATTCAATAGTAAATTTATGAATTAAAAATTGAATGTGTTATTGGCGTTAGACCTTAACAATGTATTGATATGTTGGAATTCAGTTAGAAAGCTGTAATAAATTGCAAATTGGAGCAAATGAATTAAGGGATAAATTGGAATGACTCACCGAGCTTCCACAACTTTCTTGTTCGATGTTCACTGCTACAAACGTTTGATTTTATGTATGAAAACAGATATTCGGATGCGAAGGACCAAATGTCAAATCTCGTGCTGTTTATCGCCTTTGATAAACTATTCACTTGAACAATGCTGGTTCGATTTACTATATCAATTGAAACTATTATTTTGTTAGTTTAACGAATTTATTTTACACTTCTAGCAGTGACACATAAAAAATCAATATGACTTCTGTTGACAGACGTCAGATCCTAATGTTGCTTTTGCATTCAGCACGCTTTACACATACAAAAGGTTATCACATGCGACTGATGCAAACGAACAAAATAAAATATTTTTCCCAACAGTCACTAATAATTAAAAATAACAGAAATAATAATAAGATTCCACACCCGGTATATCCAATCATATCCATATTTTGGTAACTAATTGTTTCTAATTCCAATTTCTAACACAGCTACATCAACAAGGTAATTTGACTACATATGAAAAGAAGTGTTATTAATTAGAAATAATGTATTGAGATTGTTATGAAAAAATATACAGACCACTTTATTAACATGTAACAAATTATATGTATATTTCAAATCTGGACTTGTTCAAAACTAAATTATACTTTAGTACTTCATAACCAAGTCAATATGAGAAATAACGATAATAATTCTCAATTATCTTGATCGTTATATTGAGTTTTCACAACTGCTTGGGTTGCCTACAATTCCATTTCTGCATGAAATGTTCGTAAATAATAAACGTCATACTAACTTCTGAAATAGTTCGACATGAACGTGGAACAGCTCCTTTGTAAAAAGATAATGGACCCTCAGTGATCAACGTTCTGATGAAACAGTCCAGCACACCTTTATACTTCATTGCATCGATCGCCTGCATTCGAGTCTTTACGACATCCAATGGATTATTGACCAAAACTGAAATGAATCCGGCTAAACCACCAAAAATACCACTCACAACTTTTGGAATGGGTTTATGAACGTCATCGCTTTTGTACCAGTTTCTGCACGAGTCCATCACCCAGAATCGTGTAGCTTGACTAGTAGCTTGTTTGGCAGCAGTTGCTGTAACACCTTTATACATACCACTTATCCCTCGTTCTTTAAACATAACTCCTAGACCATGGACAAGTTTTTTGTATTCAGTTTTCCCCAAACGTTGATCTTCTATGAACTTAACTTTTATAGTTTCCACCGGTGTAACAATAAGTAAAGCTTCAGTAATGCCTGCTGCTAGGCCACATAAAAAAATTTGTGCGGGGTTAAGCTCATAAGAGCGTGTAACATGCAAAAATTTCTCTTTATATAGTTCAAAAGATCCAAACCTTATAACTGTTTTTGTTGCAGTTCCAAACAAGATAATAGATAGTCCTCTATACAAACCAGTCACGCCATGACTTTGTACTGTACTCTTAAAGCAATCAACAATACCTTTATATAGTTTCTTATCGCTTTTTCCATCAAGATGAATTTGAGTTTTGATGTATTCAGCTGGGTAGGTTAATGATGTCTCTAAGCAAGTGACAACTCCAGTGAAAAATATTGCTTGTAAATAAAAATATTGACTGAAATGTCTCGCGGTATCGATGAACCTAGGTCGTTTGATGGGAGAGGTAAACACTTTATTTGACGATTGATCCGTCATTTTCTTAACATTGATTGTGACATTTTGATAATCATTGTGACTGACGTACGTCACCACCAAAAAATGGCAGAATAACAAATAGCGTTTTCGATTTACCTGCACTCTGCAAGTTCAGATCGCACTGAAATGACGTCACAAAACTCGGCGAGGGCATGCCAGTTCACTTGATTGCACTAAAAAGTGCGTTTTAAATCGAACACATATACAAAAGCAAGTGCAAGTGTTTCTAACCCAACTTTCGGTAAAAAAGCGGGAATGAGCACTAACATGGAAAATATTTATTTTATAATAAATGATAATTTCAAATTTACTCTTCAAGTAGATTTGGAAACTTACCAGCAGCTTCTATCAGGTGAGTACGGATGGGTGGATAAATAACTATGTAGTATATAAAATGCATTTCTTTTTAATCACTCTTTCAAACATTCTGGTGGCAAAAATATTGGCGCACCCTTATAGCTTATACCTATATAATTAACTCTGTATAAAAGTAAAAACTGCAACACGTAATTATATATTGGAGACAATCTTCTGGACATTGTTTAAATTATTTTTGTTACAGATGCTATGTTGGCTAAGCAGTATCTTCTTGATCTAATCAAAATGGGAGTCGTCCAAATAGAATCAGGTGACAACATTAGCTCTATGCTAATGTCTATTGATGGTACAAATTTGTGAGTATACATCATATTAAGGAAATAGGGTAGAAGATAATAATGAACTTTTAATTTCAGTGAAGAAATAATGGATTGTGATTCAGACTCGATAAACAAGGAATCAGACTCAATAAACAAGGAATCATCCTAGGAGATGGCTGGCTTTGAAGGTATATTTAGTTTCATGCTGGATTTATAGAGTCCTAAGACCCAATATTTTACCAATCATTTTATATAATTCAACCAAATTCTAGATGATTAGCTAAATCTTATGTCTTAGGAACGAAATTAGACTTCAATTTATTAATTAATCTATTTCATTAAAGATCAACAGGAAGAAAATATTTGGAAAGATAATGAGACAAAATTCCTCTTGGATAAGTGGATAGCAACAGATATAAAATACATGCTGCTCCTTGAAAAAACAGCTACGGAGTGTGAAAATCGGTTTAAAACTATAATGAAAAGAAGAAAGACTGCTGAAACCCGGAACAACCAAACAGGTGAAAGCCCTTCAAAAGTAGAGTTTGAAGACGAACTAGCAAATATTGCTGCTATCGATGATAGTGTCAGTCCCGAAGTTCAAATGAGCGTTGGCAAAAGTATCCTTAAAGTTAACTCGCCAACATGTTCTAGACAAGAAAAACCAGAGTTTAAAAAGGAAGAAAAAGCTAGTATTAGCAAAACTCTATGGGACATACAAAAATTTAAAGAAGACAAAGGGAACGGAGGCACAAAGAAAAAATGGACCTGTTACGGACTATAGGTAAGGATATATCGAGTATTCATATTAAGTGAGGTCAACTCTCACTGTGGAATGACATCACTGAATGTAAACCTTATGGATACATGCTCATTTCTTTACAAAATACAGCAAGAGTTTACCTCACTTTCGTTTGAACACCCATCATATAATGTTTGATTTCAGAAAGAAAAAATGTTTATTATTGTTTCAGGAGAAAGACTTTGTGAAAACCAAAATGAAGATGCTCATTAAAAGCATAATTGAAGACTGGTTTTATTTTAGAGGTCAAATCTTAATGATCTGTGGATACCTATAACTAGGCAATTCATTGTTTTTTTTGTTGGAATTGCAATATTTATTTGATTTAGGTATACTGTAAAGATGTGTTATGATTTAATTTTGTGTAGTTTATTTTGAAAAGAAAGAATATTCGTTTTTGTTGGAATTTTAATTTATTTACTCTACATAATTGAAGACTTGTTTTATTTTCGAGATCAAAAACCTAATGACCTCTGGATAACTAATTAAATTAGGCAATATATTTGTTTTTTGTTGGAGTTGCAATATTTATTTAATTTAGGTATACTGTAAAGAAATGTTATGATTTATTTTTATGTAGTTTATTTTGAAATTGAAATTACATTGAAAGATTGGCACAAAGTTCATTTCTTTTCAATTCCCCTAATTGTAAAGATAACTGTCTACTTTCTTGAGCTTGTTGCTGATGATCATCATTGCCATTGTCGCTACCAACAACCTCAACTTCATCACTGTCTCATACATCATTTACGTTGATACACATGTTGTGCAGTATGCAACAGCTAATAATAAATTTACTACTTCTTAAAACACTTTTAAAATCCAGGTGTAGAAGCTGCCTGAATCTGCCTTTCAATAAACCAAAAGAATTATCTATAAGAACTCTAGAACCCGAAAACTTTCTGTTGAAGTTGCTCTGAGCAGGAGTCAAGTTTCCATTGTCACGAAATGGAGTTATTAAGTTGACTGACAAAGGATAGGCTGAGTCTCCCAGAAGGTGGTATTGATATCCACATATTTCAGGTATTATTTTACTAATGAATCATAACTGGTGAACTCTAGCGTCGTGAATTTTACTTGGAACACCTGTGAATACATCAATGAATCTTTTTTTACTATCACATATACCTTGCAAAGTAATAGCTGTTAAATGATGTCTGTTAGCATAAGTGCTTCTGATTTTATTTGCTTGTGTTCTAATGTTTATGTATGTACCATCAATGCATCCTATGATGTTAGGAATTCCAGATATCTAGAAAATACTGTGAAATTATTAATCTTGGGACATATCTAGTGAATGTGAATCGCTGAGTAAGCAATCACTCAGTCTGAACTGAATAGATCAAATCACAATTGATGATTCACACAGTGCTCTGGTTGAACCACCAAAGTTTCCAATTGTGGATATAAAATAAAGTGTATTGAAACATTTAATATAGGTACTCACATTTTAAAAATCCTTCGCTATGATTTGCAATTCGTTTTCTGTCTTGGGGAATTCTATTATCTCTGGGCCAATTTCAAGCAAATATTTCTTTACACGTTCACATATCAAATCAAACGTTGAAACACTAATATTAAATAGAAGGCAAACTTCTCGAAATGTCAATTTATTCACTGCAAACCTACAAAAGTTGTTAGTGGATAGTATACCGTAAGAATAATTAATATATTAAGTAAGTATTATTATAAGCTATTTTTTCTATTTGGAATGAAAAGTGACAATGAAGCGAAAATCAAAACTTACCATAAAAATGAATAAATGTGCCCTTCAGGACTTACTACAGGCTTGCCTCTATTAACATTCATTAGATCAGACGAGAATTTTTGAATTTGTCTATTAAATGATCACAAGTACTTCGACGAAGCCTGAAGTGCTCTCTGAACTGAAAAGAGAACTAAGAAAAATTTCTTCCAAGGAAAAACAGTATACACTTACTTCTTCATCTGAATATTTCCTTATCACATTAGCAAAATCGAGTATCCTGGTCTTTTTTTCACGATTAATTAGAAACATTTCTTCATCCGAACTACTATCGGATGATGAAAGAAATTCGGTTAGCAATGCCAATTTACCAAATATTTTATTTGGCGCCATTTAAAATTAAACTGAAACCACTGCACCGTATTTCGTTTCAGTGCAAATAAAATTGAACTGAGGGCGCACTCGGACAGTGCCGCTTGTAAATCGAACACGTATAACTGGAGGAGTGCAACTCTGAAAACGATAATCGAACACAACTTCTGAACTGAGTGCGCACTCAGTTCAGTCGGTGCAGGTAAATCGAAAACGCTAAAATTGACAAGGGTTACAGATTCTATTGTAACATTCAGACTTACCTTTAACATTAAGAAATGAATGTGTGTCTACTCTGAAATATATTTTATTTTAAATCAATAATCAGCTTAAACAATCACTGAATTATCTACACAAAGTATTGTTATTAATCAACACAGGTGATTGCATCTCGAACAGTAATTTAGTTAACTGCTACACACGTTCCTAAAAGAAATTAAAACCTTGATTGAATATATAATTAAAAGTTAATGTATTGTTTACTTACCAGTACTGGATAATGATAAAACTCATCAAACTGCTTCTTTCAATACAATGTTTATATTTGAATGAGGTTACATTTCGTAAACAGTTCATACCACGAGTACACAAAGTTAAGAATGGCTTCAGACATAAAATAAATAAAGTTTGTTGTCGATTTTAGTCGTCGTTTGGTAATACCTTTGTTGCGAACGCCTCATTGAATTTTGTTTTGTTTTTAATCTCATTTACAATGACATTAATAATAGGTATTACTTTTGATTAGATTGACGTTGACACTTCACTAAACAGGTTGAGTACTAGGGTAATACATAAATCTGAAATTCACTAAGCCAGCTTGGTTGAGTTTGGAGTTCGTTATATCTATTGGAGATATTCCATTGGTCAGCCGAATACAAGAATTTATCATAGGGATTATCAGAACTTGATTGACCGTTAAGGTTTACAAAAACTTGGAGTCCGTTTAGTTTCGGGTTAACTGGTCCGGTTTTGGAATATGGAGATGGGTAGCGAATTTTAGGGTTTCGTTTGCGGGCATTATTAAGAAGCCGCTCTCTGCTGTTGTTAATTTGGGAAAGAGGTTTTCCTTTAACAAGGAGGTAAGCGTACTAAGCAATTGCCTTAAAATAGTACAGTCGTTGAGTGGTAAATTAATTTCAGATTCGCCGACCTAGCCAATTTTGTTCACAATATCTGTTTTATCAAAAGCAAGTCACGTGATCGATGCCGCCATTTTGGACTTAACCACATGGCATATTTGAGAGTTTCGAAGTAGCATACATCTACGTCTTGATAAACCGTCTAAAGTTTTTTGAGGGAGGAAGTCCCCGAGAAAACGACGTTTTAAGTGATAGGCCACCCAGGAGTCGGTGAGTTCATTCCAACTTATCAAAAGCCACTGGGAGAGTGCACTGGTATATTCTTATTACCACTAGTTTACTTGATACTACCTACTTATAATAGTACAGTGTTCTATTGGACTTTTCGTAATTTAAATTCATACGTTAATTATCAAATCTCCCAACGGGAGTTTAATTTGTTTTTATCTTTCGTAACCTGTCATATCTATTTTTTTGGTACAAGGCATTTACTATATCTATGTATATATAGTTTTTAATTTAAATAAACTGTTCACCAAATGTGAACTTAAATACAGCTGTATTTAGGGGTTATTATGGTTTTTATTTACACTTAATGAACCTAATGCATATTTTTATTCTTTCATCATAAATAGTTGATTGCATGTGCCTGTAAACATATTTGATTAAAAAAACCATATAGTGAGGTTCTGATTTTTATTTTTTAGGCTTATTTCAGAATGAAATAGGGCTATTGTAGAAAGTAGCATGACGCGAGAAATTTCAATGCAGTTTTTCGTTTTGGTGTTCCTAGATGCCAAAATCACCCTCCGTTCCAAAGGTTATATATATATATATATATATATATATATATATATATATATATATATATATATATATATATATATATATATTATATATTTATATATTTATATATATATATATATATTTAATTTGAAAAAAGATATTTGCCAACTTATTTGTAATGGATATTTTTGTGGGGATGTGGCAATAAGACTCCAGAGTAAATTCTTTGAGATATTTATTCCCGAGCTTTCGAATGATTTTCATTCATTATCAAGGGCTATAAATAATTGGTCAATGTTATCATTAATAATAATTAAATGAAATAATGAATACTTACATAAAATCTATAGCGAATTTTGGAATAGTTGTAAATTTTTATAATAAACTCTTTTAAACATAATTCAATGAAAAACTCAAAAAACAATATGACAATAAACAAAATATTTGATCTTGAACTACTACAATTTTTATTTTTTAATCATAAAATTAAAGATTGTTATGAATCTCATGTTCTTTTTTCATAATCTAAAAGATATGCATAGATAACACTAAGGTTATTTAAATCTGTTTTTTTATTTATTACATAATTTTGTTCTGCAATATATGTTGTTTCCAAAAAAAGGCGTTTTCTATAATTACTTTCTATTGCTAAGACTTTGGCAGATTGATAATCCATAGAATGGCCTTCATAAAACACGTGTTCCGCTAAAGCACATCTATCAGGATATAATCTACTGTCACTTTTATGAGAGGCGATTCGATTGGTTAGCGATCTTTTACTGTGACCAATGTATTTCTTATTACAGATATTGCAAGGAATCTCATAAACTATATTAGTTAATTTAGTAGTAGGAGTCTTGTCTTTGATCTTACTGAAAATTGATTTTATTGTAACACATTGTTTATTCGCAATTTTGATATTATGTGGTTTGAATACTCCAGAAATTTTAGGTGTGATAGATTTTATATATGGAAATGAAATATAAGTTGGAGATGTAATATTAGTAGTTAAAATGTCACTGTTTTCTTCGTTTCGTATCATGTCAACAGTAATGTCATTTATATTGTCAGAAGTATTATATAAAACATGTTTCAAAAGATATGAAGGATATGAGTTATTATAGAAAAGTTTGTAGAGTATTTTTAGATTTTTATCGTGAAATATTGGATTGGAAATTTTTAGGACTCTGGTTTTCATCTGTTTAATCAAGTTAATTTTTGTACTACGTCGATGATATGAATGGTAATTTATATATCTCCCAGAATTGATAGGTTTCCTATACCAGTCAATCAAGATTCTATTATCATTATTTCTAATAAATTTGGTATCAAGAAAAGGTAAAGATTGTTCTGTATTTTCCCTTTCCATTGTAAATTGTATATGTGGATCGAAGCTATTGAAGTAAAAGAGTATATTATTTATTTCATCACATGGAAGAGATAATATTATATCATCTACATATTTTTTGATGAAAAACAAATTAAAGGGTAAAACAGAAATAACATAGTCTAAAATATAATTCATGACATAGTCTGCTAATATAGGAGATATTGAAGAGCCCATAGGTGTTCCAAAGGTTTGTTGGTAATTTTTGTTATTGTAAGTGAAAAATGTATTATTAAAAATAAATGTAATTAATTCTAAAAAAGTTTCTTTTCCCAATTTGCAATTTTTACTTATATGTTTAACATCTCTTCAACATAAATGGAATGAATTTTATTCCTGCATGTGAGCTAGAAAACCTTTTAATTTTTGACTTTTAATTTTTAATTGTTAATTGTTAATTGTGAATGTCTTCATTGTAAGCTACCAAATTTCATTTTAATTCTTTCCACTCGTAGGTACTGTTCCACAAAATAAAACAGATTTTGATAAAGCCTACTATGATGGGCGAAACGTCGTCATAAAATTTTCGTATTATTCACAAGAAACCTATACCCAAGAACTATCCAAAAAAGATAAATATATAATGGTTTAAGAAATACTACAAATATAAAATTGCAAGGGTGAAAAAATGCAAGTTACACCGAACATATCGTTCCTTCAAACAATACGGACTACCTATGGACTGGAATTGGCTGAAAAGCTAAAAATTTTATCAGGTTCTTACAACAAGCTAGCAAAACAAAAGAACCGAAGAATATTTTTATTAAGATGCAAACATCTCGATGTATACCCGACTTTTGTTAATTTTAAAGTGTCGCACATTAGTTTTACAGGTACGTACCTCGAAAATAAATTCAATAACATTATTATTAACACAAAAAATAAAATTCTCAATCTCACAATAACCGAGTCTACTCACAAAATAAACAATCTTAACTCTCAAATCGAAGAACTAGCAACAGAAATAAAACAAATATTACCTTTAGATACTTTTAACGATTTCATGCAGAGAGAGAAAGTCAAATACGAGAAAACTTTTTATAAGGTCAAGACAACTAACCAAAAAAAACTTTCCAAAATTATATCAAATGTTACAGAACCTAGTAATAAGATCAATGTTTCATCTTGGGTAGACAATATTTCTAATAAACAAATACCTGAAGATGTCGCTGAAGTTTTAGACCTAGGCGAAAATTTCTCTATACCTGTTGTTGAGGAAAGTAAATTACCTATAACAGAATATATAGCTTGTGTTGAATCTGCTATTAAAGATAAACCAAACGAAATAAAAGACACGATTCGCGGAAATATTGTAAATCTAATTACCAATCATAAAATCAAAATTAGACACAAAAACACAAAAACTAATAAATTTCAACGAAAAATCAGCAAACAAATTAACAGAGCCAAACATTTTATTAAAAACAACCCAGATATTACTGTTTTAAAACCAGATAAAAGCAACAAAACTGTTATAATGAATACAAATGACTATGATATTAAGATGGATAGTTTGCTTTCCGACAACCAAACATACAAAACATTACGTAACGACCCTACAAAAATATACCAAGAAAAAAATAATTCACTAATAAAAAAATTCTTGTCTAGAGAACAGATTTCTGAAAATGAAGCAAAAAAATTAATGATTCACAATGCAGTGGCACCAAAAATTTATGGGTTACCTAAACTTCACAAACCTAGTATTCCATTAAGACCTATAGTATCATCTATCCAGTCACCTTTTTACAGATTATCCAAATATTTAAGTAACTGTCAATCTGAAATAACATGCAAAAATAATAACTATTACATCAAAGATTCTTTTAGTTTCAAGGAGTTTATTAATATAACAAAAATACCAAACACATACAAACTAGTTTCATTAGACGTGATATCCCTATACACTAATATACCGAACGAATTAATAACAAACATCATTAATGAGAAATGGAACTCCCTAAAAGAATATACAACTCTAAATCAAGACATGTTTATTGAAGCGTTAAATCTAACACTAAACAGCAATTATTTTCAACATAAAAACAAATTTTACCAGCAGTTAGATGGTTGTGCAATGGGCTCTCCCATATCTTCCACTGTAGCACAACTTGTCATGGAATACCTAGAAGAGAAGGTTCTAAACAAAACTAATATTCCTATACTATTTTTTAAAAGATATGTCGACGATTGTATCACTGCCGTACCAGAAAATCAAATTGACGAAATTCTAGACGCTTTTAATAATTTCCATCCCAAACTTCAGTTTACTTCAGAAACAGAACTTGAACATAAAATTAATTTCTTAGATATGACAATCATACGACAAGAAAACAATGAAGAACTTAAAACAAAATGGTATACCAAAAACACTTGGTCGGGTCGCTACCTAAACTATAATTCCCACCACCCAAATTCACAGAAAAACAGTGTTATCATAAATTTAACCGATAGAGCGCTAACTCTAACATCACCCGAATATAGATTCGAGATCTTAAAGAAAGTAAAAAAGGTTCTTCATGAAAATAATTTCCCTACAAAGTTAATAAACAGAATCATAAATCAACGTACACACAAATTATATAATAGTAACATACCTGATAAAAAACAGATAAATGATAAAAGCATAAAAAAATATATTGCTATGCCATACACAGCAGAATTATCAGAAAAAATGAAATATATCTTAGGTAAGCATGATATCATTGTATGTCACAAAGCACAACATCTATTATCATCTTTGTTCACATCATTGAAAAGTAAAGTTCCAACTAAAATGAAATCGAATGTCGTCTACTCAATACCATGCTTAAATTGCCCCAATAACTACATAGGAATGACTACACAATACCTTAATAACAGGCTAAACGGACACAAATACACTAAAAATGCCTCAACAGCTTTACATAAACATGAATCTAGCCAAAACCATGAATTTAACTTTTCAAATACTAAAATTCTGGCACAAGATAACAATTACCAAAAACTTTTGATGAAAGAAATGATTTACATAAAAAAGGAACAGCATACTGTCAATGATAAACAAGACACAAATCATTTAAGCCATATCTATCACAACTTAATACTATAAATAAACAATGAATATAATTTCAATTTTTGTGACCACCTCGTATATTCCATTTTAATAATTAATATACACCTTATCTCTCTGCCATTGAAAAACTAAGTAACATAAACCAGAATACTTACTCAAAAAGGAAAAAAAACGAAAACAATAATAGAACCTTCATTCTTTCCATTCCTAATTTTACCATTAAAATGTAAACATCGAGGTACGTACCATAATAAAACTTAATTTCAAAATTTTATTCCTGCATGTGAGCTAGAAAACCTTTTAATTTTTGACTTTTAATTTTTAATTGTTAATTGTGAATGTCTTCATTGTAAGCTACCAAATTTCATTTTAATTCTTTCCACTCGTAGGTACTGTTCCACAAAATAAAACAGATTTTGATAAAGCCTACTATGATGGGCGAAACGTCGTCATAAAATTTTCGTATTATTCACAAGAAACCTATACCCAAGAACTATCCAAAAAAGATAAATATATAATGGTTTAAGAAATACTACAAATATATATATATATATATATATATATATATATATATATATATATATATATATATATAAATATATATATGTATGTGTTATAACGGAATTTGTAAGCACGATACAGGGCGTATTTTTTGACGGATCAAAACCAAACTGGCTATAAAAATCGGTTAGGCCAAAATCTTGGACGAGATAGTTAGTGAGCCAAATCAGCCCAGTAAAAACAAAATGGCGGCCTGTCAAAGTTGAAAAAAAATCGTATTTTCTTTGTTCTTCATTTGACGCAAAAAAGTTACTGAGCTTTTTCATAGACCTTAAAACGTTCTACAACTTTTTTATTTGACATTTTTCTCTAAATCGTACATTAAAACATTTATTTAAGAAAATTCACAAATTATAACGGAATTTGTGAGCACGATAGAGGGCGTATTTTTTGACGGATCGAAACCAAACACGCTACAAAATCGGTTAGGCAAAAATCTTGGACGAGTTCTTTAATGAGCCAAATCGGCCCAGTAAAAACAAAATGGCGGCCTGTCAAAGTTGAACAAAAATCGTATTTCCTTTGTTTTTCATTTGACGCAAAAAAGTTACTGAGCTTTTTTTTAGACCTTAACACGTTCTACAACTTTTGTATTTAACATTTTTCTCTAAATCGTACATTAAAACATTTATTTAAGAAAATTTACCAGAAATTTTTTTGATTTTTATGTTTTTGATTTGATGCCAGAATTTACTTTGGTTTTTTGTACATCTCAAAACATTCTATTACTTTTGTTTCTAATTTTTTATTTTCGGCTTTATGCAAACATGTTACTGAAATAAGCCTGTCCAATTGGTCCTGTGCCATTGGGATTTTTTTAGTAATATCATTATGGTTACAAAGTTAAGTTGAATTTAGAAAAGAAGGGAGTGGTGTAAGTAATTTCTTATTTTTGAAAAACTACCAAAAAATAAGTGGCGCCCTATTCCTGTCAATTCTTGTGACTCGCAAGATCCTGCAACCACTGCTCACCAGACGAATAGCCACCGGAGCTTTGTAACTCCAAAAAAGAGTTACACTATAACAAAAATATCAAGCTCATTTTCTTGAATCTTTCTCAAATTAGAAATCGAATAAAGTTAATATTAATAATGATTGGAAAATGGATTTGACTCCGGTTATTATTCAATTCTTGCTTGCAATTGCTGTTGTGTGATTAGGCGAATGACAGAACAAAGCCTGATGCATATGTGCTGATAGTGGTGACCAAAGTTTTTCTTTATTCGTACTATGTACAAAAATCAGTGATCATGGTATTGATGTGAATTCGACGAGGAATTAATACACAATCATTCAATGACTAAATAAAAGTCAGAGACGGGACATTATTAAGCTCAAAATATTATATGATGACAATGACATTTTTTGTGAGTGTTGCGAACGTAAAATGTGTTGTCAACCTAATATGAGGGTATGTTCATAACAAAGGGGTGTATAATATAGTAGGCTCCATTACTACGACAGTGGGTCATAATACGGGGTATCACTGTTTTAGTAAGATTGATAACTGGCTAGTTTTTGTAATATTTTTATAATCCTCAATAAAATACTTGAGTTAAATAATTATTCTAAAATGAACTAACTCAACAACCGAAGTATTTCACATGGTATCAGGTGTGTAGCGGTTTCAACAGATAACTAGCGAATATTTTCGTGACAAAATTTTAAAAGTTACAAGCCTCTGGAAATTTTCAGCTAGTGACGGAAACTGGAAAACTTGCTCAAACCACCTGAACCTCTAGTTTTCGATGAAAATATATCAGATAAATAGAGAGGTTTTTTGCGAAAATTGAATCTGTCCTTAACGGCAACAGTTCTTGCCTCAAAAGAGGAGGAGAAAAAGATAACTATTTTCCTAAATCTGCTTGGAGATGAAGATCTCGAACTGTTTAATAGCTTCACATTTGTCACAGGTGAGGGCAAAAACTAGACAATATAAAAAAAACTAAAGTTTACTGTTCACCAAAAAGGATTTTGATTTTTGAAAGGTACAAATTCTATTTCATCACACAGAAAGAAGGTCCAAACATTTGACAATTTTGTGACAGATCTACGTGAAGTAATAAAGACAACTGATTATAAAGAATCTGATGATATGATTAGAGACATAATTGTTATGGGTATTCTTGATAAAAGTACTCAAGAAAGGCGTTTAAGAGAGGCAAATTCAACTTTGACCAAATCTTTAGATTTCTGTAGAGCCATAGACAAAAGTAAAACTCTAGCCAAGTTATCACAAAGTGAACCACAAGTGAATACAGTAAGGTATGAAAAAACTCAATCTAGAGATATGAAAAATAAAACAGGAACGTGAAGCATTCTTTAAGACTAAACACTTGTAAATATTGTGGTTTTGTTCATAAACAACGTGATGTATGCCCAGCTTACAACAAAATATGTGCAAAGTGTCAAGGGCGCAATCAATTTGCAAAAATGTGCTAAAATGAACAAAGAGGCATTAAGAAAAATAACACTAGAAGGCAAGTAAATGAAGTTACTGAAGATAAAGCTAGAATTGATTATAATGAAAGTGAGGATGATGAAAGCTAGTTTTATGGAGACTCAGTCGGTACGGTTGAAAATCCAGATGGTAAAATAGAGAGAAGCTGGAAAAACCAGGGACTTATTAATGATAAGACAGTAGAGTTTAGAATCACAGACGCTGAAATAAGTATTTTGCCTTGACATATTTTTGAGTCTCTTAGTGTAAATGTACCAAGTAATTGCTCAGATATTCCTTTAATTTCCTATGGTAGCTCAAAATTTAAAACTAAATCTGTTGGTGAAGTGATTTTGTCATGTAAAACGAATGAGTTTGTTAGGAAAATTTTATTTATTTTAGTGGACGTTAAAGATCAAGTACCGTTACTTGGTTTAAGTGATTGCATTAGATTAAATGTGATTAAGCTTATTGATAGTTTGAAGTTTAATAGCATGCAATCCCTTAAGTTCATAGATGGTATTGTAAAGGAATATCCAGATGTCTTTGAAGGATTAGAGACGTTTCCTAGTACTCATCACATCACATTTAAAGGAGGAGCTATACAAAATATTTTACATGAACGTTTAAAAGAAAATTTACATAATCTTCAACAACAAGGTATAATAAAAAAAGTCGATAAGCCACTTAAGTGATTAAATTCTTTAGTCATAGTTGAAAACCCTAACAAAGATTTGCGTTTATGCTTGGAATCCAAGCATTTAAATGAGGCCATAAAAAGGGAACATTTTTTGATTCCTTCTTTAGAGGAATGATTAGCTGGTAAACAGTACTTTAGTGTTCTTGATATACGTGATGGATACTGGCAAATAAAACTTGATCCTGAAGGTTCTGAGTTATGTACATTTGATACTCCATTTGAAAAATACAAATTCTGGAGATTGCCTTTTGGAATTTCCTCTGCACCAGAGGTATTTCAGAAAAAAATTATGAAGTGTTTGGTGACATTGATGGAATAGAATTATATTTTGATGACTTAATAATAACTGGCTTAACTGAAAGAGAGCATGACACAAATTTGAGATAACTTTTACGAAAGGAATCAAAATATAATATAAAATTGAATATATCCAAAAAACAGTTTAAAAAACAAAGTGTAAACTTTTTATGTCAAATTTTTTCCAAAGATGGTATCTCCCTAAATAATTCTTACGTTGAAGCTGTAACTGGCATGCCTTTATCACCAAATAAACCTGAATTGTTGAGGTTCTTGGGTATTGTCAAATTTGTACGAAAATTGAAACCTCATTTGTCAAGTATAACTTCACCACTCAGATGAATATCCAGAGAGGATGTTCAGTGGCATTGGAATGAAAACCATTTTGCAGCAGTACAAAATCTTAAACATTTGCTTACTAGTGTTCCATTTTTCGACCCTCGAAAGTCAATTTGTATTGAAACAGATGCCTCTTGAGATGGTCTTGGTACATGTTTGTTAAAGGATGGTCACCCTGTTGCTTTTGTATCAAAAACCTGACTAGAACTGAACAAAAGAATGCTTAAATCGAGAAGGAAACTTTGGCTATACTTTTTGCTAAGCAAAAGTTTCATTTATTTATATATGGTCTTAGTGTAACAGTATATAGCGATAACAAACCTTTAGAGACAATTGTAAAAAAAGATTTTCATTCAATATATCCAAGGCTTCAGAGAATGAGATTAAAAATAGTAAATTATAAGCTAAAAATTACATATAAACCTGGCAAGCAAATGTATTGCTTTGACACACTTTCCAGAGCGTTTCTTAAACACACTGGATTAAAGTCAGATTTGGAAATAGAATATTCAGTTCACAGTTTAACAAAGTACATTCCATTGTCAGATGATTCAATGAATCCCTTTAGACGAGAGACACTAAATGACTCCCAATTAAAGTCAATATTGGCTGGCCTAACCAAAAATATGAAACTCCAGATATAGTATAATAAATTATGCAAAACGAAAGTATAAAATTTCCGTTTCAAACGATTTATTGTTTTCAGAAAATGAGATAATATTGTCAACCATATTGCGGAATGAGATGTTAAAATTAGTACACGAAGGACAATTAGGTATAGAAAAAACAAAAAACCGAGCTAGACAAATATTCTACTGGCCTGAATAAGCATCAGATATAGAGTCCTTTGTAAAAGCATGTCAGGTTTGTGAGAAATTTGCTCATAAAAACTGTAAAGAAACATTATTGCAATATCCATATATTCACATATGGCAATCAATGTTATGTCATATTATTTGATGCTTAGGGGAGCCCGGGGCTGGTTGACGCCATTTTTGTATTTTTATTTTTAGCTTACACATTATTAAGTTTTGGTGTGCTTTTGGTACCAAATAGGAAAGTTTAATGTTTTATCTTTCATATTGGACAAGAAAAAAAAATTTTTTAGCAACAGTTTAGGTATAAATTTTTTGTGAAGATGGATGTTAGGTTGCGTCAACCAGCCTCGGGCCGGGGTGGGTTGACGCATACCATGGGGTTGATTGACGCAGACTAAAAAGTAAAGTAAAACATCTGTTATAATCCAAATTGAAGAAAAATATATATTTAATTCTAAAAATGGTAACTACGCAAGGAACAAACATAAAAAACAACTTTTCAAGGAAAAAAAGATGCATTAATTCTAAAAAATGCAACTTAATTAACAAATTTAATATTATAGCTTAAAAAAAATAGTCATTATTCGTTTTCACAGTTTAAACAAACAAAGAAGAAGCCAGGTTCCTCAGCACGCTTCATTTGCCCACATTTTGCAACTAGTGCACCGGATCCATTTTTCGGATGGGGCACTATTTTTATAGCTATCTGTGGAATAAAGGCAAAAGCATTCCTCTTCATCGGACTCATCATCGTCTTTGACTATTTTCCTTTTTTTTTGTTTTTTTCTCTTTTGCATCGGACTTCTTATTTGAGCAAATATTTCTTTTAACACACTTTACATTTTTCTCTTGTTCTTCAAGAGCATCTTTTATTGGCGTGTCAGTTAGAATTGCTTTCTTCTATTAGGTTTAGCGTCCTGCTTTCTAGGTCCGGCTTTCGGTAGCGATTTCAATTGAAATGGACTTACAGTAGGAGGCGAGCTCTCATTTCTTTCTTGAATAGAACTGCTAGTTGAAATGTTGTTTTCTTTCCTAGGCAGTGGACTTTTTGCTAACACTATATCTTTGGAGCATCCTGGCTGGTTAAGATCATAAGGTTCCAGTGAACACCTCGGTCGTGGTTTTAAAATCGAGTTTAGCTGAACTGGAACCACGTTCTTGTCAGCATTAGTTTCTGCGGGATAGGGACGGTCAGTTGCATATCCTGGTAAAAACTCTTGATCGTCAAAAACGTCTCTATTGAAAGGGCTAATTCCAGACACCTTGAATCCCGCCATAATATTTTTCGGTGTTGCTGCCAGTGGCAGTGAGTCTCGAACTATTAGAGGGACATCGTATATTGACATCGTGCGTCCGGGATTGCTAGTGATCCAGGAGTCACTGGCTGAATTAACGTAATGTTTTAATGGTCCATATACAGACCGATCGAGAGGCTGGAGCTTATGTGAGCAATGGGCTGGAAATGACAACGTCGTTACACCTTTTCTTTTTAGATAATCAAGGGCAGCTACAGACAAATGCGAATCAGGATTGTCTAGCAAAAGTAGTACCGGTCTCTCTTTAGAACAACCAACGTGCTTGACAAAATGCTTAGCCAACTCCAAAAAGTGCTCTTTTTTCATCCAACCTGAAGGATTTGCGGTTCCAACTGCTCCAGGAGGGCCATTAGACGAAAAATGTTATCTGAAGTTGACCCTTGGAAAAACAAAGAACGGCGGGACATAATTTCCCGTTGCAGATACCGCCAAAGCCATAGTAACTAAGGTGCCGCGTTCCTGGGAGGTCACGCGTCCCACCTGCTTATATCCACGCCTGCCAACAATTCGGTTAGGCTTTTGCACGGTCTTAATCCCAGTTTCATCCATGTTCCATATTTGTGCTGCTTCTAATTTAAGGCGGTTGAGGACCGTTTTTAAGTTGTCAAAGAACATTGAAATATTTTCTCTGTTGAAACTAGAAGCGCGAGCTAAGCTAGTTGCTTTTGGAGCTCTTACCGAAAGAGCACGATGTCTTTTCATGTAGTATGTAAACCAATCCTCTCCAGCCATTTTTGTCACGCTCCAGGATTCAGGGTATTCAATGCGCAAAGCAGTGGCATAATCATACGCGAATTTTCTTACTTCTCTGACAGTTGATCTGTGAACACCTAAAAATTATAAAAGTCGTAAGGCATTTTTTGAAGCTTTAATATTTTTAAAAATAATTTAAAATATAATAAACCTGGCGATTCCTGTAATATCCATTTTTTGTCATTATTGCGGCATCACCAATAATTACTTCCTCAGTAAATTTTTTGCAAAAACGTCTCAAAGTTGCCTCCGGGATCTCAAAGTCTTTCGCAGTTGCCCTAATGGATTTGTTGTTCATTTTAACCTCTCTAACTGCCCTTAGCATGATATCTGGTGGAGTGATACCCCTTCCTGATGTTCGTTTACGAGAACGCATCTCGCTAAAATATAAAACAAAAATTAAAATATTTTATTTTAAACTCGGGGTTGCCCCTGGTTGTGTGCGTCAACCAGCCCCTGACCACGTTTTTGTATGTGTGATGCAACTGCACCTATACTATTTTATTCTTAGAAAATCTATTTAACAGTTCTTATTTGTGACGGTTGAAGCTTTATGTAGCATCAAACCGATCTCAACTATCTTTAAAAATAAAGTTTTTAGAACAAAAACTGTAAAAAAGTAAAAAATTACTTACCACTGCCAAAAAACAACAAACCGCACTGTACACAACGCCACTGATGCAATCAAACTGAAACGAACGTTCGAGAGTGGTTTTTAATGGCAGCTTTAAGACAAACCGGTCGGCGATGTTGCCAAGTGTACTGTTTTAAAAAAAATTGAGGTGCGTCAACCAGCCCCGGGCTCCCCTACTCCAACTGGTTGGAATTGTAACCAATTTGTGACGAAAGTGCTTTTAGTGTGCTCAAAGTATTAAATAAGTTGTCTGCTGGATTTGTTCCACCAGACTTGTTAGTTTGCGATAATGTACCTTTTAATAGCCAACAATTCAGACAATTTGCACAAGACTGGAATTTTAATTTGTCATTTAGTAGTCCAAATTATCCGCGTTCAGATGGTCTGGCCGAAAAAGCTGTTGGTATATCCAAAATACTCTTAAAAAATCTTTAGAGAGAGGAGAAGATCTTGAATTAGCTATTTTAAATTTTAGGAATGCTCCACTTAAAAAGATGGGCTATTCCAACCATTAAATATTCGAATGACAAAAACCAAACTTGTTGCCATGTCTCTTCTAGAACCCCAATTATGTAGGAATGCTGTAGCTAAAATGAAAAAAAACGTACTGTAAAAAAGAAATATTTTGATAGACCTACTAAAGACTTAAAACCACTGAAAACTAAGAGTGACCATATTCAACACAACACTAAACCCGGATCACAGCTACGACTGATAATTGATGTATTGACTGTCTATTGTGGACTTATAAGACACTTACATCTGTTAAAGGCCATTTAGACCTAGAATGCTGGGAGGAGGAATCCCATTTTCTTCCATTTTTATAAAAAAGCAACTAATTATTTTTTTATTGCCTTCCTAAAAGTAAGGTAGCGTATTATGAATATTTTTGTTTGTTTAAAACGGTAAGTAATCTCAAGCTTTCTCAAAAGATTATGAAATCAGACATATTTTTTAAGCTTTATTTTCTGTAAATTTAAAAAAATGCACTCATATTCTTTAGCTTCTAACCCTTTCATTTTCTTGGTTTAAGTAACATTATACTCCATAAAATTGATATTTGTATTATATTGTGAGTTTGTGTTCCCATTATCAGTAGAAACAGATAGAATGTTTGTGCTTAGGTACTCATTTCTATTGTTAGAGTAAAGACCAATTTAATCGACTGTATATTTACATTTATCACTTAAACAGTTTATATGTTAAGAACAATGAAAAATTATTATCTTAGTGTGTGAAACTACGAAAATAAAGAAAATCACAAAATAAAATTAGGAGCTGTTTGGAAAAAGTGGCAGCTGAATTGGGGATAAATCCATGTTGCACATTTCTGACGAGAAGACCAGAAATATTGTGATGAATGAATTTCTTGATTGCTGAACAAGAAAAATGTGCTATTAGCTGCCAAGCATTTCATATTATCTCCTATACTTAATCACAGATTTCCGACATAAAGTCTCTTCGATTAATGCCTTTGACTATGATTCCTCGTATACTTTCAATGCGGTCAAGTCACACAAAACATACTCATTCTATTCTACATAAAATCTTCCTGATAAAAATAATTATTACAAGCGTTTACGTGCATTTCAGATTTCTCACATGTTGAGAAAATAAATCGCTGGAAAAAGCCCCTTGCTGATAATAACAATGCATCTAAGATGTTTGGCATTTAATCGCCCATCAACTTAAGAGTACATTCAAAGACCTTTAATGCTCATCAACGCTCAAACATTTAAGGAAAAACGACCATTCTATTTCCTTTTAATCGAGCTTAAAGCTTTGATAGGCATTATAAATAATTCTTTGTAATTATTAAAAAACATCATTATTTCATTTAATGTAGATAGCAAACCTCATCTATAGAGGAGATAGTGAATACATAAATTCAGTTTTATATCGAAGAATTGATATACATATCTGAAAATATCACCGACTAGCTAGGAAATATTTACGAGAAGAGCTTAGTAGTTGAGTTTAACAAAAAGATCGTTTGTTAATAGTTGAGCTTTTTCATAAGCCATTCAACTATGTGATTTTTATTTTTTAAATTAGTTTTCCTAACTTTTACTTGACGCAACAATCATCCAGTTTGGTGAAGAGTTAACATTTTCAACCCAATACTTCTATTCCTCATCTATCAAACAAAACGTATAAACTATTTCCATTTCTAGTTCACCGTGAGTACTAGTGAAGCACGGTGAGTAAATAAATATCTCTCTATTTTATCGAAAATATAATCCAAAGGATGTGCACCTAAATAGGAAAAGACGAAGAGGTAAACGTAGTTGAGTGAATACATTGTCGTTTGCCGTGTACTTAACGGATATTATATCCGACAAAATGTGTCTATGCGGCAAAATGTAAAACAAACTAAACAAATGAAGCTTCCATTGCATTTCCTAAGGGTCGAGATGACTTTCGCTATAGGCGTAGATAGGGGTTAAACTATAGGATACATTCACATATCTTGTCATTCCAGATGTTGCTCGAAATAAATGCAGTTTGGGATGTTTTAATCACAAGATCAATAAAAAAACTCGCTAGAAAGATTAAAATTCGAGATATTCGTGAAAATATTTTAGTACTTTGAAAATTTAGGACGGTGTCGTTGTCTATGGACGATTCTGCTTCTCTTCACCGTATCTTCGTTTTACTCCTGAAAAATCTCTGAGATTTCAATGGGTACAAAAGGGGATCAATTTTTTGTCCAACAATTCCATAATTTTCCGTCGAAATTTTAAGACTTCAATTATTGTGGCAGGTCCCGAGCAATGTTCGACACATCCCAAAGGGGATACCTACCAACCAAACCTACCTTCAGCTCGCCGTTACCCCCGCCTCGGACTCACTACCCTAGCATACTTAGAGACAGGCCGCGGTTACTCATACACTGTCATATCACTCCGTCATCTTCTCCCTCCTATTGCTCCTGCCAAATCAGCCCCTTCCCTCCCCGCATTCTCTCCACTACGGTACTTACCTCCATCCATTCCTCCTCCCTGCTCAGCATTATCTCCGCCAAATTCTCCCAATACACCGGCATCCTCCAACTTTTTCAACATTTTCTCGTTCTTCCAGCAACTAAACACATGCCTCACATCATCCTCCACTTCACACCTCTCGCACACTCCAGACTTCCTTTCCCAATCATGTGAAGGTACCCAACTCTCGACCCATGTCCAGTAAGCATCTGTGTCAAGAAGTAGTTCATCTTCCCCAACTTACGATCCATCCAATCTCTACTACTCCCAATCGCTCCTTTTAGCGAGCCCTCATACTCCTCCCATCTTCCTTCCATTTCGACCTCCACCCATTCCTGTATTCAGTTTTTTTTTGGTTTTTCGGTCGGAGACCAAAGTAAATATGTATAACTGCATTGAAATTGAACATAATTATTATTACCAGCTATGTAAATCGAACAGAACAAGCATCCAGTGATAGCACTCATGAAATCCCTCACTTGTAACAAAGTGGCAGTAGTCGGTGAAGATCTGGATCTTGTGGTTCTCCTCAAGGCTTTAAATCCGACTGAGCAAAACATATTATTAGTGAGATCAAGCCATGGCAAAGTAGCAAGGAAAGTATTATATTCAAGCCAGCAATTTCAAACTTAGGGAATAAAGGATAATATACTTCTTGGGTATGCATTCAGCGGATGCGATAGGACTTCAGTTGCATATCGAAAAGGGAAATTTCCTATTTTAAACTGCCCAAGAAGCAAGATGTACTGCAAGGTATTGCTGATATATTTAACAGCCCAAGTTCATACCGTGAGGCTGTAGCTGCTGCTGCAAACAAAATTATCCTGACATTGTACAATGCACCAAGGAAACAAACTTCTCATAACATGCACCGCAATAATGCTTTCACCAAATCTGTGTCCAATGCTATACCCGACCTTTTAACTGTTCGGCCCACAGAAGCAGCAGCAATACAGTATACTTTTTGAGTGTACCACCAAATTCAATTTTAGCTTTGTAATTAACTTCCTCCTGAAAAGTGGGGCAGTAAGTTGGAGAACGATCGCCTGATCCATGTGACAACAGAGTATCCAGTAGCACCGAAGCTATTCTCAACCTAATTTGTTGCAAATGTACAACTGGATATGGGAACTGATATGGCTGCATAGTCTAGTCGACAAGTTGAAAATGGTACAAAATAGAGATACTGCTCTTAATATTATGTGCGATAGCTCATTGGATTTGGAATGACGCTTCGAAAAATGTGCTAAAAGCGTGTATTAGCACATAAAAAAATGCAAAAGTTATAAACAATTAAAGATGAAAAAAAAATGGCATTTCGTTTTTTGCCAATATTTCATAAACTATTAATATTTAAGAAATTTCAAATAAAGATTCTGAAAGAGAAGAAAACTTCCAATAAAAAACTCGTAACTCCCGCAACACTATCTCCATTATTTATAATTTTAATTTAACGCTGAAAATAGGTCTGCGCGCGACATTTTTAGATTGCGTCAAAAGTGAGTACGGCACATTAATTAATTTATTTAAGGTATTGAATATTTTTTTTAATTTGAAAATATTATGGTGTATTCTGAACACATTTCAACATGTTTCTCGTTCAGTTATTAAGCAGAACAATATTAATTGTAACAATGTGTTTTACTTATTCAGCAACTTCCTGTTTACCTGACTTGTAAGTACTCACCTAATAATTTTATAAAGTTATAACCTCACTTTTACAACTCATATTTCTGTACTTTCAACTGAGTATTTACTCTCAGGGAGCACTGAAAATGACGAAAGTCGAAAGCGCTTTGCAATAAAGAGAATTTATACACTTAAATACAAATCTCTACTCTATTTATTTATTATAATCATTTTTGTTGTAAATTTAATGAGCTTCAATTATGTATATGATCAACTTTTACCTTCGACCAAAAGTTTTCGAGATATTCACGAAAAAGTGCCTTGTTTTCGCTATTTACCGCTAGAACTCGGCTCATATTCATAAGGATTTTCAGTTTATTTATTCTTATATACCTTTAAATAAGTGTGCTAAGTTCAAAAACTGTCGGATCATTTAGGAGATTAAACCTTGTCTTCACTATGTGGATCTCAATAATTGAAAACAGCGAAAATTTCATTGATGTACGCCACTGCTAGATCATAAGTACGCGCGTGAGATACAAGACCAATATATGTTTAAACGGGTAAAATGGCAATCGATAAGTGCCGTGAATGAGGTGTAGAAAGAGCAATAAGTCTACTCTCGGACTCTTCCAGATACGGATATTTTATTATGTTCCTTTACCGTACCTACCAGAATTGAATCGATTTATGAAAATAGTGGTATTTGGAGACCAGATACGGGTAAACCTCTGAGAAGACATTGCAGTTATAAATTATTATTTCTACAAAATAAATCGTGTTTTCCTCGGTAAAAATATTTTTGATTTAGTAGAGAATCTTTAAGTATACGTGGTGATAACAAAAACTTATAACAGGTAACAATATTAAATAAAAAAAGATATTTAATGGAAAACCACAAATATAAGAAGGTCGTGAATCAATATTAGCCGACGACTCTCATTACTACCTATTGTTCGAAATATAAACAAGCAATGAAAGTGTGTGTCCATTAAAACTATTGAAAAACATCACTTCACTAAATGTTCCAAAATTAAAAACATATGAGAACCTCATACAAATCCTGAGAAACCATATCGTACCAGAACCACGTCAGGTAGCTCAGCGGCACAAGTTTTGTCTCAGAGCATAGTATGAGCATGACAGGCTTGAAATAAATAGGTGAGAATGCAATTTTATTTGCAATGGATGTGAAAATAGTACATTTGACTACAATTTATCCATGGCCTACGTAACAGTGAGATTGAAGGACGATTACTACATGAGCTCCCCACTACAAAAGTTGGTGACATTGCAATGACAATTGAAACATCACAATTAGAAAGCAATGAAATAGGAAATTATTAAAATTCTCCTATAAATTAAATTACAGTCAAGAAAAGTACATACAATAAGGATACTTTCAAGAGAAATACAGACAACAAAAATACAGAGGATAACAATAATATGCGGAAAAGGAAATAAACTGTCTCATCTCATATCACAAAACACTTGAATGTAAGGTTAAAGACAGACTTCCCACTATGCAAATAAATATTACAGTTATGTTAATTCAACATCACATTGTGATAATGTCCTTCCTTTTTTTTCTCTTGTTTTCATCACATGCATATCTATACAACCGCTTATGCCCAGCTTGTGGCTGTTAACTTTCGTGATGTTTTAACATAACTTTTCAGCGATGTTAAAGCGCTGTCTTTTTACATTACTGTGATGTTACTAGAACTTCCTCAAAAGGTAGTCTTTATAACAAACTAGAAACAACATTTCTGTTACATTCTGAAATGCCTTTCAACATCTTGTCGATGTTAATGCCATGTCTAAAAAATAACATGTTATCAATGATCTAAATGCGACATTTCAAAAACAATACAGTGTATTCTCGTAGATGTTGTATGGACATTACATAAACCTCTAAATAATATACCTCAAATATTCTGCATGACATTCTATAGATGTTTCTGTGCCTAATCAGCAAATACAGGGTGAACAACTAAGAACGCCGGCTGTCGGCCATATTTCAAAAAAAAATCAGAGTACAACTTTTAAAAAATACCTTCAGGAAAATGACCCTGAAAAATCGCTGGAAAATATTTTTGAGTTCCTAAAATATCTCCTATGGGGTGGAATGAACACTTAAAAACATAATACTGTGATTATCTCCAAAAAAGACATACTAAACGTATCCTAGAAATACAATGTTTGATATATTGTTGAGATTATGAAAAAATGTAGTTAGGGACTTTTTGTCTTTATTCTTCAAGTAAGGGGTGGGGAAAGGTTCAACCCAAACAACAAATGTCGTAA
The DNA here is from genome assembly GCA_963921935.1 of Galeruca laticollis. Lineage (NCBI taxonomy): Eukaryota > Metazoa > Arthropoda > Insecta > Coleoptera > Chrysomelidae > Galeruca > Galeruca laticollis. The sequence continues at coordinate 138,931,019 of OY998182.1, forward strand.
CACTTTTTTTTAATCGACATCAATGTTTTTGGCTTCATTTGAAGACGTTTTTCCATTTTAATAAGAAATGCTTAACAAAAATAACAAAATTGGACAATTTTGTCAACGCTTTGTGAAAAAGTCCACAATTTTCCCATTTTTCTCGGAAATTTCAAATGTAATAAGGCATTTTTTAAATTCTGATGAAGAGGGGTAGAAAAATAGGAATCTATTCCAAGATATAAGATTCACAATATCAGATATAAAAATTGAAAAAATGCTTCAATTTACATTTGAAATTTCCGAGTGGATACAAAATTATCTAATTTTGTTATCTATCTTATTAAACAGAAAAACTTTTAAATGCAGCTAAAATCATTAATATCGGTTTAAAAACGAAAGAGTTATATATTTGTTCATAAGTTTGAACCTTCCCCACCCATTATTTGAAGAATAATGGTAAAAAATCTCCTTAATTAAATTTATTCATAATCAAATCAAAATTTCAAAAATTGTATTTTTAGGACACCTTTAGTATGTTTTTTTGGAGTGATTATGTTTTCGAGTGTTCTTTGCACCCATAGCGGATATTTTAGAGACTGCAAAATATTTTCCAGCAATTTTTCAGGATCCCTTACCTAAAGGTAATTTTTTTGAAAGTTGTACATACCATGATTCTTCTCTGAGATATGGCCTACAGTCGTTCTTAGTTGTTCATCCTGTACATTTAAAATAGAATAGCAAAAAAGCAATGAAGGATTTAAAACGTTTATTCATTATTAATGAACAGTACAGTAAATTTGAAAAAAATAAGTACAAAATTAGAAAAAAAAAATATCTTGTCCAGCAATCCAACCTAAAAAAAAAATAAAATTGTGTAAGCATATTATATAACAAGTCTGGAAAGTGGAAACTATTGAACACATTCAGTGAAAGCAAGAAATGAAAAAGGGTATATTAATCCGTAGTTACCATAACGTACCATACATTACAGCTAGTTTACAGAAAATTTATTAGAATAATTCTTTAATTATATGAAAACTAAAAAAAATTTTACACCATAATGATTTAATGAAACATTATGTTACATCAACAGAAATCCAATCTGATTTAAGAAAATTCTATCGTTTACTTACGGTTACTTTTTCTCACGCAAGAGTCGCTGTTTCGAGTACCTCAACCATTCCATAACGTATACTTCAAAATCCTTATCTGTGAAACATTTAGGTGTTCTGAACATCAGCTAATAAAACAATTACTTTAGATCAAATGGTGCCCATGGAGACCTTTGATCGATCATCATAAATTACATCAAACTTGATTTTCAGCCAATTGACTGGGACCAATTTTCCATAAGATACATGCGGGGATCTTCAAAGGAATAATAACATATTTTATTTCGAGAAGTGACTATTCATGATTTACCTTCTATTCCATGCCTCATTCCATTTGGCAGGTAAATTCAGGTGTGCTATGAAAATTCATCTTTCTTTTCTGTATAAAATATTATACTATTTTCATCTTGTTTTTTTCATCCTGGAACAAATTGTATATTAACATCGTGGAGTTGTAACTTAATGAAAACTAAGCATTATTAATACACTGTATATCAAAAAAACTACTTATGAGGAAGAGATATGAACACATTATCAAGTTAAATGAGTTTATAATTAATTGTATCCAATTGAGTATCCAATAGCTGTGTTTCTACAATAATAAATAATTTAATTCTGTTTGTTGACTGGAGCATTCAGTATCATAAGTTAAATAGGTATTCTTTAACTAGATTAATATAGGTACCATTGTAAGGGACACCTACAGATTATTTATTGTATTCAGTGAATTTTCAAATGGAAATGAGCTTTTAACAGAAATTTCTGTTTTTAAAGTCTTAAACAGTATCTAATTGTTCACAAGAATTGTTAGTAATAATGTTAAAATTTTCTAAACCTGCAAAACTATATCGATGGCTGAAACTACTACTAAAAAAACTAGAACTAGAGATACTTGATTCAATATTTTTGTACTGTTTAATACAATGTTTGTATCAGACTATCTGAAATAATTACTCCCCTCTCATTACATAATTACCAACTATTTGTTTTTTATTTTATTTGTGTAAGTAGCTTCTGAAACATCTTGAACATTGAAAATATTTCCTTCTAGATTTAAATATCTGCCAACATATGAGCATGTTTTATTATTAATAATAATATCTACCCTATTGCAATATCAAGTTTTTTGTAGGGTATAATGCATATCTAGGATTTGAAATATTGTGAATCGTTTTCAAAATATACTTACTAGGTAACTAAAATATTTTAAAAATTTAAAAAACTCTTATTTTGTAAACTTTATTATATAATGTTAGGTTACAATTCCGCCACCTGGAATTTCAATGTATAATAGCCGATTAAAGTATTGAATGAGTTCTAAGTTTTAATAATTATGATTTTGGAATAGGTACTTACCGATAACAATTGTTGTTCGTCCATTATAACAAGAATTATAACTAAGTATAGAAACTGTAGCTAAGTAGGAACTAACGAAAACGAAGACCACTTTATTCGAGTACTACTTGCAAAATATGTGCTTCCTGCAAATAAAATATAACACATAACTGAAAACCATCCGCCATTTCATGCTTGTCATTTTTGTTTCCACCACGGACTCACGATCCTAAGTCCGTGGTTTCCACAGATAACTACTGTATGTTTCGTTCATCAGTTCCTCTTCTGTTTTCTTCTTCTTTATGTTACTGTGATGTTTAATATGACATATTACTGAGATTTATATGAACTAACGTCGTACAGACGTAATAAGTACGATGTTAATAAAAATTATTTCGAAAGATGTAAAAGTAACTGCAACATGTGATCATCTTAAAAACATGTTAATTTGTAATATTACAGTAACGTTCTGTATGTGACATTAGTAAGGAGTATACAAATTAACATCGTATGAATGTTTTCTATAGGAAGTTACTAAAAAGAAGTTCATAGGATGTGTATGTAACTGCGAATTCAAGTATTACTGTGTACATCAAAAATATGTTTTATTTACATGACATGGATGTTAATAGAGTTGGTAATAATATAGACATCTAGGAGATATCTTATTAACGTTTTAAATAAACATCACGTAAAGTCTCTAAAAAGAACATCACAAAAAAGACGTTATGTTTCTTGTTTAGTGGGTTGTTTATCTAAAGCGTCACAAACTACGGCATATCGAGACAGTATGTTCCAGAGAAAAAGTAATTGGAAATTGGAAAGTAATATTTAGATGATACAGATGATGAACACATGTTCGAAATACATACAATACCTACAGTGAATATAGTTACATCAAATGATAAATTCAATATTACATTGGCACTAAACGGATCAGATTACACTGGGGTGTTAGATACAAATGCAGCAGTAATTACATGCTCTATAAATTACTAACAAATATTTCCAAAACCTAAGACTGGAAAGTAATAGCATTAAGTTACAAGCTCCGGGTACATTTATTATGATGATGAAATACAAAAACAAGGTAATTTGGGTCAGAGAAATCGTGTTGATAGGAAGGTCGACCCTGCCCAACTAACATTTATGGTTACCTACGATTACACATTACACCTTCATAGTCATCAGCGTTTGAAGTAGGTATTTAGGTGAATTTTACGTGTTTCTTACTAGTATTTATGACTTCAACGTTTACATACTTGCAGTTCAACTCTACGTAACTTATTAATTTATATATATTTCAAATTTATTTTGTTGTAAAGTTTACGAGTATTGCACACATTCAGTTACTGGAAAGTAAACAAAACTCTGTGAAATTTTCAGCACATTTCCATCTATCGCCCAATGCACAAGCAGAGATATAATGTACAAACATTTAAGAATAAATCAAAGGTCATGATGCATGAGGGAGGTACTCTCCAGGACAAACTATCAAAAATGTTAATGATGCACAGGAAAACGACAAATAATTCCATTGGAATGATTCATGGTGAAATGATGTTCAAAAGATAATATGGAACATGTATTGATTTAATACAAAGGGGAATTAACAAGTGAAATGATCAAGGAAAGGGATGAAATGAGAATAAATAAACAATTCAATGTGGGAGTGACAGAAGGCCGTCGAAAAGTTTATATCTATAATTTTAACAACGATAGGATATGTTACGGAAATACATAATATCAACCGCACCATTAGTTAACGCGCCTGTAAACAACCCCTGTTTGTCGGTTGTCATGATATACAATGTATGTCAATTAGATTACGTGTGGATTTTACGTTTTGCTCAAGGAAGTTATCAAATATTTAATGTGACCGGAGTCTATTATTACTGCATACAAGACAGATAGTCATATCGAAGAATTTGTTATGATATAATTATTATAGTAGAATTATCAAGATTTCATTTACAACAATAACATTAATAGTTTCACACAGAGTAAAGGTGGAAACAGTAAATCCGGTCATTTTGATTTGCAAATTTTAAAGCAATGATCAAATGATAAATGAATATTGATTGATTTTAACAAAGCTTAACAAGAAATTTATATACGACTAAACGTACGAAAACAATTAAAATGATAATGGGAGAATGTCAAAATATGATCAAGACGTCGGTTAAACATTTTGTCGATTTACAAATGAAATGCAATCAATACTTGGATTTCATTTTGACCATAGCTTTGATGGTCTTTTTTTCTAATAAATAGATCAAATAGAAAGAGAGAATATTCTCATATTTCTGATTAAAAATTTTTCATCCCAAAATGGATATTATCCTATGCGTAAACTTTGGTTTATCCAAGTGTAATTGAATTTCTGTAATTTTTGTTATAATCATTTTTCATTTTGATGATGGAACGAAATATTTACTTTTATGGAATTGAATGTTTGTTTCACATTGTTATATGGTTTTTATTCAATAGAATTGTTCGAGCATATATAGAAGTATCATCAAAATTGAAATATAGGTTCAAATTAAAAACTTCAAACATATTCTGCCGAACCGTTATCGCAGCAACAGCTTTGAGAGACAATCGCCCATTTTAATTATTCAACGCAAATATTGTTTTGTCATTTTTACGATTATAATTTCATCGTGGCAGAAATGGTTTCAACTTAGGTAGACATATTTTTGTTTTCTTTTCATCAGCTTAAACAGAACAGTTGGATATTTGGTAGTAGCAGCTTTCATTCGTTCGTATAAATCTTTTTTTTTAAATTTTAATTATAAAGACGTCTTGAAAACTCCATTCATTTCACTGGAACTTATACGTTATTCATTCCGGACCGATGATGGACTAGTCCACTAGAATGTTTTGTAACAATCTCTATCGATTTGGAAAAGCGTGTCTCAACGCCATATCTAAGGAACGGCGTATCTTTTCACAAAAGACAGCTATGGATCTATAATCTAACAACATACAAAACAGATACAGATGGCAATGAGGCAACCTGCATTTTGTGGAACGAAACGATAGGGGTCAGGGGTCGTGGTGGATCAGAAACCGCTTCCCGTAAAAGCCTTCCGTCAGGCGCAGTTCTTTTTACACCTGTTCGGGCGCAGTGCATCTGACAAAACCAGTTCATTATTCAGAGAATCTAATTCTACTAATTGAGAAACAGTTAATAATGATAATGAATTATAGGCATTGATATTAAAAATTACAGTATTCCATAGCACAAAACCAAAAATGTTAAAATTAAGTCATTTGAATTATGTTAAACAATTGAAGTTATTCAAGTTGTTTGTTATTTATATCAGTAATCAGACAAGATGAACATATGAAATTTGCGTGTTGGAGGCCAAGTGATGTTTCACAGTTTTTGAACTGATATCTGGATAATCGTCTGAGACCACTTTCTGAGGTGCAGGGCAGACATCTTCGTTTCTTCTGCATAAATACATCATCATCTAGCTGGAATTTTACTGACACGTTGGGCCTGAATCTCTTTAGTTTTTCCTGCAGAGCAAAGGGAATTCCGCTGTTTCTTTGACTTCTTCTAATCAAATGTTCCAACACAAGCTCATGGGATAACTTTTTTAGAAAGAGACGCCTTCTTATCTCTGTCAAACCGTTCCCAAAGTAAACTATTCGTGAGTTGATTCCACTTATATTTTGCATGGAAAAAAACACCCCCATTGGCCAGCGTTTCACATTTCTAAATACATTATAAGATGCGCACATTTTATCAGCGGTGTCAACTCCACCCTTTGTCTCATTATAGAATGTTATTATGGATGGCTTCATTTTGATACCGGTGTCAGGATCTATTGATTTGCCATTATGTAAAGTAGAAACAAGAATAACGGTTTATCCTTACTTTGGAATATATGAGACTAAAGTTGTGGAATCATTGAATCTAAATTTATTCGAGTATTGTTGTCTCCCAGCTGTTGAAACAAAATGTGGTAACGCTTATTTGTTTTTCTTGACAGTACCAACAAATGAAATTTGTTTTTTTGGTAAGTATTCCACCAAGTCAAAATCAGTAAACCAGTTGTCAGCAGTTAGATTGAGGCCTGTGCCTCTTATGGGATCTATCATCAGTTTGACAACATCTGCTCGCTTATTACTGACATTATATGGGCCTTTAGACGGCTTTCCAGCATAAATTTTAAAATTATATAAATAGGATACCTTGATATATACTAGTGCAAAAATCTTCAAACCATATTTCGCGGGTTTTGAGGGTATATATTGGCGGAAAGAATATCGGCCACGAAACGCCTCTAATTTCTCATCCCAGGTTACATTTTCTGCCAAAGAATAATTTGCTTGGCAGTTTTCATCAAATTTGGTGAAAATGTTCCTCACTGCTGCCAGCCGGTCAGTTTCTTTCATTTCCCCCTTTGTTAGACGGTCGTCAAATCGTAGGCACCGAATTATAAATGTAAACCTTTCAATGCTCCAGTCCAAATTTCTCGACACCATCTCCATTGGTTCTCCAAAGTTCTATTCTATTGCTTTTATACACTCCTGCTAGAAATAACAGCCAGATAAATGCATTCAGTTCAATCAAATCTATGAATCGGGCGTCCCTTTCTCGTTCATAATTATTTTTCACAAATTCTATGTACTGGTTTGTATATGTAGGGTTTACAAAATCGTATTTTTAAAAAAACAATTCCAGCATTCAAGAGGTGTTGTCGCTTTTTTGCATCTCTTATGACGTCTGGTCGATGCCTTATCAGATTCTGAGCTCTAGCGCGAACTCTATTTGATTTAGGGTTAATATACCATTTTGTCAGTTTACATTTTTCAAGAAAATAATTGTTTTCATTGGGCTCTATTTCCTCTTGATTTGATTCATCCTCTTGTTCAGTTTCAGAATCTTCCTCTTGAATTTCTACGCGATTTTCTTCATCACTGTCACTTTCCTCGTCGAAAGTTTCTTCAATATCGGAGTTTTAATCGTCTAAAAATTGAAGTAGGTCGGCTACATCTTTTTGATTCTCCAAGTTATAGAATTGTCGTTTGCTAGCCATGGTATCGCCTGAAAATCAGAAAAAAAAGTTCGGGCGCAGTGTATCCAATAGATTAACGGTTGAAATATTGCCAAATATGCGAAAGTCGATATACCTAAACATACTGTTTTGTAAATATACATAGGAATAAATGAAATAAAATACTTACAACTCAACTACGATATTTATAATAAGTTAATTTTAACGTAATAGGGCGCAGTGTATCCAAGGGATCAAATTATCTGCCACGTATGAAATGACTGAACACAAACTGCTGCGGACGTATCGAGAGGTGATCCAAAAATAGGAGGCTACTGATGCGGTGGTGAGTATAGCACTAAAAGTGGCCACACACGATGCAAATTCAAAACTGTTGTATCTGGTAGAACAATTGTGCCCGACGGATGGATAAGAAAACTTATATTGTCCTTGGATTCAGGACTTCGAAATTTTGTAGCGATTATTATTCAGGCAAAAATATTTACTTGGTCAGAATATTTTGTTACATTTTATCCCTGAGAGATAGAGTTCCAAACATAGAGGTGAGAAGGAGAAGTGGAGTAACAGATGCCATCACAAGAATATCGACTCTTAAATGGAACTGGTGACCCGCCCCGTCAGAATAAACGACGGCAGATGAACTAGAAAAATAACTGAATGGAGACCGCGAAACCACGCTTTCCGCAGCAAAGGCAGACCGCCCACTCGTTGGTCAGATGATCTGAAGCGCATCCAAATTAACTGGTTAAATGCAGCACATGATAGGGGAAGATGGAAATCTTTACGGGAAGCTTATGTCCAGCATTGGACTAACATATAGCTGTGTGATGATGATGATGATGATGACTATCAATCTGACATACACTATAACCACGATTGTTAACTCTATAACCATTAACTATCAATTCAGTATTTTTAAGGAAATTTTAGAGGTTATAAATGCGACGGCAGCTATTCATCGGAGAGCAGTCATGGTCGTAAGCAAGGAATATATTACATAACCCGCGGCGCCATGCAATTTTAGTTTCACATACAGAAATAAGTCAATGAGCAGAGATAGATTTTACTAAATTACAAAATATAAAATCTCTGTAAAGAGGTGAGGTCCAACAAAAGAAAGTAATATTTGACTAGTAGCACAGATCAATTATTTAATTAGGTAGGAGTATTTATAGAAATCTACTTACAACCAGTGGGATTAATGCTATATACATTTACG